>CM061242.1:108412887-109647887 GCA_030848705.1 Heracleum sosnowskyi | reverse complement strand
AGCATGATAACTCTTACAAGTATAAATGGAATGCCAAGTGCTCCCATAGTGTGTGCATAAAGTCTGTGGTCTAACTCTAACATAATCATTCTTTACTTTAGGTTTGGAGGGTAAAGAATTAATATCTTTGTTCTTCTTGCAAAAACTAGCAAGATGGTTAGTACTTCCACAGTTATAACAAGTTTTTCTTGGAGCAACAGTAATAGGGAAATGATTATTCCTTTTATTTATGCCTATCTTTCCATTCCTGTTCTTCTTGAACCCTTTCTGTTTCATGACAGACTTTACTTCTTTGAGCTTATGATTGAATTGTTTTTCTGTCATTAAACCAACATTAACCTGTTTATCACAGATTTTTACTGGTTCTTTAAGAGCTTCTATCTCAATCTTATTCTCTGTTATTGAACCAATATTAACCTGTTTTTCACAAGTTTCAATTGGCTCCATAACAGCTTCTTTCACAATTACAGACTTTAGCTTACTGGATTCAGGAACAAATTTCATAGGTTTAAGTTGTGGTTTCACTTTAACTTTATCTTTAAACCTAAGTTCATCTTCCTCACAGTAACCTAAACCTATAGTATCTGTCTGAAAAACCTGATGTATGACTTTTCCAGAATTGGTCCAAGTTTTAATTACTTTCCTCTCTTTTTCCAACTCAGATTCTATTTGCCTATATCTTTTAAGCAACTCCTGTTCAACATAAACAGCATCATCTCTCTCCTTTTGAACTTGTTGCATGTTAACAAGTTTCTCTTCAAGAAATTTATTCCTCTCTTTAAGACCTAGATTCTCAGATTTGATTCTATCATTTTCTAAAGTCTGATCCCTATAACTAACATGTATGCTTTTAAGATAAATTCTTAATTCAGATATATTATCAGTATCATAATTGACTCCCTCATCTGAGTCTGAAGTGTCTGCCCAGTCCTTGCCTTTAGTGATGAGTGCTTTCTCAGATTTTCCTTTCTTGCATTCTGGAGCATAATGACCCATCTCTTTACACTTGTAGCACTGGATCTTAGACTTGTCTTTCTTTCCAGACTTGGTATCTCTTTCATCAGACTTTCTGAATTTTCTTTTATAAGAATTTGAATCTTCCCTTGAGAATCTCTTTCCTTTCTTGAAGTTCTTGAATCCCATCTTCTTGAAGGTCTTCACCATTAAAGCTGCCATTTTCATCATCTCTTCTTCATCATCCTCAGAATCAGAAGCTTCATCATCATTGTTTGAGCCATCATCAGAGTTTGATGACTCACTGTCAGATTTAATGACTAAAGCCTTTCCTTTGGTTTTCTTTCTTGATGATTCCTTCTTGACAGGCTTTTCTTCAACTTTAAGAGCAACAGATTTTGTCTTCTTTCCAGATCTTTTGTTTCTCTGTTCTATTTCAAGTTCATGAGTTTTAAGCAACCCATAGATTTCATCAAGATCTGTATCTGCAAGATCATAATTGTCTCTGATTGTTGTCGCCTTTAAATCCCATCTTTCAGGTAGGGATAGAAGAAACTTGAGATTTGACTCTTCAAGTTCATATTCTTTATCAACCAGGGACAAATCATTCAACAATTTACAAAATCTGTCATATGTATTTGTCAAACTTTCATCAGATCTAGAGTCAAAGTGTTCATACTCCTGTGTTAGAATAGTCTTCCTGTTCTTCTTTATAGCACTTGTTCCTTGACACCTGACTTCTAAAGCATCCCAAATTTCTTTGGCAGTTTTGCAGCCAATAACTCTGTTAGACATGACATTATCTAAGGCACTGTGGAGTAGATGTCTAACCTTTGCATCCTTTGCAATTGATGAGATATCTTCAGGAGTCAAATCTTTCTTCTCTTTTGGAACAGTCTTTTGTTCTTGACCAGTTATAACAGGAGACAATTTAGTTGGCATATGAGGACCATCATTGATTCTATCAAGGTATTCTGGATCTGTGGCTTCCAGAAACATAGTCATCTTCACCTTCCATATTGGATATTCAACTGGTCTCAGAATTGGAACCCTGATAGTCTCATATCGACTCATAGAAGTAGGTTGAACCTTCTGAGCATTAGAACCTGCATTTGAACCTTCCTGAGAGTTGTCAGTCATGATTATACTTGTGTTTGGATCGATAAACTGTATATATTAATCAGCCTTGGCTCTGATAGCAATTGTTAGGCCGAATACACAATATATAACCAATATAAGTATGATAATACCAATTGAGAACACTGTTTATGAATCAACAACTGAATTATATAAATAACTCTTCTCTCAGTGATGTTAAAGAATCACAGAGAGCTGCTAGGTTACAAGAATAATGTATTTAGTATTCGCATCCCTTTTAGGGTTAACCTATCTGTGTTTATATAGTACACAGCTACATAATCAATCTCTAATTGATATCCTATAAATTAGCTATACAAATTATATCAAATTAGGATTGCTTCTGTCTTCTGTTCCGTTTCCTTATCTGTCTCAATATATCTTGCTTCTTTCCATCTTCAAGATATATTGCTTCTAGAATCTTGATATTAGCACCGACAGCTAAGGTAAACTTTCTCCCCGTCAGACTTTAATAAACTCTGACTGGCTTCCAGTAAACTCTGATGAGTACCTGGTACTTAAACACTGATGAACAAACGTCAGCAATTATATCTAACATACTAAGGCATGTGGGCGTGAATGGTGTTAGTATGTGCCTCAGGCGCATACACACACACACGCGCCGCCTCGCCCCGCCACGTCACGACACGACACGACTCGACTCGACTCGGGTCGAAGGGCGAATGTCTCGGCGTCTCGCGTACGCGAGGCGAACTGGGCGAGGAATTTTATTACCTGTTTATTTAATATTATTTATTGATTTAATTTAACAGTATCAGTATTTATGTGTAACAGCTATACGAACTGGGTCAGGATTTATATTAAATCCTGATGGACCAGTTATTGGATCAAATCCTGATGGCCTGGTCAGTACTTGGAGTGAAATCCTGATGACTACTGATCCTGATGGCTTGTGTCAGTATCTGGATCCTGATGGAGTTAAATCCTGATGGCAGGTCCAGTCCTGATGAGATCCTGATGGTCGGTCAAGTACTGATGCCACTCCTGACGGACATCAAATCCTGATGGCTTTACTTCAGTACTGATGATGATCAAATCCTGATGGACCAGGAAATCCTGACTGAGCTGTAACTGTTATTAAATCCTGATGACAACTGTTATGGTAATTAAATCAGAATATTTAGTATTAAATGTCATATCTTCAGTTACAATATTTTTGTCTGTTTACGTTTGACATAGGTAGGATATACGTAACTGTGAGAAAACCCTAGGCATCAGTTTGCTCTCTCTCTCAACACATACAGAAGATACATAGGTTTTTGGGCGAACTGAGGTGATGTTCGCTGTTGATCATTGCCATTACTGTGAGTGAATTGATCTGAGCTGTTTTATCCTCGGAGTGATATTGCTGCAACCCAACACAGCGTAAGTAGGGCAATAATCTCTTCAAGAACAGTCAAGACTTCTCAAAGGCTTGGCGACTCAGCTGTTTCTTTATCTTTCAGTATTTGTTAAAGCTCCTGAGAGATAAGTGTTCTTTCTTATCTTATTATTTACAGTCTCTGATTATACTTTTATTTCGACCTTTGTGTTTGTTTCGTTTATTGGTTATTTGGTTGTTCTTGTTAATTCGAAATATATATAACTACCCTATTGTTGCTGTGTAGTTAGTGTATTATACCCAACAATCTTGAAGAGATTAATTTATGTGTTATATATTGTTCATTAACAAGATGGTTAACCAAACTGTAACTCCTGATGGTGCTATTGCTTCGGGGTCTGGTGTTACTGTACCCACCATTGATTGGACCACGTACCGTTTCCCACAGCCTATTGATTTGTCAGGAATGCCTGATAAATTCGGTGGGGGTATTGGTTTTTCTCGTTGGCAGAAAAAGATGAAACTGTGGCTAACGGTAAAGGGTCTATGGCCAGTGGTGCAGTATGAGAAACCGGTTGTTGATCAGGAAAAGGTTGATTCTGTTAGGGCGTATGCTATGTGGGAGGAAAAGGATGGGGTGGCTAGGGCTGCTATACTGGCAGCTTTAGCGAACACTCTATTTGATGTTTATTCATCTGATTCTTTCACTGCTAAGCTCTTATGGGAGAAGCTGGACCAGACACATAATACTGACTCGCAAGGGTTGGAAAAGTATTATGTGGCCAAGTTTCTTGATTTTAAACTGGTGGATACAAAATCCATGACTGAGCAGGCACATGAGTTTGAGATGTTGGTGCATGCTTTGAAGGAGTCCGGAATGGACCTTCCTGAAAAGTTTCAGGTTATGGCTGTGATTGAAAAGCTCCCTAAGTCTTGGGAAGAGTTTGCTCTCTCCCTGAAAAGACAGAAAGGAGAGATCACTTGGACAAACCTGATGTTGGACATCTCTCTGCAGGAACAACACAAGTCCAAACAGGGACATGTGATGCCTGCTGAACATGGGAGTTCGAAGGTGAATGTAGTGACTGTTGGACAGAAAAGAAAGGTTGTCACCAAGAAGGATAACACTAAACCTAAAAATGACAAGAACAAGGCTAAGAAACCAAAGACAAACAAACCATGTTGGTCTTGTGGACAGGTTGGTCATTGGAGCAAGGACTGTCCTGCAAAGAAAGCTAAGAAAGCTGTTGTGGGAGCACAAGCTAATACTGTGCTTGCAACCACTGATGGGCCTAAGGTTAACATGGTTGTTGGTGAGGCTGTTGCCTCTGGAACCAATGACGAGTATGTTACCTACAACCCTGTACTTCTTTCCACTTATCTGTCTCATGAATGGTTGATTGATACTGGAGCTAATGTACATATTTGTACTGATATTAGTTTATTTGTATCTTATCAACAGACTCATGGAGTGACAGTGACGATGGGGAATGCTAGTGCTGCTCAAGTTCTTGGAATAGGAAACGTGGACCTGAAGTTTGCTTCTGGGCGTGTTCTATCCCTCACTAGAGTGCACCATGTTCCTGACATTCATAGAAATATTATAAGTGGAAGTTGTTTAGTTAAAAATGGTTTTGAACTTTCTTTGAAATGTAATAAAGTAGTTATTACACATACTGGTACATTCTTTGGTAAAGGTTATTTGTCTGATGGTTTATTTTTAATAAATGTTGAGCCTAGTTTGGGCAGTTTTATTAATGATAGTGTTGCACCTTCTGTTAATTGTGTTGAATCATCCGATTTGTGGCATGTAGACTTGGTCATTTAAATTTTGGTGCTCTAAAGAATATGGTGAATTTAATGTTGTTAGGGATTCAGGAATTTTAGATTTAGTACACACGGACATATGTAAATTTGGTGGCATGTTGACTAAGGATAATAAACGATATTTTATTACCTTTATAGATGATTGTAGTAGATACTGTTATGTTTATTTACTTAGACATAAGGATGAAGCACTAGAAAAATTCATTATGTTCAAAACTGAAGCTGAAACACAAACTGGTAAAGTACTTAAATGTTTGAGATCTGATAGAGGTGGTGAGTATACTAGTACCTCGTTTAATGAATTTTGTGCAAGCAATGGTATAGTTCATGAGGTGACTCCACCATACACACTGAGTCTAATGGGGTGGCTAAACGAAAGAACAGAACCTTTAAAGATATGATTAACATCATGATTATTAATTCTGGGTTGCCTAAGTACATGTGGGGAGAGGCTTTGAATACGGCTTGCCATATTATGAATAGAGTCCCTCTGAAACATATAGACAAGACACCTTATGAATTTTGGAAAAGTAGAAAGACAAGTTTAAAGTATCTTCGTGTGTGGGGTTGCCTTGCAAAGGTGCTTGTCCCTGAACACAAGAGAAAGAAACTAGGTCCGAAAACTGTTGATTGCATCTTTCTGGGCTATATTGAAACCAATATGGCTATGAGATTTTTAGTGTTAAAATCTGACATATACGGGATAGTGGCTAATACTATAGTTGAGTTTCGTGAAGCAACATTCTTTGAGGATGTGTTCCCTATGAAGACTGGTATACCTCAAGATATTTCTAATGATGATCCTACTCACACATCGAGTTCTATTCCTGATCATGTGGAAAAGATGACAAATGTGGGGGCAGATCCTGATAGTAGTTCTACTCCTGACGAAGTAGATGAACCTAGAAGGAGTAAGCGTGCAAAGGTGGTCAAGGACTTTGGAAGTGATTTTGTCACTTACAATGTCAAGGATGAACCTTTAACTTTCCGACAAGCCATGGATTCTTCGGAATCAAGGCACTGGAAAGGTGCTGTAAAAAGTGAGATTGACTCTATTGTTTCTAACGGAACATGGGAGTTGGTTGACCTACCTCCTGGGTGTACTACTATAGGATGTAAATGGATCTTCAAAAGGAAGATGAATCCTGATGGCTCAATAGATAAGTATAAGGCTAGGCTGGTAGCTAAGGGTTTTAGGCAAAAGGAAGGCATTGATTACTTTGACACATACTCTCCTGTTGCAAAGATGACAACAATCCGAATGCTTATAGCATTGGCTTCCGTACATGGTCTTATCATCCATCAAATGGATGTAAAGACAGCTTTTCTTCATGGTGATCTTGAAGAAGAGATTTATATGAATCAACCTGAGGGATTTGTTGCTTCTGGTAACGAGAGGAAAGTATGTAAGTTGATCAAGTCTATATAAGGCTTAAAACAAGCTCCTAGAGACTGGCATAAAAAGTTTGATGATACTGTTTTAGAATCAGAATTTGTAGTTAATGAAAGTGACAAGTGTGTCTACTATATGGTTAAAGGAAATGAATGTATTATCGTGTGCCTATATGTGGATGATATATTAATGTTTGGAACCAATATTGAGATTATTAACGAGACAAAAAGTTTCTTGAAATGAAGGATATGGGTGAGGCTAGTGTGATTCTTGGGGTCAAATTGACACAGTCAACTGATGAAATAACATTGTCACAATCTCATTATATAGAGAAATCTGTACTTGAGAAGTATGGTTATTCAAATTGTAGAATCGCTAGTACACCGTACGATCCTAAAGTTGCCCTAGTCAAGAATAGTTCGGGAATTCCTGTGTCTCAGTTAAGGTATTCTCAGATTATTGGGAGTTTGCATTATCTTGCTAATGTGACTAGACCAGATATTTCTTATTTTGTGTCTAAGTTAGCTAGATATACAAGTTGTCCGAACAAGACTCATTGGTAGGCCCTGGATAGAGTTCTTAGATATCTCAAGGGAACTATTTCCCTTGGTTTGCATTATCGAAGATTCCCTGGAGTACTCGAGGGATATAGTGATGCAAGTTGGATAGCTCAGAAATCTGGTACCAATGGAGTGACTGGATATTTGTTTACCCTAGCATGTGGAGCAATATTCTGGAAGTCTACTAGACAGACTTTGATAACTCGGTCTACCTTTGAGGCTGAGTTGTGTGCACTAGATGCCACGGGGATGGAGGCTGAATGGTTGCATGGACTTATGTCAGTGTTACCTGTAGTAAGTAGACCGCTTCCAGCCATTGCTGTTCATTGTGATAGCCGTACAACTATCGACAAGATCAGTAGTGAAAAGTATAATGCTAAAACAAAGAGACACATCCAAGTCAGACTTAAGTCTATAAGGGGTCTAGTGTCTGAAAGGATTATTGCTGTAGAGTTAATTGGAACTTAGGATAATATAGTTGATCCTTTGACTAAAGGACTTGAGCATGCAGTAGTCCTTATGTCTAGGTTGGGGATGGGACTGATAGCCCATAATGATTCATCAGCAGCGGGAACCCAATACACATGATAGGAGATCCCTTGAAGTGTATTCAATGTGGTAATAACAAGCTGTGAGGGTGAGTTGGTAGTACCTTTACTATATACCTTGATACGCACGTATCTGTGTCTATCCCCTGTAAACCTAAAAAGGTACTGTTACTGCCAGTATAGCAAGAGTCATTTGACGAGATGATCGCAGTACATCTCTGGAGATGCCCAGCTAAGCGAATGTAATTGTGTGGTCGCAATTAGAGGAAAGGGTTATTCCTTGAAGCATTCGACGAACAGGATCGAGACAGGACCATTAACGTCTCAAAGCCGTAGATCAGCACCATAGCCTTTGATTTGCCGTCGTCTATGGAGTGTGGTTACACCAAACAGATAAAGATTCAAGGTGAAACATTCCATCTAGATCCGGTAGCCATCGAAGTAGAGGACTTAGGAGGGTTCAAACTCGGAAGGGTACCGACTCTGAAAAACAAGTCATGATAAGGACCGATATGTAAGCACTTCTGTATGGATTTGTGGGGGATTGTTAGAAAATGGAAAGTTTGAGGCATATTTTAAATATGTTCTTGATGGAATTTCCGAAAACTAACAATTGGAGGTTGTTCCTTGTAATGAGGACTTAAACTTTCATGTTTGGATCTAAGACATTTTCTTAGTGTAATCCATAAATAAATTGAGTTGTAATCCATAAACATGTGCAAGAGTAGTGTACAACTACTAAGGCATGTGGGTGTGCATGGTGTTAGTATGTGCCTCACGTGCACACACACACGCGCGCCGCCGCCGCCCGCCTCGCCTCGCCCCGCCACGATTCGACTCGACTCGGGTCGGGTCGGGTCGAAAGGCGATTTGGGCGAATGTCTCGGCGTCTCGCGTACGCGAGGCGACCTGGGCGAGGAATTTTATTACCTGTTTATTTAATATTATTTATTGATTTAATTTAATAGTATCAATATTTATTTGGAACAGCTATACGAACTGGGTCAGGAGTTATATTAAATCATGATGGACCAGTTATTGGATCAAATCCTGATGGCCTGGTCAGTACTTGGAGTGAAATCCTGATGACTACTGATCCTGATGGCCTGTGTCGGTATCTGGATCCTGATGGAGTTAAATCCTAATGGCAGGTCTAGTCCTGATGAGATCCTGATGGTCGGTCAAGTACTAATGCCACTCCTGACGGACATCAAATCCTGATGGCTTTACTTCAGTACTGATGAGGATCAAATCCTGATGGACCAGGAAATCCTGACTGAGCTGTAACTGTTATTAAATCCCGATGACAACTGTTATGGTAATTAAATCAGAATATTTAGTATTAAATGTCATATCTTCAGTTACAATATTTTTGTCTGTTTACGTTTTATTTTGTATTTTATATAGATACAAAACATAACGTTTGACATAGGTAGGACATACGTAACTGTGAGAAAACCCTAGGCATCAGTTTGCTCTCTCTCTCAACACATACAGAAGATACATAGGTTTTTGGGTGAACTGAGGTGCTATTCGTTGTTGATCATTGCCATTACTGTGAGTGGATTGATCTGAGCTGTTTTATCCTGGGAGTGATATTGCTGCAACCCAACACAGCGTAAGTGGGGCAATAATCTCTTCAAGAACAGTCAAGACTTCTCGAAGGCTTGGCGACTCAGATGTTTCTTTATCTTTCAGTATTTGTTAAAGCTCCTGAGAGATAAGTGTTCTTTCTTATCTTATTATTTACAGTCTCTGATTATACTTTTATTTCAACCTTTGTGTTTGTTTCGTTTATTGGTTATTTGTCTGCTCTTATTAATTTGAAATATATATAACTGCCCTATTGTTGCTGTGTAGTTAGTGTATTATACCCAACATATACATATGCACATATCACACATGTATTTATATAAAATTACATCAATATACAAAAACATAAGGACCAAATTGAAAGAGAAAGAGATTTGCCTAATACTCATATTTTTCTCGAAATTTTTAACTTCCTACGTGAGATGCTATGAAAAAATATTGAACAAACAAGTTGGGGGAGGGTGATTGTGTTTGTAAAGTTTAGGGGTGGGTGGGGGGGAATAATGTTTGGTTTTATATAGTATCATGTATGATTAGGCAAAAAAACAAATCATAAATTTTAAACTTAGTGGTCTAATTTGATTGCATACAGTATCATGTATTATTACTAAACAACAAGCCCAACAATACTAAGATTAGAAGTGTTGATTTTTTATTCATTGTGAATATTTGAAATTTTAATATATATTAAAGGAGTTATTATATTTTCATAATAACAACTAATTTTGTGAGATATTCATATGTATATCAATTTTGTTTTTACTTCCTTTGACTTGTTCAAAATACTTTTGTAACTTATGTCTTTATGAGGCATGCTTTTTGGGAGGCTTGTCTTTCTCTCCATGTTTGGAGCTTTTTTGTCTTATTCATTGAACTTGGACACTAGAAATTCACTTATATATAAAGATGTAGTCAAGTGTTGTTTTTAGGAATATCACTTGTTCTTTCTTGTCTACTCTTCTATTTTATCTTCTTCTCCCAATTACATAAAACTTCTCACCAAGTCTTTGGTAGTCTAGACTTGAGTCTCTATATTTTCTTTTTCTTCCGAGTAATACACATATTTTGTTAGTGTTATCGTAAAGTCAAAGGAAGGTATGGTTGTACTTATCGAGCAATTAAGGGTGTACGTCGATCGATATTTTTGGTGCAAAAGATATCGTAAGAAACTAATTTTCTAGGTTGTTTTATCCTGGGGACGACGTGGTAAGAACGACTGTTGTGCACATTTCGGGCAGAACCACGAAACGTCTTAAAGAGAGCGAGCTCCGTGACTCGGCCTAGAAAATTTGGTAATTTCGTTCTATATTTGTTTTCTTTGCAAAATAGTTTTAATAAAAATAGTTTCATTAATTTTAGAAAACCACTTTTTGTGAACCGTAAAAAACAATTTTAATACTTTTTTACAACATTTTTAAGACGTTTCGATCTGCTTTTACAGTTCGTAATATGTTTGCCATGTCTATCGCAAATTATTCGCATGCTCTTATTTTAGATTTATTTAAATCTTTTATTATTGCATGTGCCATGAATATTTTAGTATTTAGTATCGAAGATTCATGTACCTCTCTTATATTGCCTTTTAGCTCGCTTTTGGTTAGCAAATTATATAGTGCAAAATAAATACAATTTATGTGATAGTTTGTGTAATTACTACTTTCTTGATATACTACAAGGATGTTAAGGGTACAAGGAAATATTTGGTAAGGAGATATTTCAAGTTCCCGATGACCGATGTGAAATCGGTATTTGTGCAATTTAACGAGCTTATAGATATAACACCTGTGAGAATATCTATCGACAAGCTGCAAACCACTAAAGACGACGTTTGTAAGTTTGTGCAAACAAACCACCGAAAACCGATATATATGACAAATGAGTGTCATGTTTGACGTCAAGCTCCCTCTTTTTTCCATTCATTGGAAGAGGCTTTTGTGGCTATGATCGTGGAGATCAACTCGGTGGAAGGAGTAGATGGGTGGTGGGTAGACACTGGTGCTACGCGCCATGTCTGCTACGATCGTAGTATGTTTAAAATGTATATGAGAGTCGAAGATAAGAAGGTGTTACTAGGAGACTCCAACACTACGGTTGTTTTCGGTGTTGGAGATGTAGAGCTCAAATTGACCTCTGGAAAGACACTCTTGTTGAAAGATGTCTTGCACACTCCAGAGATCATGAAGAATTTGGTGTCTGGGTTCCTGCTTAATAAAGCAGGATTCACTCAGATCATAGGAGATGATATGTATACCATTACCAAGAATGGTATCTTGGTAGGAAATGGATATGCCACTGATGGGATGTTTAAACTGAATGTTGAAGTTGTTAAAATTTCTTCTTCTGTTTATACCTTATCTCATTATAATGCCTGGCATAATAGACTTTGTCACATCAATAAACGAAGTATAAAAAACATGAGTGACTTAGGATTAATTCCTAAGATGTCTATGGATGATTTTGATAAATGTGAATTTTGTAGTCAAGCAAAAATCACCAAGACTCCTCATAAATCAATAAAGATAAATAGAGGATCTGAACCGCTAGATCTAATCCATAGTGACATATGTGAATTAGATGGGATTTTAACCCGGAGTGGCAAAAGGTACTTTCTAACTTTTATAGATGATTGTTCTGATTATACTTTTGTCTATCTTATGAGAAACAAAAGTGACGCATTTGACATGTTTA
The DNA here is from genome assembly GCA_030848705.1 of Heracleum sosnowskyi. NCBI lineage: Eukaryota > Viridiplantae > Streptophyta > Magnoliopsida > Apiales > Apiaceae > Heracleum > Heracleum sosnowskyi. The sequence goes on along the minus strand of CM061242.1, from coordinate 109,635,845 downwards.
AGTTATTTGTGACAAAAATTGAGACTCAGTACAATAAGAGGATAAAGAGACTTCGTAGTGACAGAGAATCTGAGTATGAATCAATCTCCTTCATCGAGTTCTATAACTCTCAAGGAATCATACACGAGAGAACTGCTCCTTACTCACCAGAAATGAATGGTAAAGCTGAACGAAAGAATAGAACTCTTACTGAATCAGTAGTAACCATAATGTTGAAATCTGGTGCTGCATCTCATTGGTGGGATGAAATCTTACTAACAGTATGTCATGTACTGAATAGAGTGCCTAAATTAAGAAGTAAGGTTTCCCCGTCTGAGATTCTAAAGAATAGGCTACCAAATATATTCTATTTTAGGACTTGGGGTTGTTTAGCCTATGTTCGAATACCTGATCCTAAGAGGCTCAAACTAGCAAGTAGAGCCTATGAGTGTGTATTTGTAGGCTATGCTTTTGAAAGCAAGGCTTATAGATTCTTTGATTTAAATGCAAAAGTAATAGTGGAATCAGTTGATGCTGATTTTTACGAAGAAAAGTTTCCATTTAAATTGAGGAATAGTGGGGGCGCATCTTCAAGCGTCACTCCTTTGTTAAAGGAGAAGGAACACACCGATGATTCAGATTTTGAACCGAGAAAGAGCAAGAGAGCTAGAGTCGTCAAAGATTTTGGTCCGGACTTCTATGCTTATAATCTTGAGGAAGATCCTACGACCTTTAAAGAAGCCATGACCTCTTCAGACGTTGACATGTGGCAAGAAGCTATCAACGATGAGATGGATTCATTAGAATCCAATAGAACATGGCATTTGGTAGATTTACCTCCTGGCTGCAAGCCGATAGGATGTAAATGGATCTTTAAGAATAAACTAAGACTTGATGGTAGTGTTGAAAGGTACGAGGCACGACTAGTGGCCAAAGGTTTTAAGCAAAGAGAGAATGTGGACTTTTTGACACATTTTCACCGGTCACTAGAATGACATCCATTAGAGTCTTGATTGCTATAGCTGCCCTCCATAATCTAGTGATTCACCAAATGGATGTTAAAACTGCATTCTTACATGGTGAACTAGATGAGGAAATTTATATGGATCAACCTGAAGGTTTTGTGGTTCATGGGCAAGAAGAGAAGGTGTGCAAGTTAGATAAGACCTTATATGGACTTAAGCAATCACCTACATTATGGCATGAAAAGTTTGACAAAATAATAATGTCAAATGGCTATAATGTAAATGAAAGTGACAAATGCATTTACTATAAGTTTGAGAATGACATTTGCACTATTATCTGCGTTTATGTAGATGACCTGCTGATATTTGGTTCAAATATACATGCAGTATATAAAGTGAAATCATTGTTGTGTGCCAACTTTGATATGAAAGATCTTGGAGAAGCTAGTGCAATTCTTGGTATTAAGATCACTAGGTCAAAGAAGGGACTTTCTTTAGATCAATCTTCATATATTGAGAAGATCTTAAAGAAATACAATTACTTTGACTGTAAACCTGCTAGCACAACATATGACCCAAGTGTTAAGTTATTTAAGAACCAGGGCTATGGTGTAAGACAACAAGAATATTCAAGTATTATCGGCAGCCTTCGGTACGCTGCTGATAGTACTAGACCTGATATTGCCTATGTCGTGGGCTTGTTGGGTAGGTTTACCAGTAGGCCTAGTGTGGAGCATTGGCATGCTATTGAGAGGGTCATGAGATACCTTAAGAAAACTATGAACCTTGGATTGCATTACAACAAGTTTCCCGCTGTCCTTGAAGGTTACAGCGATGCTGACTGGAATACATTGTCAGATGACTCCAAGGCAACAGGTAGCTATATTTTTAATATAGCAGGTGGGGCTATTTCTTGGAAATCAAAGAAACAAACTATCTTAACTGAATCCACCATGGAAGCAGAGATGATAGCACTGGCTATGGCTAGTGAAGAAGCAAGTTGGCTAACAAACTTGCTAGCTGAGATCCCTTTATGGGAGAGACCGATTCCATCTGTCCTGATCCACTGCGATAGTACCGCGGCTATCGAAAAGGTTCAGAATCGTTATTATGACGGTAAGAAGCGACATATACGTCGTAAACACAACACTATTAGAGAATATATCTCTAAAGGTGCTGTTAGAGTGGATCATATACGATCTGATGATAATTTGGCAGATCCTTTGACGAAAGGATTAGCTATAGAGAAAGTCCATAAAACTTCGGTTAATATGGGACTATTGCCCTTAGAGAGTACTCACTCGTGACGGTAACCCAACCTAACTGACTGGAGATCCCAAGAAGTAGGTTTAATGAGGTAATAACAAGTCAGGAAGTGATATTGTGAAGAACATGCAACATTTACAATAAGAAGAGCATGTTTCCTGAAATGAAAAAATAGGTTGAGTTTATTTAAACTCTTAATGAGATCTATACTCTATTTGGAGGGAGTACCTTACTTCAGGAGTGCTTTTGATAGACTCACTGGTGTGAATGTGGGAGTAGGGGCCGCTTCCTATGAAATTTCGGGCATAAATTTCTAGAGCGTTCACATACTGGGATAGACGTGCATGGCCTTTAATGCACGAGCTATTTGGATACACCCTGAAAGGTTGTGCGTGGTGTGATGCCTGAGATAGAGTTGAAGACTTCGAGTCACTCTTGTTGAATCGTGGATCATAATCACTACGCAAAGGTTGAAGTCGTTAGACACCTTTGTTTATGCGCAATCTTATTATGTTTGAAGTTGCTCAAATAATTCTATAAACCGTGTTTTTTCAAATATTCAAGTGGGGGATTGTTGATTTTTTATTCAATGTGAATATTTGAAAATTTAATATATATTAATGGAGTTATTATATTTTCATAATAACAACTAATTTTGTGAGATATTCATGTGTATATCAATTTTGTTTTTACTTCCTTTGACTTGTTCAAAATACTTTTGTAACTTATGTCTTTATGAGGCCTGCTTTTTGGGAGGCTTGTCTTGCTCTCCATGTTTGGAGCTTTTTTGTCTTATTCATTGAACTTGGACACTAGAAATTCACTTATATATAAAGATGTAGTCAAGTGCTGTTTTTAGGATTATCACTTGTTCTTTCTTGTCTACTATTCTATTTTATCTTCTTCTCCCAATTACATAAAACTTCTCACCAAGTTTTTGGTACTCTAGCCTTGAGTCTCTATATTTTCTTTTTCTTCCGAGTAATACACATATTTTGTTAGTGTTGTCATAAAGTCAAAGGAAGGTACGGTTGTACTTATCGAGCAATGAAGGGTGTACGTCGATCGATATTTTTGGTGCAAAAGATATCGTAAGAAACTAATTTTCTGGGCTGTTTTATCCTGGGGACGACGTGGTAAGAACGATTGTTGTGCACATTTCATGCAGAACCCCGAAACGTCTTAAAGAGAGCGAACTCCGTGACTCGGCCTAGAAAATTTGGTAATTTCGTTCTATATTTGTTTTTTTTTTTGCAAAATAGTTTTAATAAAAATAGTTTCATTAATTTTAGAAAACCACTTTTTGTGAACCGTAAAAAACAATTTTAATATTTTTTCACAACAAGAACTCATCTTAAAGCCCAACAAGGTTTAGTATATATCCATATCTATCAAACCCTGATTTTACCTGATAACCTTAAATCTAAAGAGCCGCGTTGGCTCCACCTGATCTGAATAGGAAGCTTATGTCATCTTTCAGTTTGCTTGGGCCTATGAACCTGAATCAGGTTCAAATCTTCTTCACTTTCTTAGATACTACCCTATCCATGTATGATTAATTCAGTTGTAGAAATAGTATCATAAATCAAGTACTTATATAAGTAAATGTTATTTTAATCTCAATATTTTAGTTGTTTTATTTCAGAAATAAATAATGTTTTCAGTATTTTGTTTCCAGTGTATGCATGACTTGGTCTGTCAAGTCGTGGAGATATTTCTGGAGTTTGATGTGCTCTTCTGTTGTGGAGAGTTTGTAGGAATGTAGTAGTAGTAGTAGGTCTCCTAGTTTGTTGGAGAATAGTTTAGCCCAGGCTTGTATTTAAATCTTGTTCTATTTTCCTGAATAAAGAAGTTAAACCTTTTGTGTACATTCATATTCAAGTAGTTCTGAAATCATAATAGTTAAACACATATTAGAATTTGTTTTACTACAATTGGTATCAGAGCTCCAGGAATCTGAGTTGGCATCGAGATGACCACGATGGATTTAAACAAAGGGAAAGGAGGCTCTTTCGGGTTGAGCTACCCACTGTTAGCCAGGGGAAACTACATTGCTTGGTCCCTCAAAATGAAGGTTTTCATGCAAGCCCAAGGTGTATGGAGTGCCATAGAATCCAGCGATCCAAAAGCGGTGATCGAAGACAAGATTGATAAAATTGCTTTGGCCATGGTTTATCAAGCTATACCTGAAGATGTACTGCTGTCGGTAGCCTAGAAGAAGACGGCGGAAGATGCATGGGAAGCCATAAAGACGTTGTGTCAAGGGGCAGAGAAGGTGAAAAAGGCACGGGTGTAGACTCTCAAATCCGAATTTGAAGCATTGTGCATGAAGGATGCCGACCAAATTGATGAGTTATACATGAAACTCAATGGACTCGTGACTAATATACGAGCCCTGGGAGAGGAGATGGAAGAATCGTATGTCATGAAAAAGCTACTGCGAGCTATGCCGACCAGGTTTTTGCAAATCACATCTGCGATGGAGCAGTTCGGAAACCTTGAAACAATGACCGTGGAGGAGGCCATTGGGTCGTTAAAGGCTCATGAGGAGCGAATCAAAGGCAAGGGTGAGACGAACGAAGGGAGGTTAATGCTGACTGCAGAAGAATGGCAAAAGAGAGAGATCACGGAAGGAAAACTTCTCCTCATGAGAGAGGAGTGGTTGAAACGTAACAAGACGAACGAAGTTCAACCCTCTGTTCTAAAGGTTAAAGACAAAAGTCGTGTGTATTGTTTCAACTGTAGCTCGTATGGTCATTTTTCTTTTGAGTGTTGAAAGTCGAAGCGTTTTAGAGAACAAAAACAGGAGTCGAATCTCACTCAGGTAGATGATGATGGGCCTGCTTTGTTGTTGGCAAAGGTGGAGAAGCTTGCACCCAAGCTGCTAATGGTAGATGAGAAGAACGTAAAGCCACAATTGACTACAGACGATCAAGAAAAGATTCAAGAAACAAATTTGTGGTATATGGACAATGGAGCAAGCAATCATATGTCTGGACATAAGACAAAATTTAACGTGCTCGATGAAAGTGTTACATGAAGGGTAAAGTTTGGCGATGGTTCCACAGTAGACATAAAGGGAAGAGGTTCAATTGTTCTAAAGTGCAAGGATGGACGAGAACACACTCTACACGAGGTATTTTTCATCCCATCTCTTCGCACTAATATCAGGGCAGTTAACCGAAGATGACTATAAGGTTATGATAAAGGGTGAGTTTATGTGGATACATGATGCAAATGAAAATCTATTAATGAAAGTAAAGCGTTCGCAAAATCGATTGTATAGGCTAATTATTGAGACAGTTACTTCGAAGTGTTTATTGTCAAGGATTGATGTTATTTTTAAACTCTGCCATGATCGAATGGGTCACGGTAACTATCAAGCTTTGGGCTTAATGTCTAGAGATAACATGGTGAAGGGAATACCAAAGATTGTGCAGCCTAAAGAAGCATGTACAGGTTTTCTAATGGCCAAATAGGCGAGAAAGAGCATTCCAAGTTAGTCGAGTTTCAGTTCGACGAAAGCACTGGGTTTAGTTCATGCTGACTTATGTGGTCCTATCACTCCCGAAACAGCCTCGGGTAACAAGTATTTTCTTTTACTGGTAGATGATTTTAGCAAGGTCATGTGGGTTTACTTCCTAAAGTGCAAAAGTGAAGCTTTCGGTTCTTTCAAAAAGTTTAGAGCTTTAGTTGAAGATGGGCCAGAGAGAAAGGTTAAAGTCTTAAGGACGGATAGGGGAGGAGAGTTCATGTCTTCTGAGTTCGTTAAGTATTGCGAAGATGAAGGTATCGAGAGGCACTACACCAATCCGTATACACCTCAACAGAATGGTGTCGTTGAGCGAAGGAATAGAACGGTAATGGAGATGACTAGAAGCTTTCTAAAGGGAAGACGACTACCTGCAATGTTCTGGGGAGAAGCCGTAAGGCACTATGTGTACATATTGAATAGATTACCTACTCGATCCTTGACAGGGATAACACCCTACATATCAAACCGAGACCTTCACTTTGTTTAAGGAGTAACCACTACATATGGTGGTGTAGATATTATTGTCTAGTTTATTTTGGCGTAAGAATCATGTCAAAAGAGTTTACGGTTTATGAGATATGACCATTTTAGTGAAAGTGGTTCAAGGAAGGAGATTGCAGAAATGTACCAACTTTGTGGCTATGTTTGAGACCCTTAAGAGTTGTTTTAAAATATGAAATTTTGTATTGAAGTGCCAAGGTCAGTTACGAAAGTTGTACGAAGGTTTCGAGTCCAAAAGATTATTTTCCGATTTTATAAAAATGTGTTAGCCGAGGTTGCGCAAGTGAAAACCACTAAGAACATGACTTAGAAACCAATGTTGTAAATGGTTAAGTATAACTTGTATTCGAGGATCGATTTCGGACTAAACCTAAGAATTAAGTAATTGTCGATTAAAATGGACTTAGTATGAGCCTATAACGAGCTAGTAATGCTTTGGTTGTGTTTCGCATACGTGTTTAAGCATTGAGTACAAGTGGATTATCCAGGGGATTAATCGTGCGTTTTCTTTTATTTTGTCTAGATCGTCCGGCATCGTCGCGAACCCCTATCACTTCTCGAGCATCAGGCAAGTTTTCGAAACCTATACTTACTGTTGTTGTGATAAAAAACTGTTTTCGTATATGATACGCATTGCGATATATAAATTGCATACTTGTTTTCGAATTGCTATGTATAGCAATACTTGAGGTTGGGGTTTATAAGTTAGATATGGGATATCAGCTATAAGCCAGGTTTTTATATATTCCCTAGGATAAGGGCGTGTGATTTTCTTTAAAGATCAGAAGTGATTATATTTTCGTATATGTTAAAGACTATTTTCCGATAAAGGTTATTTTCCGATAAAGATATCGGGTATGGTTATTCGAGGATTTATTATTTATTTAATGAATATTATTTTCGAATATTCATTTAAGGTTTAAATACTTATCGAATATTACTTTGAATATTCATTTAATCCTTATTTATTTAATGAATATTATTTTGAATATTCATTCGAGGTTTATTTATTTAATGAATATTATTTTGAATATTCATTCGAGGTTTATTTATTTAATGAATATTATTTTGAATATTCGTTCGAGGTTTATTTATTTAATGAATATTATTTTGAATATTCATTCGAGGTTTATTTATTTAATGAATATTGTTCCGAATATTCATTTGAGATTATTTATTTAATGAATATTATTTCGAATATTCATTTGAGATTTATTTATTTAATGAATATTATTTCGAATATTCATTTGAGGTTTATTTATTTAATGAATGTTATTTCTGAATATTCATTTGAGATTTATTTACTTAATGAATATTAATTTCGAAGATTCGTTTGATGTTTACTTATTTAATAGATATTATTAAGTATTTTTCTAAATTAAAAAGAGGTTCCCAAAACACTGCTTTTCCATTTAAATCTGTCCTTTAAAGAGGATTTAAATGCTCGCTCAACTATCAAAAATATGGGAAACCTGATTAAAGTGACTACTACTCTTTTTAAACTCTCAACTCAAAAACTGTCGAGGGACAGATATTTTCTCGGAGCAATTTAATTGCTGCCAGTCAAATGTTGTGTTACCACCTCAACGATCGAGGGGTAAATTGATGGAACCAGTCGATATCCATTAACAAGCCTCGCTTGGGAAATATTGGAGAATCTTCCTTTCCAACCTAGATATACCTACTTAGTGGAGTCGTATCAACAAGTGTTACACTTGGGGAAAGGAGGACGATCTTTACGTTTCAGAGTCATGGATTTCATCTGAACTAGGAGTGGTGTAAGTGGTCCAGTTGCGCCGACCCATCCAACTTTTATTGCCCCAAATGGGTCGGGAGATCACCGGAAGGCGGTAGACAATGTCAGGTTGTCGTGATTCTTCCATCTACATGTAGAAAACATATTTGAGCTGTACGACCTTCTACTGATCATAGTAAGGTTGGGTATGGCGGGCGCGGTAGCAACTCCCGTATTGGTTCATCATCCAATTTTGATATTCCTGCAACATGTATTGGGGTGAAGAACCAATCATGTTGGCAGGAGGTCGAAAAGTGTTTGGAAATGAAGTGACAATAAATTGATGCAACTTCATCTTTTATTTTATGAGTTATGACTCTGATAAAGCCTTACTCAGATTATATATGCATAAGTGGACTTTGGGTTACGGAAACATTACATTAATTTTCCTTGTAACTTCATCTTTTATATTATACTAGAACTTTGTTCATAGTATGAATATCGAAGGTTTGCAGAAATATTATGGAAATGATATTTGAAATACAACAATGGTACTGTTTTTGGAATACATTCCGATAAGGAAATAATTTCAGTATCGAGATATTTTGACAAATTATTGTCTTATACCCGCTTTATTCTGGGTTGAGTTAAAGGCAGGATTATGCCATACTTTTATTACCTTGCTGAGCTATCGCTCACTCTTGCTATTGTTTTATATATATTATATAACAGCGAAGCAGGATGCCAATGGGACGGCACATACCCCGCAAGGCTTTTCCATAAACAGTTTCTAGCAGTGATCCCGAAGAGTAGTACGAACCAATTGAATCAGGCTACAGCTTTTGGTATTCAACTTATGTATAGATATGAATGGTATGAGAGGATTGTGAGCATCAGAAGGCTAAGTTGGTAATGTAACATTACTTAGAAATTGTATCAGTGACAGATTCAAAAGACATTTGGGTATTGTAATAAAAATTATTTATTCCGCAGTTGTTGTATCGTGTTGTTTCTGAGACTCTAACCTGTGTGTGTGTGTGAGACATATATTGTGGGGTCATGAGCAGGTGAATTATGAACGGTGTGAGTAATACAGGTAAGGCAAGGAGTAAATGGATCGTGACTACTTATAATAACCCGAATTTTTGGAAAAATTTAAAACTTTTCTTATTATGATTAAGTGCATCAGTGAATAGTGAATTTGGTGAATGAATAGTGATTTTGAGGGTTAAGAAAAATTTTCATGCCACCTATGTACGAGACGTAGTGTGGATATTTCGAAGTCATATTAGTGATCTACGGAGTAAATAAGTGAATGCAATGACGATCGGAATTCAGAAATTCCAAATTTTATTTTGGTATAGTATTTGACCGGACAGCGAATTATATATTATTATATTCAAGAAATGAGTTATTAAAATTGAGGTTTTGAGGATTTAATATTTTGGAATTTTATTATTTTATTAAAGTCGATTTAAGGATTCGATTGTTGAAGGGAATAGTGAATAGTTACTATTCACTGCGAGAATCGCGTAGAGTTTGATTCGCTCTTTTAGGAAATATTTTGAATCGTTTCAAGAGGAACAATGCAACATTTACAAGATTAAATATAGACATGGAAGTAACATGTAACAAGATTAATTCGAGGGATGAAACATTTGGATCATCCATGTGAAAGGAAACGAACCAGTAAAGCTACTTTAACCAAACACATGCATGCGCGACACGTGTCCTGGTGACTCACCAAAATGTGGTGACTCACCACCTTCTAATACAAAATATCAGCATTATCATTATTATTAACAAGAAAAGAAAAGAAAGAGAGAAGAACTCTCTCCCCTCTCCCCAGATTTTCTGCCCAGCAGAAACAGAGTCCAAAGAAAAATCCATAACTCCATTTCTATCCATCCTTAAATCACCAAATTCTAACCATAGCTCCTCCACTCCTTGGGTAACATTCGTTCGAGGTTTATTTATTGAATGAATATTATTTTGAATATTCATTCGAGGTTTATTTATTTAATGAATATTGTTCCGAATATTCATTTGAGATTATTTATTTAATGAATATTATTTCGAATATTCATTTGAGATTTATTTATTTAATGAATATTATTTCGAATATTCATTTGAGGTTTATTTATTTAATGAATGTTATTTCTGAATATTCATTTGAGATTTATTTACTTAATGAATATTAATTTCGAAATTCGTTTGATGTTTACTTATTTAATAGATATTATTAAGTATTTTTCTAAATTAAAAAGAGGTTCCCAAAACACTGCTTTTCCATTTAAATCTATCATTTAAAGAGGATTTAAATGCTCGCTCAACAATCAAAAATATGGGAAACCTGATTTAAGTGACTACTACTCTTTTTAAACTCTCAACTCAAAAACTGTCGAGGGACAGATATTTTCTCGGAGCAATTTAATTGCTGCCAGTCAAATGTTGTGTTACCACCTCAACGATCGAGGGGTAAATTGATGGAACCGGTCGATATCCATTAACAAGCCTCGCTTGGGAAATATTGGAGAATCTTCCTTTCCAACCTAGATATACCTACTTAGTGGAGTCATATCAACAAGTGTTACACTTGGGGAAAGGAGGACGATCTTTACGTTTCAGAGTCATGGATTTCATCTGAACTAGGAGTGGTGTAAGTGGTCCAGTTGCGCCGACCCATCCAACTTTTATTGCCCCAAATGGGCCGGGAGATCACCGGAAGGCGGTAGACAATGTCAGGTTGTCGTGATTCTTCCATCTACATGTAGAAAACATATTTGAGCTGTACGACCTGCTACTGATCATAGTAAGGTTGGGTATGGCGGGCGCGGTAGCAACTCCCGTATTGGTTCATCATCCAATTTTGATATTCCTGCAACATGTATTGGGGTGAAGAACCAATCATGTTGGCAGGAGGTCGAAAAGTGTTTGGAAATGAAGTGACAATAAATTCATGCAACTTCATCTTTTATTTTATGAGTTATGACTCTGATATAGCCTTACTCAGATTATATATGCAAAAGTGGACTTTGGGTTACGGAAACATTACATTAATTTTCCTTGTAACTTCATCTTTTATATTATACTAGAACTTTGTTCATAGTATGAATATCGAAGGTTTGCAGAAATATTATGGAAATGATATTTGAAATACAACAATGGTACTGTTTTTGGAATACATTCCGATAAGGAAATAATTTCAGTATCGAGATATTTTGACAAATTATTGTCTTATACCCGCTTTATTCTGGGTTGAGTTAAAGGCAGGATTATGCCATACTTTTATTACCTTGCTGAGCTATCGCTCACTCTTGCTATTGTTTTATATATATTATATAACAGCGAAGCAGGATGCCAATGGGACGGCACATACCCCGCAAGGCTTTTCCATAAACAGTTTCTAGCAGTGATCCCGAAGAGTAGTACGAACCAATTGAATCAGGCTACAGCTTTTGGTATTCAACTTATGTATAGATATGAATGGTATGAGAGGATTGTGAGCATCAGAAGGCTAAGTTGGTAATGTAACATTACTTAGAAATTGTATCAGTGACAGATTCAAAAGACATTTGGGTATTGTAATAAAAATTATTTATTCCGCAGTTGTTGTATCGTGTTGTTTCTGAGACTCTAACCTGTGTGTGTGTGTGAGACATATATTGTGGGGTCATGAGCAGGTGAATTATAAACGGTGTGAGTAATACAGGTAAGGCAAGGAGTAAATGGATCGTGACTACTTATAATAACCCGAATTTTTGGAAAAATTTAAAACTTTTCTTATTATGATTAAGTGCATCAGTGAATAGTGAATTTGGTGAATGAATAGTGATTTTGAGGGTTAAGAAAATTTTTCATGCCACCTATGTACGAGACGTAGTGTGGATATTTCGAAGTCATATTAGTGATCTACGGAGTAAATAAGTGAATGCAAAGACGGTCGGAATTCAGAAATTCCAAATTTTATTTTGGTATAGTATTTGACCGGACAGCGAATTATATATTATTATATTCAAGAAATGAGTTATTAAAATTGAGGTTTTGAGGATTTAATATTTTGGAATTTTATTATTTTATTAAAGTCGATTTAAGGATTCGATTGTTGAAGCGAATAGTGAATAGTTACTATTCACTGCGAGAATCGCGTAGAGTTTTATTCGCTCTCTTAGGAAATATTTCGAATCGTTTCAAGAGGAACAAGGCAACATTTACAAGATTAAATATAGACATGGAAGTAACATGTAACAAGATTAATTCGAGGGATGAAACATTTGGATCATCCATGTGAAAGGAAACGAACCAGTAAAGCTACTTTAACCAAACACATGCATGCGCGACACGTGTCCTGGTGACTCACCAAAATGTGGTGACTCACCACCTTCTAATACAAAATATCAGCATTATCATTATTATTAACAAGAAAAGAAAAGAAAGAGAGAAGAACTCTCTCCCCTCTCCCCAGATTTTCTGCCCAGCAGAAACAGAGTCCAAAGAAAAATCCATAACTCCATTTCTATCCATCCTTAAATCCATAACTCCATTAATATTACACTGACCATGAACATGTAGGCCTTGTTTTAAGGTTTGGTTTGGTATAAAGATCATGTCTATACGAATTACGGTTTATGAGATATGACCATTTTAGTGAAAGTGGTTCAAGGAACGAGATTGCAGAAATGTACCAACTTTGAGGCTATATTTGGACCACTTAGAAGCCATATGAAAATGTGAAACTTTGATGAATAATACTAGAGACAGTTAGAAAGGCTCACGAAAATGATTCGGATTAAAAAGATTATTTTTCGATTTTATAAAAATGTTGAAGCCGAGGTCGCGCAAGTGAAAACCACTAAGAACATGACTTAGAAACCAATGTTGTAAATGGTTAAGTATAACTTGTATTCGAGGATTGATTTCGGACTAAACCTACGACTTAAGTAATCGTCGATTAAACATGGACTTAGTATGAGCCTATAACGAGCTAGTAATTCCTTGGTTGTGTTTCGCTTACGTGTTTAAGCATTGAGTACAAGTGGATTATCCAGGGGATTAATCGTGCGTGTGCTTTGACTTTGTCTAGATTGTCCGGCATCGTCGCGAACCCCTATCACTTCTCGAGCATCAGGCAAGTTTACTAACCCTTACTCTATTGTTAGAGTGGACATATTTTCAAATGTTTAATACTTGTTGATTCAAAAATATATCTATATATATATATTCTTTGTTCCAAGTATCGTACAAGTTTTCTCATTCTATGCTTTATTTTAAGTTATAATATTATGATGATGCATATGGTATATTATGCATGCTTTCAAACCTCACGTCGTATATGGATGTGATGGTATAAAAGATATTGAGATTATAGTATATGCATGTGATAGAGGCAAGTTTTCAAACCTATGCCTCTATAAACTGTTGTTGTGATAAATAAAAGATCTTGTGATATATGCTACGTGTTCATGATTTCGAAATGATATTTATGATGTTAAGTCGAAGTTGGATTTACAAGCTAGGATTGTGGCAATATGCAATATGTCAAGAAAAACCCTCAGTAGGGGGTATATACTCCGTATTTATACTACGGACCGGGAATGGTATCAGTTGTTATCTAGGGTTATATTATTATACTATTATCCCTTATTTTCTTAAGAAAGTATTTGGGAATTACGTCTAAATAAATATTCTTTATTAAACATAGTTTTCATTAAGTATTTAAAGCCCTACTTCTTAAGGAAGTATTTTGTGAAACTATTCTTTAACCATAGATAACTAATAAAGTTTTATTCAGACAATTATAAATAAAATTAGAGAAGGTTCCCAAATCTATTTTCCTTTTAAGTCTATATTCTGAAAGACTTAAATGTTCGCTCAAACTACAAAGACTCAGGGGATCTTTCTCAAGTTTTTATGTTCGTTTCAAGTGGACTTCCCGGTCCTAAATCTTTTTGAAACTATTAATTTAACAGCTTCGTATGCTACCATCAAAATGATTTTGATTACTTCCTCAAGACTCGAGGAGCAAGATCAGTGGAATCAGTTGTATCCATTAACAAGCGTCAGCTTGGGAAATATGGGTGAATTTTCCTTTCCAACCAGATATGACTACTTTGTGGAGTTGTATCCTTGGGGAAAAAGGGAAAAGAACTTTATGTTTCAGTGTTATGGATTTACTCGAACTTGGAGAATATGTAAGGGACTGAGTAGCGCCGGTCCCCTAAGGGAATTACAATAAGGCCGACGGACTGGTGAAACGGGTCTGTTCTTCCCTTAGTTTATCAGTAAGTGCCCGACCGTAGGATAAGAGGAGAGTAACAGACTGACGGACTATTGCAACGGGTCTGTTCTTCCTCATAGGAGAGTAACATGCCGACGGACTGGTGAAACGGGTCTGTTCTTCCTACCTACAACCGATGGCGGGGAGGTAAGTCGGTGTGAGACTGATTACTCTTCCCTTCTACGTAGAAAAAGACCAGGGGGATACAGCTTGCGACTGATCATCGTAGGGGTATCCTCGGCGCCCAGAATCTCCATCTACAGTTCATCATCCATGAAAGAGCATGTGTTATGCAAGTTTTCAGAGAAAGAAAGTTTACTCAAGTTATTCAGTTTTATGCAAGTTTTCAGAGAAAGAAAGTTTACACAAGCATATGAGTTTATAAGAAAGCATATGAGATTACAAAAAAAAAGGTATATGATTTTATGGAAAGATATATGGAACCAGACGAGCTTAGAAATGGATTGGAAATATTTTACATTGTATTTATTTCCAAATTATGATATGAGGTAAATGTTTGATATGAAAGATGATATTGAATTTTCCTTATAACTTCATCTTTCAGGTTATATGTTGATAGTCTGCTTATATTTTATATAGCAGATATTTTACGGAAAGGATATACTGAGTTACCTTGTTATTTCATCTTTTATATTATACTAGAACTTGGTTCATAGTATGAATATCTAAAGTTGCAGAGTATTATGGAAATGGTATTTGAAATTCAACAGTGATACTATTTTTGGAATAGATTCCGATAAGGAAATGATTTCAGTATTGAGATATTTTGACAAATTATTGTCTTATACCCGCTTTATTTCTGGGTTGAATTAAGGGCAGAATTATGTCATACTTTCATTACCTTGCTGAGCTATCGCTCACTCTTGCTATTATTATATATATATTATATAGCAGCGAAGCAGGATGCTAATGGGACGACACATACCTCACAAGGCGTTTCCATAAACAGTTTCTAGCAGTGATCCCAGGAGTAGTACGAACCAATCGAGTCAGGCTACGACTTTTGGCATTCAACTTATGTATAGACATGAATGGTATTAGAGGATTGTGAGCATCAGAAGGCTAAGTTGGTAATGTAACAATACTTAGAAATTGTATCAGTAACAGATTTAAAAGACATTTGGGTATTGTAATAAAAATTATTTATTCCGCAGTTGTTGTATTGTGTCGTTTCTGAGACTCTAACCTGTGTGTGTGTGTGAGACATGTATTGTGGGGTCATGAGCAGGTGAGTTATGAATGGTGTGAGTAATACATGTAAGGCAAGGAGTACATGGATCGTGACTACCCTAAATCCCTGACCCCGGATTTGGGGCTGTTACACTACTCTAAATCCCTGACCCCGGATTTGGGGCTGTTACACCATTTGCAGCATGTTCCCTAATGAAATGGTACCTGATCTCAATGTGCTTTGTAGTAGAATGATTAACAGGATTGGCAACTATGGATATTGCACTAGTATTATCACACATCAGAGGAATGTGTATAAACACTAGTCCATAATCCATGAGTTGATTTCTGATCCAAAGCAATTGAGCACAGCGGCTTCCAGCAGCAATATATTCAGCCTCAGCTGTGGATTGTTGTTTCTTACTGAACCAGGACACTAAGAATTGGCAGCTTCCAGAGGTGCTCTTCCTGTCAATTCTGCATCCAGCATAATCAGAATCTGTGTAACCAACCAGGTTGAACCCAGTGCCCTTTGGATACCATAGCCCAAGATTAGGAGTCCCTTTCAGATACCTGAAGATTCTTTTGATAGCCATCATGTGAGATTCCTTAGGATCAGACTGGAACCTTGCACAAAGACATGTGGAAAACATGATGTCTGGCCTGCTAGCTGTGAGATAGAGTAGTGATCCAACCATTCCTCTATAGACCTTGATGTCAACTCTCTTGCCCTTCTTATCTTCATCTAGCTTGATTGTAGTGGACATAGGAGTTTTTGCTGGGGATGACTCTTCTAAACCATATTTCTTTAGGAGATCTTTAACATATTTGGATTGATTTATGAAGATGCCATCCTCCCTTTGATGTACTTGCAGGCCTAGGAAGAAGGTTAATTCTCCCATCATACTCATCTCATATTTGCTTTGCATCAACTTAGAGAACCTTTCACAGAGTTTTTCATTTGAAGAGCCAAAGATGATATCATCCACATATATTTGAACAAGAATGATATCATTTCCATGCTTCTTGAAGAATAGGGTTTTATCAATTGTTCCTCTGGTAAATTGATGCTCAAGAAGAAATTGAGATAGAGTCTCATACCAGGCTCTTGGTGCCTGTTTGAGTCCATAGAGTGCTTTGAGCAGTCTGTACACAAAGTCTGGGAAGTTTTCATTTTCAAAGCCAGGTGGTTGGGACACATAAACTTTTTCAGCAAGATCACCATTGAGAAATGCACTTTTCACATCCATTTGATACACCTTGAAATCTGAGTGAGCTACAAAAGCCAGGAAGATTCTGATGGCTTCCAGTCTAGCTACAGGTTCAAATGTCTCATCATAGTCAATGCCCTCTTGTTGACAGTATCCTTTGGCAACCAACCTTGCTTTGTTTCTAATCACCACTCCTTCTTCTTCCATCTTGTTTCTGAACACCCATTTGGTGTCAATAACATTCTTTCCTTCTGGAGGTGGCGCTAGTTCCCATACTTTGTTTTTCTCAAATTGATTCAGTTCTTCTTGCATGGCAAAAATCCAATCAGAATTCTTCAAAGCTTCTTCAATTACTTTTGGTTCTTCTTGTGACAGAAAGCATCTATACAGACATGTGTTCATTGTTGCCCTTCTTGTTCTTACTCCCTCACCAGGATCTCCAATGATTTGATCCCTGGTGTGGGCTCTGTCCCATTTCCTTGTATGACCCTGTTCATTTCCTTGACTTGTTCCAGAATCATTTTGATTGACAGTTGCATTCTCTTCTTCTCCCCCTGTGTTTGTGAAACCTTGCACAGGTGTTTGAAGAGGATCATCAACTTCAAGAGTTTCATTTTCTAGAACAGTTTGAGCAGGTGGTTCATCCTCACTTTCAGAATCCTCAAGATATTCTTGATTTTCAAATCTCAATGGCACACTGTCTTGTTCACTTGTTTCAATTCCAGGAGTTTTCTTGTCATCAAAGGTAACATCCATGCTTTCCATAACTTTGTGTTGCTCAGGTACAAACAGTCGGTATGCCGTCCTTTCCAGAGAGTATCCAATGAAGATACCTTCAAATGCATTAGCATCAAATTTTCCAACATGTTCTGAAGTATCTTTCATCACAAAACACTTGCTTCCAAACACATGAAAATGCTTGAAGGATGCTCTTTTGCCAATCATTAATGAGTAAGGAGTTTTGCTAGACTTCTTATTGATCAATGTTCTATTTTGCACATAGCATGCTGTGTTAACAACATCAGCCCAAAAGCTAGTAGGTAGCTTTGCATCCAACAACATTGTCCTTGCAGCTTCAATGAGGGTTCTATTCTTTCTCTCAACTACTCCATTTTGTTGAGGAGTTCTAGGAGCTGAAAATTGTTGAGAAATTCCTTTATCTTTGCAAAAC
Organism: Heracleum sosnowskyi; assembly: GCA_030848705.1. NCBI lineage: Eukaryota > Viridiplantae > Streptophyta > Magnoliopsida > Apiales > Apiaceae > Heracleum > Heracleum sosnowskyi. The sequence goes on along the minus strand of CM061242.1, from coordinate 109,618,014 downwards.
TCATACAATGTTGAATTTCTAAACTCAGTTCCATTATCACTTCTCAATGCAACTACAGAGGAACCAGTGCTTTGTGCTTCTCTATCAACTCTCTTAATATGCTCTATAATTACTTGTGGTGCTTCATCCTTGGAGAACAGGAATTCCACCCAAGTGTATCTTGAATAATCATCAACCATGACTAGAGCATATTTCTTCTTGGAAAGGGACATTACATTCACAGGTCCAAATAGATCCATGTGAATTAGCTGCAGAGGCTTTGAGTTTGTATTGAGCAGCTTGTTCTGGTGACTTGATCTTTTGATCTTCCCTTTTTGACAAGCTTCACATGCCCCATCTTGCACAAACTCCAGTGCAAGCAATTCTCTGATGAGTTCTCTCTTTGTCAAAGAGTTCATTGCCTGAACATTCAAGTGAGACAGTTTCTTGTGCCATAGCCAGAATTCCTCATTTGTGGCCTTAGTGTAGAAACAACAGATTTCTCCCTTGTTTGCAGCCTTAAGATTTGCTACAAACAAGCTTCTTTTCTTTACACCAGTTAAAACAACTTCACCACTACCTCTTTTTGAGATTAGACATTGATCTTCCTCAAATTCCACTTTGAAACCCTTGTTGGTGAATTGACCAATACTCAAGAGGTTGTGCTTTAGTCCTTCAACAAATGCTACATCTTCAATAATGACATTCCCAGATTTGACACTGCCATATCCCATGGTATAACCAATGTTGTCATTTCCAAAGGTTACTGATGGGCCAGCCTTTTCCTCAAAGTGTGATAGCAGGGCTATATCACCAGTCATGTGACTTGAGCATCCACTGTCCAAGATCCATATGACTCTTTTATTCCTGTTGCCCTGCATTCACAAAGAGATTAAGTTGTTTTTGGTACCCACACTTGGTAGGGTCCAGTTGATTTAGAAACAGTTTTGTTAACAATTCTTCTGTCATAAATTGCATTCTTCACAGTAGGAGACTTCACTTTGTTTGTGGCTTTGGAGTTTACACTCTTAGGCTCACATGAAGTTTTCACCCTCTCAACCTTGATTGGGGATCCTGTCCTGTGAGTGTGCATATGTGTGTGTGATTCACAAGATTGTGCAGAATCAAGTTTATGCTTAAGAGATAAACAGTTAGCAATCACAGTCACATAGCATGTCATGCAGTTTGAATTACCACAGAAGGAATCATGGATAGAATTTGGGCCTACAGAATGGTTACTCAGGTTATCAACCTCAACATTCACTGGTTTATTACACTTATGAGTCAAATGATTAACAGATAGGCATTTCTGACACTGTTTCCTAGGAGCATTTGGCACATAAGCATAATTGTTACTCTTGTTGACACCTATCTTACCATTTCTGTTTTCTTTCTTTTTCTTAACAACTTCTTTCTTAACTTTAGGACTCTTGACAAGGTTGTCTTTGGTTTCTTCCTGAACAACATACTTAGGAGAAGAAGAAATGTCTTTAGCAGCCTCATCTTCTTCAAGTAGTTGTTGTTTGATGATAAGTAGTTCTTCATCAAACTCAACAACACTCTTTTTGAAAATGGGCTTTTCAACACTTGACAAAATGGTTGGGGCATTTTTGTTTGTAAAAGATTCTTTTCCTTTGCCCTTGGCCTTCCTTCTTCCCTTATCATTTTCATAATCAAAACCAACTCCAACCTTGCAGTTTTCAGTGTGTTCCTTGTGATAGGTTTGAATTAACTCAGAGGAGTTCTTGAAACTTCTTAGCTTTAGTTCACTTTCAGCAATTTGTTCTCTAAGAGCCTTTTCTATTTGTTCAGCACAAATCACTTTGTTTTTAAGATACTCAACCTCCTTTTTCAAACCATCAAGGCTCACAACCATTAACTCAAGTTCCTCATTCTTTTCTGTAAGCTGAAGATTTTTAACAGTTAGTCTATCAATTTCTTCATTGGCTACTAGCATGCTTGTATGAATATTGAATATCTCACTGCTCATATCTTCAACAGTTTTCTTATATTGGAAGGGAGTCATATCAAGAGAAGTAAGAATAGGTACCTGACTTGAGGAGTCGCCATCATCAGAAAATGCCATCAAGGCATAGTTTGAGTACTCTTGTTCTTTTTCTTCATCTGAGTCATCCCAGCACTTTCCCTCAGCAATAAAAGCTTTACCATGTTGTTTCTTGAGTAGAGCCTCATAATTAGCTTCAAGCTCTAAATATGCTTTGTCCTTTTTGACCTGTTTAGGCTTTTTGCACTCAGTGGCAAAATGCCCAAGTTCATTGCAGTTATAGCACCTTACTTTGGACCTATCCATACTCCCAGACTTGTATCCTCCTTTAGTTGCACCAACAATCCCTTTTCCTTTATTGAAGGTGTTTGAGCCACTTGATCCACCAGCATTTCCAGTTTTGAATTTCCTAAATGGCTGCTTCCTTTTAAACCTTATATTAGGATATCTCCTAGCCATATAAGCAAAAGATTTGTTTTCCATCTTGTCCAGTTCATCTATGCTGTAGAACTCATCATCCTCAGGCAAATCATAGACAGTTTGAGTTTCATCACCAGTGTCTTCAACTTCCAGTTCCTCAATCTTAACTTGACTGACTTTAAGACACTCCATTCTTTGACCTAGGTTGTCAGCAATAAGGGCACAGGAAGTGTTTGCCATTAATCCTTGTTTAGCTTGAATAGATCTCTTTTGAAACAACTCTAGCTCATAAGTTTTCAAAACACCATACAGCACATCAAAACCAATCTTTGTTAAATCTCTTTCTTTGATGGAAGAGATTCTTGGTTCCAAGTGATCTGGTAGAGTTAGCAAGAACTTCATGTTGACCTCTTCTGTCTTATAGTGTTTGTCATAGAGTTTGAGCTCATTTACCAACTTGTTGAACCTCTCAAACACTTCTGTGATTCCCTCCTTTGGCTGAGCCATGAAAGCTTCATACTGTGAAACAAGAATCTGTTTCTTGTTCTTTCTTACTTCAGGAGTTCCTTCACATAGCACTTCTATAAGATCCCACATCTTCTTAGCACTTGTACAGTGAGCAACAGTGCCATACATGTTAAAGTCCATGGATTCACAGATAATAAGTTGAAGATGTCCATCCAGAGCTATTTTCTCCTTTTCAGAATCAGTGTATTTTGAGGGGTCTTTGGGCACATGTCTGGCTGGTATTATCTCAGTGCCAACAGTTGTTTCACCAATCTCAATCATTGGAGTGAAGGGACCATGCTTTAGGATGTCTAAATACATGGGGTTAGAAGCTTTGATGAAAAGCAACATCTTCTTCTTCCATAAACTGTAGTGCTCCTTGTTAAAGGGAGGAATCTTGATACTACTTAGTTTCTCTGAACTCATTCTTGATCTTTTCCTGTTTGTACGTTAACAGCCTATGCTCTGATATGACTTGTTAGGAATGAATACCACTTAGAAACTAGACAGAGGGGGGTGAATGGTTAGTTTGATAGATTTTCAGTTTCTTGAAACTAAATAAGCTGTATATGATTATACTGTGTAGTATGCAGAAAATAAACAACAAGCACAATCACTTTAATCTACTTTGTATTAAGTAAATTAAATACTACAGCTTTCCAAAAATTCACAATCGAATTTCTGTCTTTTAAACAAGAACAGTTTGTATCTTGCTTGCTTACAGAGAAAAGAGTGCACACACCTATTTTTACACAGTTGCCCCTAGCTGAAAGTCCAACTTGTCCTGCCATAAGAGGTTAACTGTGTCAGGAAGGACCACCTGCTTTTCGAAGTCTTTCCCGTTTCTGTAGCTGCTTGTCTCTTATCTTTCTCTCCAAGTTTAGCTGTAGATTTGCCATCTGTTCTTTGGACCACCTTGCCAGAACAAATGCTTCAATATTTGTCTCCTTTGATTCTTGGTTCTGTACCTTGATTTGTCTTGTTATAAACGGCTAAGTGTTGATATCGTGAACTCCACTTCATTCCTGACTTCGCGACGTCCCTTGTGAAGACTATGCGATATGACCTTTGAGGACTTTGCGACATAGGCCATTTGATGACTATGCGACATAGGTCATTTGGTGACTATGCGACATAAGTCATTTGAGGACTATGCGACATAAGTCATTTAATGACTATGCGACATAGGTCATTAGATGACTATGCGACATAAGTAATTTGAGGACTTCACGATCTAGGCATCTTTGACTTTGCTGACTTCAACACTTCACGACATGAGTCTTGAGGACTTCACGACATAGTACAAAAATGACTGTGCGATATAGCACTTCACGACAGAGATATTGGTGACTTCACGACATAGCTTTCTTCTGACTTTGCTATATAATGCCTTAGACAAATTTCTGCAACTTATTTCTTCAGGGCCTTATTCATCTCCATCCTGCTGCATGAACATTTCTGAACTTCTACCAGGACAATTATTCAATGGCCTATGTACATTCTAGATGCAAGAAATGGACTAAGCTCATTATAATTCTGAGCATACATGATCAAGCTAATATTCATGAGAACAAGACAAGTACATAGAGAGACCTATACTATATCCCAGTGATAGAATTCACTAGGTCATGTAATCTGACATAGTCACATAGTGTAGGCTTGTTAATGGTGGTATTCAGACATGTCTTGAGCCCAACACTAGTTATTCGTAAGCCCATATATTTGACTGTTATACCATCTTATACCATCTTCTAAGTCGTGCAATATTGGTTATTTTTTTAATTTATAGTAATATTAATTAAATACATTATCTTTAATTTAATGATGATTTTTTTTCCAGGTGAAATTAATGATGATTTAGTCATTATTATAGAACTAAAATTACTCCTTTAAAGAACCAAATATAAGAGAAAGTTATGAATTGTTATAATGACAATTCTATTCAACTTAGAAAATCTACTAATATTTGGTTTATATTATTAAAATTCACTTTTTAGTATTTGAATACAATTTTAATAATAATCGAATACACCTTTTAATATTAGATCTAACAGTTTTTATTTATTTATTTCATAATCAACGGTACTTGTTAATTTGACCGTACATGTACCAAAATTTTGGATAAGATATTGTGCAATACACAACTCTCTTTTTAGGCTCAATTAATTATTGAGTTATAAAAATCAGATTTGAACGTTTTACGACACACACAAAACTCACAAAATAATTTTTAATTTAGTGATGGTTTAATAAAAAAAATTTCTAATTAAAAATACCCTGAGACTGAAGAGAGAGAAAAGTGATGAATTTTTACATTAGTAATTTTTATTCAACTTAGGAAATTTATTTATATCTTGTTTAAATTATAAAAATGCTCAATTTTAGGCTCAATTAATTATTGATTTATAAAAATCAGATTTGAACGTTTTACGACACACACAAAAATCACAAAATAATCTTTAATATAGTGATGGTTTAATAATTTTTTTTCTAATTAAAAATACTCTGAAACTGAAGAGAAAAAAAGTGACGGATTTTTACATTAATAATTGTTATTCAACTTAGGAAATTTATTCATATCTGGTTTAAATTATAAAAATTCTCTATTTAGTATTTGAACATATTTCTACTAACAACCACATACAGTTTTTAATATTATATCCAACAGTTTAGTTGTTTAAGGTTTGTGCCACTTCATCCGACGGTCTTTATTAAATCTAAAAGCTAGACAAGGATCATAAACCCCACTAAGTGTATTCGTATTGGTCTATTCTAAAATACTTGGATTGAGGATCTACCACCGATAACACGGTAGTAATTTTAAAATAAAAATATTTAGATAATCATGTAGATAATTTAGAAAGATTCCAAAAGGATTTTATTTAATATCTTAAAGAATATAATTAATTATAACATCCCTAAACTATAGACCTTTTAATGTCTAGGTCCTTCAACTATTTTTTTAATACTGCGATCCCTAAACATTTAAACTTTCCTGATTTGCATCCTTCCGTCCATATGTGACTAAAGGACGTTAGTCAAACGTGGCACTTACGTCGCAATCAAAATTCACGGATTGAAGTGAAATTTTGATATGTTAATCTAAGAGTGATTACAAGAACATGGGTGGTGAAATTTTTCGATTTCGAGTTCACTAGCATTTGAAAATCTACAAATTTTAGTAAGTTTTTTCTCGTGTTCTTTAAATTAAAGTGCATATTTTTATACGTTAGTGAACTCGAAATCAAAAATTTTCACAAACCATGTTCTTGTAATCACTCGTAGATTAACATATCAAAATTTCACTTCAATCCGAGAATTTTGATTGTCACGTCAGTGCCACGTTAGACTAACGTCCTTTAGTCACATATGGATGGAAGGATGGAAAATCAAAAAGTTTAAATGTTTAGGGATCACAGTATTAAAAAAAATAGTTGAAGGACCTAGACATTTAAAGGTCTATAGTTTAGGGACGCTATAATTAATTATATTCTTTTAGATATTAAATAAAATCCTTTTGGAATCTTTCTAAATTATATACTTGATCATCTAAATATTTTTATTTTAAAATTACTACCGTGTTATCTGTCGTAGATCCTCAATCCAAGTATTTTAGAATAGACCAATAGGAATACACTTAGTGGGGTTTATGATCCTTGTCTAGCTTTTAGATTTAATAAAGACCGTTGGATGAAGTGGCACGAATCTTAAACAACTAAAATAAAAGCCTTCAGATTCATATTATAGAAAGCACCCCATTAGCAACTTTTAACCATCCAACCAAAACATAATCCCCCTACCTATATAAACCCAATCGCACCCTCCCGAGTTGTTTATTCAACTTTCATTTCTCTCCAGAGGAAGTGAAAGAGATAGAATAAATCACATCACGGATTTGTAGAAGAATTACAGGGAGGTAATTAAGTGACTTTATCCTCTTAATATGTTCATCTAGGATGTAATTATTATATATCCGTACATTTTCATGTTTTTTCTTGGGTTTCTCATCGATTTAATAATCTCTATGCTAGCTATATTCATAAAATGAATTGATTAATAACTTTTCGTGTTATCCTTGTAGAAGGCTCGTACTAAGCAAACCGCGATTCAATCTATCTATTGAATCGCCTACCTACTAAAGCAGTTGTCGGTGAAACCCCATATGAAGCCTGGAAGAAACGAAAACCCGAACTTGGCCACATCAAGGTATTCGGTTGTGTGGCACACATGAAAATGCCAAGTGTCCACACCACCAACCTCTGTGATCGCAGTAAACTGGTTATCCATCTTGGACACGAACCAGGAACAAAAGCCTATCGGGTCTATGATCCAACCTCCGGCATTGTCCATGTGAGCAGAGATCTGGTGTTTCATGAGCACCGAAGTTGGAATTGGGATGCTCAACAACAACTATCAGCCACACAGGGATCCTTCTTTGTGGTGGATAAAAACCTAATAGCCTTGGGCAACTCGGATGAGAACACAGCGACAGACCCTACGACACCTGCTCACAGTCGAAGCACCGGAAATTCGAACACGGGGGGCATCTCGAATCACAGTGACATTCCATCTAACAGTCACAACAGTCAAAATTCTGGTAGTTCTACACACAGCCAATCGACAACTGACAGCAGCGCACCGAGACATTTTCGATTGCTTAGTGATGTCTATGATGAAGCTGAAGAAGCAGAAGCAGAAACAGAGTTGTTCTTTTTGGGTGTTGATGAACCTAATAATTATAATGAAGCCTGTGCAGACCCGGCATGGATGCAAGCAATGGAAAATGAAATTGCAGCAATCGAACGGAATAACACCTGGCGACTTGAGGAGTTACCAGTTGGGCACAAAACAGTGGGTTTAAAGTGGGTCTACAAGCTCAAACGTGACACAAATGGCGAAATCGTTAAGCACAAAGCCAGGTTAGTCGCCAAAGGGTACGTGCAAAAATAGGGGGTGGATTTTGAAGAAGTTTTTGCACCGGTAACACGACTCGAAACAGTCCGGTTGCTATTGGCATTAGTAGCTAAACACGGATGGCAAGTCCTTCATCTCGATGTCAATTCCGCATTTCTCAACGGTGACTTGGAAGAAATAGTGTATGTTAAACAGCCAGAGGGCTTTGTCAAGGCTGACAGCGAGCATTTGGTGTATAGGCTAGTAAAGGCGTTGTATGGTTTACATCAAGCTCCTCAAGCTTGGTACGCACGGTTGAGCAAGTATCTGCAAAGTTTGGGATTTTCTAAGTGTCCGTATGAACACGCAGTATACACAGGGAAGGAGGGAGAAGAGGCACTAATCATAGGAGTGTACGTGGATGACCTCCTAGTCACAGGTACGAATTTGCGAGTTATAGAGAAATTTAAGAAGCAGATGGCAGCAGAATTTGATATGAGTTATCTCTGAAATTTATCCTACTATCTGGGTCTCGAGGTAAGTCAGAAAGAGGAAGCAGTTGTGATCAAACAAACAGCATATGCGCAAAAACTGTTGGAGAAAGCTAGGCTTGCTGAATGTAACCCTGCAAAAGTCCCGATGGAAACCAGGCTACAGCTGACCAAAGACGAGAAGGGAAAAGCGGTGAATCCAACGGAATTTAAAAGTCTGGTGGGGGGGTTAAGGTATTTGGTAAATACCCATCCCGACATTGCATACTCAGTTGGGATTATTAGTAGGTATATGGAACGTCCTACAGTCTTACATATGGGTGCAGCAAAATGAATTTTGCGGTATATCAAAGGAACATTGGAATATGGCTTGGTGTATGCGAAAGGAGCTGGAAATTATCTGTTAAAAGGTTTTTCGGATAGTGATTTTGGAGGTAATATGGAAGATAGGAAGAGCACTGGAGCAATGACATTTTATCTGGATGAAAGCTTGATTACATGGGTTTCTCAGAAACAGAGATGTGTTGCGTTATCTAGCTGCGAGGCTGAATTCATGGCCGCGACTGCTGCTGCCTGTCAAGGAGTTTGGCTGAGGAACGTACTTCGACATATCACAGATACAAGGCAGGGTCCTGTGGTCCTCTATGTTGATAATAAATCTGCAATAGATTTGGCAAAGAATCCCGTATTCCATGGTCGAAGCAAACATATAGATATCAGGTATCACTTCATTCGAGAGTGCGTGGAACGCAAGGAAGTAGAGATCAGGCATATAAGTTCAGAATTGCAGCGTGCATATGTGCTAACTAAGGAAATGTCCACAGTGAAATTCGAATGCATGAGAGCATTGCTTGGTCTGAAAAATCTGCAGAAATAGCTTAGATTATGGGGGTGTTTGTTAGTTTATAATCTAAGCTGGTATTTGTTTTGTTTTTGGCATAAAGCTTGTCCACCCGAGAAGACCTGGTTTTGTGTGGTTAGAGAAATAAAAGGAGTTGTTTAGCTGGAGTGGGAGTCATGGAGATTTTCTAGGAGTTTAATTTTGGTGAACGTTGTATCAGTTATTTCTTTTCCTTTGTAGTATTTATTTCCTTGTAATCTTTATTTTGAGTAAGGCAATCAATCAATAACTTTGTTTCTCCAATTTGGTTCCACTAAATCTCAAAACACAGCATATTAAAACTTATACCTATCATATTTGGTTAGTGTTTTCTCCTCCTACTCTTCTTCTCATTCGAATTAGGACTTGTCCACTTTTGATTTCAAGATCTCTCTCTCTCTCTCTCTAACGCTCTGTTTCCCTCCCTTTCCCTCGCACTCCAGTCACCTACTTCTATTTGATTTAGGGCTTTTTTTATTTAGGGCTTTTTTGATTTAGGACTTCCTAAATTTAGGGCTTCCTCAATTTATGGATTCCTCAACTAAAGTCGGTTTGAATTCTATAGCTTTTACAATTTACATGGCATGAATATAGGTTTTCAGGTGAGCTACTTTGGATTAAGGGCTTTTTCGATTAGTTCTTTAATTGGATTTTTAGGTATTTACATGTTACTATTTGAGGATCCTTTACCTGACTGATAACTTGTTGTTTTCCTCATTATTGGCTCAAGATTATTTTTACTTTTGCTGCCGTGACAAATAGGGGTATTACATGACGGCCTGATGATGATCCTATAGAAACTATCACAGATATGTAAACTTAGAGTAGTTGAGACAAGCTCGGTTTTCTGATATAAGTAAAACTGCAGTACACACATTCAAGAAAAGAAAACGTCCAGTACATGCTTTTTATTTGGACGTGTACACAGCAAACAAAAAGGGAACATAATGCTGTAGAAAAACCAGGAACAACCTCCTAGTCTAACTCCACTTCTAGGCATGTACAGCTGACACACCTAAACACACGCTCTACTACTCTGACCTAGTCATGCTGCTTATTCAAAAGATTTAAATAGAAACAAATATGAATAAGTTTAGATTAATATCCAACAAACTCCCCTTTAATCTAAACTCTTCTACAAATTCTTGACTCCCAACAGTTCACGCATTCCTTCAAACTTGACTCTGGATAACGCCTTAGTTAGTACATCAGCTCGCTGCTCATTAGTATTTACATGCTTGAGTACTACTTCACCTCGCTCTACACACTCACGAATGAAGTGATAGCGGATATCAATGTGTTTGCTCCTTCCATGAAATACTTGGTTCTTAGCCAAATCAATTTCTGACTTGTTGTCAATGTAAAGAACTGCTGGACCAGCCTTGACATCAGTTATTTGCTTTAGTAATTTGTATAACCATATTCCTTGACAAGCAGCCGCAGTTGCTGCCATGAACTCAGCTTCACAAGTGGACAAGGCCACACACTTCTGTTTCTGGGACACCCAAGTAATGAGATTTTCATTTAAATAGAATGCCATACCTCCCGTGCTCTTCCTGTCTTCCACATTGCTTGCCAGGTCGCTGTCTGAATAGCCAGCAAGTAAATAATTTCCTTCTCCTTTTGAATATATCAGCCCATAGTCCATTGTCCCTTTAACATAACGCATAATGCGTTTAACAACATTCAAGTGCAATACAGTAGGTCGTTCCATGAACCGACTAACCATGCCTACAGAATATGCTATATCAGGTCGTGTAAGCACCAAGTACCTGAGTCCCCCCACCATACTCTTGAACTGAGTCGAGTTTACAGCTTTACCCTTTTCATCCTTGTCTAGCTTCAAACTGGGTTCCATAGGATATCTTACTGAATTACAGTCTGCCATGCCTGCTTTTTCGAGTACCTTTCGTGCATACGCAGCTTGCTTGAGCTCGATGTAGCCATCCTTTTGATCAACTTCCATTCCCAAGTAGTAAGAAAGTCTGCCCAGATCACTCATATCAAACACACTCCCCATTTCTTCCTTGAACTTTCTGATGTTTGCAACACTTGAACCTGTGACCAAGAGGTCATCAACATAGACAGCAACAATAAGAACCTCTTCTCCTTCACGTCTGGTATACACTGCGTGCTCGTACGGACATTTGACAAATCCAAGACTTTCCAAACACTTATTCAAACGAGCATACCAAGCACGTGGTGCTTGACATAATCCATACAATGCTTTCATGAGTTTAGAAACCTTATACTCTTGGCCTCTTTTCACGAATCCTTCCGGTTGAACTACATAAACCTCCTCCAGTAAATCTCCATTTAAGAACACTGACTTGACGTCGAGATGATGTACCTGCCAACCATTTTTGGCTGCAAGAGCAAGTAGTAATCGCACAGTTTCAAGTCTGGTGACGGGTGCATAAACCTCCTCAAAATCAATCCCATGTTGTTGCACATAGCCTTTTGCAACTAATCTCGCCTTGTGTTTTATCACTCTTCCATCTGTGTCTTTATTCAGCTTAAAAATCCATTTCAGACCTATTGCTTTGTGTCCAACAGGTAGTTCAGTAAGGTGCCATGTCTCATTCCTTTCGATGGCGTTTATTTCATCTTGCATAGCCTTTACCCACTCCATCTCCATTGCAGCTTGTTTATAGTTAGCAGGCTCCTTAACTCCCATTAACATCAATTCATCCATTAGTTCGATCTCCTCAGTTTCATCATAAACTTCGTTGAGGAGTCGAAACTTTCGAGGTTCACTGTTTCCATCATTTGATACTGACTCCTCCTCTGTCTTTGTAAGAGTCTGAGGCGTTCCTGAAGACACTCCTGGGGAAGCTCCTGATAACTCAGTACCATGAGACTGACTGGATTGACCAGGAGTATGTTGCACTGGTGAATCTTCTGATTCTTCATCATATTGATCGACCGTAGGATGCCCCTCAACTGTAAATGTGTTAACAGCCTCCTCTGCACTGTCACCCTGTTTCTCCCAGGCCCAGCATTTATTTTTTTTTGAAAACAACGTCACGAATTACGTGCAATGATTTTTGATTTGGATCATATAAACGATATGCCTTTGTTCCTGGTTCTCTGCCTATATGCACTACAGCCCTGCTGCGATCATCCAATTTTTTTGTGAGCACACTTGGTTCTTTCATGTATGATAGACAACCAAAAAATTTTGTATACTCAAAATTTGGTTTCCTTCCTTTCCAGGCTTCATAAGGAGTTTTTCCTGCTCTCACACGGGTTGGCAATTTGTTTAGTATATCAACGGAGTGCCTAACAGCTTCTCCCCAAAAACTTGAAGGCATCTTCATCTCCTTTAGAAAGCTCCTTGCCATGGCAACAACTGTTCTGTTTCGTCGTTCCACCACCCCATTTTGCTGTGGGGTGTATGGTGCCGTGTAATGTCTTTCAATTCAAGCAGTTTCACAGTAGCTTTTAAAATCATTTGAACAGAATTCACCTCCTCTGTCGGTTCTGAGAACTTTTATCTTCTGCTCGGACTTGTTTTCAACAAACTTCTTGAACTTCTTGAAGTACTCAAATGCTTCATCCTTGGACTTTAACATGTACACCCACATGAATCGACTACAATCATCAACAAACAGAAGGAAATATTTGTTTCCGGCTGGTGTGGGTGGATTCAATGGGCCACATATGTCTCCATGGACCAGTTCAAGAACGTGGCTTGCAGTAAAACTTGATTGGCTAGGGAAAGGCTTTCTGGACTGCTTCGACATCAAACAGCCCTCACAGGCTTCTTTTGATTGCACAAATTTTGGGAGTCCATATGCCATGTTATCATTAGACATAAGTGTCATGGCAACAAAGTTTACGTGGCCAAGGCGTGAGTGCCATAGCCACGACAATTCTTCTGTCTTTGATAACATGCAACCAGATTTGACTTCATTAATCAGAATTTTGTAAAGTCTGTTAGCTGTCCTTTTTACTTTCATCAATAAACCTCCCTTCGTATCGTAGACTTTCAAGTACTCCCCATGTAGAATGACCTTGTTCCCCTCTTCTGACAATTGACCCAAAGAAATAATATTATTGCACAAAGAGGGAATGAAATATACCTCATGTAAAAGTCGTACTTCGCCATTTTTGTATTTCAAGATAATTGAGCCCTTTCCTTTAATGGTCACCGTAGATCTATCGCCAAAGCGAACTTGCCCAATTATTCCTTCATCAAGTTCGTTGAACTTAGATTTCTGACCAGTGATATGATTGCTTGCGCCATTATCAAGATACCATACATTTGAATCGTTTGTCTTCTCCTTACCATCTGGAACGAGCTTTGGTGACACTCGTTTTTCATTCAATAACAGTTTTGTGCTTTCTTTCTTATCCTGTTCCACCAACAGCAAGGCAGGTTCCTCATTGTCCAACTTTACCATATTGACTTCTTGAGTTTGCTCCTTTGTCCGTCGAGGTTTTCTGCAATCTGCAGCATAATGGCCCAGAATGTTGCAATTATAACACCTTATTTGACTTTTGTCTCGTCCTCCTTGACCCCTTGAGTTTGATGATCCAGTTACACCTCCTTCACTTCTCCGTTTCAGCCATTCTTCCCTGGTGAGTAGCAATTTTCCCTCACTGCAGTCTTTTTTCAACCACTCTTCTTCTGTCAGCATAAGTTGTCCACCGACATTATCTCTCTGTCCTTTCATCCTCTCTTCATGGGCTTTGAGTGAGCCTATAGTTTCTTCCACCGACATTGTTTCCAAATCCCCAAATTGTTCTATTGTCGAAGCAATTTGGAGGAACTTTTGTGGAACCGCGCGAAGCAACTTCTTCACCACGTATGATTCTGCTATATTTTCTCCTAGAGCCTGAATAGTTAATACAATCCCATTCATCTTCATATAGAATTCATCAATCTGATCAGACTCGTTCATGTTTAAGGCCTCAAACTCAGCTTTCAGAGTTTGGATTCTTGCCTTTTTGACTTTGTCCGCGCCTAGACACATTGTCTTAATAGCTTCCCAGGCTCCTTTAGCCGTTTTCTTCTCAGTGATAGATAATAACATATCCTCAGGTATGCCTTGGTATATCATGGCCAATACAACCTTGTCACCTTTCTCTTCAATCGCTGTCTTTTCGTCATTGGGTTCCACAGCAGTCCATACTCCCTGAGCCTGCATGAACACCCGCATCTTCAAAGCCCAAGCAGTGTAATTGCTTTTGGCTAACATTGGATAAGTTAAACCAACAGAACCTCCTTTGATTTTCCCTACCTCCATAGTCGTTGTCCTTTGGTGTGTGCGCTCTGATACCAGATATAGAAACTATCACAGATATGTAAACTTAGAGTAGTTGAGACAAGCTCGGTTTTCTGATATAAGTAAAACTGCAGTACACACATTCAAGAAAAGAAAACGTCCAGTACATGCTTTTTATTTGGACGTGTACACAACAAACAAAAAGGGAACAGAATGCTGGAGAAAAACCAGGAACACACCTAAACACACGCTCTACTACTCTGACCTAGTCATGCTGCTTATTCAAAAGATTTAAATAGAAACAAATATGAATAAGTTTAGATTAATATCCAACAGATCCTAGAGCACAAATAGTGTTAATTGGCCGAAATTCATAGCTTCAGAATTGATGTATTTCGAGAACCACTCATCCCAAATTTGTTCCTATATATGACGGAAAAATGGCCTTGAAGGACATCGTAGGTACTTTTTATTCCAACCATATAAATCACAAATAGAACTCATTGTTTTTACCAGCTTTGTCTAGCTTCCTGGTTACCATCTTTTGTTTTCTTTAATGGTAATATCATTAATGTTATACACATTTAGTAATATGGTCTCGACAGAGTGTATATGTCTATATGATGGAGGAGAATTAGTTTAGGCCCTTTTCCAAATCCAAGTCATATACACTATAATTTGTGATTCTTTGGAAAAACTATGATTTTGCGTGCCATACACAAGTAATAGGATGTTTTTGTGTCAACGGTACATTTTACTAGGTATTTTTAATCTATGTAGTGCACTAGCCGTATGTTGTTCACTTTTTCTATGTAATCAGATGTGGGTACTGACAAAAAATAATGATATTCGGGTCATAAACTTGGTCCGTTTTCGGGGGCTAGTGCACACAGGATGTTTTTTGATAGTGGCGATTCACTACTTCACTAAGTGGATTGAGGCTAAACCTCTAGCCAAGATAACCACCAAACAAGTTCATATGGGAAAAATGAAAACAACATAAAAACACAGAAATAATAATTACTAAATAAATGAAAGGAAAGGAAAGGAAAGGAAGATACCCTTGTTAGAAACTCTACAAAGGCCTACAACCTTAAGAGAAGATACCCTTGACCGATTAGGGTTTGCAATCAAATGTGTTTGGTCAAATTTATAAATATGGGTGAAAATGGTCAATTTTATAAAAATGATAAATTTTAATTTGTTATAATAATTAATGTGCACTACCCATCATCATTTTTTTTCACGAACTCTTAAAATCTTATAAAGTTAACATCAATAAGGCTGGATCGTTAAAATTCTAATTTGAATAACAAAAAATTACTAACCCTAATCATTCAATGTTCAACCCACACTATTATTGAACTATGCACCATATTGTTAAGGTTTTTTTACTCAATCACTATCATCTTCTTGTGTTACATTTTTTATGTATACAATATGTTGTCACACTACACCTATAAGTTATTTGTAAATTTTAAAAAATATTACATATTTATTAAAAACAATTCAAACTTCTTGAATAAATATAAAATCAACATTTTTTTATGTTTTTAAAATTTTGAATATATTAACTCTAATCATTCAATGCTCAACCCTTTAATTCAAACACTATTATTGGACTATGTAGCACATTGTTAAGATTTTTTTACTTGATCACTATTATCATCTCTTACATTTTTTTATGTATGCAATATGTTGTCACACAACACGTGTAAGTTATTTGTAACTTTTAAAAAATATTACATATTTATTAAAAAAAATTCAAACTTCTTGAGCAAATATAAAATCAACATTTTTTGATGGTTTTGAAAATTTTAATATATTAAGCTACCAGTTGAGGGATTAAGTCTAATTAAGCATGATTTGCCAGTGCTGGGCGGGTGAGCCTATAGCAACTTGGAAGAGAACTAGAGGGTTTAGGGTTTAGGAAAAAAGAGACCCGCCATCATTGATGTTGAGTGTATATTTATGCTTAGTATATACTCCCTCCCTCCCATTATAGATGTCCATTTTGAATTTTGAGAGGTCAAATTGAGCCAACTTTGAGAGAATTTTTTTGATATTATATAATTGAGAAAAACAAAAAAATGGCACATGTATAATATTTAGTCAAAAACGGTTGAAAAGTCAAAAGGCACATGTATAATGGACCTAAGGAGTATTCAACAGTTGGGCCTTTGTAATTACTTTGGGCCACCGTAAAAGATTTTAGTCTAATAAGCCCATATATTTGACTGCTCTACCATCTTATACCATCTTATAAGTCGTGCAAGGTTTTTTTTTTTTAATTTATAGTAATATTAATTAAATATATTATCTTTAATTTAATGATTATTTTTTTTGTCGGTTGAAATTAATGATGATATAGTAATTATTATAGAACTAAAATTACTCCTTTAAAGAACCAAATAGAAGAGAAAGTTATGAATTGTTATCTTGACAATTCTATTTCAACTTATATTATTAAAATTCACTTTTTAGTATCTGAATACAATTTTAATAACAATCGAATACACTTTTTAATATTAGATCTAACAGTTTTTAGTTATTTATTTCATAATCAACGGTACTTATTAATTTGACGGTACATGTACCAAAATTTTGGATAAGATATCGTGCATTACACAACTCCTTTTTTATGCTCAATTAATTATTGAGTTATAAAAATCAGATTTGAACGTTTTACGACACACACAAAAATCACAAAATAATCTTTAATTTAGTGATGGTTTAATAATTTTTTTTCTAATTAAAAATACTCTGAAACTGAAGAGAAAAAAAAGTGACGAATTAACTATAATGTTTTGGAAATATTATATATTGTAGTATGATAGCAAATCGATATAACTCACATTATTTCAATGTTTGTTTTTGTCCACTTCCCTATTTATGATCAGATTATGATCCACTTTTAATAACTTGTTTTGTTTCTTATCTTTTTCAAATTCTGGGCAAGCCTAAAAACTTTAAGCACATGGGTATGTTAAGATCCCCATTAAAAAGATTACAAACACAATTAGTAATTAAAAGGGGACCATAATCTAATTATAAAAGAAAACTGGACATGTTAAGATCCCCATTTATAAAAAGATTACAAGCACGACAGTAATTAAGAAGTGACGATAATCTAATTATAAATAGAGAAGTGGACGGAAACAAACATATTGAAAGATAACATACGCTTCCATCTCCGATCAAGGTGTCGCGGATGCGACGCTTTAAATTTAGGATTATTGGCTGAATTTAAGGTTTTGATAGTTATATACTAAACCGATGTTGGGCTTTAAGATGAATTCTAATCTTAATATTTTTGGGCCTATTTTTTTAGTTATAGTGATACTATTCCGAATCAAATTAGTCCACTAAGTTACAAATTTGTGGTTTGTTTTTCGTAAGTGTGTGACTGTAACACGAACCCATCTTCTAGAATTTAAGCAAGTTTGCAAAATAGTAAAGGACTTATGTGATGCACTTCATCGGGAATTTGATAAGCAAGAAATGAGCTGAAGAGATTACCATTTATCCACCATTAAAATACTTCATATGTATGCGCACATTTTGAGATATGTGAAGAAGAACTTTAGAGAGGTAATAAAGTTACCTTTTCCCCTTAATTTTTTCATCCATGTAGTACTTATAAATCTATAGATTTTAAAGTTTTTTCTACGATTTCTAATCTATTTTATTATTCTTATACTCATCCGAGTTTTTTCTTTTTTGAAATTATTACAATTTTTTGTGTTGTAGATCCTCAATCCATATATTTTAAAGAAGACCAATCAGAATACACTTGGTGGGGTTTAGGATTTGAGTCTAGCTATTGGATTGAATAAAAACAGTATCTAGAAGCAAAAAACTTAAAAAAATACACTAAAAGCCGTGAGATTCATATTTTAGCACGCACAAGCCCTATTAGCTACTTGTAACCATCCAATCAAATCATAATCCCCCTGCCTATATAAAAACAATTTCCCCCTTCCCCATTTGTTCACCAAACTTTCATATCTCTCACTAGGAAGTGAAAAAGATAAAATGAATTGCTTCAGAGATTTGGAAAAGAATTATAGGGAGGATATTAAGTGACTCTCTCCTCTTAATTTGTTCATCTATGAAGTACTTCATATAGATCTGTACATTTTGAAGTGTTTTCTTGTGTTTATGATCTATTTAAATATCTCTATGCTACGTATATTCATAAAAGGAATTGATTAATAACTTTTCATGTTTTGTTTCTTGATGGATCCTACCAAGCAAACCGCCATTAAGTCTACTAGAGGAAAGGTTCCGAGAAAGTAACTTGAAATAGAGGTTACATCTTAATTGGCAATAATAGAATACCTTGTGATCTATCTATTGCTAAGTTTTCGTGTCTTCTTCTCCGTCACAGATTGCTAGAATGCATGCTCCAACCATGGGTGGATTTACGAAACCACATAGATACCGTCCGGGAACAGTTGCCCTTCGATATTTATTTATCAATTTATGTTATTTTTTCAATATTATTTCATAGTTATTGCCCAAGAGTAATCACACTCTAATTACTTATAGTGACATTCGTAAGTGTAAGTATCAGAAGACTACCGATCTTTTGATCTTAAAACTTCCATTCAAGAGGCTTTTACGTGAAATTGTTCAAGGCATTAAGGTTAGTTTTTTCAAAATTAATTACCCAACTTCAAAAATTATTGTCTTTGTTTATCGTATGTGCCGAAATAAATTCTAATTTGCAATTGTTAGTTTGTAGTTGCCGAAAGGTTCGCATCGGAGCCATGGTGCCCTTGATTTGCAAGAGGCATATGAGACATACCCGGTAGGCCTGTTACAAGATACCAATGTATGTGCAACCTATGCGATTGAAATAATGGTTATCGATTCTAAGAGGTTCTAAGGTGAGGACGAGGACCATGACAAAAAGATTTAGGCTATTAATACATTTTAGAATTACTTGAAAAACACTAGGAATCTCATTTGGGGAATCTAGTTTGGCTCCATTCCAGCAACTGTTAGGAATAGTCTAGTGGATACAATCGGGAATGCATTTCAACTAGGGGATGACAATCAACCCCTAGAAGAGGTGTATGAGTTCGCGTACAAGATGCAAGAGGTTGAGCACACATCCAATTAAATATTGACCATATATAATAGGGTTGGTTTGTATTAGGCTAGTGAGTTGCCTAAGCAGCTATCGATTTTTGTTTTATTTATTTACTTACAGCCACCAGCCAATAAAAATCAACCCCATTCTAGCCAATATATGATTGCATGTGTGCTCAACCTCTTGCATCTTGTACGCGAACTAATAAGACTCCTCTAGGCGTTGATTGCCATCTCGCTAGTGAAATCCATTCTTGATAGCATCCTCTAGACTATTCCAGACAGCTGCTGGAATGGACCTAAACTAGATGCCCCAAATGAGATTTCTAGTGTTTTTCAAGTAATTCTCAAATCAATTCATGGCTAGAATCTTTTTTTCATGCTCCTCGTCCTCATCTTTTATTCCTCTCGGCAAAGGGTGGATTTGTATAGAGACCTACGGGGACACCTACACTAGTACAAAAATGATCTTTTACGTCGCCTATTATACGTCGGTTCTATCCAAAGGCGACGTATAAAATACTTATATACGTCGGTTCCGCCTAAAGGCGACGTATATAAGTGTTTTATACGTCGGTTGAGGAAAAGGCGACGTATATAATTCTACTATATACGTCGGTTGAGTAAAAGACGATGTATATAATTACATTATACGTCGGTTGAGGAAAAGGCGACGTATATAATGCTACTATATACGTCGGTTGAGGAAAAGACGATGTATATAATGCTATTATATACGTCGGTTGAGCAAAAAGGCGACGTATATAGATTTTTTTTACATCAGCCATCTTAAACTCCGACGTATAAAATTGTCTCTTTTTATCAAGAGACGTGTAAAATATTTGAACCCAATGCTCTCCACTATCCCCAAATTCAACCCGCTCTCAGTCTCGGTCTCTCTCTCGCTTAGGGTTTCATATTCTCTCAATCACACACATTCAATTTCTAACTTCAATTTCGTTTAGGTAAATTCTCAATCCTATCAATTTAGATCTCACTGTATATGTATATCTGTATATGTATAGGTCCTTGGTAATTGACAGATTATGGTCCTTGTTAATCTTTCAATATGGTTTGCCTGCTCTTGCTAATATTACTAATCAGCGAAATGGGCCTCCGGTGAATTCTACCAATTCTTCGAAATTGGTACGCAATTTTACACTCCTCTCTCTCTCTCTCTCTCTCTCTCTCTATCTCTCTCTCGCTCTCTCTCTCTCTCTCTCTATCTCTCTCTCGCTCTCTCTCTCTCTGTTTGTGTGATGATTTTGTAAGATGTTAATTAATTATGGGAAAATGTGTAAATGTAGATGTTTGAGAGTGCTAAAAGATTGCTTTTCTTGAATTATGTTCAAATTGAATTTCATGATTTTGATATTTTTAGGTTCTTGGATATCAAAGCTTTTGTTTGGTATCCCTGCTTAATTTATTGTGTATGAGCCTAATGCCTAAACAAGAAATCAATATATTTGTATGTGTTAAAAGTTTGATTTTCATTATGAGTTGTGTACAGATAGATTTTCTGGTGTTTTTTCTTGATTTCTTTGATATTGAAATTTCAAACACAAATTGTTGTTGATGCTCCTGCTTAGTGGATTTTGTATGAACCTGGTGTTTTTATTGGGGAGAGTATAATAAATCAATGTATGTGTGTTGTATAAAGTTTGATTTTTCTAAATGAGTTATGCAGAAATAGATTTTCTGGATTTTGATAATCTTGAGTTCGTTGTTGCTGAAATTTTTGTTCATGCTCATGCTTACTGGACTGTACAAGAGCACCATGTTTACAAAAAGAAAAGAATACGAGTAATCACTGTACATGTATGTGATTGTGTATGTTTATTGTTTTTACAATGAAATTTTATCAGGAAAGGTTAATAAGATGAAGCTCTACGAGACATCATAAGTAGATTTATTCATTGTTCTGATTATTACTGCCAAACATGAACAAGTTTATAAAGAATTGAACTGGAAATTTTGGGTTGAAGAAGATGCAATTAATCTTTAATTTCTGATGAATAAAATCTGTGATTTTAAATTTAGAAAGGACAGATTGCTAAATTGAATATATTTGATCTTTTGGAAAGCTTTGTGTATTACTGCACTGTAAATATGATCACCTACTTTTGTTATGTGAAATATCCATCCTTGTGGTGACTTTTACATTATTTAATGAAACAATAGTAATGTTTCAACGTGTGTTTTCCAGCATGAACTCGATATGATATATAATTTAATATTTTTCAGGCTATCACATGTTTCAGTTTTTAGTTCCTAATCATATTAATATGATTTAATTTCATATGAAGTTATCGGGTCCAGCTAAAGGAGAAAATTGCAAGAAAGGAACTTCTACAAGAAATGCTAATGTGGGCTACAGAGCCAGTAATATGCCAGCACCCACCTTTTTGAAACCATGCACAAGTGTTTCAAATAAGAACTCAACGACTTTCACAAGCTGCGATGGAACATTCTCTAGGAAAAAAGCTCCTTATGCTCAATTTAACATGGACACCTCTTCGATTAAATCAGATTGCTTATCTGTTGCCCTGGATGGAAGCATGTCTAGTAGCGAGTCCTTGAAGAGCCCAGAAGTTGAATACATAGACAACACTAATGTTGAAGCTATTGATTCGATTGAAAGGAAGACATATAACAAACTTTGTATCTCAGATGATGGGAAAACAGCAGGTTAATTCGACACTTTTTCTTAATCAGACTTTAGTATGCATTCCCCCCCCCTCAAATATCTTGTTTCTGTTTTAATGTTTAAGTTTGCACGTTTAAGTGGTTTGCCTACATGCATGCAGGAAGCATATGCAAGAGAGACATACTTGCTGAAATGGAAACAGGCGATAGGATTGTTGATGTTGATGAAAATTCTATGGACCCGCAGTTATGTGCAACTTTGGCGTGTGATATATACAAGCACTTGAGAGCATCCGAGGTTCATTGCTATCCCTTTTTGAGTATACACGCTCTAAAATATTTTATGCAATATTTGCTTTAATCATTAATTGAAATTCAACTTCTCCGTCTGTTGAAGTTCCATAAAATTAAGTTACGTAGTTGTAATAATGCACCAGTCACCATTAGTTGTTAATTAAGTCAGCTAAAGAATCCAACTTTTTTTATTTAGTTTGAGTTTAGTGAAAACTGTGCAGTTGCTAAAATTCTTACAGCTCTAGACATTGTGGTTATGGATTAGCATAATAATGTGAAAGAGTTGTTTATTATATCATTCACACTGAAGTATAGTATCTATGTGGCAGTCCATTCTGAATTTGCAGACCAAATTATTTACAGGATCAATAAAATCCTAGCATTTTTAATTTTAAATGAGTGTATCAAGTGTGTGGTTACAGTATCTTCAGTCACATAGAGTTTAGGTTTCTGCATGATATACTGGACCTTAACTGAGCTCTTCAGAATCAGTATATGTAGTACTGATAGCATTTACACTGTAGAAATGAATTCAGTGCTGATATAATAGTAATTGAAGTTTTTTCTTTTGCTATTATATTTCTAACTACAGGTGAAGAAAAGGCCTTCCACTGATTTCATGGAGACGGTCCAAAAGGACATAAATGCCAGCATGCGTGCAATATTAGTTGACTGGCTTGTGGAGGTATTTAACTCCAGTAATAATTTCCAGAATGCAATTACTCTCTCAGACATTGATATTCCACTACATAATCTGTCAATTACCAAGGACCTAATCTGTCATGCTTTATGTATTGATTTAATTTATTCTATCAAGAAATTTGTAAAATTAGTGAAGCATTTCCTGCCCGTAAATGTTTGTGCAGGGCTTTTGTAGTTAACATTGGAGTCATGATGGAGAGGTGGACTAATTGCCTGTATCGGTAATCCCTCTTGGATAGCCACGTATCTGTTTCTTTACTGAAAGTTGCTGCACTGAGGCATCTCCTACAGGTTGCTTCTTATTATACAAGGCAGCCTGTTATGCCCTTTCAGAACGGATGGAACAGCTTGTCTCTACTACAAAACAAGGAGTCTCCAAGCAACTTAGTTTTAAATTTCATCATTGAATTATCATTCAATCTCAGTGTAACTTGTACAATCTTAATTACATGACATGGTTGACCCATTAGATCGGGAATTTGTAAACATTTTGGTTATTGTAGTTTTTTTTCCCCAAAGGTTATTGTAGTTTTTGGTTGTACAAAATTTTGTTAATGTATGTGTTTTTGATTATTGCACAGGTTTCTAGGTATGATTAGATTACAGAGGAACAAAATATTTTTTTTAAAATTTTTTGGACAATATACGTCGGTTGTTTAGAAGAACCGACGTAAAAAGATAACAATATACGTCGCCTTTTTGTTTTATACGTCGGTTACTCAGACTTTTATACGTCGGTTATTTTGGTCTTTTACGTCGGCTTAATAACCGACGTATATTTTACCTATTATGTCGCCTTTTTAACCGACGTAAAAGACTGTGACTTTATACGTCGCCTCTCTATACGTCGCCATTTAACCGACGTATAAGGTCGATTTAACCGACGTAAAAGGCCTGTTTTCTACTAGTGCTACCCCACAGAAACCAAAATTAGTGATTTTTTATTAAAAATTTATGTTAAAGTTTTGTATATTTTATAAAGTGCCCCCACTAAAAAAGTTAAATGTCATATCGTATATAATTCAGCTAACTATATAGTGCCCCTATATAATTCCCCACGATAAAAGTCTTGTGAATCTGCCACTGCTCTCAGCATTACTAACCATTCTTTCAATCTATTCCTTCGTGAGTCTTCCAGTTGTTAGTTATCATTTACATTTTTTCTAACCCCGATAGTTCTATCCTCCGAGTAATTTTCAGCGCCCTATTTGCATCAATGTCAAAGGTCGCCAATATACCTTATGACCTTGTTTGATACACTTTTCCATTTTTTTTCTTTTGAATTTTATAATGATCTTTGCCATAGTTATCACAAACAACTTTTGGTACATCATTTCTGCAGTATAACAAGCAAAGAGTCCAATACTTTCTAGGAGCATTTTGCATATTCTTTAAATGTAACAATTTACTACTAAGTGTGATCTTTATGTGCTTTTCATTACTGGGATAAAAAAGAGCTCCCACATCGATAACATGCGATGATAGATTTAGGTGAACTTAAATCAAAATAAGGCGTGCTCTAGAAAATCTAGAATAGGAATCGTTAATTTCTTGCCTTAACAATAATATTATGAATACAATCATGAGATTATTATGTTTGTGAAACACGTAATTAAATATGAATTTTCAATATTGAGAGAAAGGATGATTCTGTCAAAAACAAATTTCGATCTGTAAGAAAGGGGTATTAAGTGACGCCTTTTGACAATGCTCCCCCCGATCTGGGAATCATCCAATTATCGATTATTGATTTGAAATATTTAATTTCAAAGGAAGAATCTCTTTATAATATGATTATGATTGTAACATAATATAATCCCTCTAAAATTAAATAATATCAAGTAGTAATTGGCCAATGACACAACGGGCTTGTGTCGGTCATTGCCTTCCAACATGGTAGAAAGTAGTTCTTATTTTTGAATCATTGTCGTTTCGTGTTACAGCCGAGGGCTTTGATTTTGAAATAAGAAATACTTGTCTATTACATAGAGATGTGTACAATGAATTAGAATCTAATGGTCGTTACGTGCTACAGCCATGGGCTGTTGGAGACTGATTCAATTGTATGTAATGTTGGGTTAGACTTGACTTAGAATATTGAGTTTGTCGTGCTACAGCCGTGACTCAAGTATTCAAGAGGCTAAAGTTTTATTAGGGAATAACATGAGATGTAATTGACAAGAGTTGTCTGCCTACTGAACATCACATGGCGTTTCGTGCCACAGCCGAGGTTGTGTGATGGAATGTAGGATCCCTATTCCCACTAGCATTATGAATGCTTAATTTTTCACTTAGGGGTTGTATAAATTAGGTAAACTAGTGGGAGCCACTTATGAATAAAGACCCGATTCATATAGTGTTTTAAAATGAAATTGAATATTTGCTAAGTGTTGTTATGTGTTTATCATTTACAGATTTACTATATACATTATGTCTTCTGCACTATCACTCCGGAGCATACTGGATGCTCACAAATTGACTGGTCCTAATTTTGCTGACTGGCTTCGAAACCTGAAAATTGTTCTCAGGGTTGAGAAGCTGGAATATGTGCTTAACTCACCTAAGCCTGTTGAACATGCTGACGATGCACATGATGATGAACATGTTGTGTATCGTAAATGGATAGATGATGCAAATATTGCTCAATGTATCATACTAGCTTCCATGAACATTGAGCTACAGAAGCAGCATGAGCATATGGATGCTCACACTATCCTAACGCATCTACAAGAGTTGTATGATGTGGTAGGGAGGACAGCTCGATATGAGATATCGAAGGAGCTGTTCCGTTGTAGGATGTCTGAGGGATCGTCTGTGAATGACCATGTACTTAAGATGATCAATTTGATTGAACGTCTTGGACAACTTGGATTCAACATGGATGGGGAGCTGAGTCAAGACTTGGTTTTGCAATCACTTCCGGGTTCGTCTTCGCAGTTTGTTGTGAACTTTCACATGAATAAGTTGGACGTCAGCCTGGCTGAAATCCACAACATGTTGAAGACTGCGGAATCGAATTTTCCCTCTAAGAAGAGTTCTGTTCTTCTAATTAGTGAAGGTTCCAATCCTAATAAAAGGAAGAAGAACCCTCCCAAGAAGAAGAAAGTAGGTGAGAAATGGCCGGTTCCACCAAAAGCTGAAGACCCCAAAAGCAAAGCTGTTTGCTTCCACTGTAACAAGGTGGGGCACTGGAAGAGGAACTGCAAGGTTTACCTTGCAGAATTGAAGAAGAAGAAGGGTAGTGAGACTGCCGCTTCTGATTCAGGTATGTTCATGATTGAAGTGAATATGTCATTAAATCAAATTGCTACTTGGGTATTAGATACCGCCTGTGGTTCTCACATTTGCAATTCGTTGCAGGGACTAAGGAGAAGTAGGACTCTTGTGGAAGAGGAGGTGTATCTACGGATGGGAAATGGAGCAAGAGTTGCTGCTGAAGCTGTAGGATTATTTGATTTACATATGCCTACGGGCAAGACTATTGTTTTAAATAATTGTTATTTTGTTCCCTCGATTGTGAGGAATATTATTTCTATTCCCATGTTAGACTTGGCTGGATTTTCGTTTGTTATTCAGAATAATAAATGTTCAATTCTTAGAGATAATGTTCTTTATGGTAGTGGTATTTTAAATAATGGTCTGTATGTATGTGACGTAGAGCATAATTTACTACAAATTGAACGTACTAATAAAAGGAAAAGGGATGATGAAAATCTCACCTATTTGTGGCACTGCAGACTTTGTCATATTAGTGAAAATAGACTTCGTACATTGCATAAGGAAGGGTTACTTGAACCCTTTGATTTTGAATCATATCCTACATGCGAGTCTTGTCTATTGGGTAAAATGACCAAATCTCCATTTAGTGGACATGGAGAGAGGGCTGCACATAAATAATAAATAAAAGTTTATTATTATTTATTTCTACTACCGGATTAATATTGAACCTACAGGGTCACACCATAAAATAATATTTTCTTTGATGAAAAGATTTAAATTATGAGAGAGGAAGAATTATTTTCTAAATAGTTTAGAAAAAGAAATAATGATTAAAATAGTTTTAATCATTATTAAAGCATTTTAGAAATGTGGGGTTAATATATATATATATATATATATATATATATATATATATATATATATATATATTATTAAAAACCCTAAAAGAGCCCTATAAATAGAATGAGATAGTTCATTCTAAGGCTCATATTATTTTTGTGAAAAACCTAGAAAAGGAGCTAGCCTCCATCTCTCTCTCTCTTTTTCTCTCTAAAAGGTGTTAGAGTTTTTTGAAGAATTCATCGAAGAAAAATTCTTGGTGGATACCGGTAGAGTGCTTCACACTCTGACGAGCAACTGCTTTCGTTTTAAAGCTTCGATTCGCAAGGTATGGTTACGATTCCCCTCGCTCTGGATCTTATTATATGTTTTTCTATATGTGCGATACATGGTTTTTACGGAATAAATGTTAA
Organism: Heracleum sosnowskyi; assembly: GCA_030848705.1. Classification (NCBI taxonomy): domain Eukaryota; kingdom Viridiplantae; phylum Streptophyta; class Magnoliopsida; order Apiales; family Apiaceae; genus Heracleum; species Heracleum sosnowskyi. The sequence continues at coordinate 109,590,397 of CM061242.1, read as the reverse complement.
ATCACGCTTCCGATCATCGGTAAAATCCTTCAACACCTGCCCCACGGAAACCAAAATTTGTAAATTTTATAAAGTGCCCCCACTAAAAAAGTTAAATGCCCCTACAATTGTAGTAATCATATCGTATGTGAGTGATTTCAATTTAATTTGTACTTATATGACCAAAATTTAGGGATTAAAGTAAAACCAAAAATTTTAGCACTTAAATATCAAAAATGTAAAATACCAAAAAAAATTGAGGTTGTGATATCGGACTTTTTATGTGATGACATAATTCAGCTAACCATATAGTGCCCGTACATAGTTCCCCATGATAAAAGTCTTGTGAATCTGCCACTGCTCTCAGCATCACTAACCATTCTTTCAATCTATTCCTTCGTGGGTCTTTCGGTTGTTAGTTATCATTTACATTTGATACATCACAAACAACTTTTCATACATCATTTGTGCGTATAACAAGCAAAGAGTCCAATACTTTCTAGGAGCATTTTGCATATTCTTGAAATGTAACAATTTACTACTAAGTGTGATCCTTATGTACATTTCATTACGGGGATAAAAAAGAGCTCCCACATCGATAACATCCTTTTTTTAAATTGAGAAGCACTTGAGTTTTGCAGTTCTTCAATGCTACCATTACCTCCGGTTTCTCCATCATTATGATTTGGGCCACTAGTATCTCATAACAAAGTCTCTATATCAAAAGGTTCTTCTGTTGTTTGACGATGCTTTCACCTTTACTTTCAATTTTTTCAGCATGTGAATCCGGCACTTTCTAAGCTCCCCAAAACCATTGGAAATCAAGTGATATTCAACTTCATCAATTTCGAAACAATAACCATTTTTACAACCGGTACATGGACACCTTATTTTCACCCTCATCCCATTTTCGATTGCCAATCATATGAATGTTTTTACACCATTCTCATATTTATCCCTCGATGAAAGAAATTGTTTATCTATAAGTTGACTCATAGAATCCCATTAAGCGTCATCTATGTTGAATGTAAACAAAACTTTACTCCAAAAATAACAGACTTAGCATAAAAGATTTCTGAATGGATAATACCAAAATATGTGAGAGATACCAACAGAAAGGAAAGTACAGGCAATATAAACAACTAACTACTCGACTACCTCTGATGACCTGTTCCTAATGCGACCTACAGGCTTGCACAACTGATTTATTCAAATGACAGATAAACAAATAAAAAGGTTTAGATTAAAAATAATCCAACAATTTACACATACACATTTTCTTACCCACACAAATACACAAATTTATATATATAATTGAAAAGTACAATTATTCGATTTTAAAAATGTATTTTCAATTTTTTAAAATAGTAAATAGATAATTTTTAATTTTTTAGTCAAAAATTGATCAATTTTACAAGTAAAATTGAAGGAGTACTAGACTAGATTCTATGTACTTGGTGACAATATTGGGTTTTTCACTTAGTCAAGTACAACCAATCTTTTATTAATATTTAAAGATATGATTATACAAGAGAAGAAATAAAAGACGAGAGTTTTGAATTGTCATTCTTAATTTAGATAATACTTAAACAATTGATAATTATTGGAATAAAATGTCAATTTTAAATGTCAGTTTTTAAAGAATTATCCACACACAATAACAATCTCAACATCATAGTTAGGAACTGCCATTGTTAACTATATGAAATGTGAAGTATCAGTATAGTCTAGCTCTTTAACATATTAAGAGTTATGAATTTGTTGGTGCTTTTTATGAAGATTTAATAATTCTTGGTAGCAAAGCAAGTGATAAAACAATCTCAATACACACGCACACTCTGTGTATGTATATTCAGGTGAAAAACAAAATATGACTTCACTTATTATTTCATCTGGAATCACAGAATACAAATACAGGGAACAAAACCAATACTTGCTAGAAAGTAGGAACCACTAGTGCAACTAAGTCCTACTTCCACTCCAACACCTATACTACAGATCCTACAACTACGTTATTGTTAAAGACCATGTCTACGACAAACTTTATTTAAACATGTTTAGATTAAGGCCCATTAGAAACTAAGCCCAACACATTCCCCCCTAATCTAAGCATGTTTATTTAACACACCTGCAGCTACACCCACGACATCTTCGACTCCGATCATGCTTCTCATTTCTTCAAACTTGATCCTGCCCATTGCCTTAGTTAAAATATTTGCCCTTTGCTCGTGTGTTGCAACATACTCGATTACCAGCTTACCCGGTTCAATACATTCTCGAATAAAGTGAAAACGAACGTCTATATGTTTGCTTCTCCCATGTTGAACAGGATTCTTCATAAGCTCCATTGCTGATTTGTTATCCACACGCAGCACAATAGGACCGACTTTATGTCCCGAGATTTCTTCGAACAAGCCCTGGAGCCCAATGCTTTGGCATGCTGCAAGTGTTGCTGCCATATACTCCGCTTCGCAGGACGATAAAGCAACTACCCTATGCTTTTGGGAAGTCCACGAAATCAGATTATTGTTCAAATAGAAACACATACCACCTGTACTCTTTCTGTCTATGACATCTCCGGCTAAGTCGCTGTCCGAATAACCCAGCAGATTCTTTCCATTCTTTTCAGCCCTGTAAACCAAACCATAACCAATTGTTCCTTTTATGTACCTCAATATGTGCTTAACCGCTTGCTGATGCTTGATTGTTGGCACTTCCATGAATCTACTCACCACTCCTACGACATAAGAGATGTCGGGTCTGGTATGAGTTAGATACCGCAAGCTCCCAACAATTCCTCTGTACTCTGTGGCATCAATCTGTTCACCTCATTCATCCCTATCCAACTGCAACTTGTACTCCATTGGATACATGCATGAGTTACAGTTCAGCATACCTGATCTTTCGAGAAACTTCCTCGCATAAGCGGACTGTTTTAGGGTGGTCATGTGACCTGTTTGAGAGACTTCCAAACCCAAATAAATTTGTAACAAGCCAAGATTGCTCATTTCGAATTGGGTGTTCATCTGTAACTTGAACTGTTCAATTTCATGCGTGCTCGAACCTGTTACTAGGAGATCATCAACGTACACAGCAACCACCAGTATATTTCCTTGAGTCTGCCTCGTATAGACTACCTGTTCATGTAAACACCTCTTAAACCCCAACTCTCTCAAACATTTATCCAACCTTGCGTTCCAAGCCCGTGGTGCTTGACGCAACCCATACAAAGCCTTTCTTAACTTATATATTTTACGTTCCTGTCCGTTCTTCACAAACCCTTCGGGCTGGGCCACATAAACTTCTTCCTCAAGATCTCCGTTTAAGAAGGCCGATTTGACATCGAGGTGGTGAACCTCCCATCCCTCTTTTGCTGACAAAGCTAGAAGCAGACGAACTGTATCAAGTCTTGCCATGGGTGCGAAAACCTCTTCGTAATCAACTCCTTTTCGCTGTACATATCCTTTCGCGACGAGGCGAGCTTTATATTTCTCGACCTTTCCCTCTGGATTCTTCTTCACCTTATAGACCCATTTGAGTCTGATTGGCTTGTGTCCAGGTGGCAAATCTGTAAGAGTCCAAGTGTTATTCCGTTCGATAGTATCAAACTCTTGCTGTATCGCATACTGCCACTCTTTTTCTTTAACTGCTTCTTTGAATGTTGTTGGACCTTCCACCTTTAGGAGCATCAACTCATCCATTAGATTGATTATCTCAGTCTCATCATATAATTGGGAAAGATCTTTGTAGTGTCGTGGGCCTGTGGAAGACCTTTCTCCCGAGCTAATTGCGGAGCTATCTCGATCTGTCTCTGTGTGTGACTCTGACTGTATCGATGGCGTTCGAACCTGAGAGAGTGGTGTTGTTGGAGTGTCGTTCTCCCCGTTGTCTCCCGTTCCTTCAACATTAACTTCACCATCCTCAACATAACCGACTTCAACGTATTGACTAGGAAACAAGGCTTCAGCTATCTCGTTCTCTTCCCATGGCCAGAATTTTTCTTCTTGAAATACCACATCTCTGCTCACCAGAACACTCTTAGTTCTCGGGTCATACAACCTATTTCCCTTCGTTCCCGGCTCTTTGCCGAGATACACAACAATCTTCCCACGGTCGTCCAATTTCCTCGTGTGCTGCGCTGGGATTTTCATGATTGTTGTGCATCCAAACAACTTCATATGTGTTAAATCAGGGATATCACCGTGCCAGGCTTTGTACGGGTTTCTGCCTCTCAATGCATCAGTTGGTAGACGGTTTAATACATAAACCGAATGTCGCACGGTCTCACCCCACATATATGCTGGAAGTTTAGCTTCTTTCAGAAAACTTCGTGTCATTGCCACTACCGTCCGATTTCTACGCTCCACCACCCCGTTCTGCTGAGGGGTGTATGGCGTCGTATAATTGTCTTTGAATCCCTGTCTTCTCACAATAGGTTGTAAATTCCTTCAAGCAAAATTCTCCACCGTGATCAGTCCTCAAAGTTTTAATGCTTTCCTCAGTACCATTTTCGACTAATGCCCTGAACTTCTTGAACATTTCGAATGCACTCCCTTTGTTTTTTAACAGATACATCCACATTTTTCTGCTGTAGTCGTCTACAAACAATAAGAAATACCGATTCCCTCCAGGTGTTGTAGGTTCTATTGGCCCGCAAATGTCAGCATGGATCAACTCCAATTTGCTTTTTGAAGTAAACGTGGTCTGTGAAGGAAACGGCTTCCTGGTCATTTTCGACATTAGACATCCTTCACACTTATTTAGTGGTTGGACCAACTCTGGCAGCCCATGTCCCATTTTTTCCCTCGACATAAGTTAAAGAGCTCGAAAATTGACATGCCCAAGGCGAGCATGCCATAGACGAGTAGTCTCCTCCAATTTTGCGATTAAACATAGTGGCTTGCTCTCCTCAAGACTGATTTTATATAGCCGATTTCCACTTCTCTTCACGTTCATTAACAATCTACCACTGCCTTCATACACTCTCAAGCAATCACCTTCTAATATTACTCTATTTCCAGCCTCTGAGAGTTGCCCTAAACTGATAATATTATTTCGCAAATTGGGAATAAAATATAGCTCTTGAAGTACTTTCTCCTCACCATTCTTGCATTGAAAGACAACGGTTCTTTTTCCTTCAATATCGACAGTCGAACCATCACCAAATCTAACTCTGCCCGTCACTCGTTCATCCACTGCGATTTCCAGTCATGTTATTCCTTTTAAGCCATTCCTCGCGACTCAAGAGTAGTTGTCCCTCACTAGTCTCTCGTTTCCTCCACTCCTCTTCTGTCAACATGAGTTGTCCGTGACTGGATTCTATCTTTCCCTTTAGGCGTTCCTCGTGAGCCTTTAAGGAACCCACCACCTCTTCAACAGACATCTCTTCGACTTTGCCAAACTGTTCAATGGCAGAGGCGATGGCTAGAAATTTAGACGGAACTGCTCTAAGCAGTTTTTGACAACATACACTTCCTCAACCTTCTCACCCAGGGCTCTTATGTTAGTCACTATGGCATTCAACTTCAAACAGAAATCGTCCAGACATTTTCTCTCGCTCATACATAATGCTTCAAACTCACACCGCAATGTTTGGGCTTTGGCCACTTTCACTTTATCTGCTCCCAGCGACATAGTTTTCACTGCATTCCAGGCCTCTTTCGAGGTTTTCTTCTCAGCAATAGAAAGAAATACGTCTTCGGGGACACCTTGATAAATGATTGCCAGGGCTCGCTTGTCCATCTTATCCTCAGTTACCGCCTTTGGGTCTTTTGGATCGACTGCCTCCCAAACTCCATGAGCTTGCATGAATACTCTCATTTTGAGAGACCATGTCGTATAGTTCGTTTTCATTAACATTGGGTAGCTTAACCCAAATGAGCTTTCTTTGGCTTTGGTTGTCTCCATCTAAACGAATGAGTTGATCTTCTGCAGGGCTCTGATACCAAGTGATAAAACAATCTCAATACACACACACACTCTCTGTATGTATATTCAGGTGAAAAACAAAATATGACTTCACTTATTATTTCATCTGAATCACAGAATACAAATACAGGGAACAAAACGAATACTTGCTAGAAAGTAGGAACCACTAATGCAACTAAGTCCTACTTCCACTCCAACACCTATACTACAGATCCTACAACTACGTTATTGTTAAAGACCATGCCTACGACAAACTTTATTTAAACATGTTTAGATTAAGGCCCATTAGAAACTAAGCCCAACAGCAAAGTATATATAATTGCATTACTGTCTGTCTTTCCAGACTTATATATAAGGAAACGGTAGAGAAGAGCAAGTACAACAAACTTTGCCGGGCGGGTGAGCCTATAGCAGCTTGGAAGAGAAATAGAGGGTTTAGGGTTTAGGAAAAAAAAGACCCGCCGTGATTGATGTTGAGTGTATATTTATGCTTAGTATATACTCCCTCCCTCCTATTATAGATGTACATTTTGGATTTTGAGAGGTCAAATTGACCCAACTTTGAGTGAAATATTTTTATATTATATCATGGAGTAAAATAAAAAAATTATATCATTAAAAAGTACATTTAATCTATTTTTAAATGGAACTTTCAGTTGTTTAAAATATTAATTGAATAATTTTTAATATTTAGTCAAAAGGCACATGTATAATGGACCAAAGAAGTATTCAACAATACATATTGGGCCTTTGTAATTACTTTGGGCCACCGTAAAAGATTTTAGTCTAGTTATTCGTAAGCCCATATATTTGACTGTTATACCATCTTATACCATCTTATAAGTCGTGCAATACTGGTTATTTTTTTTATTTATAGTAATATTAATTAAATATATTATCTTTAATTTAAGGATGATTCTTTTTCCAGGTGAAATTAATGATGATTTAGTCATTATTATAAAACTAAAATTACTCCTTTAAAGAACCGAATAGAAGAGAAAGTTATGAATTGTTATCACGACAATTCTATTCAACTTAGAAAATCTACTCATATTTGGTTTATATTATTAAAATTCACTTTTTAGTATTTAAATACAATTTTAATAACAATCGAATACACTTTTTAATATTAGATATAACAGTTTTTATTTATTTATTTCATAATCAACTGTACTTGTTAATTTGACGGTACATGTACCAAAATTTTGGATAAGATATGGTGCAATACACAACTCTCTTTTTACGCTCAATTAATTATTCGGTTATAAAATTCAGATTTGAACACACACAAAACTCACAAAATAAATCTTTAATTTAGTGATGGTTTAATAAAAAAGTGATGAATTTTTACATTAGTAATTGTTATTCAACTTAGGAAATTTATTTATATCTTGTTTAAATTATAAAAATGCTCTCTTTAGTATATTTGAACATATTTCTACTAAACAGATACACTTTTGAATATTATATCCAACGGTTTTCATCTATCCATTTTAAGATCAAACAAAATAATCTTTAAATTAGTGATGGATTACCTAATTTTTTCAATTCTGCGATCCCTAAGCCAGAAATTTAGAGAAACAGAACAAATTAAAAGATGTCCAGAAAGCTTGCTGTTTCATGCTCGCCTCCTCTTCCCTGCAAATTTGCAGCCATTGCACATGTAGAAGCTGGTCCGGGAGTTTTTGTTGGTTCTTGAAAATCAAAATCAGAGCACGGTCATGAAGCTATTTAATTGTAGTTCGGTGTTCTCCATGAGTCTACAACATCAAAACCATTATTTACCGGCTAAAAATCATATACAGATGAAGGATGAAATGACAAACATTGTTTTGAGATCCAATAAAATAACTAGGAAATCTGTGAATTGACCACTGCAGATGCTGTTGGGTCAAAAATGAGAAGAAATCAATACATGAGTATATGAATGGCTGAAATTAAAAAAAAATGAAGAATCAAGCCCAGGTACAAGGGAATGGTGGAAGCTTGTGCAAGAAAAGAATGTAGAGAATGAACAGGTGCATGGCTCTTAAAATCTGGCTAAAAGATGCTACTAGAGTGTACGATTTGAAAAGGTAAACAAGGAAAAGGATTCTGGACAAGGAGTTCATTTGTGAGAATATTTGAAGTTCACAATTTTACATGTAGCTATAGTAAAACAACAAATGCAATTTCAGCCAGCTTTGTTACTACAATAAACTAACTGGCCAACAGACTGCCAGTGGGATTTGACCACGAAGTCTGCAACATTTGTGAAGAAAAAAAAACAGCCAATGTGGAAAATAGTGGAGGCGGATGAAAAAATAAAAAGAAGATGAAGAGCGTAATCCTACAACCAGAATCTCTTGAATAAACCTGATTTGTCCAAGTCAGGTGGAAACAACTCTAACTTAATTTCAGAATTCACAATCCATGCCGTTGCAAGACAACAAAGGAAGTAACTAGAAATTGACAAAAAAGACAGGGCTGGTTAATAAAAAGCTTCAGAGGATTTTAACTAAGCTAGCATAATGGAGGAACTTGATATTATGGTCTGCTCAATGATAAAAAAAGAGTATGCAGTGTACATGAGTGAGCATGCCAAAAGAAGAAAAAAATCTTTGTAGGAGAATTTTATGTTCAATTCACCGTGCAAAGTCTGCATTGCAACACACAAAGACAAGACATGCAATCCACGAATTAAATGCAACACTGAAAGGCAATGCAACTACGCTCTGCAAAGCTTCTAAGCAGCCCTACAATGTTTCTGATCGAAGCAATGTGCCTTAAATCAAAATCTGCTCGGCAAACTCAAGTTAAGTGCTATTCATCTCTAGCATTCACATATCATGTCATGCAAAATTCAATTTTTTTACCAAGCTTTATGCAAATATATTATGGAAGAAAAAATAATCCAACCCAAACAAGTGTTCACCGATGGTTACTTGGGGGCAACGAATTTGTTAAAGTCCTGGACTAGTGACACATCGTCAAACACTTGGGGGAATCAAATTTCAGTCCTAGAGTTGTGACCAATAGACAATCATTTGGGGATAACAGATTGATCAAGTCCCGGACTTGTGATCTACCGATAATCACTTGGAGGCAATATATTGATCAAATCCTAAACTTATGATCTATCAACACTCACACGAGCATACAAATATATATTCGTCCAAGACTAGTGACATACCACTTCTTCAATGAAGCAATAAGTCACTTGGGAAAAAAAAATATCGGTCCGGATATACGCTTCAGTGCGAAGCTATGATGGTCCAAACGAGATGAGAAAGTGGTGATCTACAGTTTTTTTAAATTTAACAATATTTTAAAGATCACAGAGTATATTTCACATTGCGCAATCCAGATCAAATTTACTTAACTAGATTTTGAGGATTGGAAGCACAAAATGAACTGAAAAACAACTTTTAATGCTATGATGGTTCATATACCGGGGACTTTGTACCGGGAAATGGGAAATTTATAAGCAGAGTCTTTTGACAACTTTGTGGCTTATGGACAACATCTCATCCATACGCAAGCAAAGTCAAGAAAGATTTTTTTTATGAATCAAATTGCTTGATGTTTGACAACTTTCTAATTACTTTGGGCCACCGTAAAAGATATTAGTCTAGTTATTCGTAAGCTCGTAAGCCCATATATTTGACTGTTATACCATCTTATACCATCTTATAAGTCGTGCAATACTGGTTATTTTTTTTTAATTTATATTAATATTAATTAAATATATTATCTTTAATTTAATGATGATTTTTTTCAGGTGAAATTAATGATGATTTAGTCATTATTATAGAACTAAAATTACTCCTTTAAAGAACCAAATAGAAGAGAAAGTTATGAATTGTTATCTTGACAATTCTATTCAACTTAGAAAATCTACTCATATTTGGTTTATATTATTAAAATTCACTTTTTAGTATTTGAATACAATTTTAATAACAATCGGATACACTTTTTAATATTAGATCTAACAGTTTTTATCATGTACCAAAATTTTGGATAAGATATCGTGCAATACACAACTTTTTTTTATGCTCAATTAATTATTGAGTTATAAAAATCAGATTTGAATGTTTTACGACACGCACAAAACTCACAAAATAATCTTTAATTTAATGATGGTTCAACAAAAAAATTTTCTAATTAAAAATACCCTGAAACTGAAGAGAAAAAAAAGTGACGAATTTTTACATTAATAATTGTTATTCAACTTAGGAAATTTATTTATATCTTGTTTAAATTATAAAAATGCTCTCTTTAGTATTTGAACATATTTATACCAACAACCACATACACTTTTTAATATTATATCCAACGGTTTTCATGTATCGATTTTAATATCAAACAAAATAATCTTTAATTTAGTGATGGATTAACTAATTTTTTCAATTCTGCGATCCCTAAACATTTTAACTTTTCTCATTCACATCCTTCCATGTATATTTGACTAACTTATGTTAGTCAATGCTAAGTGGCGCTAACGAGGATTGAAGTGAAATTTTGATATGTTAATCTAACAGTGATTACAAGAACATGGGTGGTGAAATTTTTCGATTTCGAGTTCACTAGAATATGAAAATCTATAAATTTTAGTAAGTTTTTTCTTGTGTTCTTTAAACTAAAGTGCATATTTTTATACGTCAATGAACTTGAAATCGAAAATTTTTACCAACCGTGTTCTTGTATTCACTCGTAGATTAACATATCAAAATTTCACTTCAATCCATGAATTTTGATTGCCACGTCAGCGCCAAGTTTGACTAACATCCTTTACTCAAATATGGACGGAAGGATGTAAATCATAAAAGTTTAAATGTTTAGGGATCGCAGTATTAAAAAAAAATAGTTCAAGGACCTAGACATTAACAGGTCTATAGTTTAGGGACATTATAATTAATTATATTCTTTTAGATATTAAATAAAATCATTTTGGAATCTTTCTAAATTATCTCCATGATCATCTAAATATTTTTATTTGAAAATTACTAGGGTGTTATTTGTGGTAGATCCACAATCAAAGTATTTTAGAATAGACCAATACCAATACACTTAGTGGGGTTTATGATCCTTGTCTAGCTTTTAGATTTAATAAAGACTCTCGGATGAAGTGGCACAAAACTTAAACAACTAAAATAAAAGCCTTCATATTCATATTATAGAAAGCACCCCATTAGCAACTTTTAACCATCCAACCAAAACATAATCCCACTACCTATATAAACACAATTGCCCCATCCCCAGTTGTTCATTCAACTTTCATTTCTCTCCGGAGGAAGTGAAAGAGATAGAATAAATCACTACACAGATTAGATTTGAAGAAGAATTCGAGGGAGGTAATTAAGTGACTTTCTCCTCTTAATATGTTCATCTAGGAAGTAATTATTATATATCCGTACATTTTCATGTTTTTTCTTGGGTTTCTCATCGATTTAATAATCTCTATGCTAGCTATATTCATAAAATGAATTGATTAATAACTTTCCGTGTGTTATCCTTGTAGAAGCCTCGTACCAAGCAAACCGCTAGTAAGTCTATTCGAGGAAAGGTTCCGAGAAAGAACTCAAAATAAAGGTTACATCTTTAATGCCAATAATACCATACAATGTGATCTATCTAATGCTAAATTTTCTGTATTCTCCTCCGTCACACTATTCAGGAAGCCACACGGATACTGTCTAGGAACAGCTACACTTAGGTATATATTTATCAATTTATGTTATTTTTGCAATATCATTTCATAGTTCTTTCCAAATATCATTTCCTAGCCGATGGTGAATAAGAATGTACCATATCTAAAATGAGGATTAAGATCTAATCTCATGCCTTGATTTTTTTTTAAACAACACGATACTAATTATATATACATATGCACATATCACACATATATTTATATAAAATTACATCAATATACAAAAACATAAGGAACAAATTGAAAGAGAAAGAGATTTGCCTACTACTCATATTTTTCTCCACTACAAGGAAAACAGCTAAAAGTGACCGCACCATTGCAGTCACATTTATATCAAAAATGACCATTTTCGGTCGTTTTTATCTAAAAATGACCGGAACTCCGCGGTCACTTATAAGGCGGTCGAAAATAGAGTTGCGGTCGAAAATAGAAACAAAAAATGACCAAATACGGTCACATTTATGAATTCCAATTATGACCAAAAACAGTCACATTAGTAATTGACTGAATCCGGTCACTCTAATTTTAGCAGATTAGACCATCTTTTGTCACAATTAAGGTACTACATATGACAAAAGTAATACAGTTTGAAACCAAAAAATTCTCATTTAGATACCATAAACACTACTACAAAATCTACAATAGATACTAATATATTCTCCAGAATACTCCATCAAGACTACCATAAAATCAAGATAAAGATTGTACAAAATTGACAAACTATTTGTTCCAATGTAGCCTAGACCGAGTATAATTAGAATAAACTACGGACTAGAACATTGTTGATGCTGCCTTCTGCATCACTTTTCTTTCCATTCTATTTCCTTCATCGTTAGCTTAATTACTTCCACTCCCGTTCCCCGTTTTTCCCGTCGTTGGCATGGTCATTAACTGGTCATCAGCATCTGTATCCTGAACAAAAAGAGCATTTTATTAGCATAAAACAAGTTAGGAAAAAAACAAAAAAAAAATTTATTTTTGTTTTCAGTTACGTTTGCACGTAAAAGAATTTAGAACAAAATAACTATCATTAAAATGTTAGATTAAAATAACTGATTAAAAGTAAATTACAGACTTACTAGCTATAAAGTTACTGGCTATAACAATCAACACTACAAGGAAACAGGACTAAACCGACCACACAAATGGGTCGGTTATGTCGTAATTCGGTCGGTTATGTCTACTTCGAATTTTAAAACCGACCGACTACAATGGTCGGTTAAGCCCTGGTCGGTTATGCTGAATTGGTCAGGTTTAAGGTCGTAACTGACCACTCTTGACGGTCGGTTATGTGACTTCGCATTTTGGTCAAGTACTATGTTTACTCTTTTTAAAAACTACAAGACAAAATTACAAGGAGCCGATTTATTACTTTTATTAGACAAGAATACCATTTCAATTAAATAAATACCTCCACAAGATTTGTTCCTACAACATGATCCTTGTCTTGAGTAATCTCTTTAATATGTTAGTAATCTTTTCTATTCACTAATTGATGTTAAATGAGCCGTAATTTTGTTTTAAAAATCCACATTATATCTTAGACTGGAATTCAACTTGCAAAATTGCACTTGGCAATTTGAAGCATAAATGATATACAAAAAGACTTGGTGCAGTTACAATAACCTATAATTAATTCAAACCGTGCAAAGTATTCATATTGTGCATGTTGAGCAATAGTAATTTACGAACCTGTTGCATGTAGTTGCTTTTGCTTTCTGGTACCACCTTTAGCACTCTTCAGACTGTTTAGACACTCCATTGAACATTTTCTCTGCAGTTTTGTTATCACCTGTCCTCTTGGCGTAACAATTTAACTGTCAACGCTTGCCATAGAGTGTACTGATTGTCAGTAGTAATGATATATAGGGAAGTAAGACCGGCACATACGGGTATAATTTATATCCATATAGACTGGCATAGGTAATGGTTTGAGTAGTATTGATATCAGACATGAGAAGAGATTGTAATGTGAAGTACCTTGATCTGATAAGTTTGCAGCCATGTCAACTCGCAATGTTATGTGCTCCGTCTTTCACTCTTCCTTGGTCTCTGATATGTGTCACATTTTGTTAATCATCTCACTAGCAATAAAGGAGATTACAATTTTTAACTTCAAATGGTTATGGGCTGCATGATTGAGCTACTTTATATCGATTTGTGAGATGATCAATATCAGGATTCTGTGCCCTTGCTATTTAAAATATCATCTATTTTTACAGCTACAAATAGTGCAAAGAATCTGTTGGAGCAGAACAATCAAGCTTTTGGGCTTTTAACAGCTAATCTCTCTAGTAAATGTTCCGAAGCCATGTTGGTTAGTAGTTTCATACTTCTGTTGTTTTGTTAATGGTGCACCTAGGAAATATATGTCTTGATAAAATTATAATGTTATCTAATATGACTTTTATCTCTTTTAAATATATAGATCCGTTTATATATATAAAATGACATGTTTCAAGATATACATAATTTGATTGCCTATTTTCTGCTGATATATTGTCTTAACACATGTTACAAACAGTTACAGGATAACATTGATCTCTTTTGTCGCACGAGGAACAATATCAGCACCATCTTAAACAAGTACGTAAATGTCTATAACATATAGTGATTCTGTTTTCAGATACTTTTAATACCTGGGTTTTAGGATGCTCACAGAAGAATAACGAGACATATGAATACACCAAGGCACGAACACCCAAACACAATAAATTCTATATTAATTAGGGTATTTTTTAAAGTATTTAGTGTGACTTTGCAAATAATACTAAACAACATTTGTAAAAAACATATAGTCCAATGCCTCTAGCTGCAGCAATTCATCTCCTTACCAGGCATGCAGACAAGGTTTGGCCCCGGAACATCTTAGCATACCAGCATGATATGTAGTCTAGATATGTAATAATGATCTATATGCGTAAAGATATATAGTTAACTTTCATGCCTTCTGTTTGCTTCCTGTACGACTTCAAGTTTGTTGCAAAAAATATATTTTTTTATTTTTACTTGGACAGTAGTTGGACTTTATTTTGACATAAGAAAAATACAAATAAGAAGTTATTAGTGTAGAATATGGTCTCATCAAACCCTTTAAATAAATACTCATTTTTCATCAAGTTAACTACAAGAATCAAGACATAGTACCAAAAACAAAAATCAAGTACCGATTTACCAAAAGACATGTCAATTAAATACCTGAAAACTGATTTCACAAGAATCAAGATTTGGTCTACCATTTCTACCATCACCATCAATTGTATTATTTTCATGACTTGGCACTTGCAAGGATTCTTGAAGTTGCACTGATAAGCTGACTGATACTGATACAAATTCATCCGGTGAACGTGCTTTCGGTTGTAAAACGAACTATTATTTTAGTATAAAACCAATTCAAATCAACAAAATGAGAGAGAGAGAGAGCAAGCACCTTAAAAAGCTCAAATCGAAGCCTGAATTAATTCAGCCTTGAAACAACTAAAAAACCAAATTAAAGAGAGAAATTGAACTGTTGAATTGAAGCACCAAATGAACAAGAAACCCCTAATTGAAATACAGGAAACCCCTATTATAATTAAAATACAAGAAACCGAAGAAGTTGGATGAACTCTGAAGTCTTCATTCGTGAAAAAGAAGCTCAAATTGAAATAGAGGAGAGAAACAAATACGAGCCTATGAGGGAGAGGCTGTGTGTAGCGAGAATGAAGGGCAAGAGATATTTTGTTAAAATGAGAGCGAAAGAGGGAAAGTGTTTGGGCGGTATTATTTGCCCCTCTAACATTGCTGCCATTAGGGGTGCAAAATGATCGGCGTAGAACCGGACACCCCTTTGCTCAAGTCTCGGATCATTTTACTTTTATAATGTCCAGATTTGGGTCCGGGATCATTTTATTCGGATATAAACTGATCCCGGGTATTGAGTTCCGGATCCAAACCAAATATGAGCCAGTACCGTATTTTATTTTTTCTAACCGGGTAGTTTGTGATCCATCGGATACGAGTCAAATATGAGCCAGTATTGTATTTTATTTGAACTAAATAAATAATCATTTATTCCAAATAATAATATTATTATTAAAAACATAATAATCATGAATTCAAAGGTTAAATATATGATGTATTAAGTATATATGATGATAATATTTGCATTATAAGGATGAATAAATCTTATTTTGTGAAAATTTAAACTCATAAAAATATTAAGAAATTATAAAATGACTATTTACATAGAAATGTAATAGGTTAAACTTATAATTTGTATTCGGGTTTGAACCGAATACGAATCATGGATCATATTCGGGTAGGATCATTTTATAAAAAAGAATATGAGACCGAATCTGAGCGGGTATATAGGTGCTCATATCGAGGATCATATTTTATCCGGGTTTGATGTCAGATTTGGATCATTTATAAAACGGATATGAGACATATATCATATTTTCGAGGCGGATATAAACCGAGATACCGGATAGTTCGGATCAATTTACAGCCCTAGCTGCCATTCTATAGTATTGTTACTATATTTTTGTGTTTTTAATTTATAAAATTGTGAATTTTAAATTTAATAGATCAAAATCTTAATTAGAATTTAAATTTAGTAAAATATCAATCAATCAATTAATATTTTACTTTTAAAGACGAAACATTAAAAATTTGGTCGGTCGTTGATCAGTATAATTTTTTGATACATTGTGATTTTACTTAATTACTCTTGATTATTTATTAAAAAATATTATTAAATAATAACAATACATTTTATAATGAATTTACTTTTAAACTAAAAGATATTACTTTTCTAATTCTTTCCGACAAAATCTTTTATTTTTCCAAAAATATCACCGACAATTATTTTTTACTATATTTTTTCCTAATAAAATTCCTGTTTTTCCAAAATTATCACGGACAATTATCTTTTTTAACTAAAATACTTGTAGAGATGTTGCTGGTAATCCATGCCTTAGATCATGTATTCCTTGTCACTGGTCTGAGAAGTCATCCTGAATATTAGCAGGAGGAGACAAGGAGGCGACTCATATGTTTGGGGCCTGCTGTCTTGTTGATTCATCTTCTATATTTGAGTCCAGTAACAGAGTAAGACAGAGAGGTGGACACTTGTTATAATCCTTTGGGCCTGTTTAGGACCCGTGCCGAGATTCGGGCATAACAGCTACTATCACTTTGTTTTCTTCCATATTGGTATTTCAATTTTTTTTTCTCGACGATGATCCAGTTTGTGGTAGTTATTTGCGACAAAAAATGACTGCATCAGGCAATCCATGTGACGGTTAATGTGACTTCCACTAGAAGTTGTCGGTATTATTATACATGTGTGACACTTTATGGCAACTCACTCACTTATACTAATCTTTGTGACTGAATCCGGTTAGTAAGCTCCCTAGAGCGATTGAATAGTATTTTCAGTCACATTTAGTTTAGATTCTGTTTAGATTTTGACTGTATATGGTCCCTTTGGGATATCAATATTGCAAAATTATTTATGATAATTATCAACATTCAAATTTGTATTTTTTATGATATTGGAGATGTTATGACTAACATTTTCCGAAGTATCATATGTTTTATTATCTTTGATAATTTTTTACATGCGTGGATTTGTATGGTTTAACACTTAGAGTAATCACGGTTGTTAATTCCTAAATTCAAACCCAAAACATTGCCTTCAGATCTTAAACCCATCTTTTTACCAATGACTATTACATGTTATAGTGTTCACTTATGCACAATTATATATTATTTATTTCTCTTGTGATGTAGAGCATGATTTTATGATATCATCGTAATTTTTACATTTTTTATTTTTTTATGATTTATTACATATATTATATATGTAAAACTAAAATAAATCAACGTCTTGAAATGGCCTTGATATTTCATCTACTATTAATAGTTGATTCATTTTTCAAGTGTTAATTACGCTCCTGTAATATACTTGTAATATGTTAAGATTTAGTCTAACATTTGTTACGGTTTTTCATCTAATTTTATTGATAAATAAGTAATATTTTTGGATGAAATTTCAATTTAACCGATTACAATGCCTAATTATCGGTTCACAACAAAAACAATGCATTTAATTTTTGGTATCTTGATATATTTTCTTAATTTTTCAAAATGGTTAATATACATTATATGATATAATTTTGAAATATTTTTCAGAAATGACCGAAAATGGTGGCTATTAGAAATGTGACCACACATGGTCAATTCTGGTCACGGACACAAATGACTAATTATGGTCACTTTTATAGATGCGACTAGATTTGGTGGATATTAGTTTTAAACACCTACAAGCGGGAATTTTCCCGCCCTATGGCTAGTAAAGTAAAGCGACTACTCCCGATCATTTTTGTAAATGTGACGAATTACGGTCATTTGGTCTTCATACATGCGACCATTTGGAGTAATTTTTGTCTTCGGTCGAAAGTTACCGGTCAAAATTAAAAGTCAATCAAAGAGTTATGTGAGTTGACTATTCTTGTGACCACAAACGATCACTTTTATCCGGTCACTTTTAACCATATTTTTTAGTAGTGCTCGAAATTTTTAACTTCCTAAGTGAGATGCTATGAAAAAATATTGAACAAACTAGTTGGGGGAGGGTGATTGTATTTGTAGAGTTTAGGGGTGGGTGGGGGGAAATAATGTTTGATTTTATATAGTATCTGTTGGGTTATTTATTTAATCTAAAAGTGATTATTTACTTAGGTGTTTACGTGTGTTTAATAAATCAGCTGTGTATAAGTATTTGTACGTGGCTAGACTAGGTCTTTGTGGTTGAGTTTATTTAGGAGAGTCGTGGAGATAAACCAGGTATATAGTTCCTGGTTTATAGCAGTTAGCTTTCCACCTTTATATTCAGTTGTGCATGTAGTCTCTTGGTTATCTCTTCAGTTTGAATAATACAACGTTAATTCAGAAAACATCATTACAAGTGCAATTCTTATTTACTTATCCAATATCTGGTATCAGAGCTGTTCTCAACACTGACCGTCGATGGAAGCTAGCAAAGGGAAAGAAAGTTTCGGTTTGAGCTATCCATTGCTCACGAAAACCAACTATACGGCTTGGGCAATGAAAATGCGGGTGTTTATGCAGGCTCATGGCGTATGGGAAGCCATAGAATCAAAGGATCCCAAGGTGGCTGTGGCTGTTGAAGAAAAAGTAGACAAGCGAGCGATGGCTATCATTTACCAGGGTATTGCAGAAGACCTGATGCTATCAATCGCCGAGAAGAAGACCGCAAAAGAGTCGTGGGAGGCTATTAAGACGGTGCATTTGGGAGCAGATAAAGTGAAGAAAGCAAAAGCACAGACCCTCAAATCTGAATTCGAGACTCTCTTGATGAAGGATACTGAGCCGCTGGATGATTTTGTATGATGTTGAATGGCTTGGTTACTAATATCCGAGCCCTGGGTGAGAAAATTGAAGAAGCTTATGTGGTCAAGAAACTTCTCCGAGCTGTACCCACAAAATTCTTACAGATAGCCTCTGCCATTGAGCAGTTTGGTAACTTGGAACAAATGTCTGTTGAAGAAGTTATTGGATCCTTGAAGGCCCATGAAGAGCGACTCCGTGGGCACATGGAGAGTGGTGAGCAGCAGCTTCTTCTTACCGAAGAAGAATGGACGAAGCGGGAGAATCGTGACGCTGTCATGCAGAAGGATGGCCAACTGTTGTTTACACGGGAAGAATGGTTAAGACGAGCCAATAAGGGAAGAAGCTCTCGTGGGACTGAGACCAGAGGTGGTAGAGAATTTGGACGAGGGGGTCGAGATCGTTCTAAAGTTCGTTGTTTTAATTGTAGTGTATTTGGACACTATGCCGCTGAATGTCGTAAGTCTAGACGTGATCGAGAGCAAAAGAATGAAGCAAACCTGACTCAAATCACAGACGACGAACCTACACTTCTCCTTGCAAAATGTCATGACGTCAAAAGTGAAGTTATCTTGCTAAACGAAGGAGGGGTGAATCCAAGGCTCAACGTCACGGGACAAAACATAAATGGAACCTCTAATGTATGGTATCTTGACAATGGTGCCAGCAATCATATGACTGGGCAACGTTCAAAATTCACAGAATTGGATTTAAGTGTTGTCGGAGAGGTCAAATTTGGTGATGGGTCTACTGTGAAGATACAAGGCAAAGGGTCTGTGGCATTCGAGATTCATGACGGACGGAAATGTATTCTCCAGGAGGTATATTTCATTCCTAGCTTGTGTAATAACATAATTTCCTTGGGACAACTATCAGAAGGTGGAAGTCGAGTGATTATTAAAGGGGATCACTTATGGGTATATGATGAGGATAATACTTTGTTGATGAAAGTAAAGCGTTCTGCTAACAGATTGTATAAAGTAATAATTGAAGGTGTAAAGGGCTCGTGTTTGTTAACAGAAGCAGAAGAAAGTACGTGGTTGTGGCACTCAAGGCTCGGCCACGTTAACTTTCAAGCAATGATACAGATGTCCAAGCATCGAATGGTAGATGGAATACCCGTTTTCCGACATCCAAGGAATGTGTGCGAAGGATGCTTAATGTCTAAGCAGGCCAGGAGACCATTTCCAGCACAGACTCAGTTTAATGCAAAAGACCGTTTAGAACTAGTACATGGGGACATTTGCGGCCCAATCTCGCCACCTACAATGTCTGGAAACAGGTATTTCTTACTCCTTGTTGATGATTATAGTCGCGCCATGTGGGTTTATATGCAGAAGACGAAGGATGAAGCTCTCACCAACTTTAAAAGGTTCAAGGCACTGGTTGAGAAGGAGTCAAATCGCTGTATTAAAGTTTTTCGAACAGACAATGAAGGTGAATTTTGCTCGGTTTCCTTCACAAAATTCTGCGATGCCCATGGTATTGCACGGAACTTCACAACACCGTATACTCCACAACAAAATGGTGTTGTGGAGCGTCGGAATCGAACAGTGGTTGCTATGGGGAGAAGTTTACTAAAGGAGAAAAACATGCCATTGTATATGTGGGGATAGGCGATTCGGCATGCTGTGTATTTGCTTAATCGATTGCCAACTAAGTCAGTTGAGGGAGCAACACCGTATGAATCCTGGTTGGGAAAAAGGCCACAAATTGACTATCTCAGGGTGTTCGGCTGCATCGCTTATATGAAGGTTCCAGGTGTGCACACACAAAAATTGGATAATCGCAGCACGTGTGTCGTGCATCTAGGCCGAGAAGCAGGAACGAAGGCCTATCGGCTAGTTGATCCACTCACGGGAAAGGTACATGTTAGTCGAGACATAGTGTTCGACGAGACCAAGGGTTGGAACTAGAATGCCACAATGGAGACAGTTGCTGCAGAATCGTTGGCTGCATCGTTCGTGGTGGCAGGTGAACACTGCTCAGAAACTCAAATAGACGGGGACAACACTGTGTCTGATACATCCCATTCTGGAGCCAGCTCAAATACAACAGACACGACAGATCAGAGTCAACTGTCATCACCTTCAACTGGGTCCTCTACTCGTTCATTCTCTGTTCAAACGAGCTCTGCCCATATGACAACACCACGAACTGTTGGTGATAGTTCAACTAATTCTAGTCTTGATGATTCTCCGGGATCGAGCATAAGTCGAGGCCAACACTTTACACTCGAAGATACAAATGATGGGAGTGAACCATCAAGGCGTGTCAGACGCATGAGTGATGTTCAAAAAGAAGCTGCACGAGTAGAACGTGACAAAGAATTGGCTGATGAACTTCTTTTTGCTGGAATCGATGAACCAGTTACCTACAGACAGGCAGCAAGGGAAGGCTGTTGGCGACAAGCCATGGACTGCGAAATCAGTTCCATTGAGCGAAACAAAACATGGGAGCTAACAGATTTACCTCCAGGACACAAAGCCATTGATTTGAAGTGGGTCACAAAGCCATTGATTTGAAGTGGGTCCATTCCTTGTACACTCCATTCTTCCACTTGAGCATATAATGAACATATTTTAGTTCCTTTGTAGTTTTAACTAGCAGCTCTTGAATGGATATCTTCTTGACACTTCCATCTTTCATAATATATAGAAGCTTCTCCTTCTTTTCAGTACCATCATGACAATCTAAAACTATATCAACAGCTTGTAAATTGTTCAGGTGTTCAGAAGTTAAGTTACCTCCAATATCAGTCAGAGCATGAGGATCAACATAAGGCATCCTTAAGAATTCAGCATCCATGTGACCTATGCCTCCTCTAGTATTGTGTGGCATCTGCTTTAGGCTTGAAAACATTTGTAACCAGAGTGCTTTAGATTTTCGTATACCAGAAAAGTCTGCAACACTGGAGACATTTGTTATAATTCCACCTGACTGATAATTGACAGGTCTATTGCACTGAATAGTGTCAATATGCTTCCATTTCTTATATTTTTCCTTTTCAAGAACATAGCTCTTCTCTAGCTTGTATTGTTGTCTTCTTGATTTCTCCACAACAATCTATTTGAGTTTTTCAGCTTCTGCACATAGAGATTGAAATTTCTATCTGTCGTTCTTTTGATTTCTTTTCTTCTAGCTTCTTCTTCTTCATCCACTTCTTTGTTATGAGAGTCAACCACAATAGAAAGTATTAACACATCAACCTCTTGTATAATTTCAGATTCATCAGGATCTTGAACAATGTCAGGATTAGAATCTTCACTTTGATTTATATTACTGATGAGAGTTTATTGTCTTGGTCTTCTCCTCAAAACAATTGTTGGTTCATACTCTTCACCCACATCTTCATTATGACAAGTTGAGTATCAGGAACTATTGGAGTTTGAGTATCAGCAGAAATTTCTTCAATTCTTAGACCTCTAGACCTTGTCTGTCTAGGCATAGACTGAGTTGATGAGTTTCTACCTCTTATAGCACCTTTTCTACATCTGCCTCCTCTTCCTCTAGCAGGATCAGGATTAATAAAACTTTCCATGATCTCTTTTTGTTGAATAAGAAATTCTTCTTGTAAGAGATCAGAATATTCTTCAGTAGCATTAGAGAGAGATTTTCTTTCAAATAACTGTTGAACTCTCTTATCAGTATGATAAAGAGTAACAACCTCACCATCTTTTGTCTTGAACTTCTGGAATAGATTAGCAGCATCCTCAGGATTTTCAATAAGTACAACTTCATCACCTTCAGGAATTGTTGATAAAGTTCCATGACCAGGCGTCAGGATTTGATCACCTGTCAGGATTTGCTCTTCCGTCAGGATCTGAGATTTCACTAAGGTCCTTACAGTGCTAACTCCAGAATCAGAAACATGAGTTGATTGCATGGATTGACTTTGCGAAGTTTGTCTTGTAGACTTCATCATAGCAGCATCAGAGGTTTCTCCGTGTCCTACTATGTCATCACCATCTTTTCCAGAATTATCATCATCTTTTCTTAAGACTAGATCAGATGTACATTTTTTCTGACTTACTTTCTCCCCCTTTTTGGCATCAAGATTTGATAATAAATTTAAAATCAAAGAGAGAGAGAGAGGCTTGAATATCAGTTACCTTTGAATCCAAAGAGTCAATTCTGCTGTTTATTGAAGACTATGCAGTGATAAGATCTTTGACATGAGAATCCACAACTCTAAGTTGAAGAGCAGTAGGTGCCTTTGCCAAACTTTGTGAGATATCAGTCCTCACCAAATTGTTTGCAGCCTTCACCGAATCAATCTCACCCTTGAGGCTCTTGCTTAACAGGGTTATAGCCTTCAAATGATTCCTTATATCCTCATTCTGAATAAGACTTGCAGCATAAGAAGCATGTTGTAGAGCACATGGGTAGCTGACATGATCAACGGACATGTACCATTCATTATCCCATTCATGCCTTCTTAGTTGTTCAGCAGGATCAATTGCAGAAGGACCAGAAAAGTCTTGACCAGAAGCTTTTCCTGTAGTAGCCTTGTCAGTCATAAAAGTGGTTGAAGAACCACAAGTAGTTCCAGGACTTAGATTTCATTGTTGTGGCAAGCTGATCCTTATCAACATCATCATCATCATTATCATCACTATCACTATCTCCAGAATCATCAGCATCATCAGGATCAGGATTAACAATACCTTTAAGTTTATCATGTGACTCTAAGATAGGATCTATTAATGGCCTTGATCTCAGTGGTTGTATCAGGATTGGCTCAGCATCAGGAGTACCACGAGCATCAAGAGCAACACTGTCAGGATTTGATATGTTTGCATCAGTATTTTCTACCAATGGTTCTTGTGTAGCTTGAGGTTCAGAAGCTGCTTCAACACTTTGAGTTAAAGGTTTTCTTGTGTGCTTCCCTCAGGGGCAGTGTTCTCGACCATAAATTCCATGTCAGAAATATCAGAAGCCCCTTGAGCATTGTCGGGAAGCTCCAAAGAAACTGTAGTTGTTGTGCCTGCATCTTCACATTGAGAAGATGGTTCTTGTGTGGCTGGAATGCATATGTCTTCCTTCTCCCTTTGAGAAAATGGTTCTTGTGGGACCATTTCTTCATCTATGCCTTCACTCACACTTTGAGTGAGCGAGTCTTGTGTGGCGGGATCTTCAGTAGCAGTTGAACCACTTTGAGGTTCATGTTCATATGGGCTAGATCCTTTCAGTTTCTTCTGTCTCCTGAAAACTATCTCAGTTGTCTTCCTTTTCTTCTGCAATGGAGGTGTAAACCCAAGTTTCGAAGCAATTTCAGCAACCTTCTCCCATGAAATTTCAAGAATCTTTTTAGTTGGAGAGGCTGGAGAGTCTGAGATTGAGACAATCTTGGTTTCTTCATCAGGAATACCAACGTTAGGATTAGCTTGAGCATTAGGAATTGATGACTCGTCTGGATTTGTAGTAGCCTGAACATCAGTGTCCTGCATCTTCAAGGAAATATGATACCAGCTCTTTATTAACTTCTTTTTCTTCTGTGGCTTAGCAGATGGTGCCACAACTTCAACAACAGTATCAGTAACTTCCTTGTTCATCTTAAACTTGGAGGAAAGTACCTCATCATCCTCAGAATCAGAATCACCCAAAATAAGCTTTCTCTTCGCAGCAACCTCCTCAAACTTGTTAGCCTTCTTTACCTGGACCCCTTGTACACCCCTTTGTTTCTTCTGTTTAGTGAGTGGTGTAGAAGAGAAATCCGTTGATCCTGATTGTCTTCCAGACACATCAGATCTAGCTGATTTCTTAATTTTTACAACTAAAGTCTTTTGAGAGACATTAGAGGTGGCTGTAGATTGTTTAGAGTGTTTAGGTTGGATGCTTGGGTCAGGTACAAGGTGTGATTGGCCTTGTCCCATAGCATCAGAAACTGATCCATATTTAGTAGCCATTTTCTCTTGTAAGAAAAGCCTGACCTCATCAGGAATGAAGGCATTGCCTTGGAAACCATTTGCCTTATCACTCTTGACTAAGGACTTCACATTATTATCAGTAATTCTACAAATTGGTAGAATTACATCCTCTTCAAAAATAGCATCAGGACATAAGTGATTAAAAATCAATTGAAAAAAATCGAAGGAAGCAAACATAACCACATTTATCTGCTTTCCTATCACTTAAAGCTTTTAAAACAAAAGTATCATAGTCAAATACTGTAGAATGGATTAGAGAATACCCAATTTTCAGAGATCTTGATGGTAGAGCATCAAAGTTTGATATCTTGTTCAGGAAACAGTGACTTATGGTGTCGAAGAAAAAGTTCCATTCCTTCTTTAGCTTTGTCCTGGAGAGATTTCCATATCTCTTAACCTCACCATTATAGCCCAACTTGGTAACAAACTCAAAGAGAATTGAGTCTGTAACTGTATCAGGAACATTGTCACCCAGAATCGGCAAATGTAGTGCCTCTTTAACAACAGCTGGGGTAACATGATATGTAACACTATTGAATTCAAAGTTCATCAGTATTGTTCATGATGGTCCTTTACCAAAGACTGCTGTGTTCCATACCTGCATCACTGATTTAAAAGATACACTAGCAGGTTCTGTTAGAGCATACTTCAATGGGCTTGAAGTTAAGAAATCCTGTATAATGTGAAACTCAGTGGGCAAATCCTGATGATCTAAAACGGCCACAAAGTTATTAGTGGCAAAAGTAACACCACTAATTACTGTCTGTTTGTTCATGAATGATGAAGACGCCATTGATACAGTATAGAAAACTTAAGAATTGAGATTTAGAAATTAGGGTTCGTAAGCACAGAGAGAGAAGAAGATGAAAAACTGATGCAGTGAGAGAGTAATTTGCAAAAGAGAAAACAAATTGTATTTTGTTAAAACAAATTGTATTTTTTAAAACAAAATATTACTCTCAATGACAGGTAGCAAAATATGATTTGTGCTCAAATAATTAGTGGACCAAATTACGTGCGTAATTAAACATAACTGCACCGCTTTTTATGTGTATCTATGTGTATGTATATATCAGTGTGCCACGCGCGCGTATACAGTTGTCCAACTAATGTTCAAACATTTCCATCAAATACTGACGAAAAATTAGGCACAAATTAAGCAAAATTAAAATGCTGACATGTCCATCAGGATTGACCAAGAGACTTCCTGTCAGGATTTTGTCCTATCAGGATTCGATCAAAATTACATACCTTACTGAATGACCATCAGGATTTGATAGTCATCAGGACTTGTTCTCTGTAGCTTTTCTCATTAATTCTCAAAGTTCATCATTCCAAGTTCATTCACCAACTTTTTGAAGGTAGCTTCAGGCAGTGGCTTGGTGAATATATCAGCTAGTTGATCAGTAGGACCAACAAAATGCATTTCAATTGTTCCTTCCAGGACTTGTTCTCTTATAAAATGGTACCTGATACTTATGTGCTTAGTAAGAGAATGCTGAACTGGATTTCCTGTCATTACAATAGCACTTTGGTTATCATAATAAATATGGATTTTGGAGTATGACATCCCATAATCTAACAACTGATTCCTCATCCACATTATCTGTGCACAGCAGCTTCCTGCATCAATGTACTAAGCTTCTACAGTTGATGTAGAGATAGACTTTTGCTTTTTACTGAACCAAGAAACTAGTCTACCACCCAAAAACTGACAACTTCCTGAAGTACTTTTCCTGTCTATTTTGCACCCTACAAAATCAACATCTGAATAACCACACAAACCAAAATCTGATTCCCTTGCATACCAAAGGCCAAAAGAAGGAGTGCCTTTTAGATATGTGAAAATTCTTTGACTACAATCAGATGTGGTTCCATGGGATTTGCTTGAAATCTTGCACAAAGACAGGTTGCAAACATGATATCTGGTCTACTTGAAGTGAGATATAAGAGTGAGCCTATCATTCCTCTTTAGTGAGTTACTTCTACCTCAGTACCTTGATCAGGATCAAGTTTGGTAGCTGTAGCTATGAGAGTACTTGCAGTTGCACTATATTGCATGTTAAACCTTTTCATTAAATTATTTTTGTACTTTGACTGATTGATAAAGATGCCATCATCAGTCTGCACTACTAGAAATTCATCAATAGACATCGGCTATTACCCGATGTCTTTCTAAACAACCAACCGATGTCTACGCGGGTGTTGTTAAATGTCTGAGTGTTTAGACATCGGTTTTTCACTGACGTCTATTGAATAAAACACATCGTTTTCAAGACAAATTCTGATGTCATTGGCACAAATTTATCACAAATGTATATTATTACCATTTGAATATTGTTATATTATCAAGGTTAGATCGAGTTAAACAAATGACACACAAGTTAAAAAGAAATATTGACATTGATTTGCTCAGAAAAAACGATGTCTAAGATGGGAATTAACAGCCGTTCTCTTTAGGCCCATGATGTTAAACAGATATCAGACATCTATTTATTTGGTGAAGTTGATGTTATTGTCTTTAACATCAGTTTCGTCAAATATACGTTGGTGAATGGTCCTTTTTAACATCAGTTTTTGTAGTTGTAGCAATGTTATGTATCCCTTTTAACTTTGGTTTTTTAATTTTAATTTTATGTACAAAGTTCATTTAACATCAATTTTTGAGTTTATACTGATGTCTTTGTCACTTTAGACATTGGTTAAGCTTGGTTTCCACGTCGGTTTCAAATACAAAGTTATATTTGTGATGTTAATTTACATTAACCCGTGCTTACTAGATACTCAACAAAACAATACCAATTCACAAAACTTGTATCGCAAAGATAATTAGTGCCATTATGAAATTCAATTCAAAATGAATTCACAAAATATAGCTTATAGCTTGAATTCAAAGTTACCAATATGCATAACCAAGTTACAAACATTCCAACTCAAAAACATCCGACAATATTATAAACACATAGTGCTGATCGATAACTACGACCAACTGTCTAACAACAAAACTAGTTCAACTACATTGTCAAAACCAAACTACTCCAAGGGTAACCAGACAACCAAATGCTTTCCATTTTTTTCAAGATAAACTTGATAACATGTAAGTACACCTCATCCAACTCGTGCACTTTGTAAGTCTTTCGAGTTCCGGTCACCTACTAAAAAGTAACACACAAAATAATAATTAGCGGAACATTCATTGATCTTACTATTTTTTAAAATTATACAAACAAAATATGATTAGTACTGATTTTATGGTTCAATCTACTCTGGAACCAGGTCAAAGTTTCTGGAAAAAGAGATACAATGCATATTAACCTGTGTCCCCTCCATAATTAGAATAAAGGAGAAGCAAAATACTCGACACCACAGTTTATCGTTCCATGATGGGAAAAGGTTGTCTCCGGTTATTAAGTAATCCGATTGTATCTCATCTGACTCTGGTTGATCAAGACCACAGTTCACGTCTAAAATATGTTGAATATCAAGTCTTGGAAGGCACTAAAATATCAGAGCGGTAAGATCAGTAAACAATGGAATCGAAAACATTTTCTGTTAAAATACTTAAGATTCTTGTTGTTGTCTAGGTACCTCTTTCATAAGCTCAATTGCATCACGACAGAGAACATTGTTGGGGTCCAAATCAAAGAATTCAGCGTTGCAGTTTTCTTTGGCCGACTGCATACATACAAAATATACAATGTTAATGACTCAGTGATACCCTATATCTGTGGAATGATTACCAAAATCAAACCATAGCAACTTCATGTTTTCACCTTTAGAATGAAATATGTTTTCACCATATTGGGAATGGTTGAGATGCTAGGGGAATGAATGGGCATTTGTTGAATGTTGGAGAAAAGATTCAACTGAATTTTTATATATGTACAAGGATAAAGACTGCATTACCTCATAGTATTCATCTGAAATCAGTCCCATTCGATGTGCAAAAGTGAACTGTGAATTGATCGCTCTTTGAGGACTTACTAATGGTTTGCCAAGTATGTACCCCTGTTGTAAAAAATTTCATGATACAAGTGCTAACATATAAAAACAGGAAAGTTAACAATTCGTGATACATGTAACATTTGACTTTGAGTGATTCCCTCACAATGCAATTCCATGTAACATCAGATAAATGTAAATTCAATCACATATGCCATGCCTAAAAGGGTAGCAGCGTATATATAGTCAGCAAAAATGCAAGTGAAAAGCTGAACTTTTTCAACTTGTCAATACAAGTTAATACCCTTATTTATCAAATAAAAATAAAAATTGATGAACAAAGAAAAAAAATGTGGAGTAGATAAAGGAAGTACTTGAAGCTGTAGAGACTGGTATGGCCTATCATATGATTCATCACCTGCAGTATGAGCATTATGAAACTTTATCAGCTTATTGCACAAAACATTTGAAACTTTTAGTGTCATAAATTACGTGCTGGCTTAAATCACCTTTCACTAGTTCATGAACAACCAGTGGTACAACTTTTCCAGCATAGGAGTCACCAGCCACGTAAAGGGGGTTTCTTGAAAATCTTCGATGATCCAGTAACTACTGCAAAAATTACACACTTTCCGCATTCAGATTTTGGATTATGCATAAAACAAGCTTGCTCATTAGCATACAAACATGTGTTACTAAAGATATTATCTTTCTTGAAAGGATGTCAAATCATCAAACATAGTTATTTTACGTTACTAGTCAATAGAATACAAGAACATCTGGTTTAATAAAAAAATTCACAGAAAAGTTTGATAAAATATGACTCTTATCTATAGATTATTTAGCTTGCCTCTATCAGAAAATTGGCAGTATCCCTTGCCATCTTTGTATGGGAGGTCACTACAAGAAAAACGGCTAAATTTGACCAAAAAAATTCGGTCATATTTAGCTAAATTTGACCGCCAGCGGTCATATTTGGTCAAATTTGACCGAATTGTGTCGGTCATTTTTAAGCTAGTCAAATTTAGCAAAATCGGTCATATTTATGTTAAATTTGACCGACTAAAATTGACCGCTTAAATTTGACCGATTAAATTTGACCGAAATTTTCAAAATTTCAAAATTTGAAATTTTTTGAATTTGGCGCCTAACGTCCATCGAATTTGACCGCCGTTGGTCAAATTTATAAATTTGACCGAAAACGGTCATATTTATAAATTTGACCGAAAGCTGTCAAATTTAACTATAACACATATTCAACAAACCCAACAGCTTTCTGCTACATTCTGCTAGATTTTTGAAAATAATTCTGGTAAATACTGTATTATATCTTGTTGATTTGTTGTCCCTTATTAACACAAACATCACCATATTTTATCTTAAATAAATAGTTCAAGAATCAAAATAATTTCATATCATATATAATATTTATTAATGATGATTTCTTTACGAATATGGACATCGAAGATATTTTACTTGACACTTTGACCACCGGAGTTGTTTTATTGCCGGAATTCTTTTTATCACCGGAAATATCATTCCACAAGTTGATTTGTAAAAAATAGATAAATAAGTAAGTATAAATATATGGGTGTATACATATAGATGTGTGTGTATATATTTTTGTATGTGTGGGTGGAAAGAAGGAGGGAGAGAGGGTGGAAGAAGGGGTGAACAAAGGGGACAGATAATGAATGATGTATGTATGTAATGAGTGTATATATAGGAGAAGGGTTTGCTGTAATAAATCTGGACCATTGGATTGCAATTTGACTGGTTTCAGTCAATTTAGTAAATTTGACTGATTAGGGTTTGCGGTCAAATTTGTATTTAAATTTGACTACCGTCGGTCAAATTTATAAATATGACCGAAACTGGTCAATTTTATGAAGATGATAAAATTTCAAATTGTTATAATAATTATTATGCAAAACTTATAATCATTTGATTATTTGCATGAACTCTTTAAATCTAAGAAAGTTAACATCAAGTGAGTTGGGGGGCGGCTTTGTATAGTAGGGGTGCGCCGGACCGCCGACGAATAATAGGTACCCCCGCCCCAGGCAGAGTTCGTGAGCCGTGTAATAGGCGACCATTTCGCGCGGTTCGGGGGGCACTTGAGTCAGCCGCCGGCGCCCGACAGCGTCTTGACCCCTATCCAATTTTTGGGCCAATTCCCCCTTCGTACTACCAAAAAATGAGATTCTTGCCGAATCCGAGTTTGCTGCTCCAATTGGATCTTCAAATTATAATTTGAATAACACAAAATTACTAACCCTAGTCACTAAATGCTTAACCCCTAAATTCAATCCTAAACCATGCATATTTAAATAAATAATTTGAACTATGTATCACATTGTTACTCAAACACCATTATTATCTCTTAATTTTTTAATGTACATAAAATGTTGTAACACTAAGCCCAAAAATTATTTGTAATTTTTAAAAATTAGTGAGCAATTATTAACAATATTCAAACTTCTTGAATATACGAAAAATTAACAAATTTTGACCATTATCAAATTTAATTTTTTTTAAAGTGCCTCGTATAATTTTTAACATGTAGTTCTTGTTATTTTGAATACTCTAATATTTTTTCATAATTTTAAAAAATGATAAATTATTTATTTTATATTTTTGAAAATTTTGAATTTATATAAATTTGACCGAGGGCGGTCAAATATATATATTTAACTGTTTTTGGTCAAAATTACATTTAAATATTTTAGGGTAGTTTTGGCGGGAAATTTACCGCCTAAACTTAAATGTGACTACCTTCGGTCAAATTTATAAATATGACTGGTTTTAGTCAATTTAGTAAATTTGACTGATTAGGGTTTGCGGTCAAATTTGTAATTAAAATGACCGACTAAATATGACCGACATTAAATATGACCGACGGCGGTCAAATTGAAGACTGACCGGTAATCCGGTAATCAACTGAGGTTGACGTTAAATATGACGATCAAATTTAGCCGCGGTCATTTTTAGTCGGTCAAATTTACCCTTGTTTTCTTGTAGTGGGTGTAGGGCTCTGAAGTTGCATACGAAAATCCAGTGCCTGCTCGTGTATCTAAATAGAGCATGTTTGCAACCTGCTCACATTAAGTAATCAGGTACTTTGAAATCAGATGAGAGATAAACAAATAAAAACTTTTAGATTAAAAATAATCCAACAATCTACACATACACATTTTCTTACAAATTAATTACTCATACACATACAGAACGTTTTTACACACACACATTTATTACCCACACAAATACACAAATTTATCTATATAATTGAAAAGTACAATTATTCAATTTAAAAAATGTATTTTCAATTTTTTAAAATAGTAAATAGGTTTTTTTTTAATTTATTATTCAAAAATTGATCAATTTTACAAGTAAAATTGGAGGAGTACTAGACTAGATTCTATGTACTTGGTGACAATATTGGGTTTTTCACTTAGTCAAGTACAACCAATCTTTTATTAATATTTAAAGATATGATTATACAAGAGAAGAAATAAAAGACGAGAGTTTTGAATTGTAATTCTTAATTTAGAAAATACTTAAACATGATTATTGGATTAAAATGTCAATTTTAAATGTCAGTTTTTAAAGAATTATCCACACACAATAACAATCTCAACATCATAGTTAGGAACTTCCATTGCTAACTATTTGAAATGTGAAGTATCAGAGTATAGTCTAGCTCTTTAACATATTAAGAGTTATGAATTTGTTGGTGCTTTTTATGAAGATTTAATAATTATTGGTAGCAAATTATATATATTTGCATTACTGTCTGTCTTTCCAGACTTATATGTAAGGAAATCATAGATAAGAGCAAGTACAACAAACTTTGCCGCTGCTGGGCGGGTGAGCCTATAGCAGCTTGGAAGAGAACTAGAGGGTTTAGGGTTTAGGAAAAAAAAGACCCACCATCATCTAGAGACTTAAACACTTCTACACGTATATAAATATATATATATAGATCTGTTTGAATATGAAAACTGGAAAAACAAATAACTTGTGCTCGGAAGCTGTTTTCTCTGTTATTGATCAAAAGAAGATGCAGTACAATTTAAATAAAGCAGAAACAAGGAAGTGGCTAAAAACAAGGACCACTCCTAATAAACTTCTCCTAATGCAACTACTCTACAGTTTTTATTCCATGCAGTTCCTAAAAACACTCCACGTCTCTGGAGACTAAATCAACCATGCAAATAACCTGCTAAATAATTATTAAATAAAATGCAAGATTCAAATTAACATCCAACAATCACCCTCCTAATTTGAAGCTTGTGATGACAGTTCTTTCACTCCCAGCAGGCGCCTCATCTTCTCAAACTTGACAGTTGTAAGTCCTTTCGTAAGTATATCTGCTCGCTGCAAATCAGAACTAACGTGCTTAACAACAATCTCCTTTCTTTCGACACACTCACGAATGAAGTGGTATCGAATGTCTATGTGCTTGCTCCTTCCGTGAAACACCGGGTTCTTCGCCAAATCGATAGCAGACCTGTTGTCTATGAACAATGTCACCGGACCAGTTTCATTACCAGTTAACTTACCAAGCAAATTTCTTAGCCAAATGGCCTGGCAAGCGGCTGCAGTAGCTGCCATGAACTCAGCCTCGCAAGACGACAAGGCAACGCACCTTTGTTTCTGGGACACCCAAGTGATGAGGCTGTCATTCAAATAAAAAACCATTCCCCCCGTGCTCTTTCTATCTTCTGTTTGCCCTCCAAGATCACTGTCAGAGTAGCCTGTGAGCATGTTATTTCCATTTGTCTTCGAGTAAACCAGACCAAAGTGCAGTGTGCCTCTCACGTATCTTAGTATGCGTTTCACTGCATTTTTATGTAGAACCGTAGGCTTCTCCATGAATCGACTCACGATCCCCACAGCATAGGATATATCTGGGCGAGTGTGCACGAGATATCGGAGACCCCCCACCATGCTCTTATACTCAGTTGGGTCGACTTGTGTTCCTCCCTCATCTTTGGTTATGTGTTCCTTGGGATCCATAGGATATTTAGTAGGGTTACACTCACTCATGCCCGCCTTCTCCAGCACTTTCTTAGCGTAGCCTGTTTGTTTCAACTCTATGTAACCATCTCCCTGCGTCACTTCTATTCCCAGATAATAAGAAAGTTTCCCCAGATTGTTCATCTCGAACTGATCATTCATTTGTTTCTTGAATTCATTTATAGCTGCAATGCTCGTGCCAGTAACCAATAGATCGTCAACATATACGCCAATTATCAGAGTGTAGCTTTCCTCTCGCTTCACATACACGGCATGTTCATGTGGACACCGTGTGAAACCCAGATCTTCGAGACTCCTGTTTAGCTTAGCATACCAAGCACGAGGTGCTTGGCGTAGTCCGTAGAGGGCCTTCAGTAATCTGTATACAAGCTGTTCTTGACCTTTCTTGACGAAGCCTTCCGGCTGAGCTACGTATACTTCTTCCAGGATTTCCCCATTCAAAAACGCGGTCTTAACATCTAAGTGATGTACTTCCCACCCATTTCTAGCAGCCAATGCAAGAAGTAATCCAACAGTCTCGAGCCTGGTTACTGGGGCAAATACTTCATCAAAATCTATCCCTTGCTCTTGCACATAGCCTTTAGCTACGAGCCTCGCCTTATATTTAATTATCTCTCCACTTGCATCTCGTTTTAGCTTGTAAATCCACTTTACTCCTATCACTTTACGACCACTGGGTAATTCTGACAGCCTCCATGTATCATTTTGCTCAATCGACTCCATCTCTCTATTCATTGCTTGTCTCCAGTTATAATTTTTTACAGCTTGACTATAAGAATGTGGCTCGTCAATTCCCATCAGTAAGAGCTCATCGTCTAACTCAACTTCCTCGGTTGCATTATATATATCTGTGAGAGGTCTGTAACGCCTTGGTCCACTACTGCTTCCTGAATCTTCAGCTTCAGAATGAGTAGCAACAGAGTGTGATTGAGGTGTGACTGACTGTGACTGTGGAGTCAGTAATTCACCATCTGAATGTGCACTCTCATTACCACTTGAATAAGTGCTTCCATCAGAATCTGCACTCGTTTGTTGTGGGTTCTCGACTTCTGCTTCGCCATTCTCATAAGTACCCACCACTGTGAATGTGCTCTGAGTGCTGTCATTCATTTCATTTAGCTGATCCCACAACCATGTTCTTCCCTCCTCGAATACAACATCTCTGCTCACAAATATTTGATTGTTCTCGGGATCAAGCAATCGATACGCTTTTGTACCAGGTTCTTTGCCGAGATGAACCACCCTCTTGCTTCTATCTTCCAGTTTCTTTGTGTGAGTTCCAGGAGTCTTCATGTGTGCTAGACATCCGAAGACACGTACATGCCCGATATCTGGTTTTTCCCCTTTCCATGCCTCATATGGTGTGCTTCCCATCAAAGATCTAGTTGGTACTCTATTTAGAATATAAACTGATTGTCTCACTGCCTCACCCCACAACGTCAAAGGTAAATTCATCTGCTTCAATAGACTTCGAGCCATGGCGACAACAGTACGGTTTCTCCGTTCAACAACCCCGTTTTGCTGGGGAGAGTAGGGAGCCGTATAATGCCTTGTTATTCCACTGTCTTCACAATATGCAGTAAACTCCCTAGAACAGAATTCTCCTCCACGATCGGTTCTGAGAACCTTTATTCGCTTATCAGTCCCCTTCTCAACCTGTTCTTTAAACTTCTTGAACATCTTGAATGCCTCATCCTTCCCTTTCAACATGTAAACCCACATCATTTTGCTGAAATCATCGACTAGGAGTAGAAAGTATTTGTTGCCTCCGGAAGTGACTGGAGAAATAGGACCACACAAGTCCCCGTGCACCAGTTCCAGACCTACTTTAGCATGGAAATTCGACTTCGTTGGGAATGGCTTTCTCGCCTGTTTGGACATCAAGCATCCCGTACATACTCTTTTGGGTTGAGTGAACTTTGGCAAGCCACGAACCATTTGGTTCTGATGCATTAGCGATAGAGACTGAAAATTTACGTGGCCTAGTCGAGAGTGCCACAGCCAAGGCAATTCCTCTGTTCTCGACATCAAGCAAGCTGGTTTAACACTTTCAATAATGATTTTGTACAGTCTATTTGATGACCGTTTAACCTTCATGAGTAGCTTTCCCACATTATCAAACACCCAAAGAAACTCGCCCTTTAAAACAACCTTATTTCCATCTTCTGATAACTGTCCGAGACTAATGATATTATTACAAAGCATAGGGATATAATATACCTCGTGTAGTGTACGTTCTTCTCCATTCTTACAAGTAAAGCTTATCGAGCCCTTTCCCCTTATGTTTACAGTTGATCCATCTCCAAAGCGTACTTGCCCAGTCACTCCTTCATCCAAATCCTTGAATTTTGATCGATTACCCGTCATGTGATTACTCGCACCATTGTCTAAATACCATACGTTTGAGTCTGCGATCTTGCCATTTTCTTGACTTAGCTTTGGAACCACTCTCTCTTCATTTAGTAACATCATGTCTTTCTCCTTCCTAGTCTCTGTGAACAATAGTGCAGGTCCTTCGTCCTCTATCTGAGTCATGTTTGCCTCTGCACTTTGTTCTCTTTCTCGCCTTGGCCTTCGACAGTCGGCCGCGTAGTGACCAAGTATCTGACAGTTATAGCACCTCACTTGACTTCTGTCTCTACTCCCGCGTCCCCCATTTTTACCGCGAGGTTTCTGACTTGAGGATCCATCAGTGTTACTTTTACTCCGTTTCATCCATTCTTCTCGAGTTAACAGAAGTTTACCTTCACAGTTCTCCTTCTTGGCCCATTCTTCCTCCGTGAGCAACAATTGTCCTCCACCACTTTCAGATTGTCCCTTTGTTCTCTCCTCGTGTGCTTTGAGTGAACCAAAGGCCTCCTCCACAGTCATAGTTTCCAAGTCACTAAATTGCTCTATAGTTGAGACAATTTGTAAGAACTTTGGTGGCATTGCACGAAGCAATTTCTTCACCACATAACTCTCCTTTATATCCTCTCCAAGTGCGCGTATGTTAGTCACCAGTCCACTCAGTCTCAAACAGAAATCGTCCAGCTTATCTGCCTCCTTCATGTTCAAGGATTCGAACTCGCTTTTCAGAGTTTGAATTCTGGCCTTCTTTACACGCTCCGCCCCAAGACACATAGTCTTAATAGCCTCTCAGGCTTCCTTGGCTGTTTCTTTATCAGCCACAGAGAGCAGTACGTCCTCTGGTATCCCATGATATATGGTTGCCAGTGCGACCTTGTCCTGCTTGTCATCTACAACAGCTTCTTTCTCCTTGACTTCCACAGCATCCCACACCCCTTGAGCCTTCATATATACCTTCATTTTAATGGCCCATGCAGTGTAGTTACTTCTCGAAAGAATCGGGTAACTCAACCCTATGGCACCTTCCTTAAGCTTGTTTGCATCCGTTTTCGACATCTTTGGCATATACTTGGGCATGTAACAAACCCAAACGCTCTGATACCAATTCTAGAGACTTAAACACTTCTACACGTATATAAATATATATATATAGATCTGTTTGAATATGAAAACTGGAAAAACAAATAACTTGTGCTCGGAAGCTGTTTTCTCTGTTATTGATCAAAAGAAGATGCAGTACAATTTAAATAAAGCAGAAACAAGGAAGTGGCTAAAAAAAAGGACCACTCCTAATAAACTTCTCCTAATGCAACTACTCTACAGTTTTTATTCCATGCAGTTCCTAAAAACACTCCACGTCTCTGGAGACTAAATCAACCATGCAAATAACCTGCTAAATAATTATTAAATAAAATGCAAGATTCAAATTAACATCCAACACATCATTGATGTTGAGTGTATATTTTATGCTTAGTATATACTCCCTCCCTCCCATTATAGATGTCCATTTTGAATTTTGAGAGGTCAAATTGACCCAACTTTGAGTGAAATATTTTGATATTATAAAAAAATTATATCATTAAAACGTACATTTAATCTATTTTTAAATGGAACTTTCAGTTGTTGAAAATCATAATTGAATATTTTTTAATATTTAGTCAAAAACTGTTGAAAAGTCAAAAGGCACATGTATAATGGACCTAAGGAGTATTCAACAATACATATTGGGCCTTTCTAATTACTTTGGGCCACCGTAAAAGATATTAGTCTAGTTATTCGTAAGCCCATATATTTGAGTGTTATACCATCTTATACCATCTTATAAGTCGTGCAATACTGGTTATTTTTTTTAATTTATAGTAATATTAATTAAATATTTATCTTTAATTTAATGATGATTTTTTCCAGGTGAAATTAATGATGATTTAGTCATTATTATAGAACTAAAATTACTCCTTTAAAGAACCAAATAGAAGAGAAAGTTATGAAAATCTACTCATATTTGGTTATCTTGACAATTCTATTCAACTTAGAAAATCTACTCATATTTGGTTTATATTATTAAAATTCACTTTTTAGTATTTGAATACAATTTTAATAACAATCGGATACACTTTTTAATATTAGATCTAACAGTTTTTATTTATTTATTTCATAATCAACGGTACTTGTTAATTTGATGGTACATGTACCAAAATTTTGGATAAGATATCATGCAATACACAACTCTTTTTTTATGCTCAATTAATTATTGAGTTATAAAAATCAGATTTGAATGTTTTACGACACACACAAAACTCACAAAATAATCTTTAATTTAGTGATGATTTAATAAAAAAAATTTCTAATTAAAAATACCCTGAAACTGAAGAGAAAAAAAAGTGACGAATTTTTACATTAATAATTGTTATTCAACTTAGGAAATTTATTTATAT
This sequence comes from Heracleum sosnowskyi, assembly GCA_030848705.1. Taxonomy (NCBI): domain Eukaryota; kingdom Viridiplantae; phylum Streptophyta; class Magnoliopsida; order Apiales; family Apiaceae; genus Heracleum; species Heracleum sosnowskyi. The sequence goes on along the minus strand of CM061242.1, from coordinate 109,551,710 downwards.
CTTGTTTAAATTATAAAAATGCTCTGTTTAGTATTTGAACATATTTATACTAACAACCACATACACTTTTTAATATTATATCCAACGGTTTTCATGTATCGATTTTAAGATCAAACAAAATAATCTTTAATTTAGTGATGGATTAACTAATTTTTTCAATTCTGCGATCCGTAAACATTGAAACCTTTCTCATTCACATCCTTCCATGTATATTTGACTAATTGACGTTAGTCAATGCTAAGTGGCGCTAACGTGACAATCAAAAATTCAAGGATTGAAGTGAAATTTTGATATGTTAATCTAACAGTGATTACAAGAACATGGACGGTGAAATTTTTCGATTTCGAGTGCACTAGCATATCAAAATCTATAAATTTTAGTAAGTTTTTTGTCGTGTTCTTTAAATTAAAGTGCATATTTTTATACGTCACTGAACTTGAAATAGAAAATTTTCACCAACCGTGTTCTTGTATTCACTCGTAGATTAACATATCAAAATTTCACTTCAATCCATGAATTTTGATTGCCACGTCAGCGCCAAGTTTGACCAACATCCTTTAGTCAAATATGGACGGAAGGATGTAAATGAGAAAAGTTTAAATATTTAGGGATCGCAGTATTAAAAAAAAAATATGAAGGACCTATACATTAAAAGGTCTATAGTTTAGGGACGTTATAATTAATTATATTCTTTTAGATATTAAATAAAATTCTTTTGGAATCTTTCTAAATTATCTACATGATCATCTAAAGTGGGGTTTATGATCCTTGTCTAGCTTTTAGATTTAATAAAGACTGTCGGATGAAGTGGCACAAAACTTAAACAACTAAAATAAAAGCCTTCATATTCATATTATAGAAAGCACCCCATTAGCAACTTTTAACCATCCAACCAAAACATAATCCCCCTACCTATATAAACACAATTGCCCCATCCCCACTTGTTCATTCAACTTTCATTTCTCTCAGGAGGAAGTGAAAGATATAGAATAAATCACTTCACAGATTAGATTTGAAGAAGAATTCCAGGGAGGTAATTAAGTGACTTTCTCCTCTTAATATGTTCATCTAGGAAGTAATTATTATATATCCGTACATTTTCATGTTTTTTCTTGGGTTTCTCATCGATTTAATAATCTCTATGCTAGCTATATTCATAAAATGAATTGATTAATAACTTTCTGTGTGTTATCCTTTTAGAAGGCTAGTACCAAGCAAACCACTAGTAAGTCTATTCGAGGAAAGGTTCCGAGAAAGCAACTCAAAATAAAGGTTACATCTTTAATGTCAATAATACCATACAATGTGATCTATCTAATGCTAAATTTTCTGTCTTCTCCTCGGTCACACTATTCAGGAAGCCACACGGATACTGTCTAGGAACAACTACACTTAGGTATATATTTATCAATTTATGTTATTTTTGCAATACCATTTCATAGTTCTTGCCCAATATCATTTCCTAGCCGATGATGAATAAGAATGTACCATATCTAAAATGAGGATTAAGATCTAATCTCATGCCTTGATTTTTTTTAAACAACACGATACTAATTATATATACATATGAACATATCACACATGTATTTATATAAAATTACATCAATATACAAAAACATAAGGAACAAATTGAAAGAGAAAGAGATTTGCCTACTACTCATATTTTTCTCGAAATTTTTAACTTCCTAAGTGAGATGCTATGAGAAAATATTGAACAAACTAGTTGGGGGAGGGTGATTGTATTTGTAGAGTTTAGGGATGGGGGGGAATAATGTTTGATTTTATATAGTATCATGTATGATTAGGCAAAAAAACAACTCATAAATTTTTAACTTACTGGACTAATTTGATTCCATACAGTATCATGTATTATTACTAAACAACAAGCCCAACAATACTAAGATTAGAACTCATCTTAAAGCCCAACACAGGTTTAATATATATCCATATCTATCAAACCCTATTTTACCTGATAACCCTAAATCTAAAGCCCCGCGTTGGCTGCACCTGATCCGAATAGGAAGCTTATGTCATCTTTCAGTTTGCTTGCACTACAAGAAAAACGGCCATTTCCTACCATTTAAAACATACCAAAAAAAATTGGTTGGAAATGACTGAGCATTTCCAACCAACAAAGAAATTGGTTGGAAATGGTGTCTGTGGGTCCCAAGTTTTGTACACGCAAGCATCAATTCCTACCAATTTTTGGTCGGAAATCAATTCCTACCAGATTTAGTTGGTTTTGGTCACAATTTGACTTTTCAACGACCCCACATTCCACATCATTATCCCTCACGTATTTTAAATTAATAAACAATTTCTGGGGAAAAAAATAACGAAATTTTGTCAGGGTCATTTCCTACTAGATTTTGGTAGGTTTTAATGGTAAATCAAAACCTACCAAAACTGGTAGGAAATGAATGTGATGATACCCCACCTTCCACGTAAGTAGCCTCGTCAACAAAAACTACCAGCAACCTATTCCTACCAACTTTGGTAGGAAAGTAAAACCTACCAAAATCGGTAGGTTTTAGTTGCATTTTAATAATGAAAGGACCCCACCTTCCACGTCACAGTCCCTCACATTTTTTGATTAATAAACAATTTCTTAAAATATAAATATTATTATTTTTCCAGGTGTGTTTCCTACCAATATTGGTAGGAAAAGACCCGAATGCAAAATTTTAACTTTTTCTGGGTCCCCGCTTCCATGTCATCGGCCGTGGCTGTTTATTATTGGTCCAATAATTAAGTACATTTCCTACCAAAATTGGTAGGAAAAAGAAGCAGGATGCAAATTTCGGCCCCCACCACCTTTTTGCTTTTGTAATGTGTGGTCCAATTGATGAAACTACCAATGCACCAAATGAAGACGCCTTTCAAGAAAATGTATCAAATGCATCTTCTTCGTCTTTTTTCATTGACTTTGCTCAATATGATCCCATTCAAATTGTTCGAACTCATGATGTTGATGAAGAAGAGGAAGAATATGATGAGGATGAAGAAGTAGAAGAAGAAGAAGAGGAAGAAAATGAGGGAGACGAGGCAAGAGAAGGAGAAGAAGATGGTGAAGAAACCGACGGTTTTGAAGATATTGATTGATATGTAATTCTAAATTTGAATATTGATTGATATGTAATTGTTTTAAATTTGAAGATATTGATTTTATTTGTACTAGTAATTCAAATTATGATGGTGAATTTTCTACATTTTCGTATTTATAATTGCTAGATAATTTTGATGGTGAATTTTACAATTTTTCATATTTACAATTTTGTTGGTAGGAAATGGTTGGTAGGAAATGATAGTTTACAAAGTTTCTGACATAAAACCTACCAATAATGGTAGGAAATCTTTGAAAGAATTTATTCTAAAAATAACCTACCAATATTGGTAGGAAAAAGGCCGAACAGAAAAAATTACAAATTTCTCATTTTTCAAAATAAAAAAATTATAATAATTATTTCATTTAAAAAAACACTGATATTTATTTTTTCACATTTTTTTGAATATTAGGAAAAAAGTCCAATATTTCTTTTTATATTTATAATTTTATTAAAATTATATAAAATGAGGTTGTATGTAATATATAATTATTTTGTGAGTTATGAAACAAAGTCAATAGTTGGCAAAGTGGTTTGGTGGTTGTTCAATTTCGGAGAGGTGAGGGGGTCGAATCCGTATAGCCCCAAAATTTTGGTCAGTTTCCGCCAAAAATTTCGTGAAAAAGTTGAATTTACCGCTCACATCAAAACCTACCAATATTGGTAGGTTTTGATTAGTTGAAAAAATTAAAAAAAAACAAAATTAGGGTATGAATATTAAATAGGTTGGTGTTGATCGATTATCATGTTTTTGTTGATCAAACTCTACAGGCGTAACCATCTATTCATATTAGAAGTATAGAGCAAAAATTAGTTGATTTGGACTTACATTCTTATGTTTTTATGTTATTCGGGAGAATATAATTATAACAAAAAAAAAAGAATAATATCAATATTTATGAATAAATTATAACTTTCTCATGAAATATTGTTTTTTTAGTGTGTGGAAGCACGTAAAAAAATTTGGACAAAAAATAATTTGTAAAAAATCAAAATCGTTTAGAAAACGAAAGAGCGTCAGTGACCAAAGTTTAAGTTAGGGTTTTTACTTGAGATTTAGGGATAGTTTAGGGTTAGACAATTTGAATTTAAAAAAAAATATTTTCAACAATCCAACCGTACGGATGATTAAATAGTTTGATTTTAAACGTGTACGTCAAATATTACATTTTTTTAATTTAAGGTCCTATTTTTTTATAATAGATCTATCCATCAAATTCTTTTTTCCTACTGATATTGGTAGGAAATGGGGAAAAAAGTTGTTTGTCGTTTTCCTAGAGGGTTATTTCCAACCAACTTTGGTGGTAAATAGGCACATAAATGGTAGGAAAAAGGCCGAACATAAATGGTAGGTTTTGATGTCTTAATAAAATAATTAAAAAAAAAACAAAATTAGGGGAGAATGTGTTTTTATTATTTTTTTGTTATTGGTTATCATGTTTTTTGTTAATCAAACTCGACGGACATAAAGATCTACTCATTTTAGTAGTGGAGGATAAAAATTAGTTGATTTAAACTTACATTCTTATGTTTTTATGTTATTCGCTAAAACTTAATTATATCGAAAAAAAATTAAAAATATAAAGACGTATTGATAAATTAATTTTTTTTAGATGAAACGTCGTTTTGTAGTCTGATGAAGGTAAGGAAAAAAATTTAAACAAAAAAGAATTACAAAAAGTTAAAGTCGTTTAGAAAACGAAAGAGTGTCGGTGTTCGAAGATTGAGTTAGAGTTTATACTCATATTTTAGGGGTTGTCTAGGGTTACACTTTTCGATTTTTTTTAATTTTTTTTTCAACGATCTAACCTTACGGATGATTAAATATGTTGATTTCTTAGTTGTATGTGAAATTTTAGATTTTTTTAATTTAAGCTCCTACATTTTTATAATGAATCTATCTGTCAAACTTATAATTTACAAAATTGATTCGGAGCATGATACATATAATTTACTGCTAATTTAGTACAAAAGCATGGTTGGCATAGTGGTTGGGCAGTTGGTTATTCTGGGAGAGGGCAGGGGTTCGATTCCGTACCAACCCAAAATTTTTGGCAATTTCCACCAAAAATTTCACGAAAAAGTTGAATTTCCCGCGCACATCAAGATTAATAAAATTATAAAAAATAAAATTAGGGGAGAAATGATTATAATAGCACCCCTACACGAAAACAGATGAAAAATAGTGTGGGCGGCAAAAATACCGCTCTTTCCAATTTTTTCTCTCCCACACTTCACAATTCTTCGAACTTTCTTCTCAGTATTTCTCTCTTTCTCTCTCTCTATCCTCTCTCTGTACATACATACATATTACATACAAAAAACAACTTCGATTTTACCTTTCTTCGATTGATTTGATTTAGGGATTTTTCACTTTTGTAATTGATTTATCGGTGATTTTGAATCTTCAATTGGAAATTAGGGCTTCAGTTCAAGTTCAATTTGGGGCTTTAGTTCGGGTTGAATTTGGGGCTTTAGGTTGGGTTCAATTTAGGGATTTAGGGCTTCGATTTGTGGATTCGAGGTAAAGTTTCATGATTTTGCGTAATACATGATTAAGCTGTTTGTATTACAATATATTGTTTAGATATGTGTTGATATTATGTTTGGTACGGGGACTTCCTATGGGGTGTTCTATATACTCCGGTGCATTTTTTGTTGTATGCGTAGAAGCTTGACCACAAATTGTAACTTTGCTTTGATTTAAAGTAGCTGTTTTGTTTTTAATTTTATGTAGTGATGCAGACCTGGTTTTTCTGTACCACCTTCTGAAACATCATAGGCTGGAAGCAGTCGTCTGTTTAAAAAATTAGTGAATGGGATGCTTTCATTTTCTTTCAATTTTCTCTTCTGAAAGCTTGTAATTTTTCAAAGTGACATTCTTTGTTAAAGCTCTTCTACAGCAATAAAACCTCACAACTTTCTTTCTCCCGGATTCTTTTAGTAATTTTTGTTTGCCACATTTGTGGAGTGGACTATGTAGTAAAAAGTGAATTTATTCAGTCAAGATGTTTACATTGGTTCTTGTAATTTAATTCCTGGTATGACGATCTCTTTTTGTTTACAGTGATTTGAATGAGATTTCTACGTCGGTTGCATCTGACAAAGTTAAGGCTGAGTTGAAAGAAAATGCTACTAATCCAACACATGAACTTATCGCGCTGTCCTTGCCAGCAATTCTAGGACAGGCTATCGACCCATTTGCACAACTTATGTAGACGGCTTTTATTGGTCGATTAGGTAAATAGGCCCAATTCTCTCTAAGCAACTTTTATAAAGGATTTTCACAAAATGATTTTCCCGCTTCTCGTTGGTTGGAATGAATTCATTTTTATTTTCTATTTCTTACTTGATGTTCAGCTACTTTATTTAGTTGTCAGTATTCTTCGTGGTCCTGGGGAAATAGCTAGTGTTGTAGTATCTTTCTGTATTAAAAGTTAAATATTAAATTGGTTCACTGGATTGTTATTAAATCAGCTGATGCTGCAGAATTTCTTCATTTAAGTTATGATGGCTCTAGGTTTTTAGCTGGTACACTTCCTGCTTAGGTTTTTAGATCTGATGCTTCTGGCTGGGAAACTTTTACTGTACGTAACTTAAGTATTGTATGATTCTTATGTTTACCGGACGTTTGACCAATTAACTCTTTTAATCCCTAACAGATTTAATCCGCTGAAATCAATAAAGAACCTAGTAATGTTTAAACAGAGGACTAATTGCGTATCTGGAGATTATCTAATAGTGTTACTTGTCTCCTCTCCCCCCCCCCCTGCTTTTATTGATTTCAATGTCATTTTACACACAATTCGGTTGTTAAAGTTCAGTTTAACATACTTATTTAAATATTAATTGCTTTCATGATCGTATACAAACAGGCATGGAGGATAAATGAGACTAGTTATCAGCTGAGGGTGTTCAACAAGCAATTCATTGGCGTAGACAAGGATGCAAACAATGTTGTATTGGCTACTACAACTGTACCTGGTGAATCCCAGATTTTCCAGATTGTCAGAAATTCTGATAATGCAAATCGTGTTAAGATCAAGGCTTCTAATGGTTTCTTTTTGCAGGTGAATCACTATCTATTAGTTTTCTACCTATGTTCCCAATCTTGCATCTCTTTTTCTATTTTTCATTTGGCAAGTAGTGTTTGAAAATCGCGGAACACTTACAAATCAAAACTTTATGTAGTGACTGCTGCTAGACAGTATGCCTATATGATTGTAATGGTAAAAGATGAATTAATGTTTCAAAGACACAATTTTATAACACTGTTTTTCTGTATGACAATGCAACGGCAACAACATAGAATGAGTAAAAACAACATAATTATGTTATTTTTAGTTTCATTTGACTGTTTAAGTGAAGTCAGTATGCATGTTTTATAATGCATAAATATTGACTTGCAGGTTGTCATTAATTATTATTAATCAACTTATAAGAAGTTCTGATATAGCTAGATAGGTATGTGAATCAAATTGAGTAATATATAATTTATTATATGTATCTTTATTTTCCTTTCTACAGAATACATGTCTATTGGAATACATAAATCTGTGTGTGTGTTTATGTGTTTTTTATCCTCGTCTTCTGAATATCACGCATATCGTACGTGTATTTGCCAAGTTTTAAAAGAGAGCCCTCTTAAATCGAACGACCTCAAAAATTAATTTACATTGGATTTTTTTTTCTGAACATTCCTATATCCTTATTTAAAATTAATTCTTGAGGTTTTGCGTCTCGGTTAACGCTTTGACAAAACTGGTATGAGTTCTATGCATTTTTATTTATCTTTTCATATTACAAATTATTTTAAGTTTTGTACGTGAATTGTGTAAAACCTGCAACTAACTTTCAGATGTCTTTTCTTGGTAAATTTTATTCAAGCAATATAATTGTTGAATTATTGTTGTTAATTTTACATCTAGATGTGATTTTATATCTTGTTAATGGCAATGTTTGTGTGTATCAAGCCAAGGCGAAAGACGTAAATTCCTTTCAAGTGGTTTTACGTCTTTAGTATTATTTTACCTTGATGTGTATGTCACTTATGTGTTTTTGTGTTATTTTAGTGGTAGGTCATGGGTGATAGTTTCGATGAGGAGGACGATGTGACGAACATTTCCGACGATGAAGGCGATGTTGAGGCTGATTGTGAAGGTAACACTTGTGCAATGGAAGGTGCATGTGCAATGGAAGATGCAGAAGGAGATTTGGAAGGTGGAGATGGTGAATCTGAAGGTGAATGCTCGGATAGTGAGGAAGATTAAACCTTAAAACTCTTAATTTTAGTTGGATGTATAATGAATGTTGGAAACTTGTTGGATGTTTTAATCTAATTGCAAGTAATTTTAGTTACAAGTCATTGTATTTATAGTGTATTATTTAGTTTGGATGTTATGATTGATTTTGATGAATGTGGATTGTGGATTGTACAATTGTTTGTACAGGAAATGACCAAAACAAAAAGAATTTTTCAAAAAGAAAAGCCACCATTTCCTACCAAATCTGCACATTTCCTACCAAGCTTACCATTCGAAACCCAGAATGGTAGGAAATGCTTGGTAGGAAATGCTAATTTACATGGTTTCTGATATAAAACCAACCAATTGACATATTAGAAATTGGTAGGAAATAGATCTTGACTGAAGTCAAATGTGATGTGGCAAAAATGACTTGGACTGGTCCCACTTGACATGTGGATGACATGTCAACATTGGGGGACCCCTTTAAGCTGACGTGGCTCTTGACGTGTCAAGTGATGTGTCAAGGCCCCACATGCCAAGTGGCTGCCCATGTGGCAAGCCACATGGGCAGCCACTTGGCATGTGGGGCCTTTTAGAAATAACCTAGCAATTCCTACCATTAAGCATTTCCGACTTGAGCAATTCCAACCAACGGGTGTGGTTGGAATTGATTCCATTTCCGACCAAAATGTGGCCATTTCCAACCAATTGAATGGTAGGAAATGGCCGTTTTTCTTGTAGTGTTGGGCCGATGAACGTGAATCAGGTTCAAATCTTCTTCACTTTCTTAGATGCTACCCTATCCATGTATGATTGATTCACTCATTCAGTTGTAGAAATAGTATCATAAATCATGTACTTATATAAGTAATTGTCACAATTATGTTATTAATGCCTAAAACGAGGTAATTACATGTTTAATAACAATAAATTTAACTATCATGTTTAGGAAATATTATATATTGTAGTATGATAGCAAATCGATATACCTCACATTATTTCAATGTTTGTTTTTGTCCACTCCTCTATTTATGATCAGATTATGATCCACTTTTAATAACTTGTTTTGTTTTTTATCTTTTTCAAATTCTGGCCAAGGCTAGAAACTTTAAGCACATGGGTATGTTAATATCCCCGTTAAAAAGATTACAAACACAATTAGTAAATTAAAGGGGACCATAATCTAATTATAAAAGAAAACTCGACATGTTAAGATCGCCATTAAAAATATTACAAACACGATAATAATTAAGAAGTGACGATAATCTAATTATAAATAGAGAAGTGGACGGAAACTAACATTAAAATAATATTAGGTAGATTTGATATCATACCATCTACAATATAAAAAATTTACAAAAGATGATAGTTAAATATTTGTGATTAAACATATAATTACATCATTTAAGGTAGTAATCGCATAATTGCTCGTGATTAATAATGTAAGTACTTGGTTATCAGACTATTTCTGCCACTAAAGGAGATAATCATACATGGATAGGGTAGTATCGAAAAAGGTCAAGAAGGTTTGAACCTCATTCCTCTTCATCGACCAACCACACTGAAAGATAACATAAGCTTCCATCTCCGATCAGGGTGCAGCTGACGCGAGGCTTTAGATTAAGGATTATTAGCTGAATTTAGGGTTTTGATAGTTATATACTAAACCGATGTTGGGCTTTAAGAAGAATTCTAAGCTTAATATTTTTGGGCCTGTTTTTTTAGTTATAGTACGTGATACTATACCCAATCAAATTAGTCCACTAAGTTACAAATTTGTGGTTTGCTTTTCGTAAGTGTGTGACTCTAACAGGAACCCATCTTCTAGAAATTAAGCAAGTTTGCAAAATAGTAAAGGACTTATGTGATGCACTTCATCGGGAATTTGATAAGCAAGAAATGAGCCGAAGAGATTACCATTTATCCACCATTAAAATGCTTCATATGTATGCGTACATTTTAAGATATGTGAAGAAAAACTTTAGAGAGGTAATAAAGTTACCTTTTCCCCTTAATTTTTTCATCCATGTAGTACTTATAAATCCGTAGATGTTAAAGTTTTTTCTACGATTTATAATATATTTTATTATTCTTATACTCATCCCAGTTTTTTTTTTGAAATTATTACAATTTTATGTGTTGTAGATCCTCAATCCACATATTTTAAAGAAGACCAATCAGAATACACTTGGTGGGGTTTAGGATTCGAGTCTAGCTATTGGATTGAATAAAGACAGTATCTAGAAGCAAAAAACTTAAAAAACTACACTAAAAGCCGTGAGATTCGTATTTTTACAGGCACCAGCCCCATTAGCAACTTGTAACCATCCATTCAAATCATAAAAACAATCTCCCCCTTCCCCATTTGTTCATCAAACTTTCATATCTCTCACTAGGAAGTGTAAGTATCAGAAGACTACCGAGCTTTTGATCTTAAAACTTCCATTCCAGAGGCTTGTACGTGAAATTGTTCAAGGCATTAAGGTTAGTTTTTCATAATTAATTACCTAACGTCAAAAATTATTGTCTTTGTTTATCGCATGTGCTGAAATAAATTCTAATTCGCAATTGTTAGTTTGTAGTTGCCAAAAGGTTCGCATTTCCGGAGCCATGTTGCCCTTGATCTGCAGGAGGCATATGAGGCATACCCGGTAGGCCTGTTACATGATAGCAATGTATGTGCAACCTATGCGATTGAAAGAATGGTTATCGATTCTAATACGTACTAAGGTGAGGACGAGGAGCATGTGAAAAAGATTCACGCTATGAAAACATTTTAGAATTACTTGAAAAACACTAGGAATCTCATTTGGGGAATCTAGTTTGGCTCCATTCTAGAAGTTGTTAGGAATAGTCTAGTGGATACAATCGGGAATGCATTTCAACTAGGGGGGATGACAACCAACCCATAGCAGAGGTGTGTGAGTTCGCGTACAAGATGCAAGAGGTTGAGCACACATCCAATCAAATATCAAATATTGACCATATATAATAGGGCTGGTTTGTATTAGGCTAGTGAGTTGCCTAAGCAGCTATCGATTTTTGTTGTATTTATTTACTTAGTCAGTTGCTTACGCAGCCACCAGCCAATAAAAACCAACCCCATTCTAGACAATATCTGACTGCATGTGTGCTCAACCTCTTGCATCTTGTACGCGAAATAATAAGCCTCTTCTAGGCGTTGATTGCCATCCCGCTAGTGAAATCCATTCTTGATAGCATCCTCTAGACTATCCCTGACAGATGCTGGAATGGACCTAAACTAGATGCCCCAAATGAGATTCCTAGTGTTTTTCAAGTAATTCTCAAATCAATTCATGGCCAGAATATTTTTTTACATGCTCCTGGTCCTCATCTTTATTCGTCTCAGCAAAGGGTGGATTTGTGTACAGGCCTACGGGGACACCTGCCCGTAAAATTGTAGTAATCATATCATATGTGAGTGATTTCAATTTAATTTGTACTTATATGACCAAAATTTAGGGATTAAAGTAAAACCAAATTTTTAGCACTTAAATATCAAAATGTAAAATACCAAAAAAATTTGAGGTTGTAATATCCGACTTTTTATCTGATGACATATTTCTGCCACTGCTCTCACCATCACTAACCATTCTTTCAATCTATTCCTTCGTGAGTCTTCCGGTTGTTATATCATGTACATTTTTTATAACCCCAATAGTTCTATCCTCCGAGTAACTTTGAGCGCCCTATTTGCATCAATGTCAAAGGTCGCCAATATACCTTATGACCTTGTTTGATACACTTTTTCAATTTTTTTCTTTTGAATTTTATAATGATCTTCGCCATAGTTATCAAAAACAACTTTTGATACATCATTTCTGATAGCATCATGTTATATTTGACCGAATAAATTTGACGGCCTAAATTTGACCGATTAAATTAGACTAAAATTTTGAAAATTTTAAATTTTGATTTTTTTTGAATTTTGCGCCTAACGTGCATTAAATTTGACTGAATTTGATCAATTTAATAAATTTCACCGAAAGTGGTCGAAATTATAAATTTAACCGATAATAGTCAAAATTAACTGTGCCAAATATTTACCAAATCCAACAGTTTCCTCCCATTACATTCTGCTACTTTTTCTGCAGAATTAATTCTGCTACAATCTACTTTATATTTTTATAATTTTGTATTTCTAATCAACACAAATAGCACATAATTTAAGTCATATGAATAATTTATCAACCAAAATAATTTTATATCACATTTCATATTTATTAATAATATTTTCATTACAAACATAGTCTTATGAATTTAACTAAAGGTTTCAAATTGGATTTTACAATACTAATTTTTTATTAATTAGTTTGATGAAATAGTCATCAGAGGTACTTTGATTGATGGAGATGCTTCGATCGCCGGAATAATTTGATTGCCGAAATTATCATTACACAAGTTGATTTGGTTGTTGTTGATCTTGTATTATTGAAGCATAGATTTGTAAGAAAGGGATGGAGTATGTTGCCCAGTAAATAACAATTGTAGAAGGGGGGTTGAATACAATTGTATAAGATTCTCGACTTTAATAAACACAAATATGAATAATAACAGTTTTATTAATTCTGATATAAAACTGTTACAAAACTCTCTCAAGAAATCCTTATGTTCTTGAAAGCTGCTAGGTACAATGATACTCGTGTATGCGATCAATTACAAATCAAAACCTAAACTGTGTTTATATAGTACACACAGTTTCTCTATCGATTACAAGATAAGATCAAATCAATTACAAACAATATTGATACATATCTAACTGATAGCTTCATTCCATAAACTAATAACCGACAAACCATCTTTCCTTATTTTCTGAACTTGATAGTTATCCTGAAGTAGTAATCCTGATCATTTTCCAATCCTGATGATAATCCTGATCAAAGTCCTGATAACAATCCTGATACTGACGCTCGTGCAATACTAATGACGTCAGCAATCTTGATCAGTAGTTCAGATCCTGACGATCATTGAATCCTGATCTAACAATCTCCCCCAATCTCATACTTTGTAAAATAAAGTGTAGATTCCTAGATTCAATGATGCCAAAAATATATATACAAAATGTACAAGAAATAACAGCAGCAACTTATCTTTTTTAATTCTTTGATAGAACAGATTCATCTTCAAGAAGTCTGATAATAATTTTTCTTCTTTGTCTTCAAGAATTTGAATTAGTCTGTCTTTTAGATTTCTGAGCTCTTCATCTTCCTCGTTAATCTGGTAGATAGCTGCCCTGAGATTCTGAATGGAACTTCTTTGTAGATTATGTTCTTCAACCAATAGATAAGCAATTTCCTTCTCATCAGGATTAAGAGTTAGTTGTTTCATACCAAAAGACATTTCTTTAACAACACTACCTCTTTGCATTTCAACTTCTTGATCTCTTAGATTTAAGTAAATGGGAGTATAATCACCATTATAATTCCTTCCTTCATCAAATCTCTTCCTTATAGTTCATAGAATCATATCAGTCCATTCCTTGCACACTCCATTCTTCCACTTGAGCAGATAATGAACATATTCCAGTTCCTTTGTAGTTTTAACTAACAGCTCTTGAATGGATATCTTCTTTACACTTCCATCTTTCATAATATATAGAAGCTTCTCCTTCTTTTCAGTACCATCATGACAATCTAAAACTATATCAACAGCTTGTAAATTGTTCAGGTGTTCAGAAGTTAAGTTACCTCCAATATCAGTCAGAGCATGAGGATCAACATAAGGCATCCTTAAGAATTCAGCATCCCTGTGACCTATGCCTCCTCTAGTATTGTGTGGCATCTGCTTTAGGCTTGAAAACATTTGTAAGAGTGCTTTAAATTTTCGTATACCAGAAAAGTCTGCAACACTGGAGACATTTGTTATAATTCCACCTGACTGATAATTGACAGGTCTATTGCACTGAATAGTGTCAATATGCTTCCATTTCTTATATTTTTCCTTTTCAAGAACATAGCTCTTCTCTAGCTTGTATTGATGTCTTCTTGAGTTTCTCCACAACAATCTATTTGAGTTTTTCAGCTTCTGCACATAGAGATTGAAATCTCTATCTATCGTTCTTTTGATTTCTTTTCTTCTAGCTTCTTCTTCTTCATCCACTTCTTTGTTATGAGAGTCAATCACAATAGAAAGTATTAACACATCAACCTCTTGTAGAATTTCAGATTCATCAGGATCTTGAACAATGTCAGGATTAGAATCTTCACTTTGATTTGTACTACTGATGAGAGTTGATTGTCTTGGTCTTCTCCTCAAAACAATTGTTGGTTCATACTCTTCACCCACATCTTCATTATGAATAGTAGTCCTGACAAGTTGAGTATCAGGAACTATTGGAGTTTGAGTATCAGCAGGAATTTCTTCAATTCTTAGACCTCTAGACCTTGTCTGTCTAGGCATAGACCGAGTTGATGAGTTTCTACCTCTTATAGCACATTTTCTACCTCTGCCTCCTCTTCCTCTAGCAGGATCAGGATTAATAAAACTTTCCATGATCCCTTTTTGTTGAATAAGAAATTCTTTTTGTAAGAGATCAGAATATTCTTCAGTAGCAGTAGAGAGAGCTTTTCTTGCAAATAATTATTGAACTCTCTTATCAGTATGATAAAGAGTAACAACCTCACCATCTTTTGTCTTGAACTTCTGGAATAGATTAGAAACATCCTCAGGATTTTCAATAAGTACATCTTCATCACCTTCAGGAATTGTAGATAAAGTTCCATGACCAGGCGTCAGGATTTGATCACCTGTCAGGATTTGCTCTTCCGTCAGGATCTGAGATTTCACTAAGGTCCTTACAGTTCTAACTCCAGAATCAGAAACATGAGTTGATTGCATGGATTGACTTTGAGAAGTTTGTCTTGTAGACTTCATCATAGCAACATCAGAGGTTTCTCCTTGTCTTACTATGTCATCACCATCATTTCCAGAATTATCATCATCTTTTCTTAAGACTAGATCAGGTGTACATTTTGTTTGACTTACCTTCTCCCCCTTTTTGGCATCAGGATTTGATAATAAATTTAAAATCAAAGAGAGAGAGGCTTGAATATCAGTTACCTTTGAATCCAAAGAGTCAATTCTGTTGTTTATTGAACACTGTGCAGTGATAAGATCTTTGACATGAGAATTCACAACTCTAAGTTGAAGAGCAGTAGGTGCCTTTGCCAAACTTTATGAGATATCAGTCCTCACCAAATTGTTTGCAGCCTTCACAGAATCAATCTCACCCTTGAGGCTCTTGCTTAACAGGGTTGTAGCCTTCAAATGATTCCTTATATCCTCATTCTGAATAAGACTTGCAGCATAAGAAGCATGTTGTAGAGCACATGGGTAGCTGACATGATCAACAGACCTATACCATTCATTATCCCATTCATGCCTTCTTAGCTGTTCAGCAGGATCAATTGCAGAAGGACCAGAAAAGTCTTGACCAGAAGCTTTTCCTGTAGTAGCCTTTGAAGGGTTTCGGGCATGAAAACGCAACGAAAAACGCGTAAAATAGAAAATTTGACGAAACCCTTCGCAGGATCCATGCGAAAAACGATATTTAATTCGTGAATAGAATCGTTTACCTTTTGAAGCTTTACGAACGGCTGACTAATGGAGGTCCTTTGATATGATCACCACGTGTCCCGCCTTGCGATACACGTCTCTAATTAGTCCACACGAACGCCCGATCGTCCAACGATCACCGGAGTTGGTACTAGCCAAGAACTGCCCTCGGAACTCTCTCTATCTCTCTCTCTCTAGCCTCTCTTTGATGTAGAGCAGCTAGGGTTTTTTAAGAAAAACGTTTTTTCAATTTCTTAACCCTAAAATAATACATCTTAATGTATTTATATCAAGAGAGAATTCTGGGCCTATACCTAATCTGATTGGGCTTCCAAAACCCAATCTGATTATTAGTAGTATTATTTATTATATTCGAATTATTATATAATTAATCAAGTCCTACTTAATTAATCCAATAATTCAATAATAATAATAATTCAATTAAATTCGAAATTTAATTAATGCTCCATTTAAAACGTTCTTTATGTGTAATCCTTTAGGTTATTATTACGTTGGCAATAATTTTAATATCTCATAATAAAATTATAAACAATGAGCGGCATCTAGTAATACATCATGCTACCCAAGTAATAATAATAATTGGTGATCCAATTAAACCTTTAATGAATAATGTTCCATGTAATATAATCCTTTTAACCTTATATTATAGATTAAACTCGAGGCATGGTTTATGTCACCCTCTTCAACATTTAATCCCGGTTTACTTTATCGATGAGTAGACTATTATACAAATCACAATTTGAGCATGGCCATGCATTTCATAGTCTCACTCAATCAAGAGGCCAATAATATCACTCCTAAAATAGGAGGGTTAAATCCTATATCTATCATTCATATTTCTCATATGATTCATAATATACCCAATGTCCACCTTTATCATTACCCGGTCAAACGTAACTTTGAGTAGAATCAAAGTATATTAATTCTCATATAGAAATATAATGATTTCAAGTCTAAGGATCATTACACCATTATCATTGTGAGAATTGCTTATGACACTTGATAACATTTACCATGAAGAATTCACACGGTGGGTCTATCCAGTGCCATGTTCTGCTAACATGCACTTATGTCTTTGACTTTAGTATCACCATACTTATAACCAATGAGATGTGGTCATCAGTCAACAAACATACTAGTCTTAATGCATTATTATTGTCCTCAAATAATAATAATCGACTAGGGATCTTTTAGGATTATAAACACTACTCATATAATCTCATTTCTAAGTCACATACTTAGAGATATAGAATTCATGCTTATATTCCAAGGACATTTATTATTCTAATATTTATATCACAGTTAATAAAGACATAATAAATAATTGAAAGAAAATCCATAGAACATATTTATTAATAATCAAAATGTCTTCCCTAAGAACAATAGTATTGTGTCTAGGGCACAAGCACTAACAATCTCCCACTTGCACTAGAGCCAATCACCCATGTATCTAATACCCATGGAACTAGTGTGACCTTCGTGCTTCTGCTGCGACAAAGCCTTAGTCAGTGGGTCTGCAACGTTATCATTAGTATGCACTTTACATATATGTATATCTCCCCTCCTTGTGATCTCTCGAAGTAGATGATATCGTCTGAGTATATGCTTTGCTCGGGAATGGGACCTTGGTTCCTTAGCCTGCGCAATAGCTCCATTGTTATCGCAATAAAGATCAACTGGATCTGCGATCGATGGAACTACTACAAGTCCCTCAATAAATTTCCGAAGCCAAACAGCCTCTTTGGCCGCTTCACTGGCAGCAATATACTCAGCTTCCATTGTAGAATCAGCTACTGTCTCTTGCTTTGAACTCTTCCAGCTTACAGCACCTCCATTTAGACAAAATACAAACCCAGATTGAGACACAGTATCGTCTCTGTCTGTTTGGAAACTAGCATCAGTGTAACCTCTTACAACTAGCTTCTCATCTCCTCCATATACCAAGAATGAATCTTTAGTTCTCTTGAGGTACTTAAGAATATTCTTGACTGCCGTCCAGTGACCTTCACCTGGATTAGACTGGTATCTGCTCGTCATGCTCAAAGCATACGAAACATCAGGTCGAGTACACACTACAAGAAAAACAGCTTCACACAACGGGGGATGCCCGTTGTGTAACACCCTGTTTTCCTGTTGTCTATTGAGGCGCTGTCTCTTACGCGTCTCAGACAATGGTGCGAAATCGTTGTGTGACACGCTTACAACAACACACACTAGTTACAAAACTGTTGTCTAATAACCAGAAACAACAATACATTTTTTTAGAAAAGTGTTGTAAAAATTCATCTCTAACAAGACGTTCTTATTAAAGTTTTGTTGTTGTTCGCTAAATAGACAGTAGTTTTCAACTAAAATACACTTGTTTTGATTTTTATTGTACAACGGTTTTCCTTCTTTAAAGGTTGTTTACTTTAGATTTCAACAATGGTCTTCTTGTTCGAAAATTGTTGTGTTTATTACTTCTAGACAACGTTTTTTTGTTTAAGGTCTGTTGTCCGAGTTCATTACACTCAACATAATAATATTGTGTTATGTTGCGTTTAAGAAGTTAGACAATGGACATATTGTTTTGTATGTTTTATGAATTTCTTATTCACAACGGTTTGTCTTGGACAACTTGTTGTTTACATTTGTTTTCAACATTGGTCTTTTTGGTAGAGAATGGATGTGTATTTATTTTCTAGACAACGTTTTTCTTTAAAAAAAGTGTTGTTAGAAATATTTGGTCTAAACATTCAGACAATCGTTTAATATAAACAATGGTCAACCAAAACAAAAATACAAAATCAAAGCATTTATCAAAATTTCAAATACCAAATATACAAATATATAATTTTTTTACAAAACTAAAATAAATACACAAAAAATACATAACTTGTGTACACTAGTTCTAGTGGTGGCTGAGGAAGAGACACAAGAGCTTGAGGCGCACTTGTACCCAAGGAGAGGGCTGCCAAGGTCCCAAGTCCTAGTATTCGCTCCCCGTCAGTGACAACAATGAATTGTATTTTCTTCTCAGGCCAATTTTTTAGCACTTCAAGAATTTTTCTTTCACTGTTGCCACACCTTCCAAACCCGCAGAAGCCCCCAATCAGTGGCCTATCATAGACTGCAGCAGTATATGTACAGGAAGCAAGTGAGGAACAAGAAACGTATCGAGAATTAAGTTAAGAGATTGAAATCGAAAAAATACATTTTTAAGTCTTAAAGTATGAACCAACTTCTGCCTGGAAAAGAAAAAGAAGCAAGATGTGGATTTACCTTGGTTGCATTCACTTTGATCTCCGATATATTGTTCTTGAATACCTTCTTAAGAGCTTTTGCCTCAGCAAGGTCTCCAGCTAGAGTTGAAGTTGCATGTGCATTGATGTAATTGACCTGCATATAGAAGATGATGTTTTTAGTTTAATAAGCAAAAACGATCTTATAGGATTAGCAAGAAAAAAAATTTGATTCACTAATCACTACCACAAGTTAATATTTTTACGGATCCAAGGATGCATTGCATTCTGTGTCAGTATATGTGCTATGAATAAATCCCGGAATCAACAAAATAAATAACTTTTTAGGGAACATCTAATCATTGTCTTCACAAGTATATATAGACTTATTTAGAATGCAGTATACTTGAAACCAAGTATAGAATGTAACCAAATACTATAAACTAGTATCATTCAGATTCTTAAAAGTAGAACACAAACAAACATGACATGGAAGAGGGACATATGATTAAAGCAATTGAATTAAGAACAGAGATAATACCTCCTAAATATGATGAGCATTTCTAATGCACATTGAAACTCCAACCCCATCAGGTCTTGGATCAGTCATATGATGAGCATCACAACTGACTGCACCTCCTAAATATTCAGCAATTATCGGTGCACCTCGCTTCATTGCATGTTCCAAACTCTCCATCACCTACATAATTTGCGAAAATCAGATTTAACGAACCTTGCCTAAAAACAGTAACCACAAACTAAAAAGAGATGTAAAACTTACCAAGCTCCAGCGCCTTCACCCATAACTAAACCATCTCTAGCTATGTCCCAAGGCCTAGAAGCCCGCCTTGGGATCATCATTCCTCTGAGACATTGCTCTGCACGAAGTGAACCCTCCCTATCCAACAGGAATAATAGCAGCTTCGGCTCCACCAGCAACCATCAAATCAGCTTCGCCTTTACGAATGTGATTCGCAGCAGCGTAAAACGCATAATTTGCGGTGGCACAAGCAGCAACAATAGAATAGTTTGGTCCCATGAAACCATGGTCAATAGCAAGCAATGCAGAGCCCATGTTGGTTATTGTATATGGTATGAAAAATGGGGATAGTTTCATGTACCCTTTTGTGATCAGATTCTCAACTAAACCATTGTTAACATTGACCACTCTTAAACAAAATTCCACCAACTAAACCAAACCCACCAAAATAATATCCTCAAAAATCAAATTTTTCGAAAAGGCCTTAAATTCCAACCAAACCCCATATCAAAAATCAACAAAAAGTCAAATCCCAATATCATCAAAACACCCATTTGCACAATTCCACTACAATTAAAACAAAACCCCACAACAATAAAACCCTAAAAATCAATACACACACAAAGACACAGAAATTGTACCTCGCTTTGAGAGATGATGCGACGACACTCTCTAAGAATAGAAGGGATGAGAAAGACTTCTTTACGAATCATAGTATCATTCTGAAATTGAAAGCCATACCGAGTATTTTCCACGGTCGACTGATTCATAGATGCGATATCTAGGGTTTCAAATTAGATGCAAATTCCCAAATCGGAGTGAGAGATGATTTAGATGAGCTATGATGCAGAGAGAGAGAGATAGATTAGTTGTTGTGAGATAAGGTTTTGGTTGTGGTTTTGTATCTGAGAGACTAAGGGGGGAAACGAAAATGAGAGACTAAGGGGGGAAACGAAAATTTCATACCGGGGGAAATGAATCATTGGGCAGGTGGAAAGGAAAACATAAGAGGGAAACAAAATTTGGGTTAGGATAATTTTTTTAAAAAAATAAATTTATTTGTTTCTAAATTTTTTTGTAATATTATAAAAATATAAAAAATTTGAAATCCGTATGATTTATTATTGAGAATATTTTAAAAATTATATTGTCTAGAATATTTTTTAAAAAAATTGAAACAAAAATTCGGGAAGAAACACTAGTTGTCTAGAATATTTGGTATGTCACTTATTCAGGTTCTCATATCAATACTATATAGTTATTATGTGATGTTCGATTCACTTCGGAATTCTGAAATTTTTGTAATATCATCAATATTCATGCGGTTGGATCGTCGATAAATATTTTTTTTCAAAATCGAAACATCAATCTAGGACGAAACACTAGTTAGAAGTACTAGTCAAATCAGTATTTGATCGTTAAGATCTCAAACCAAATAAATTTATTTTTTTCTAAAATTTTTAATATCATTAAAATACATAGATCTTGATATCCATACGGTTGGATCGTCGATAAGTATTTTAAAAAAAAATTGAAACATCAATCTGGGACGAAACACTAGTTAGAATTACTAGTCAAATCACTAGTTGACCGTTAAGATCTCAAACCAAATAAATAGTTTACAAAGAATCAAATGCAACAAGTGTGTGATAATATTAAATATTCAAGATTCCTATGATAACATTGAATCAAGTGTGATGTATTAAGGACAACAAATAAAATTTATAAAAGAGAAATCAGCGATTTTGATACAGACAACGATTTAGCTAATAAAAGAGTTGTAACGTAATTACTCACACAATGATTTTATAAAAAAATCCGTTGTGTATATCATACAACGGTTTAACAAAATAAATAATTGTTACAAAGAATATTCAATAACGAACGGATAAAAACAAACACCATTGTGTATATTATACAATAGTTTTTTGACCAAAACCATTGTTAAATATTATAACTTACAACACTTTGTTAAAAAAAACCAGTGTCTTAAACATTCATGAAATCGAATAAACAAAACATACATGAGTACTAGTCAAATCAGTAGTTGACCATTAAGATCTCAAACAAAATAAATTTATTTATTTTTGAAAATTTTGCAATATCATTAAAATACATAGATCTTGATATCCATAAGGTTGGATCGTCCATAAATAATTTTTAAAAAATCGAAATATCAATATGGAACGAAACACTAGTTAGAAGTACTAGTCAAATGACTAGTAGACCGTTAAAATCACAAACCAAATAAATTTATTTTTTTCTAAATTTTTTTAATATCATTAAAATACATGGATCTTGATATCCATATGGTTGGATCATCGATAAGTATTTTTAAAAAAATTGAAACTTCAATCTGGGACGAAACACTAGTTAGAATTACTAGTTGTTAGATCAGAATTCAATGATCGTCAGAAGCTAGACTCAACTGATCAGGATTGCTGACGTCATCTGAAAGGCATATGCAATAGCCTATTTGTATTTCGAGGATTCTACTCAACTTAAACAAGTTTGTAATAAGTAAATATTAGATTAGATGTCACAGGAATCTCAAAAGATTATATCTGTCAAAAGAATGAAGATTAAAGTCATCTACAGACTTGAAGTTATTCTACACTGGAAGAAGTTCATTTATTTGATCAAGCCTCGGTGAAGTATTCAAGAAAGTGGATCTATTTAAAGTGACAGAGATTTCAGAAGTGTGACAGGAAGCGTACAGGTTACAGAGTTTGTTAAAAGGGAAAAGAAGATGGACCACAACTTAAAGTCAAAAGATGAAGAACCGTCATTGAAGTTTGTCGCTCATGAACCAGACAGTACATCGAGTGTCAACATTAGTCAGTGGAAGTTTGTCATCAATTTCAGTGGTTCTCTGATTTAGTATTAAATCTCTTTTAATTTATTCTATATGTTAATTAATTTAATCTATAAATTAATTCCATCAGAATTAATTTATTCCTTAAATTAATTAAACTAGAAGTTAATTAATTTAAACTATAAATTAATTCCATCAGAATTAATTTATTCCTTAAATTAATTAAACTAGAAATTAATTAATTTAATCTATAAATTAATTCACTCAGAATTAATTTATTTGTTAAATTAATTAATTCAATAAATTAAATTAGAATTAATTCTAAACTAGTAGTACTATCAAAGTACACTTGTAGTACTATCCTTAGTTAGTACTACCAATTTATTTAGTAGTACTATGAACTCATTTTAAGAAAGGGCGTACATTTTTATACTTAACAAAAGTTGGTTGACTTTTGTTATAAAAAGAAAGTGGCGTACATCTTTTAAAAGTGAGACAAAAAAAAATAGACTTTAATTAATTCTCTTTTAATTAATTTACTTTTATTGGTTAATTTATTTATTAAATTAATTCTATAAGAATTAATTTATTATGTAAATTAATTAGTAAGGTAATTAATTTAGAGTTAATTAAAAGCTATTAATACTAGTAGTACTATCTAAATATACTAGTAGTACTATCTAAATATACTAGTAGTACTATCTAATTAATACTAGTAGTACTATCTAAATATACTAGTAGTACTATCCTTGGTTAGTACTACCAATACATTAGATAGTACTACCGAAAGTACTTCTAAGTTAATTGGATAGTACTACCGTGTATATACAGGAAGGCTTTGAGTTTGGCGCGTGAGTTTGGTGTGAGTCAGTTGGTTAAATACTTTGTATTTGATCAATTGGCCACAACAAGACTTGATCATAAAATAGAAAGACAGAAGCCAAACTTTAACATTTCATTTTTCTCTCTCTCTGTCTTCACCAAACAACTGCCGGAGCTCAAATCTTTTACAGTAAATCATTTCTAGCATTATTGTTAAATCCAAACCACTAGAAGTTATTTACTTGTACTTGTTTGACAATCTAGCGGATCATTATCCCTAGAATTTGATCTCGAACTAGTTTTTAATATTCGATCTTTTTATTACAAAAATAGATAAATTCATGTCGAATTTATTCTAGATTTGTTTTAAATAGTTTGAGATTCAAACCTTGTAATCTGTACTGTATTTGCAACACCCTTCAAGTTTAATATATTTTATATTTAACTTGAATCTTGTTTCATTTTATTCCGCACTTATTTGTTCTTGAATTGTTAAATCACGAACTGAACAAATTCGATAAAACGGTACAGTTTGTATTCAACCCCCCTTCTACAAACATATCAGGACCTAACAATTGGCATCAGAGCCTTTTGATTGATATACAAATCAAAGATCCAATTGTTTTGAGATTTTTTCAACTCTGAAATTTTTATTATTCTAAAAATCTCAAAAGATGTCTACTACACAGAAAGTGGGTACAGTGAAAATCCCAATGTTCAGCAAGGAGCATTATCCAATGTGGAAGAAGAAAATGCTCCTATTTCTTAAGGTTGCAAATCCTAAATACATTGATGTGATGAAGAATGGACCAAAACTTCCTATGATTATTGAGGAAGAATTAAAAGAGGGTAACATTGTTACTAGGGCTGCTAGGATGTACCCTAAAGATCCCAAGGATTTCACTCCTGGTGAAAAAGAGGATGTTACCTTGGATTCCTGTCTACAGCTGATCCTTATTGATTGTCTTGATCCTATCATGCATAATCATGTCCTAAACTGTGATACTGCCAAACACATTTGGGAAACCATAGAGATAATCAATGAGGGGACAGAGGAAGTTAGAGAGAATATGCTGGAAATTCTTACTTCACAATATGAGCATTTCAGATCAAACCCTGGTGAGGGTATCTCTCAGGTTTTTGAGAGATACAACAAATTAATCAATGATCTGAATCTCAATGGGAAGCACTACACCAACAAGGAGATTAACAAGAAGTTCCTTCTTACACTTCCACCTCATTTGGAGCACAAAATATCTGCAATTAGAGAAGCAAGAGATATGAATGAGATTGCTTTGGAGAGATTGTATGGTGTTCTGAAGACCTATGAGCTGGAGCAGATTCAACAGAGGGAGCTGTATGGAACTGGGAAGATTGTTGGTACCTCTACTGAATTGACTGTTGAAGTCCCACAGAAACTGGAAGTGAAGGTTGTTCAACCTTCCAGTTCTAACATGAATGTTATTGATGCTGAATATGGATTAACATCCATTGATCAATCTGGTGGTGACTTCTATTCTTTAGAAGAACTTGATCAGCTGGAGGATGGTGATTTGGCTTTGATAGTCAGGAAGTTTGGGAAGTTTAGATTCAAGAGGAATCCCAATCTTAAGTTCAGGCCCAGGTTTCAGAGAGGTGATTCCTCATCTTCAAGTGGCACAAGGGGTGGCTACAAAACTGGAACTGTGGAGAGGAGCTCAATCAGATGCTACAATTGCAATGAGTTGGGTCACTTTGCTACTGAATGTAAAAAGCCAAGGCAAGTGACAAGGAACTCATTTGTTTCTAGCAAGAAGAATAAGATTGAGAAGGCTTATGTTGCTGAAGGGAAGAGCTGGGATGATACAGACAGTGAAGATGAAGAAGTTGGAAATCTTGCACTTGTGGCAAAAGGAGGCAAACTCTTTGATTCCATGTTATCTTCACCAGACATGTCTGAGGTAAAGTTTACTGACGCTGAAATGATTTATCATCTTGGTGGCACCATAAGTTCTGCACGCACTGAAAATGATAGAATAAATCTTTTAAACACAAATCTTGAAAAGGAAATAAAAGATTTAAAACTAGTGCATATCAATCAAGATGAACTTACTAATAAGGTTGCTTTTCTTGAGAATAGGGTTAAATGTTATATTCAACTGGAAACCATTCTCAAAGATCAGATTAGTGAGCTTAAAACCAAAGCTAATGCCTATTACAACTCTTGTAAAACGGCTAAAGAAATTTTCAATAAACAAGCTATTGGTAATCATGTCAGTATAGGTTATGATTATAATGAGGCTATTGGATTGCTTGGTATTAATACACCTTGTAGAGTCAGAGAAGAAGGAAAGGTTGTTCCTTATATACTTAAGGGTATTGAAACACCCTTCTGTAAAGAATCCATAGCAGATCCTATGAATGAATACTCTATAATCATTGCTGAAGAGATTCGTGAAGAAGATATGGCTTTGGAAGTTGAACAGTCCAAAAAATGTATATCTGATATTCCAGTCAAAGTTGCTACAACTAAAAAGACTAAATCAGATATCCATAAGTTGGATCAAAACAACTGTAGAACTAACATGCCTGCTATTAATTCTTCTCATAAAGCATGTGGTGTGGGTAATTGCATGTCTTGTGCTTTTAATGTTATGTATGCTTTCTTTAATAAAAAGCATGTATCTAGTGATAAGACTGCTCCACGTCAACATGTTAATAATAAGAAGCATGTTAAAACAAAGACTACTAGTCCTCCTCAGACTAGAGTGGATTCATTTATCCCTAAGCCTACTCAGAAATGTGTTAAGGCTGGTTATAAATGGAAACGCTCTTATGTGAAAGAGGTTGAAGTAGTTTTAGTTAGAAATGTTGTTTTGCCTGACAAAGGCCAGTTCTTTAAGTATGCCGGACCCAATCAATTTTGGGCTCCGAAGAAGGTCTAATCAATCTGGTAGTGCAGGGAGTTAAACAGGTAAACCGTGTTATGTGGATTCTTGACAGTGACTGTTCAAGGCATATGACCGGAGATAGAGCCCTGCTATCAGATGTGGTTGAGAAAGCTGGCCCAGTGCTTACCTTTGGAGATAACAGCAAGGGTATAACTGAGGATATGGCCTGTTTGAAATCAAGAAATGTTATCAGTCAATAAGAACATCAATGTTACATTTGATGACACCTAACTCCCTAATATCCAAACAGAAAATCCATCTGAGAAACTGAAGTTTGAGGAAATGTCAGATTCAGAATCAGATGATAAGAATCCACCTGAGGTTGTTGCTGGTGATAACAATGATAATGGTGAGAGTGATGGTGGTGGAAACATTGGTTACAATGGAGATACCACTAACACTGGAAAAGAATCACCAAGACAATCTGCCAACAACTCAGGGGGAGGAAATGAAGGGTCAACTAGTCATTCACAACACCATAATGTAGAACAAGGCGAATCATCAAGATCAAATCTTTTGAGCTGATTATTGGTGATCCAGGTGTTGAAGTCAGAACTAGAAGTGCTACTCAAAATGAATGTCATTATTCAGGGTTTCTTTCTGAAATGAAACCAAAGAAAATTGAGGAAGCACTGACTGATCCTGATTGGGTGATTGCTATGCAAGATGAACTCAATCAATTTGAACAACAACAAGTTTAGAAGCTGGTACCTAGACCAAAGAACAAGAAAGTAGTTGGTACTCGGTGGGTATTCAGAAATAAATTAGATGAAGATGGCATAATCACAAGAGACAAAGCACATTGACATCAGGTATCATTTTATCCGAGAGCATGTCATGAATGGTACTGTGGAGTTACTCTTTGTACCCACAGAGGAACAAACAAAAGATATTTTCACTAAATCTCTTGATGAATCCATGTTTACCAGATTGGTTGGTAAATTGGTATGTTAAATAGTTTTAGTGATTAACTCTGTTTATTTTTATGTTTGTTCCTAATTAAATTTACAAGTGTTCATTTGTTGTATATATTTTTTTAAATCACTTGTAAATTTATTTTATCATCTCAATTTTCTCTTTTGCATGTTGATTGTAGATTATTGACATGTCTTGTCTAATTGTTAAGCTTCTTAGGTTGAGTAAGTTAAGATGAATTATTTTCTTTAAAAATATTTTTCTCAAATTTTACAAGTTAAAATTGTAGAGAAATCTATTTTTATTGAAAAATTTTTATTTTAAAATATTCAATTATTCTTGTTTAGTTTCATGTAAATACTTTCTGTATTGTATTTTAATTCAGTTTATTTCTTTAGTTGCATGTAAATAGTTTCCTGTAAATATGTTTTTTTTTATTATTATTGTATTTTATTTTTATTGCTTATTATTTATTATCTTTTATTTTCTATTTATCTTAGTTATTTGTATAAATATATTGTATATAGTATTTTTGATCTAGCTCTTGCTTAGTTGGAGATTCAGTGCCAATTCCAATTCAGGTATTACTTTCTATCTCTCAATCCACTTCTTCTACGGTTGCTGAACCCAAGTGGTTGTTAGGGCTGACCAAGGGATTGTAGATCCACAATCTCTATCCCATGTCTTAGAGTCAAACAATGAGTCTACAACTTAATTACTTGACCTCTCAGCCTAAACAGAAATCAAATGTTAAATAAAGAAGTATTTTGATTGAAATAGTGAGTGATCCCACAGCTCTGCCTCCTCTAAAGAAATTCAACATATACTGAGGCATCTGTCAGCCCATCTGTATCCTCTCAATAGGATATGGACTTTGAAATGGCCAATGAACTGTATCTAGAGACATTCTCTCAACATGATGAATCTATTGAAATTCGCCATAGGGCCATGGCACTTTGTACTGAGTCAAGCACACTCTCATTACTCACAATGGGAGAAAACAATTTCATTAGATGAAACTCAGGACACAGTGAAAGCAGAGCACCTGCAACTGGTTATAGTGCCTACCATTGTTACGGTAGAAGTGCCTTCATAGGCATCTGAGGGAAAATTTGATTCTTTGCCAAATCAAATAGAATCATTTTCTCCCCTCCCAGAGTGAACACCTCTGGCTCCCTAAGGGATTTTCCACTCGCAGATTTATCTGGAGAAAGTGGAAGGCAACTTGGTCAGTCTATCACTGAAGCAATTCAGATTTCAAATCCAAGTGATTTGATAGACATGATTGAGGATCGGGATTTGCGAACTCCCATTGCACCACCACTGACCTCTCTTGAAGAGGCTAGGGTGAGTTTCAATGCAGGTACTGATCAAAAAGGAGCAAACAGACAGCTAATGTTGAGTGATAAGAGTCAAACACTGAGTGAAACACATGCACGTGAGATGAGTGATACACTTACAAGAGAAATTCAAGTGAGTGCACACACAGACACATACACTGCAATGTAGTTAGCTCACATAGCTGATCTACAGGAACATCTATTCAGAACCCAGGCTGATAAAGAAATTTTGCAAGCACAAGTGGTTGAACGGTCTTCTTCCTCCACCTCTGTCAACAATCAGCTGGGACTGCTCAAGGAAATATTGAAGACACATTTACTTCCAAGATCAACTCCATCAACTATCTCAACTCCTACTGGCTTCAGATACTCATAAACTTAAATCTGTAGAGAATTCCTCAACTAAGGGGGAGAAGTTTATAGAGAAATTTGGAGAAGCTAGGAAGAGGGAGCTGAAAAAGATATAAAAGGAACATGAGGAGTTTCAGGGGAGTAAAGGTAATTAGCTCTGTTTTGTAAATGTTATATGTATAGAGCTTAGGTAAATCAAGACAGGTTCAATGTTATCATATGTTCAGTCTAGAGGAACATCTGTCTTGCATTTATCTTTACTGGTGAAATCTGGAAATGTCATATTTGATCCAGAACTTTCTAGTATTTACTTAGGCTTAAGAGTCCTATCTTTTTCTTGGTTTTAGTTGAGTGATCCTCTAGGTATTTGGTTGTTATTCTCTAACAAACAAATAGGGGGAGATTGAAAGGCATATGCAATAGCCTATTTGTATTTCGAGGATTCTACTCAACTTAAACAAGTTTGTAATAAGTAAATATTAGATTAGATGTCACAGGAATCTCAAAAGATTATATCTGTCAAAAGAATGAAGATTAAAGTCATCTACAGACTTGAAGTTATTCTACACTGGAAGAAGTTCATTTATTTGATCAAGCCTCGGTGAAGTATTCAAGAAAGTGGATCTATTTAAAGTGACAGAGATTTCAGAAGTGTGACAGGAAGCGTACAGGTTACAGAGTTTGTTAAAAGGGAAAAGAAGATGGACCACAACTTAAAGTCAAAAGATGAAGAACCGTCATTGAAGTTTGTCGCTCATGAACCAGACAGTACATCGAGTGTCAACATTAGTCAGTGGAAGTTTGTCATCAATTTCAGTGGTTCTCTGATTTAGTATTAAATCTCTTTTAATTTATTCTATATGTTAATTAATTTAATCTATAAATTAATTCCATCAGAATTAATTTATTCCTTAAATTAATTAAACTAGAAGTTAATTAATTTAAACTATAAATTAATTCCATCAGAATTAATTTATTCCTTAAATTAATTAAACTAGAAATTAATTAATTTAATCTATAAATTAATTCACTCAGAATTAATTTATTTGTTAAATTAATTAATTCAATAAATTAAATTAGAATTAATTCTAAACTAGTAGTACTATCAAAGTACACTTGTAGTACTATCCTTAGTTAGTACTACCAATTTATTTAGTAGTACTATGAACTCATTTTAAGAAAGGGCGTACATTTTTATACTTAACAAAAGTTGGTTGACTTTTGTTATAAAAAGAAAGTGGCGTACATCTTTTAAAAGTGAGACAAAAAAAAATAGACTTTAATTAATTCTCTTTTAATTAATTTACTTTTATTGGTTAATTTATTTATTAAATTAATTCTATAAGAATTAATTTATTATGTAAATTAATTAGTAAGGTAATTAATTTAGAGTTAATTAAAAGCTATTAATACTAGTAGTACTATCTAAATATACTAGTAGTACTATCTAAATATACTAGTAGTACTATCTAATTAATACTAGTAGTACTATCTAAATATACTAGTAGTACTATCCTTGGTTAGTACTACCAATACATTAGATAGTACTACCGAAAGTACTTCTAAGTTAATTGGATAGTACTACCGTGTATATACAGGAAGGCTTTGAGTTTGGCGCGTGAGTTTGGTGTGAGTCAGTTGGTTAAATACTTTGTATTTGATCAATTGGCCACAACAAGACTTGATCATAAAATAGAAAGACAGAAGCCAAACTTTAACATTTCATTTTTCTCTCTCTCTGTCTTCACCAAACAACTGCCGGAGCTCAAATCTTTTACAGTAAATCATTTCTAGCATTATTGTTAAATCCAAACCACTAGAAGTTATTTACTTGTACTTGTTTGACAATCTAGCGGATCATTATCCCTAGAATTTGATCTCGAACTAGTTTTTAATATTCGATCTTTTTATTACAAAAATAGATAAATTCATGTCGAATTTATTCTAGATTTGTTTTAAATAGTTTGAGATTCAAACCTTGTAATCTGTACTGTATTTGCAACACCCTTCAAGTTTAATATATTTTATATTTAACTTGAATCTTGTTTCATTTTATTCCGCACTTATTTGTTCTTGAATTGTTAAATCACGAACTGAACAAATTCGATAAAACGGTACAGTTTGTATTCAACCCCCCTTCTACAAACATATCAGGACCTAACATCATCAGTATTGCATGGTCATCAGTATTTGATCAAGCGTCAGTATCTTATTGATCATCAGGATTCCTACTCAGACTATGATCAGGATTGATCATCAGAACTTGAAGCTGATCAGGATTACTACTTCGAGTTATATTTGGAGTCTAGATAAACATGGAAGTTTATTCTATTTGTTCCTGGTTTGTAGAATGTAGCTATCGATTAAGGATAGGTTTCTATCTTTGTTATTGATTAGGACTTATCTTGTTATTGATAGAGAAGCTGTGTGCACTATATAAACACAGTCTTGGTTTCGATTTATGTATTCATTCGAGAGAGAACATAATCGAATAGAAGCTCTCGAGAACATAGAATTTCTTGAGAGAGTTTTTGTAAACTAGCAGCTCTCAAGAACATCAGAATTTCTTGAGAGAGTTTGTAACAGTTTTATATCAGATTTAATAAAGCTGTTATCTTTCTTTTCATATTTGTGATATATACATTAAGAAGTCGATTATCTTACTCTATTGTATTCAACCCCCCTTCTACAATAGATTATTACTGGGCAACAATTGGTATCAGAGCAAACTGATTTAATTCTGAATCAGATACGATCTAAAGATGTCGACAACCAAGTATGAAAGCATGAAGATTCCCATCTTAAAGATATCAGAATATCCTACATTGAGGGTAAAGATGCTGATGTACCTGGAGGCTATGGATCCTGACTACTTGGACAGGATTCGTGATGGACCATATATACCAACAAAGTTCGTAGAACGAACAGATACAGTACCAGAACATTATGTGGTCAAAGCTAAAGCTGAATGGACTCCAGAAGAAAAAGCTCATGTACTCAGGGAACCAAAGATAAAGAATATCTTGCATAATAGCCTTGATGCTGTCATGTCAAACAGAGTGATTGCATGCAAGTCTTCAAAAGAAATCTGGGATACTTTGGAAACTCAGTGCCAGGGATCTGCATCTGTTAAGAAAAACAGAAGGGCTCTTTTGATTCAAGAATATGAACAATTCGATGCAAGACCTGAAGAGAGCCTGACTGATCTATATGATAGATTTCTGACACTATTGAACAGCTTATCCTTAGTTGACAAAGTATATGAAACTGAAGATTCAAACACCAAATTTCTTAGAGCTTTACCTGAAGAATGGGATACTCAGACCTCAATCATTAGACACCAGTATGATCTGAACATTGTGTCTCTTGATGAGATCTATGGGATGCTAAGAACTCATGATCTTGAAGTTCAACAGAGAAAGAACAAGAAAAGCAGCAAGGCAAAGTCAAGGAAAGCAAGAGTAGCTGAGTCAGATCCTGACGACTCTTCATCAGATACTGATGGCAATTCTGATGCCAATACTGGTGATGAATCTTCTGATTCAGACATGGAAGAGATGGTTGCTATGATTGTCAGAAACTTCAGAAGGATGAAGTTCAGGAAGAATAGAAGACAAGGCAACTTTCAGAAAAAGATCTTCAAAGCAGACAAAGACAAGTATATCAAAAAGGACAGCAAGGGTAGCAAATTTGACAAGTCAAAGGTTAGATGCTACAAGTGTAATGGTATGGGTCACTTTGCTTCTGAATGCAACAAGACAAAGGCACTCATCACATCAAGCAAGGATTGGATGGACTCTTCCTCAGAATCTGATACTGAGGTAGTCAACTATGCGTTAATGGCCAATGCTGATGTAACTGCTGCTCCTGATGATAAGGTACTAAATACTATCTTTTATTTTGATACTGATAATGCTTCTGAGTTAAGACATTTTCTAAAGTCATTACATATTAGCTTTAGAAGTCAAACTGCTGAGAATACTAGAATCTTATCTGAGATGTCTGACCTTAGAAAGAGGAATGAGATATTAGAAGCTGAATTTTCTCGTATGCAAGAAGTACAAAAAGAATGTGATAATGCTAAACACATGCACTTAGAGATGACATCTAAATGTACTTCCCTTGAAAAAGAACTTGAATATGCTAATGAGAAAATCAGAACCTGGACAGACTCTGGTAGGAAATTTCATGAGATTAATACCTCTAAGAATTGGAAAGAGTGTCTAGGATATAAGTCAGATGAAGATAAGAAATTAGCAGAGAAAATTGTCATTGATGAGACAGTCAGTCCAAAGACCTATAGACATGTTATAGACTCAACCAAATCTAAGATTACTCCTGTTAATTTTGTTTTTGGTAAGGATTCCAATTCTACTTTTGAAAAGGGATCTTCTTCTACTCAAGGAATTAAAATTATAAAGTCTAAACCTGTCATGAACAAAGTCACTAAGAATGTAGGTCTATTGTCTCAGAAACAGCTTAAAGATAAAATCTGTGAGGTTACAGATAAGAAAAAGGGAGCTACTGTTAAGAGAAACAGGAATGGTAAAATTGGGATCAATAAAGAAAATGGTTATAAGTATATCCCAAATGCACCTAGAAAGAGTTGTTTTAATTGTGGTAACTCTAATCATCTTGCTATTGATTGTAAAAAGAGTAAGAAGAAAATTGCTGAAATTCCTAAGTCTGATGTTAGGAATAAATCAGTATTTTACAAACCACAAAATTCCTGTTTTCATTGTGGTAGTCTATGGCATTCTATTTATACATGTAAAGAGTATCATGATTTGTACTATAACTTTTATGATCCATTGCCTAAGTTTGAAAGTAGTACAAAGTCTGACAGAACTGAAAATGTCATAGTGAAGCATGCTTTTGTTAATACTGATACTGACAAAGCAAATCCTGATGGAGTAAATCCTGTCAGGACTGCTAAAGTCAAAAAGTCTTCTGCTGTTAAATTTAATAAAATGCATGAACAAGGAATCCAACAAGTGTGGGTTCCTAAACATTCTGACTAGTGTTTTACTATTCTGATGCAGGGTAAAAGGAAAAATGTGTTAGTCATGGATAGTGGATGTTCTGTGCACATGACTGGAAACAAAGCCCTGTTATCAGAATATGAGGAAAAAGCTGGCCCAACTGTGTCTTATGGAGATGGCAACATTGGACAAACCTTGGGATATGGCAATATAATCATTGGAAATGTCATCATTGAAAAAGTAGCTCTAGTGAAGGGACTAAAACACAACTTGTTGAGTATTAGTCAAATCACTGACAGAGGTTATCATGTCAATTTCTATTCCACACATTGTGAAGTAGTCAGTAAAGCAACAGGGAAGATAGCACTAACTGGCTACAGGCATGGTAACATATATGAAGCCAACATTCTCTCAGATACTGATGGCTCCCCTACATGTTTCATCAGTAAAGCTTCAGTAGATGAAAGTTGGAATTGGCACAAGAAGCTTTCTCATCTCAACTTCAGCAACATCAATGAGTTGGTTAAGAAAGAGTTAGTAAGAGGATTACCTAATGTCTTATATACACCTGATGGACTCTGTGATGCATGCCAAAAAGCAAAACAAAAAAGGACATCATTCCAGAGTAAATCAGAATCCTCTATTGAAGAACCATATCACATGCTACATCTTGATCTGTTTGGTCCAGTCAACATCATGTCCATCAGTAAGAAAAGGTACACTCTTGTAATTGTTGATGAATATTCTAGATTCACCTGGGTGTATTTTCTGCATAGAAAAGATGAAACTCCTGAAGTTCTGTTGGATCATGTGAGGATGATTGAGACAACCACAAAGTACAAAGTCAAGATTCTGAGAAGTGATAATGGTACTGAATTTAAGAATTCAAAGATGGAAGAGTTCTGCAAATACAAAGGAATCATTCAACAATTCTCTGCTCCTGGCACACCTCAGCAAAATGGAGTAGTAGAAAGGAAGAATAGAACTCTTATTGAAGCTGGCAGAACTATGTTGGAAGAAGCTAAATTACCTACATATTTCTGGGCAGAAGCAGTCAACACAGCATGCTATACACAAAATCTCACATTGATAAACAGGCATGGTGTCACTCCTTATCAGTCACTCAAGGAGAAGAAACCAAGTCTGAAGCATTTGCATGTGTTTGGCTGTAAATGTTTTGTTCTCAGAACTCATCCTGAACAGCTAGGGAAATTTGAAACAAAGGCTGATGAAGGAATATTCATAGGTTATCCTACATCAAGAGCCTTCAGAGTTTTTAATTTGAGAACAAGAACTGTCATGGAGTCAATTCATGTATCTTTTGATGATAAGAAGATAACTGGAATCATTGAAGACTCGCATGATAGATTGTTATTTGAAAATGAAGCTTCCAAGGAACCTGAAGAAATTGAATCAGATCCTGTCAATTCATCAGATACTGATGGGTCACCAAATCCTGATGACTCACCATGTACTGATGGTGCTAATATTGATGATGCAAACAACAGTGATACAACTAGTAGTGCTAATGTTGAGGGGGAGCAACGGCATTCAACTACAAGTTCAGAGTCAACTCAATCATCAGGACAGAATTCTTCAGATACTGATTCAAGTGAAGATCCTGATAACACATCAGGAGGGCATAGCAATAATTCAGGGAGAGCTTCAAATCAATCAAATTCTTTCAATCAAGATAACACCAATCCAGGGGGAGCATCTACTTCAAGAAACAATTTGACACCAGCTAGGAAATGGACAAAAGATCATTCTCCTGATTTGATAATTGGAGATCCTGATGCAGGTGTTCAAACAAGAAGTGCAACTCAGAATGAATGTTTATATAATAACTTTCTATCCAAGGAGGAGCCTAAGAAAGTTGAAGATGCACTTAAAGATGCTGATTGGGTTACTGCAATGCAAGAAGAACTGAATGAATTTTAAAGGAATGAAGTCTGGAAACTGGTACCAAGACCAAAGAATAGATCAATTGTTGGTACAAAGTGGATTTTCAAGAACAAGACTGATTCTGATGGAGTCATTATCAGAAATAAAGCTAGACTAGTTGCAAAGGGGTATTCCCAACAAGAGGGAATTGACTATGATGAAACTTTTGCTCCTGTTGCAAGACTAGAAGCCATCAGGATATTTCTTGCTTATGCAGCACATAAGAAATTCAAGGTTTTCCAGATGGATGTTAAAAGTGCTTTCTTAAATGGTGAACTGGAGGAAGAAGTTTATGTTGAACAACCTCCTGGTTTCATTGATCCTACATATCCAGATCATGTCTACAGACTGGATAAGGCACTTTATGGACTAAAGCAAGCTCCAAGAGCATGGTATGAAACCTTAGCTCAATTCTTACTGGAAAGTGGATTCAAAAGAGGTGCAATTGATAAAACTCTATTTTATTTGAATCATGGTAAGGAGTTGCTGTTAGTTCAGATTTATGTTGATGATATCATTTTTGGGTCAACAAACAATAAGCTGTGTGAAAAGTTTTCCAAGCTTATGCAGTCAAGATATCAAATGAGCATGATGGGAGAAATGAGTTACTTTCTGGGTCTTCAAGTTAAACAGACTGATGAAGGGATTTTTATTAATCAGTCTAAATACACAAGGAATTTACTGACAAGGTTTAACATGCAAGACAGTACTCCTGCTTCAACTCCCATAGCTACAGCTACCAAACTTGATCCTGATCAAGGTGAAGAGGTAGATGTAACTCACTACAGAGGAATGATTGGCTCTTTATTGTATCTCACTGCCAGTAGACCAGATATCATGTTTGCAACCTGTCTATGTGCAAGATTTCAAGCAAAACCTAGAGAACCACATCTGATTGCAGTCAAAAGAATTTTCAGATATCTCAAAGGCACTCCTTCACTTGGCCTTTGGTATGCAAGGGAATCAGATTTTGGGTTGTGTGGTTATTCAGATGCTGATTTTGCAGGATGCAAAATAGATAGGAAAAGTACTTCAGGAAGTTGTCAGTTTTTGGGTGGAAGACTAGTTTCATGGTTCAGTAAAAAGCAGAAATCTATTTCCACTTCAACTGCAGAAGCTGAGTACATTGTTGCAGGAAGTTGTTGTGCTCAGATAATGTGGATGAGAAATCAGTTGTTAGATTATGGCCTGTCATACTCAAAAATCCCTATTTATTGTGATAACCAAAGTGCTATTGCAATGATAGGAAATCCAGTTCAGCATTCTCTTACTAAACACATCAGTATCAGATATCACTTTATAAGAGAACAGGTTCTGGAAGGAACAATTGAACTTCACTTTGTTCCTACTGATCAACAACTAGCTGATATATTCACCAAGCCACTGCCTGAAGCTACTTTCAATAAGTTGGAGAATGAACTTGGAATGATGAATTTTGAGAATTTCTGAGGAAAAGCTACAGAGAGGAAATCCTGATAACTGTCAAATTCTGATGGTTATTCAGAAAGGTATGTATCTTTGATCAAATCCTGATTGGACTCAATCCTGACAGGAAATCAATTGGTCAAATCCTGATGTTCAGATATTGAAGCTGGTATGAAAACCAGAGGTTCTATGCTAATTTGTCATTAACACTCCTGGTAAACTCTGGACAATTAGATTATTACTTAGTCTTTGATTAAGTTTTCAGTCTTAATTATCAATTTCAATTTCATTATTATCAGAGTTTATTATTTATCATCTCCATATCAGCAAGAGCCTCCTCCATCTCCTGCCAAATCAAGTCAAGCTCTTCATCAGGTATGTTGTTTTGATTATTGGCAGCCATTGAAAAATGAATAAGGTGGAAAGTTTTTGGTAAGTTTTTATTCTTTGGCGAGGGTTTTTGTTAGATAGATGCTGTTATGATTAACAGTTCTCTTTAATAGAGAATGTATTTTAAGAATGCAGGTCATTTTTACAATCTCAAGGAGACGGTTCGATTTTCCATAAATATTTTTGCCTCGTTTGCTGGTAAGCGTGTTTTAATTCTATGACCATTAATTTGGTTATTTTTCTTAAACCAAAACGCTATTCAGGATTGTTAAAATAAATTTTGTTTTCTTAAATAAAATTTTATTTTAATCTTATTGAATATTTTTTTTCAATCCTGATATGGCAAAATATTTTGTGCGGAAATGCTTTTATTCCTGATGAGGTTAGGTTTTTCTTACATCAGAAAATGCCTACTCGTTATGGACTACTTTCTAATGCTATGGGGCAAGGTCCAACCCACCTTGTTCCTGACACAAGCATGCAACCTAAACAGTCTAAACAGTTAACAACCACCTCTACTGTCTCTCAAAAGACTTTAGTTGTAAAATCAAAGAAATCAGCTAGAACTGATGTGTCTGGAAGGCAATCAGGTTCAAAGGATTTTTCCTCTACACCACTCACTAAAAAGAAGATACAAGGGGGTGTACAAGGGGTCCTGGTGAAGAAAGCTGATAAGGTTGTTAAGAATGTTCCTGTGAAAAGGAAGTTAAGGTTGATTGATGAAAGTTAAAGCTGTGGTACCTTTATCAACACCACAAAAGACAAGGAAATTATCAAAGAGCAGGTATCATATTCCTTTGACAGTGCAAATGAAGGATACTGATATTCAGACATCAAATCCTGATGAGTCATCTACTCCTGATGCTCTAGCAAATCCTGATGTTAGTATTCCTGATGCAACAACAAAAGTTGTCTCTCTATCAGACTCTCCAGCCTCTCCATCTCAGATTAGAGAAATTTCTTGGGAGAAGGTTTCTACAACTGCTTCCTTGGTTGGTCCTACACCTACATCAAAGAAAAAGAGGAATGCAGAAGAGTTAGTCTATCAGAGACAGAAGAAGCTGAAAGGATCAAGCCCACAAGAACCTGAATTTTAGAGTAATTCAGCAGCTACTGTTGATCCTGCCACACAAGAACCACTCAATCAAAGTTTGGGTGAAGGCTTAGCTAGTGGAATGTTCACACAAGAACCATTTTCTCAAAGGGAGAATGAAGACATCAACATTCCAGCTACACAAGAACCATCTTCTCAAAGTGAAGATGCAGGAAAAGCTACAGCTTCTGTTGAAAGATTGGTCGAGAACATTGTCAATGAGGGAAGCACACAAGAACCTTTAACTCAAAGTGTTGAAGAAGCTTCTGAACCTCAAGCTCCACAAGAACCATTGGTAGCAAATACTGATGCACGCATATCAAATCCTGACGATGTTCATCCTGACGCTAGTGGTGCTCCTGATAATGAACCTATTTTGATACAGCCACTTCGTTCAAGACCAATGGATCATCCTATCTCAGAACCACAGGATAAACTGAAAGGTATTGCTATTCCTGATCCTGATATTACTCATGGTACTGCTGATGATACTTCTGATGATAGTGATGATGATAATGAGAATCGAAAAGAGAAGGAACAGCTTGCTACAGCACTCAAAATTAGTCTTGGAACTAATTTTGGTTCATCAAGTACATATATGGCTAGCAATGCTTTCACTGGGAAAGATCAGAGACAAGATTTTTCTACTCCTTCCTTTGATCCTGCAGAGGCATTTAGACAGAATGAATGGAACAATTCATGGCACCAATCTGATGAATCTATCAGTTTTTCTTCTGCTATTGAACATGCCTATAATGCAGTGAAATCTATAGAGAATCAAGACTTGAAGAATCATATGAAGGCTACTACTCTGTTATCCAAAAGCCTGAAAAGTGAGATTGATTCTATCAAGGGCTCAACTGAAAAAGTGAGGACTGATATCTTTAATAATTTTACAAAGGTGCCTACTACTTTACAACTAAGGGTAGTGGAATCCCAAGTGAAATCTGTTGTTTCAGAACAAACCTCAATCAATCAAAGAATTGATTCTCTGGATACTAAGGTAACTGAAATTCAAGCCTCTCTTTCCTTAATTTTGCAATTATTGTCAAATTCTGATGTCAAAAAGGGGGAGAAGGTTATTCAGACAAAATGTACACCTGATCTAGTATTAAGAAATAATGATGATGATACTGGAGATGATGGTGGTGACAAAGTGATACAAGGAGAAACCTCTGATGCTGTTGTTATGAAGACAATCC
This sequence comes from Heracleum sosnowskyi, assembly GCA_030848705.1. Taxonomy (NCBI): domain Eukaryota; kingdom Viridiplantae; phylum Streptophyta; class Magnoliopsida; order Apiales; family Apiaceae; genus Heracleum; species Heracleum sosnowskyi. Next base: position 109,511,574 of record CM061242.1, on the reverse strand, counting down.
AAACTTCTCAAAGTCAAACAACGCAGTCAACTCATGTTTCTGATTCTGGAGTTAAGACAGTAAGAACATTGGTGCAATCTCAGATCCTGACGGAAGATCAAATCCTGACACCTGGTCATGGACACATTCTTGCTACAATTCCTGAAGGTGATGAAGATGTAATTATTGATAATCCTGAAGATGCATCAAATTTATTTCAGAAGTTTTCTACAAAAGATGGCAGAATTGTTACTCTATATCACACTGATAAAAGAGTTCAACAATTATATGCAAGAAAAGCACTCTCTACAGCAAGTGAAGAATATCCAGATCTCTCACATGAAGAATTCTTGAGACTACAAAGAGAGACAATGGAAAGCTATACTGCTCCTGCTAGAGGTAGAGGAAGCAGAGGTAGGAGAGGTGCTAGAAGAAGTAAAAGAGGTTCTTCAACTCAAACAGTACCTAGACAGACAAGGTCTAGAGGGTTAAGAATTGAAGAAATTCCTGAAGCTTCACAAAATCTAACAGATCCTGTTATCAAGGATATCATGGAGAAAGAAGACAAGGAATTTGTTGAAGAAGAACCTGAATTGAGAAGAAAAACAAGTAAATCAACTCTCAGCAATACAAATCAAATTGAAGATTCTAATCCTGACAATATTCAAGATCCTGACGAATCAGAAATTCTGCAAGAGGTTTATTTGATAATCTTATCTACTGTTGTTGATTGTCACAACAAAGAAGTAGATGAAGAAGAAGAAGCCAGAAGAAGAGATATTACAAAAAGAACATATGAAGATTTCAATCTCTATCTACAAAGGCTTAAAGTTTCAAATGAAAGACAATGGAGAAATACAAGCAGGCAAGAATCTTTACTTGAAAGAAGCTACACTCATGAAAAGGAGAAAGACAAGAAGTGGGAACACATAAGTACACTGAAGTGTGATACACCTATCAATTTTCAGACTGGTGGAATTATTACAAGTGCTTCAAGTGTTGTTGATTTGTCTGATATGGCTAGATCAAAAACACTCTGGTTAAAGATGTTTTCGAATCTGAAGCAAATGTCAAGTTACACAAGAGGAGGTATTGGACACAGGGATGCTGAATTTCTAAACATGACTTATGTTGATCCTTACTCCTTAACTGAAATTGGAGGTACTTTAACTTCTGAAAATCTGAACAATTTATTAGCTGTTGATATAGTTATAAATTGTCATGATGGTTTTGAAAAGAAAGAAAAGCTTCTGTACTTCATGAAAGATGGTAGTGTGAAGATTCTATCTATTCAAGATCTGCTGATGAAAACTACACAGGAACTGAAATATGTTCACTATCTGTTAAGATGGAAGAACCAAGTGTACAAAGTATGGGCTGACATGATTTTGTCAACTATAAGAAGAAGACTGGATGGAAACAGTAATTTCGATGGTAATTATATTCCCATGTACTTAAATCAAAGAGGTCAGGATGTGGAAATGCAAAGAGGTACTGCTGTTAAAGAAGTAACTTTTGGTATGACCCAACTTACTCTCAATCCTGATGGGAAGGAGATTGCTTATCTTTTGCTTGAAGAGCACAGTCTACAGAAAAGCTCCATACAGAATCTCAGAGCAGCTATCTACCAGATTAATGAGGAAGATGAAGAACTCAGAAAACTTAAGGAAAGACTGATTCAAATTCTTGAAGAAAAAGAAGAAAGTTTATTATCCAACTTCTTGAAGATGAATCTGTTCTATCAAAAAGCTTAAACAGATAAGTTGTTTCTGAAGATACTCGTACATTTTGATACATGTTTTTGACATCATTGAATATTTGGAATCTATACTTTATTTCACAAAGTATGAGATTGGGGGAGATTGTTAGATCAGAATTCAATGATCGTCAGAAGCTAGACTCAACTGATCAGGATTGCTGACGTCATCAGTATTGCATGGTCATCAGTATTTGATCAAGCGTCAGTATCTTATTGATCATCAGGATTCCTACTCAGACTATGATCAGGATTGATCATCAGAACTTGAAGCTGATCAGGATTACTACTTCGAGTTATATTTGGAGTCTAGATAAACATGGAAGTTTATTCTATTTGTTCCTGGTTTGTAGAATGTAGCTATCGATTAAGGATAGGTTTCTATCTTTGTTATTGATTAGGACTTATCTTGTTATTGATAGAGAAGCTGTGTGCACTATATAAACACAGTCTTGGTTTCGATTTATGTATTCATTCGAGAGAGAACATAATCGAATAGAAGCTCTCGAGAACATAGAATTTCTTGAGAGAGTTTTTGTAAACTAGCAGCTCTCAAGAACATCAGAATTTCTTGAGAGAGTTTGTAACAGTTTTATATCAGATTTAATAAAGCTGTTATCTTTCTTTTCATATTTGTGATATATACATTAAGAAGTCGATTATCTTACTCTATTGTATTCAACCCCCATTCTACAATAGATTATTACTGGGCAACACTAGTTAAATCACTAGTTGACCGTTAAGATCTCAAACCAAATAAATAGTTTACAAAGAATCGAATGCAACAAGTGTGTGATAATATAAAATATTCAAGATTCATATGATAACATTGCATCAAGGGTGTGACACTTATGTATTAAGGACAACAAATAAAATTTATAAAAGAGAAATCAGCGATTTTGATAAAGACAACGATTTAGCTAATAAAAGCGTTGTAACGTAATTACTCACACAATGATTTTATAAAAAAATCCGTTGTGTATATCATACAACGGTTTAACAAAATAAACAATTGTTACAAAGAATATTCAACAACGAACGGATAAAAACAAACACCATTGTGTATATTATACAACAGTTTTTTGACCAAAACCATTGTTAAGTATTATAACTTACAACACTTTGTTAAAAAAAACCAGTGTCTTAAACATTCATGAAATCGAATAAACAAAACATACATGAGTACTAGTCAAATCAGTAGTTGACCATTAAGATCTCAAACCAAATAAATTTATTTATTTTTGAAAATTTTGCAATATCATTAAAATACATAGATCTTGATATCCATAAGGTTGGATCATCCATAAATAATTTTTAAAAAATCGAAATATCAATATGGAACGAAACACTAGTTAGAAGTACTAGTGAAATGACTAGTAGACCGTTAAAATCACAAACCAAATAAATTTATTTTTTTCTAAATTTTTTTAATATCATTAAAATACATGGATCTTGATATCCATATGGTTGGATCATCGATAAGTATTTTTAAAAAAATTGAAACTTCAATCTGGGACGAAACACTAGTTAGAATTACTAGTTAAATCACTAGTTGACCGTTAAGATCTCAAACCAAATAAATAGTTTACAAAGAATCGAATGCAACAAGTGTGTGATAATATAAAATATTCAAGATTCATATGATAACATTGCATCAAGGGTGTGACACTTATGTATTAAGGACAACAAATAAAATTTATAAAAGAGAAATCAGCGATTTTGATACAGACAACGATTTAGCTAATAAAAGCGTTGTAACGTAAATACTCACACAATGATTTTATAAAAAAATCTGTTGTGTATATCATACAACGGTTTAACAAAATAAACAATTGTTACAAAGAATATTCAACAACGAACGGATGAAAACAAAAACCATTGTGTATATTATACAACAGTTTTTTGACCAAAACCATTATTAAGTATTATAACTTACAACACTTTGTTAAAAAAAACCAGTGTCTTAAACATTCATGAAATCGAATAAACAAAACATACATGAGTACTAGTCAAATCAGTAGTTGACCATTAAGATCTCAAACCAAATAAATTTATTTATTTTTGAAAATTTTGCAATATCATTAAAATACATAGATCTTGATATCCATAAGGTTGGATCATCCATAAATAATTTTTAAAAAATCGAAATATCAATATGGAACGAAACACTAGTTAGAAGTACTAGTGAAATGACTAGTAGACCGTTAAAATCACAAACCAAATAAATTTATTTTTTTCTAAATTTTTTTAATATCATTAAAATACATGGATCTTGATATCCATATGGTTGGATCATCGATAAGTATTTTTAAAAAAATTGAAACTTCAATCTGGGACGAAACACTAGTTAGAATTACTAGTTAAATCACTAGTTGACCGTTAAGATCTCAAACCAAATAAATAGTTTACAAAGAATCGAATGCAACAAGTGTGTGATAATATAAAATATTCAAGATTCATATGATAACATTGCATCAAGGGTGTGACACTTATGTATTAAGGACAACAAATAAAATTTATAAAAGAGAAATAAGCGATTTTGATACAGACAACGATTTAGCTAAAAAAAGCGTTGTAACGTAATTACTCACACAATGATTTTATAAAAAAATCCGTTGTGTTTATCATACAACGGTTTACCAAAATAAACAATTGTTACAAAGTATATATTCAACAACGAACGGATAAAAACAAAAATCATTGTGTATATTATACAACAGTTTTTTGACCAAAACCATTATTAAGTATTATAACTTACAACACTTTGTTAAAAAAAACCAGTGTCTTAAACATTCATCAAATCGAATAAACAAAACATACATGAGTACTAGTCAAATCAGTAGGTGACCATTAAGATCTCAAACCAAATAAATTGATTTATTTTTGAAAATTTTGCAAATCATTAAAATACATAGATCTTGATATCCATAAGGTCGGATCATCCATAAATAATTTTTAAAAAATTGAAATATCAATATGGAACGAAACACTAGTTAGAAGTACTAGTCAAATGACTAGTAGACCGTTAAAATCACAAACCAAATAAATTTAATTTTTTCTAAATTTTTTTAATATCATCAAAATACATGGATCTTGATATCCATATGGTTGGATCATCGATAAGTATTTTTAAAAAAATTGAAACGTCAATCTGGGACGAAACACTAGTTAGAATTACTAGTTAAATCACTAGTTGACCGTTAAGATCTCAAACCAAATAAATAGTTTACAAAGAATCGAATGCAACAATTGTGTGATAATATTAAATATTCAAGATTCATATGATAACATTGCATCAAGGGTGTGACACTTATGTATTAAGGACAACAAATAAAATTTATAAAAGAGAAATCAACGATTTTGATACAGACAACGATTTAGCTAATAAAAGCGTTGTAACGTAATTACTCACACAATGATTTTATAAAAAAATCCGTTGTGTATATCATACAACGGTTTAACAAAATAAACAATTGTTACAAAGAATATTCAACAACGAACGGATAAAAACAAAAACCATTGTGTATATTATACAACAGTTTTTTGACCAAAACCATTATTAAGTATTATAACTTACAACACTTTGTTAAAAAAAACCAGTGTCTTAAACATTCATGAAATCGAATAAACAAAACATACATGAGTACTAGTCAAATCAGTAGTTGACCATTAAGATCTCAAACCAAATAAATTTATTTATTTTTGAAAATTTTGCAATATCATTAAAATACATAGATCTTGATATCCATAAGGTTGGATCATCCATATATAATTTTTAAAAAATCGAAATATCAATATGGAACGAAACACTAGTTAGAAGTACTAGTCAAATGACTAGTAGACCGTTAAAATCACAAACCAAATAAATTTAATTTTTTCTAAATTTTTTTTATATCATTAAAATACATGGATCTTGATATCCATATGGTTGGATCATCGATAAGTATTTTTAAAAAAATTGAAACGTCAATCTGGGACGAAACACTAGTTAGAATTACTAGTTAAATCACTAGTTGACCGTTAAGATCTCAAACCAAATAAATAGTTTACAAAGAATCGAATGCTACAAGTGTGTGATAATATTAAATATTCATATGATAACATTGCATCAAGGGTGTGACACTTATGTATTAAGGACAACAAATAAAATTTATAAAAGAGAAATCAGCGATTTTGATACAGACAACGATTTAGCTAATAAAAGCGTTGTAACGTAATTACTCACACAATGATTTTATAAAAAAATCCGTTGTGTATATCATACAACGGTTTAACAAAATAAACAATTGTTACAAAGAATATTCAACAACGAACGGATAAAAACAAAAACCATTGTGTATATTATACAACAGTTTTTTGACCAAAACCATTGTTAAGTATTATAACTTACAACACTTTGTTAAAAAAAACCAGTGTCTTAAACATTCATGAAATCGAATAAACAAAACATACATGAGTACTAGTCAAATCAGTAGTTGACCTTTAAGATCTCAAACCAAATAAATTTATTTATTTTTGAAAATTTTGCAATATCATTAAAATACATAGATCTTGATATCCATAAGGTTGGATCGTCCATAAATAAATTTTAAAAAATCGAAATATCAATATGGAACGAAACACTAGTTAGAAGTACTAGTGAAATGACTAGTAGACCGTTAAAATCACAAACCAAATAAATTTATTTTTTTCTAAATTTTTTTAATATCATTAAAATACATGGATCTTGATATCCATATGGTTGGATCATCGATAAGTATTTTTAAAAAAATTGAAACTTCAATCTGGGACGAAACACTAGTTAGAATACTAGTTAAATCACTAGTTGACCGTTAAGATCTCAAACCAAATAAATAGTTTACAAAGAATCGAATGCAACAAGTGTGTGATAATATAAAATATTCAAGATTCATATGATAACATTGCATCAAGGGTGTGACACTTATGTATTAAGGACAACAAATAAAATTTATAAAAGAGAAATCAGCGATTTTGATACAGACAACGATTTAGCTAATAAAAGCGTTGTAACGTAATTACTCACACAATGATTTTATAAAAAAATCCGTTGTGTATTTCATACAACGGTTTAACAAAATAAACAATTGTTACAAAGAATATTCAACAACGAACGCATAAAAACAAAAACCATTGTGTATATTATACAACAGTTTTCTGACCAAAACCATTGTTAAGTATTATAACTTGCAACACTTTGTTAAAAAAAACAGTGTCTTAAACATTCATGAAATCGAATAAACAAAACATACATGAGTACTAGTCAAATCAGTAGTTGACCATTAAGATCTCAAACCAAATAAATTTATTTATTTTTGAAAATTTTGCAATATCATTAAAATACATAGATCTTGATATCCATAAGGTTGGATCATCCATAAATAATTTTTAAAAAATTGAAATATCAATATGGAACGAAACACTAGTTAGAAGTACTAGTGAAATGACTAGTAGACCGTTAAAATCACAAACCAAATAAATTTATTTTTTTCTAAATTTTTTTAATATCATTAAAATACATGGATCTTGATATCCATATGGTTGGATCATCGATAAGTATTTTTAAAAAAATTGAAACTTCAATCTGGGACGAAACACTAGTTAGAATTACTAGTTAAATCACTAGTTGACCGTTAAGATCTCAAACCAAATAAATAGTTTACAAAGAATCGAATGCAACAAGTGTGTGATAATGTAAAATATTCAAGATTCATATGATAACATTGCATCAAGGGTGTGACACTTATGTATTAAGGACAACAAATAAAATTTATAAAAGAGAAATCAGCGATTTTGATACAGACAACGATTTAGCTAATAAAAGCGTTGTAACGTAATTACTCACACAATGATTTTATAAAAAAATCCGTTGTGTATATCATACAACGGTTTAACAAAATAAACAATTGTTACAAAGAATATTCAACAACGAACGCATAAAAACAAAAACCATTGTGTATATTATACAACAGTTTTTTGACCAAAACCATTGTTAAGTATTATAACTTACAACACTTTGTTAAAAAAACCAGTGTCTTAAACATTCATGAAATCGAATAAACAAAACATACATGAGTACTAGTCAAATCAGTAGTTGACCATTAAGATCTCAAACCAAATAAATTTATTTATTTTTGAAAATTTTGCAATATCATTAAAATACATAGATCTTGATATCCATAAGGTTGGATCGTCCATAAATAATTTAAAAAAATTGAAATATCAATATGGAACGAAACACTAGTTAGAAGTACTAGTGAAATGACTAGTAGACCGTTAAAATCACAAACCAAATAAATTTATTTTTTTCTAAATTTTTTTAATATCATTAAAATACATGAATCTTGATATCCATATGGTTGGATCATCGATAAGTATTTTTAAAAAAATTGAAACTTCAATCTGGGACGAAACACTAGTTAGAATTACTAGTTAAATCACTAGTTGACCGTTAAGATCTCAAACCAAATAAATAGTTTACAAAGAATCGAATGCAACAAGTGTGTGATAATATAAAATATTCAAGATTCATATGATAACATTGCATCAAGGGTGTGACACTTATGTATTAAGGACAACAAATAAAATTTATAAAAGAGAAATAAGCGATTTTGATACAGACAACGATTTAGCTAAAAAAAGCGTTGTAACGTAATTACTCACACAATGATTTTATAAAAAAATCCGTTGTGTATATCATACAACGGTTTAACAAAATAAAAAATTGTTACAAAGAATATTCAACAACGAACGGATGAAACAAAAACCATTGTGTATATTATACAACAGTTTTTTGACCAAAACCATTATTAAGTATTAGAACTTACAACACTTTGCTAAAAAAAACCAGTGTCTTAAACATTCATGAAATCGAATAAACAAAACATACATGAGTACTAATCAAATCAGTAGTTGACCATTAAGATCTCAAACCAAATAAATTTATTTATTTTTGAAAAATTTGCAATATCATTAAAATACATAGATCTTGATATCCATCAGGTTGGATCGTCCATAAATAATTTTTAAAAAATCGAAATATCAATATGGAACGAAACACTAGTTAGAAGTACTAGTGAAATGACTAGTAGACCGTTAAAATCACAAACCAAATAAATTTATTTTTTTTTAAATTTTTTTAATATCATTAAAATACATGGATCTTGATATCCATATGGTTGGATCATCGATAAGTATTTTTAAAAAAATTGAAACGTCAATCTGGGACGAAACACTAGTTAGAATTACTAGTTAAATCACTAGTTGACCGTTAAGATCTCAAACCAAATAAATAGTTTACAAAGAATCGAATGCAACAAGTGTGTGATAATATAAAATATTCAAGATTCATATGATAACATTGCATCAAGGGTGTGACACTTATGTATTAAGGACTACAAATAAAATTTATAAAAGAGAAATAAGCGATTTTGATACAGACAACGATTTAGCTAATAAGAGCGTTGTAACGTAATTACTCACACAATGATTTTATAAAAAAATCCGTTGTGTATATCATACAACGGTTTAACAAAATAAACAATTGTTACAAAGAATATTCAACAACGAACGCATAAAAACAAAAACCATTGTGTATATTATACAACAGTTTTTTGACCAAAACCATTGTTAAGTGTTATAACTTACAACACTTTGTTAAAAAAACCAGTGTCTTAAACATTCATGAAATCGAATAAACAAAACATACATGAGTACTAGTCAAATCAGTAGTTGACCATTAAGATCTCAAACCAAATAAATTTATTTATTTTTGAAAATTTTGCAATATCATTAAAATATATAGATCTTGATATCCATAAGGTTGGATCGTCCATAAATAATTTTTAAAAAATTGAAATATCAATATGGAACGAAACACTAGTTAGAAGTACTAGTGAAATGACTAGTAGACCGTTAAAATCACAAACCAAATAAATTTATTTTTTTCTAAATTTTTTTAATATCATTAAAATACATGGATCTTGATATCCATATGGTTGGATCATCGATAAGTATTTTTAAAAAAATTGAAACGTCAATCTGGGACGAAACACTAGTTAGAATTACTAGTTAAATCACTAGTTGACCGTTAAGATCTCAAACCAAATAAATAGTTTACAAAGAATCGAATGCAACAAGTGTGTGATAATATAAAATATTCAAGATTCATATGATAACATTGCATCAAGGGTGTGACACTTATGTATTAAGGACTACAAATAAAATTTATAAAAGAGAAATAAGCGATTTTGATACAGACAACGATTTAGCTAATAAGAGCGTTGTAACGTAATTACTCACACAATGATTTTATAAAAAAATCCGTTGTGTATATCATACAACGGTTTAACAAAATAAACAATTGTTACAAAGAATATTCAACAACGAACGCATAAAAACAAAAACCATTGTGTATATTATACAACAGTTTTTTGACCAAAACCATTGTTAAGTGTTATAACTTACAACACTTTGTTAAAAAAACCAGTGTCTTAAACATTCATGAAATCGAATAAACAAAACATACATGAGTACTAGTCAAATCAGTAGTTGACCATTAAGATCTCAAACCAAATAAATTTATTTATTTTTGAAAATTTTGCAATATCATTAAAATATATAGATCTTGATATCCATAAGGTTGGATCGTCCATAAATAATTTTTAAAAAATTGAAATATCAATATGGAACGAAACACTAGTTAGAAGTACTAGTGAAATGACTAGTAGACCGTTAAAATCACAAACCAAATAAATTTATTTTTTTCTAAATTTTTTTAATATCATTAAAATACATGGATCTTGATATCCATATGGTTGGATCATCGATAAGTATTTTTAAAAAAATTGAAACGTCAATCTGGGACGAAACACTAGTTAGAATTACTAGTTAAATCACTAGTTGACCGTTAAGATCTCAAACCAAATAAATAGTTTACAAAGAATCGAATGCAACAAGTGTGTGATAATATAAAATATTCAAGATTCATATGATAACATTGCATCAAGGGTGTGACACTTATGTATTAAGGACAACAAATAAAATTTATAAAAGAGAAATAAGCGATTTTGATACAGACAACGATTTAGATAAAAAAAGCGTTGTAACGTAATTACTCACACAATGATTTTATAAAAAAATCCGTTGTGTATATCATACAATGGTTTAACAAAACAAACAATTGTTACAAAGAATATTCAACAACGAACGGATGAAAACAAAAACCATTGTGTATATTATACAACAGTTTTTTGACCAAAACCATTATTAAGTATTATAACTTACAACACTTTGTTAAAAAAAACCAGTGTCTTAAACATTCATGAAATCGAATAAACAAAACATACATGAGTACTAGTCAAATCAGTAGTTGACCATTAAGATCTCAAACCTAATAAATTTATTTATTTTTGACAATTTTGCAATATCATTAAAATACATAGATCTTGATATCCATAAGGTTGGATCGTCCATAAATAATTTTTAAAAAATCGAAATATCAATATGGAACGAAACACTAGTTAGAAGTACTAGTGCAATGACTAGTAGACCGTTAAAATCACAAACCAAATAAATTTATTTTTTTCTAAATTTTTTTAATATCATTAAAATACATGGATCTTGATATCCATATGGTTGGATCATCGATAAGTATTTTTAAAAAAATTGAAACGTCAATCTGGGACGAAACACTAGTTAGAATTACTAGTTAAATCACTAGTTGACCGTTAAGATCTCAAACCAAATAAATAGTTTACAAAGAATCGAATGCAACAAGTGTGTGATAATATAAAATATTCAAGATTCATATGATAACATTGCATCAAGGGTGTGACACTTATGTATTAAGGACAACAAATAAAATTTATAAAAGAGAAATAAGCTATTTTGATAGAGACAACGATTTAGATAAAAAAAGCGTTGTAACGTAATTACTCACACAATGATTTTATAAAAAAATCCGTTGTGTATATCATACAACGGTTTAACAAAATAAACAATTGTTACAAAGAATATTCAACAAAGAACGGATGAAAACAAAAACCATTGTGTATATTATACAACAGTTTTTTGACCAAAACCATTATTAAGTATTATAACTTACAACACTTTGTTAAAAAAACCAGTGTCTTAAACATTCATGAAATCGAATAAACAAAACATACATGAGTACTAGTCAAATCAGTAGTTGACCATTAAGATCTCAAACCAAATAAATTTATTTATTTTTGACAATTTTGCAATATCATTAAAATACATAGATCTTGATATCCATAAGGTTGGATCATCCATAAATAATTTTTAAAAAATCGAAATATCAATATGGAACGAAACACTAGTTAGAAGTACTAGTCAAATGACTAGTAGACCGTTAAAATCACAAACCAAATAAATTTATTTTTTTCTAAATTTTTTTAATATCATTAAAATACATGGATCTTGATATCCATATGGTTGGATCATCGATAAGTATTTTTAAAAAAATTGAAACTTCAATCTGGGACGAAACACTAGTTAGAATTACTAGTTAAATCACTAGTTGACCGTTAAGATCTCAAACCAAATAAATAGTTTACAAAGAATCGAATGCAACAAGTGTGTGATAATATAAAATATTCAAGATTCATATGATAACATTGCATCAAGGGTGTGACACTTATGTATTAAGGACAACAAATAAAATTTATAAAAGAGAAATAAGGGATTTTGATACAGACAACGATTTAGCTAATAAAAGCGTTGTAACGTAATTACTCACACAATGATTTTATAAAAAAATCCGTTGTGTATATCATACAACGGTTTAACAAAATAAACAATTGTTACAAAGAATATTCAATAACGAACGCATAAAAACAAAAACCATTGTGTATATTATACAACAGTTTTTTGACCAAAACCATTGTTAAGTATTATAACTTACAACACTTTGTTAAAAAAACCAGTGTCTTAAACATTCATGAAATCGAATAAACAAAACATACATGAGTACTAGTCAAATCAGTAGTTGACCATTAAGATCTCAAACCAAATAAATTTATTTATTTTTGAAAATTTTGCAATATCACTAAAATACATAGATCTTGATATCCATAAGGTTGGATCGTCCATAAATAATTTAAAAAAATTGAAATATCAATATGGAACGAAACACTAGTTAGAAGTACTAGTGAAATGACTAGTAGACCGTTAAAATCACAAACCAAATAAATTTATTTTTTTCTAAATTTTTTTAATATCATTAAAATACATGAATCTTGATATCCATATGGTTGGATCATCGATAAGTATTTTTAAAAAAATTGAAACTTCAATCTGGGACGAAACACTAGTTAGAATTACTAGTTAAATCACTAGTTGACCGTTAAGATCTCAAACCAAATAAATAGTTTACAAAGAATCGAATGCAACAAGTGTGTGATAATATAAAATATTCAAGATTCATATGATAACATTGCATCAAGGGTGTGACACTTATGTATTAAGGACAACAAATAAAATTTATAAAAGAGAAATAAGCGATTTTGATACAGACAACGATTTAGCTAAAAAAAGCGTTGTAACGTAATTACTCACACAATGATTTTATAAAAAAATCCGTTGTGTATATCATACAACGGTTTAACAAAATAAAAAATTGTTACAAAGAATATTCAACAACGAACGGATGAAACAAAAACCATTGTGTATATTATACAACAGTTTTTTGACCAAAACCATTATTAAGTATTAGAACTTACAACACTTTGCTAAAAAAAACCAGTGTCTTAAACATTCATGAAATCGAATAAACAAAACATACATGAGTACTAATCAAATCAGTAGTTGACCATTAAGATCTCAAACCAAATAAATTTATTTATTTTTGAAAATTTTGCAATATCATTAAAATACATAGATCTTGATATCCATCAGGTTGGATCGTCCATAAATAATTTTTAAAAAATCGAAATATCAATATGGAACGAAACACTAGTTAGAAGTACTAGTGAAATGACTAGTAGACCGTTAAAATCACAAACCAAATAAATTTATTTTTTTCTAAATTTTTTTAATATCATTAAAATACATGGATCTTGATATCCATATGGTTGGATCATCGATAAGTATTTTTAAAAACATTGAAACGTCAATCTGGGACGAAACACTAGTTAGAATTACTAGTTAAATCACTAGTTGACCGTTAAGATCTCAAACCAAATAAATAGTTTACAAAGAATCGAATGCAACAAGTGTGTGATAATATAAAATATTCAAGATTCATATGATAACATTGCATCAAGGGTGTGACACTTATGTATTAAGGACTACAAATAAAATTTATAAAAGAGAAATAAGCGATTTTGATACAGACAACGATTTAGCTAATAAGAGCGTTGTAACGTAATTACTCACACAATGATTTTATAAAAAAATCCGTTGTGTATATCATACAACGGTTTAACAAAATAAACAATTGTTACAAAGAATATTCAACAACGAACGCATAAAAACAAAAACCATTGTGTATATTATACAACAGTTTTTTGACCAAAACCATTGTTAAGTGTTATAACTTACAACACTTTGTTAAAAAAACCAGTGTCTTAAACATTCATGAAATCGAATAAACAAAACATACATGAGTACTAGTCAAATCAGTAGTTGACCATTAAGATCTCAAACCAAATAAATTTATTTATTTTTGAAAATTTTGCAATATCATTAAAATATATAGATCTTGATATCCATAAGGTTGGATCGTCCATAAATAATTTTTAAAAAATTGAAATATCAATATGGAACGAAACACTAGTTAGAAGTACTAGTGAAATGACTAGTAGACCGTTAAAATCACAAACCAAATAAATTTATTTTTTTCTAAATTTTTTTAATATCATTAAAATACATGGATCTTGATATCCATATGGTTGGATCATCGATAAGTATTTTTAAAAAAATTGAAACGTCAATCTGGGACGAAACACTAGTTAGAATTACTAGTTAAATCACTAGTTGACCGTTAAGATCTCAAACCAAATAAATAGTTTACAAAGAATCGAATGCAACAAGTGTGTGATAATATAAAATATTCAAGATTCATATGATAACATTGCATCAAGGGTGTGACACTTATGTATTAAGGACAACAAATAAAATTTATAAAAGAGAAATAAGCGATTTTGATACAGACAACGATTTAGATAAAAAAAGCGTTGTAACGTAATTACTCACACAATGATTTTATAAAAAAATCCGTTGTGTATATCATACAATGGTTTAACAAAACAAACAATTGTTACAAAGAATATTCAACAACGAACGGATGAAAACAAAAACCATTGTGTATATTATACAACAGTTTTTTGACCAAAACCATTATTAAGTATTATAACTTACAACACTTTGTTAAAAAAAACCAGTGTCTTAAACATTCATGAAATCGAATAAACAAAACATACATGAGTACTAGTCAAATCAGTAGTTGACCATTAAGATCTCAAACCTAATAAATTTATTTATTTTTGACAATTTTGCAATATCATTAAAATACATAGATCTTGATATCCATAAGGTTGGATCGTCCATAAATAATTTTTAAAAAATCGAAATATCAATATGGAACGAAACACTAGTTAGAAGTACTAGTGCAATGACTAGTAGACCGTTAAAATCACAAACCAAATAAATTTATTTTTTTCTAAATTTTTTTAATATCATTAAAATACATGGATCTTGATATCCATATGATTGGATCATCGATAAGTATTTTTAAAAAAATTGAAACGTCAATCTGGGACGAAACACTAGTTAGAATTACTAGTTAAATCACTAGTTGACCGTTAAGATCTCAAACCAAATAAATAGTTTACAAAGAATCGAATGCAACAAGTGTGTGATAATATAAAATATTCAAGATTCATATGATAACATTGCATCAAGGGTGTGACACTTATGTATTAAGGACAACAAATAAAATTTATAAAAGAGAAATAAGCTATTTTGATAGAGACAACGATTTAGATAAAAAAAGCGTTGTAACGTAATTACTCACACAATGATTTTATAAAAAAATCCGTTGTGTATATCATACAACGGTTTAACAAAATAAACAATTGTTACAAAGAATATTCAACAAAGAACGGATGAAAACAAAAACCATTGTGTATATTATACAACAGTTTTTTGACCAAAACCATTATTAAGTATTATAACTTACAACACTTTGTTAAAAAAACCAGTGTCTTAAACATTCATGAAATCGAATAAACAAAACATACATGAGTACTAGTCAAATCAGTAGTTGTCCATTAAGATCTCAAACCAAATAAATTTATTTATTTTTGACAATTTTGCAATATCATTAAAATACATAGATCTTGATATCCATAAGGTTGGATCATCCATAAATAATTTTTAAAAAATCGAAATATCAATATGGAACGAAACACTAGTTAGAAGTACTAGTCAAATGACTAGTAGACCGTTAAAATCACAAACCAAATAAATTTATTTTTTTCTAAATTTTTTTAATATCATTAAAATACATGGATCTTGATATCCATATGGTTGGATCATCGATAAGTATTTTTAAAAAAATTGAAACTTCAATCTGGGACGAAACACTAGTTAGAATTACTAGTTAAATCACTAGTTGACCGTTAAGATCTCAAACCAAATAAATAGTTTACAAAGAATCGAATGCAACAAGTGTGTGATAATATAAAATATTCAAGATTCATATGATAACATTGCATCAAGGGTGTGACACTTATGTATTAAGGACAACAAATAAAATTTATAAAAGAGAAATAAGGGATTTTGATACAGACAACGATTTAGCTAATAAAAGCGTTGTAACGTAATTACTCACACAATGATTTTATAAAAAAATCCGTTGTGTATATCATACAACGGTTTAACAAAATAAACAATTGTTACAAAGAATATTCAACAACGAACGCATAAAAACAAAAACCATTGTGTAAATTATACAACAGTTTTTTGACCAAAACCATTGTTAAGTATTATAACTTACAACACTTTGTTAAAAAAAACCAGTGTCTTAAACATTCATGAAATCGAATAAACAAAACATACATGAGTACTAGTCAAATCAGTAGTTGACCATTAAGATCTCAAACCAAATAAATTTATTTATTTTTGACAATTTTGCAATATCATTAAAATACATAGATCTTGATATCCATAAGGTTGGATCGTCCATAAATAATTTTTAAAAAATCGAAATATCAATATGGAACGAAACACTAGTTAGAAGTACTAGTGAAATGACTAGTAGACCGTTAAAATCACAAACCAAATAAATTTATTTTTTTCTAAATTTTTTTAATATCATTAAAATACATGGATCTTGATATCCATATGGTTGGATCATCGATAAGTATTTTTAAAAAAATTGAAACTTCAATCTGGGACGAAACACTAGTTAGAATTACTAGTTAAATCACTAGTTGACCGTTAAGATCTCAAACCAAATAAATAGTTTACAAAGAATCGAATGCAACAAGTGTGTGATAATATAAAATATTCAAGATTCATATGATAACATTGCATCAAGGGTGTGACACTTATGTATTAAGGACAACAAATAAAATTTATAAAAGAGAAATAAGGGATTTTGATACAGACAACGATTTAGCTAAAAAAGCGTTGTAACGTAATTACTCACACAATGATTTTATAAAAAAATCCGTTGTGTATATCATACAACGGTTTAACAAAATAAACAATTGTTACAAAGAATATTCAACAACGAACGGATGAAAACAAAAACCATTGTGTATATTATACAACAGTTTTTTGACCAAAACCATTGTTAAGTATTATAACTTACAACACTTTGTTAAAAAAAACCAGTGTCTTAAACATTCATGAAATCGAATAAACAAAACATACATGAGTACTAGTCAAATCAGTAGTTGACCATTAAGATCTCAAACCAAATAAATTTATTTATTTGTGAATATTTTGCAATATCATTAAAATACATAGATCTTGATATCCATAAGGTTGGATCATCCATAAATAATTTTTAAAAAATCGAAATATCAATATGGAACGAAACACTAGTTAGAAGTACTAGTGAAATGACTAGTAGACCGTTAAAATCACAAACCAAATAAATTTATTTTTTTCTAAATTTTTTTAATATCATTAAAATACATGGATCTTGATATCCATATGGTTGGATCATCGATAAGTATTTTTAAAAAAATTGAAACGTCAATCTGGAACGAAACACTAGTTAGAATTACTAGTCAAATCACTAGTTGACCGTTAATATCTCAAACCAAATAAATAGTTTACAAAGAATCGAATGCAACAAGTGTGTGATAATATAAAATATTCAAGATTCCTATGATAACCTTGCATCAAGGGTGTGACACTTATGTATTAAGGACAACAAATAAAATTTATAAAAGAGAAATAAGCGATTTTGATACAGACAACGATTTAGCTAATAAAAGCGTTGTAACGTAATTACTCACACAATGATTTTATAAAAAAATCCGTTGTGTATATCATACAACGGTTTAACAAAATAAACAATTGTTACAAAGAATATTCAAAAACGAACGCATAAAAACAAAAACCATTGTGTATATTATACAACAGTTTTTTGACCAAAACCATTATTAAGTATTATAACTTACAACACTTTGTTAAAAAAACCAGTGTCTTAAACATTCATGAAATCGAATAAACAAAACATACATGAGTACTAGTCAAATCAGTAGTTGACCATTAAGATATCAAACCAAATAAATTTATTTATTTTTGAAAATTTTGCAATATCATTAAAATACATAGATCTTGATATCCATAAGGTTGGATCATCCATAAATAATTTTTAAAAAATCGAAATATCAATATGGAACGAAACACTAGTTAGAAGTACTAGTGAAATGACTAGTAGACCGTTAAAATCACAAACCAAATAAATTTATTTTTTTCTAAATTTTTTTAATATCATTAAAATACATGGATCTTGATATCCATATGGTTGGATCATCGATAAGTATTTTTAAAAAAATTGAAACTTCAATCTGGGACGAAACACTAGTTAGAATTACTAGTTAAATCACAAGTTGACCGTTAAGATCTCAAACCAAATAAATAGTTTACAAAGAATCGAATGCAACAAGTGTGTGATAATATAAAATATTCAAGATTCATATGATAACATTGCATCAAGGGTGTGACACTTATGTATTAAGGACAACAAATAAAATTTATAAAAGAGAAATAAGGGATTTTGATACAGACAACGATTTAGCTAAAAAAGCGTTGTAACGTAATTACTCACACAATGATTTTATAAAAAAATCCGTTGTGTATATCATACAACGGTTTAACAAAATAAACAATTGTTACAAAGAATATTCAACAACGAACGGATGAAAACAAAAACCATTGTGTATATTATACAACAGTTTTTTGACCAAAACCATTGTTAAGTATTATAACTTACAACACTTTGTTAAAAAAAACCAGTGTCTTAAACATTCATGAAATCGAATAAACAAAACATACATGAGTACTAGTCAAATCAGTAGTTGACCATTAAGATCTCAAACCAAATAAATTTATTTATTTGTGAATATTTTGCAATATCATTAAAATACATAGATCTTGATATCCATAAGGTTGGATCATCCATAAATAATTTTTAAAAAATCGAAATATCAATATGGAACGAAACACTAGTTAGAAGTACTAGTGAAATGACTAGTAGACCGTTAAAATCACAAACCAAATAAATTTATTTTTTTCTAAATTTTTTTAATATCATTAAAATACATGGATCTTGATATCCATATGGTTGGATCATCGATAAGTATTTTTAAAAAAATTGAAACGTCAATCTGGAACGAAACACTAGTTAGAATTACTAGTCAAATCACTAGTTGACCGTTAATATCTCAAACCAAATAAATAGTTTACAAAGAATCGAATGCAACAAGTGTGTGATAATATAAAATATTCAAGATTCCTATGATAACCTTGCATCAAGGGTGTGACACTTATGTATTAAGGACAACAAATAAAATTTATAAAAGAGAAATAAGCGATTTTGATACAGACAACGATTTAGCTAATAAAAGCGTTGTAACGTAATTACTCACACAATGATTTTATAAAAAAATCCGTTGTGTATATCATACAACGGTTTAACAAAATAAACAATTGTTACAAAGAATATTCAAAAACGAACGCATAAAAACAAAAACCATTGTGTATATTATACAACAGTTTTTTGACCAAAACCATTATTAAGTATTATAACTTACAACACTTTGTTAAAAAAACCAGTGTCTTAAACATTCATGAAATCGAATAAACAAAACATATATGAGTACTAGTCAAATCAGTAGTTGACCATTAAGATATCAAACCAAATAAATTTATTTATTTTTGAAAATTTTGCAATATCATTAAAATACATAGATCTTGATATCCATAAGGTTGGATCGTCCATAAATAATTTTTAAAAAATCGAAAGATCAATATGGAACGAAACACTAGTTAGAAGTACTAGTCAAATGACTAGTAGACCGTTAAAATCACAAACCAAATAAATTTATTTTTTTCTAAATTTTTTTAATATCATTAAAATACATGGATCTTGATATCCATATGGTTGGATCATCGATAAGTATTTTTAAAAAAATTGAAACGTCAATCTGGGACGAAACACTAGTTAGAATTACTAGTCAAATCACTAGTTGACCGTTAATATCTCAAACCAAATAAATAGTTTACAAAGAATCGAATGCAACAAGTGTGTGATAATATAAAATATTCAAGATTCATATGATAACCTTGCATCAAGGGTGTGACACTTATGTATTAAGGACAACAAATAAAATTTATAAAAGAGAAATAAGCGATTTTGATACAGACAACGATTTAGATAAAAAAAGCGTTGTAACGTAATTACTCACACAATGATTTTATAAAAAAATCCGTTGTGTATATCATACAACGGTTTACCAAAATAAACAATTGTTACAAAGAATATTCAACAACGAACGGATGAAAACAAAAACCATTGTGTATATTATACAACAGTTTTTTGACCAAAACCATTATTAAGTATTATAACTTACAACACTTTGTTAAAAAAAAACCAGTGTCTTAAACATTCATGAAATCGAATAAACAAAACATACATGAGTACTAGTCAAATCAGTAGTTGACCATTAAGATCTCAAACCAAATAAATTTATTTATTTTTGAAAATTTTGCAATATCATTAAAATACATAGATCTTGATATCCATAAGGTTGGATCATCCATAAATAATTTTTAAAAAATTGAAATATCAATATGGAACGAAACACTAGTTAGAAGTACTAGTCAAATGACTAGTAGACCGTTAAAATCACAAACCAAATAAATTGAATTTTTTCTAAATTTTTTTAATATCATTAAAATACATGGATCTTGATATCCATATGGTTGGATCATCGATAAGTATTTTTAAAAAAATTGAAACTTCAATCTGGGACGAAACACTAGTTAGAATTACTAGTTAAATCACTAGTTGACCGTTAAGATCTCAAACCAAATAAATAGTTTACAAAGAATCGAATGCAACAAGTGTGTGATAATATAAAATATTCAAGATTCATATGATAACATTGCATCAAGGGTGTGACACTTATGTATTAAGGACAACAAATAAAATTTATAAAAGAGAAATAAGGGATTTTGATACAGACAACGATTTAGCTAATAAAAGCGTTGTAACGTAATTACTCACACAATGATTTTATAAAAAAATCCGTTGTGTATATCATACAACGGTTTAACAAAATAAACAATTGTTACAAAGAATATTCAACAACGAACGCATAAAAACAAAAACCATTGTGTAAATTATACAACAGTTTTTTGACCAAAACCATTGTTAAGTATTATAACTTACAACACTTTGTTAAAAAAAACCAGTGTCTTAAACATTCATGAAATCGAATAAACAAAACATACATGAGTACTAGTCAAATCAGTAGTTGACCATTAAGATCTCAAACCAAATAAATTTATTTATTTTTGAATATTTTGCAATATCATTAAAATACATAGATCTTGATATCCATAAGGTTGGATCGTCCATAAATAATTTTTAAAAAATCGAAATATCAATATGGAACGAAACACTAGTTAGAAGTACTAGTGAAATGACTAGTAGACCGTTAAAATCACAAACCAAATAAATTTATTTTTTTCTAAATTTTTTTAATATCATTAAAATACATGGATCTTGATATCCATATGGTTGGATCATCGATAAGTATTTTTAAAAAAATTGAAACTTCAATCTGGGACGAAACACTAGTTAGAATTACTAGTTAAATCACTAGTTGACCGTTAAGATCTCAAACCAAATAAATAGTTTACAAAGAATCGAATGCAACAAGTGTGTGATAATATAAAATATTCAAGATTCATATGATAACATTGCATCAAGGGTGTGACACTTATGTATTAAGGACAACAAATAAAATTTATAAAAGAGAAATAAGGGATTTTGATACAGACAACGATTTAGCTAAAAAAGCGTTGTAACGTAATTACTCACACAATGATTTTATAAAAAAATCCGTTGTGTATATCATACAACGGTTTAACAAAATAAACAATTGTTACAAAGAATATTCAACAACGAACGGATGAAAACAAAAACCATTGTGTATATTATACAACAGTTTTTTGACCAAAACCATTATTAAGTATTATAACTTACAACACTTTGTTAAAAAAAACCAGTGTCTTAAACATTCATGAAATCGAATAAACAAAACATACATGAGTACTAGTCAAATCAGTAGTTGACCATTAAGATCTCAAACCAAATAAATTTATTTATTTTTGAATATTTTGCAATATCATTAAAATACATAGATCTTGATATCCATAAGGTTGGATCGTCCATAAATAATTTTTAAAAAATCGAAATATCAATATGGAACGAAACACTAGTTAGAAGTACTAGTGAAATGACTAGTAGAACGTTAAAATCACAAACCAAATAAATTTATTTTTTTCTAAATTTTTTTAATATCATTAAAATACATGGATCTTGATATCCATATGGTTGGATCATCGATAAGTATTTTAAAAAAAATTGAAACTTCAATCTGGGACGAAACACTAGTTAGAATTACTAGTTAAATCACTAGTTGACCGTTAAGATCTCAAACCAAATAAATAGTTTACAAAGAATCGAATGCAACAAGTGTGTGATAATATAAAATATTCAAGATTCATATGATAACATTGCATCAAGGGTGTGACACTTATGTATTAAGGACAACAAATAAAATTTATAAAAGAGAAATAAGCGATTTTGATACAGACAACGATTTAGCTAAAAAAGCGTTGTAACGTAATTACTCACACAATGATTTTATAAAAAAATCCGTTGTGTATATCATACAACGGTTTAACAAAATAAACAATTGTTACAAAGAATATTCAACAACGAACGGATGAAAACAAAAACCATTGTGTATATTATACAACAGTTTTTTGACCAAAACCATTATTAAGTATTATAACTTACAACACTTTGTTAAAAAAAACCAGTGTCTTAAACATTCATGAAATCGAATAAACAAAACATACATGAGTACTAGTCAAATCAGTAGTTGACCATTAAGATCTCAAACCAAATAAATTTATTTATTTTTGAAAATTTTGCAATATCATTAAAATACATAGATCTTGATATCCATAAGGTTGGATCATCCATAAATAATTTTTAAAAAATCGAAATATCAATATGGAACGAAACACTAGTTAGAAGTACTAGTCAAATGACTAGTAGACCGTTAAAATCACAAACCAAATAAATTTATTTTTTTCTAAATTTTTTTAATATCATTAAAATACATGGATCTTGATATCCATATGGTTGGATCATCGATAAGTATTTTTAAAAAAATTGAAACGTCAATCTGGAACGAAACACTAGTTAGAATTACTAGTCAAATCACTAGTTGACCGTTAATATCTCAAACCAAATAAATAGTTTACAAAGAATCGAATGCAACAAGTGTGTGATAATATTAAATATTCAAGATTCCTATGATAACCTTGCATCAAGGGTGTGACACTTATGTATTAAGGACAACAAATAAAATTTATAAAAGAGAAATAAGCGATTTTGATACAGACAACGATTTAGCTAATAAAAGCGTTGTAACGTAATTACTCACACAATGATTTTATAAAAAAATCCGTTGTGTATATCATACAACGGTTTAACAAAATAAACAATTGTTACAAAGAATATTCAAAAACGAACGCATAAAAACAAAAACCATTGTGTATATTATACAACAGTTTTTTGACCAAAACCATTATTAAGTATTATAACTTACAACACTTTGTTAAAAAAACCAGTGTCTTAAACATTCATGAAATCGAATAAACAAAACATACATGAGTACTAGTCAAATCAGTAGTTGACCATTAAGATATCAAACCAAATAAATTTATTTATTTTTGAAAATTTTGCAATATCATTAAAATACATAGATCTTGATATCCATAAGGTTGGATCGTCCATAAATAATTTTTAAAAAATTGAAATATCAATATGGAACGAAACACTAGTTAGAAGTACTAGTGAAATGACTAGTAGACCGTTAAAATCACAAACCAAATAAATTTATTTTTTTCTAAATTTTTTTAATATCATTAAAATACATGGATCTTGATATCCATATGGTTGGATCATCGATAAGTATTTTTAAAAAAATTGAAACTTCAATCTGGGACGAAACACTAGTTAGAATTACTAGTTAAATCACTAGTTGACCGTTAAGATCTCAAACCAAATAAATAGTTTACAAAGAATCGAATGCAACAAGTGTGTGATAATATTAAATATTCAAGATTCCTATGATAACCTTGCATCAAGGGTGTGACACTTATGTATTAAGGACAACAAATAAAATTTATAAAAGAGAAATAAGCGATTTTGATACAGACAACGATTTAGCTAATAAAAGCGTTGTAACGTAATTACTCACACAATGATTTTATAAAAAAATCTGTTGTGTATATCATACAACGGTTTAACAAAATAAACAATTGTTACAAAGAATATTCAACAACGAACGGATAAAAACAAAAACCATTGTGTATATTATACAACAGTTTTTTGACCAAAACCATTGTTAAGTTTTATAACTTACAACACTTTGTTAAAAAAACCAGTGTCTTAAACATTCATGAAATCGAATAAACAAAACATACATGAGTACTAGTCAAATCAGTAGTTGACCATTAAGATCTCAAACCAAATAAATTTATTTATTTTTGAAA
The DNA here is from genome assembly GCA_030848705.1 of Heracleum sosnowskyi. Classification (NCBI taxonomy): domain Eukaryota; kingdom Viridiplantae; phylum Streptophyta; class Magnoliopsida; order Apiales; family Apiaceae; genus Heracleum; species Heracleum sosnowskyi. The sequence continues at coordinate 109,486,478 of CM061242.1, read as the reverse complement.
ATTTTGCAATATCATTAAAATACATAGATCTTGATATCCATAAGGTTGGATCGTCCATAAATAATTTTTAAAAAATCGAAATATCAATATGGAACAAAACACTAGTTAGAAGTACTAGTCAAATGACTAGTAGACCGTTAAAATCACAAACCAAATAAATTTATTTTTTTCTAAATTTTTTTAATATCATTAAAATACATGGATCTTGATATCCATATGGTTGGATCATCGATAAGTATTTTTAAAAAAATTGAAACGTCAATCTGGAACGAAACACTAGTTAGAATTACTAGTCAAATCACTAGTTGACCGTTAATATCTCAAACCAAATAAATAGTTTACAAAGAATCGAATGCAACAAGTGTGTGATAATATTAAATATTCAAGATTCTTATGATAACATTGCATCAAGGGTGTGACACTTATGTATTAAGGATAACAAATAAAATTTATAAAAGAGAAATCAGCGATTTTGATACAGACAACGATTTAGCTAATAAAAGCGTTGTAACGTAATTACTCACACAATGATTTTACAAAAAAATCCGTTGTGTATATCATACAACGGTTTAACAAAATAAACAATTGTTACAAAGAATATTCAACAGCATACGGATCAAAATGGAAACCATTGTGTATATTATACAACAGTTTTTCGACCAAAACAATTGTTAAGTACTATAACTTACAACACTTTGTTCAAATAAACCAGTGTCTTAAACATTTTTGAAATCGTATAAACAAAACATACGTGAGTACTAGTCAAATCAGTAGTTGACCGTTAAGATCTCAAACCAAATAAATTTATTTTTTTCTGAAATTTTTATAATATCATTAAAATAAAGTGATCTTGATATTCATGCGGTTGGATCGCCGATAAAGATTTTTTTTTAAAAATCGAAATATCAATCTAGGACGAAACTCTAGTTAAAAGTACTAGTCAAATCACTAGTTGACCGTTAAGATCTCAAAACAAATAAATATTTTTCAAAAAATCGAATACAACAAGTGTGTGATAATATTAAATATTCAATATTCCTATGATAACATTGCATCAAGGGTGTGACACTTATGTATTAAGGACAAAAAATAAAATTTATAAAAGAGAAATCAGCTATTTTGATACAGACAACGATTTAGCTAATAAAAGCGTTATAACGTAATTACTCACACAATGATTTTCTAAAACAATCTGTTGTGTATATAATAAAACATAAAGTATATATATATAAATCAAATACATAAAACATACGTGAGTCGCGACATATATATATTAATATAAGACAATTTACTCACGACTTTGTAATTAAATTATATCAATATTGTTTTTAATAATATTTGGTATGTTACTTGTATTTTATTCTAAGATTGGTATGTCCCTATTTTTTTTAAAGTACTCTAATTCAGACAACACTCTACAACTACCGTTGTTTGTAGACTTCTTAAACAATAAATGTTAAAAAACACTTGTTTCATTCCCACAACGGTTTGCTGCACCATTGTCTCAGGATTATTCGCACAATACGACTAAAAAAACAGTTGTATCATTATAACAACGGTTTTCTGTAGCATTGTCATAGGTTTATTCACACAACACTGCTGAAAATAGTTGTCTATTGGTCACGCTTACGCAACAGCACTTTAAAAATACCGTTGTCTAATTCAATTTTCTAGACAATGGTTTTTAAACCGTTGTAATCACCCTGGATTAGACAATACTTTTTCGAGGTTGAAAAATAACCGTTGTCAGTTAATTCTGGGCAACACTTTTTCGACCGAGCATTGTGTGATCAGTGTTGTCTGATTGCGTTTTTCTTGTAGTGACATATCATTGCATACATTATTGAACCAATTGCAGAAGCATATGGTACCTTTTTCATACGGTCCTTATCATCTAATGATTTAGGACAGTTTTCTTTTGAGATCACTATCCCATGAGACACATGGACAAATCCCCTCTTTGCCTCTTGCATCCCAAAACGATGCAATACTTTGTCAATGTATGTACTCTGACTTAAGCCGATTAATCTTCTAGATCTATCTCTATAGATCTTGATCCCTAATATATAGGTAGCATCGCCTAAGTCTTTCATTGAGAAATTTTTTCCCAACCAAGTCTTAACAGCCTGAAGAGAAGGTATGTCATTCCCTATTAGTAATATATCATCAACATATAATACTAGGAATGCCACTTTGCTCCCACTAACCTTCTTGTAAACACAAGGCTCATCTTCATTTTGAATAAAGCCAAACTCTTTGATTGTTATATCAAAACGAATGTTCCAACTCCTTGAGGCCTGCTTCAATCCATAAATAGATCGTAGTAGCTTACAGACCATTCTAGCAAATCTCGGATCGACAAAACCTTCTGGTTGTATCATATACAAATCCTCTTCTAAGCTCCCATTTAAGAAAGCGGTTTTGACATCCATTTGCCAGATTTTATAGTCATAGTAAGCTGCTATCGCAAGCAAAATCCTGATGGACTTGACCATAGCTACTGGTGAGAAAGTTTCATCATAGTCAATACCATGAATTTGTTTGAAACCTTTCACCACTAGTCTTGCTTTGTAGGTCATTACATTACCATCCATGTCTGTTTTCTTCTTGAAAACCCATTTGCACCCAATAGGTTTTACCCCTTCAGGTGGTTCAACCAAAGTCCATACTTTGTTTTCATACATGGAATTCATCTCAGATTTCATAGCTTCCAGCCATCTCTCAGAATCTGGACTATTCATAGCATCCTGATAGGTAAGAGGCTCATCTTCATCCATAAGCATTACATCGCCAGTCTGAGTTAAGAGAAATCCATAATATCTCTCAGGCTCGTGGCGAATCCTACCAGATCTACGAACAACCTGTGTTTCTTGAGCAGTAACATTTTCATGTTCTTCGTGCTCATGTTCCAAATCTGGTTCAATGTCATTCTGTGGTTCTCGAACTTCATCGAGATCTATCATACTCCCACTGTTTTTCTTAGAGAACAGTTCTCTTTCAAGAAATACAGCAGTTCGAGCAACAAACACTTTGCTCTCGGTACGATTATAGAAATAATACCCTTTAGTTTCTTTTGGGTATCCCACAAAATTACATTTGTCTGATTTCGGTCCTAGCTTGTCAGTGACTAAACGTTTCACAAACACTTCACATCCCCATACTTTCAAAAAGGACATGCTATGACGTTTCTCAGTCCATATCTCATATGGTGTAGTTTGAACCGATTTAGTAGGAACTCGGTTAAGTGTGTGTGCAGCCGTTTCTAGAGCATAACCCCAAAAACTAATTGGAAGATCCGCTAGACTCATCATCGATCGCACCATGTCCAACAAGGTAAAATTTCTCCTTTCAGATACACCATTCCACTGTGGTGTTCCAGGAGGTGTGAGATGTGATACAATACCACACTCCTTTAAGTAATTCTTAAATTCTAAGCTTAAGTACTCACCTCCACGATCAGATCGTAGAGTTTTAATACTTCCGCCTATTTGCTTTTCCACTTTTGCCTTGTACTCTTTGAATTTTTCAAATGATTCGGATTTGTTCTTCAAAAGATACACATATCCGTATCTACTAAAATCATCAGTAAAGGTTATGAAGTAATAAAAGCCACCTCTTGCCATCGTACGCATTGGACCACATACATCACTATGTATGAGTTCTAATCGTTCGGTGGCCCTCTCACTAGTTCCGGTAAAAGGAGCTTTAGTCATTTTTCCAATGAGACAAGGTTCGCATTCTTCGTATGATTCAAAATCAAACTTATCCAAGTATCCATCCTTATGTAACTTGGAAATGCGTTTCTCATTTATATGGCCTAAATGACAATGCCAAAGGTATGTTTGATTTGAGTCATTAGCCTTAATATGTTTATTATTTACATTATAGACAGGAATATCAAGATCAAGAACATATAAACCATTAAATAAACGTGCAACCCCATAGGTAACATTATTCAAACCAAAGGAACAACTATTGTTCTGAATTGTAAAGGAAAAACCTTTCTTGTCCAAACAAGAAACAGAAATAATGTTTCTGCAAATCGCAGGCACGTAAAAACAGTTCTCAAGTTCTAAAATAAGCCCAGTGGGCAACGATAAATTATAAGTCCCTACAGCCAAAGCTGCAACCTTTGCTCCATTGCCAACGCGTAGGTCGGCTTCTCCTTTCGCCAAAGTCCTACTCCTTTGTAGTTCCTGCACATTTATACAAATGTGAGAACCACATCCAGTATCTAATACCCATGATGTAGAAGTAGACAAATTGACTTCTATAACATACATACCTGAATCAGAAATCTTCACAGACTTCATTCCCTTCAGGTTCAAATCTTCCAAATAAGCTTGACAATTACGCTTCCAATGACCCGACTTCTTGCAAAAGTGACATACATCACCCTTTGCAGCACCTTTTGCAACACCTCTAGTAGGCTTCAAAGCCTTTTTGAAAGCAGGCTTCAGATTAGCAGATTTAGATCCAATCTTCTTCTTGCCTTTCCATTTCCCCTTTCCTTTGGCATTCCCTTTATTCACCATCATTATGGGAGCAGGGTTAGCCTTTGACATATTGGTCTCAACAGTCCTCAATAATGCCAATAGTTCGGTAGGTGTTTTGTCTATCTCACTCATAATATAGTTTATTACAAATTGAGTGTAGTTGTTGTTCAAAGACTGCAAGATCAAATCTGCTTGGTGTTCCGGTAAAACCGGGTAACCCAAATTCTCAAGGGTTTCCAAATACCCTATCATCTTTAGAACATGCGGTCCAACCGGGTCACGATCTCCCTGTTTGCATGCATACAACGCTTTGCTTACATCAAACCTCTCTTGACGAGCTTGACCCTCAAACATCCTTTTGAGGTGCTCTATCATGTCATAGGCGTCCATACACTCATGTTGTTTCCGAAGCTCAGGACTCATAGTCGCTAGCATCAAACAACAGACATCCGTAGAATCATCAAGATGCTTCTGATAAGCATTTTGTTGAGCCTCGGTTGCTTCAGCAGCAAGAGGTCCAGGGTGAGGAATATCAAGGACATAAAGCTTACGCTCCTGCCTGAGGACAATCCTCAAATTCCTATGCCAATCAAGGAAGTTGGTTCCTGTCAGCTTTTCCTTCTCAAGGACTGATCGCACAGAGAAATTGTTTGAGTTTGCCATTTAGATATCTACAATGTTAAAATGCATAAAATAAGTTAGTTGCAGATTTATTAAATTATGTTCAAGTGATTATCCATATATATTCACAATATATATCTCCCACTATTTTTATCAAATCAATAGCCCTAACTATTAATTCGGAAGGCATTACTCTAAATCCTTCTAGTGAGCCAAGATCCATATTTCGTCACGCTTAAGGTCAGCTTTGGCTTTTCTCCCAAAACATGATTTATTTAGGTAGACAACTCTTGTCAATTATATCATATATAACTCTTGGAAAGTTTGGTAGAACAACATTTGTCCATATTTATCCAATAAATCATACCAAACTCCATGCCTTTAAGTTCACAATCCTATTGTGGTAACTTAGTTAAGTCTAACCCAATGGTCTAATAGTTAAGTATCACATTTACTTCATCGCGCCATACCACGATAGATTGGAGTGCTTCGCTTTGGCGAACCCACTCTTTCTCGATCTAGGTCTTGACGAGTGTTGCCCATTGGAAGGCATCTAAGTGACTTAATATTTTAAATTTAGGGATTTTATTATTAAAACGACCATGATCCCATCATCAAGAGATTCCCAATTTTTCCTTGAACTAAGTACTTCAATTCAAAATTCATCAATGGTTTGATTTCCAGTCCAATGGAGGAGTCACAGTGGTCTCACTTAAAACCCGCCTTTCTTACAAGCGCTGCTTGTATTTTTTGTCAAAATCGCCCCATATCAAAAAATCGAAAATTCATACTTATGTTCGTGTTTCATAAACACAGGAATCTCATGTTCGTTTTGTTCAATTTTAAAATCTTGAATCTTTACAGATTTTATCTTGTTTAGCAGGCATGGCATGGGTGATGTATCTAATACATACATGTTTAATCTAATTAAAACATGCATCAATATAGCTACGCATACATACCATCATCACATGCATCATATATGTAAAGTGCATAAAGTAAACGTGCTTGGTTATGGCCCAATCCTATGCGATTTTTCCAAGCTAAGGAAAAACCAAGGTCAATCTATGGTGGTATCAAATACAACATAATAAATTACACATGTCTTCATGCTTCCTTGTAATGTCTCCTATGATCGCCTCCTTGGCATGCCTCCATGTCTTCATATCATCAATTACATAATATGAAAAGCTAATCTAATAAACTTACAAGAGAAACTCGAGTTACATTCGAGATTTAATCATTACAAGAATGAATGACATGCAAGTCGTATTTAAAACCAAAACCATAATCAAAAACCACTAACCTATGGGTCTTAGGGCCATAACCATACACCATGCTCAATTAACAGTTAAGAATATCACACAATATCATATTTTTATGATCCAATCACAAAATCAAATAAAGTGTAAATCAGAAAATTAAAATCAGAATTATGAAAACAATAAATCGCTGTTTACAGACAGTAAACGACGTCAAACGCCTTACAGATGAACGAGTGACATAGTCTGTATTGTTCAGACGCCCGTTGCCCTTTCAAAAAAGGTATTTTCGGCGAATTTCTGAGACAGTATGCAAATTTCACCAAATCTGCGCAGCCAATCAGAAATCGTATCGAATACGATTCTCATAACAAGAACAAAAATATATCATGTATATATCAGTATACATACAGATTATATGATCATCATATGATCATCTCAATCATCATTATTAAACAATTTATGTATATACATCAATACAATATTCATGTTTTCATAAAAACAACGCATCAATCATGATAGTCGCAAACATGATTTTATCATCAAAACAGTAAACATATAAACGAATTAAACACTTTTCGCAAGTAGCTCTGATACCATTGAAGGGTTTCGGGCATGAAAACGCAACGGAAAAATGCGTAAAATAGAAAATTTAACGAAACCCTCCGCAGGATCCATGCGAAAAACGATATTTAATTCGTGAATAGAATCGTTTACCTTTTGAAGCTTTACGAAAGGCTGACTAATGGAGGTCCTTTGATATGATCACCACGTGTCCCGCCTTGCGATACACGTCTCTAATTAGTCCACACGAACGCCCGATCGTCCAACGATCACCGGAGTTGGTACTAGCCAAGAACTGCCCTCGGAACTCTCTCTCTCTCTCTAGCCTCTCTTTGATGTAGAGCAGCTAGGGTTTTTTAAGAAAAACGTTTTTTCAATTTCTTAACCCTAAAATAATACATCTTAATGTATTTATATCAAGAGAGAATTCTGGGCCTATACCTAATCTGATTGGGCTTCCAAAACCCAATCTGATGATTATTAGTAGTATTATTTATTATATTCGAATTATTATATAATTAATCAAGTCCTACTTAATTAATCCAATAATTCAATAATAATAATAATTCAATTAAATTCGAAATTTAATTAATGCTCCGTTTAAAACGTTCTTTATGTGTAACCCTTTAGGTTATTATTACGTTGGCAATAATTTTAATATCTCATAATAAAATTATAAACAATGAGCGGCATCTAGTAATACATCATTGCTACCCAAGTAATAATAATAATCGGTGATCCAATTAAACCTTTAATGAATAATGTTCCATGTAATATAATCCTTTTAACCTTATATTATAGATTAAACTCGAGGCATGGTTTATGTCATCCTCTTCAACATTTAATCCCGGTTTACTTGATCGATGAGTAGACTATTAAACAAATCACAATTTGAGCATGGCCATGCATTTCATAGTCTCACTCAATCAAGAGGCCAATAATATCACTCCTAAAATAGGAGGGTTAAATCCTATATCTATCATTCATATTTCTCATATGATTCATAATATACCCAATGTCCACCTTTATCATTACCCGGTCAAAGGTAACTTTGAGTAGAATCAAAGTATATTAATTCTCATATAGAAATATAATGATTTCAAGTCTAAGGATCATTACACCATTATCATTGTGAGAATTGCTTATGACACTTGATAACATTTACCATGAAGAATTCACACGGTGGGTCTATCCAGTGCCATGTTCTGCTAACATGCACTTATGTCTTTGACTTTAGTATCACCATACTTATAACCAATGAGATGTGGTCATCAATCAACAAACATACTAGTCTTAATGCATTATTATTGTCCTCAAATAATAATACTGGACTAGGGATCTTTTAGGATTATAAACACTACTCATATAATCTCATTTCTAAGTCACATACTTAGAGATATAGAATTCATGCTTATATTCCAAGGACATTTATTATTCTAATATTTATATCGCAGTTAATAAAGACATAATAAATAATTGAAAGAAAATCCATAGAACATATTTATTAATAATCAAAATGTCTTCCCTAAGAACAATAGTATTGTCTCTAGGGCACAAGCACTAACAGCCTTGTCAGCCATAAAAGTGCTTGAAGAACCATAAGTAGTTCTAAGACTTAGATTTCATTTTTGTGGCAAGCTGATCCTTCTCAAGATCATCATCATCATTATCATCACTATCACTATCTCCAGAATCATCAGCATCATCAGGATCAGGAATAACAATACCTTTAAATTTATCCTGTGACTCTGAGATAGGATCTATCAATGGCCTTGAGCTCAGTGGTTGTATCAGGATTGGCTCAGCATCAGGAGTACCACTAGCATCATGAGCAACACTGTCAGGATTTGATATGTTTGCATCAGTATTTTCTACCAATGGTTCTTGTGTAGCTTGAGGTTCAGAAGCTGCTTCAACACTTTGAGTTAAAGGTTTTCTTGTGTGCTTCCCTCAGGGGCAGTGTTCTCGACCATAAATTCCATGTCAGGAATATCAGAAGCCCCTTGAGCATTGTCGGGAAGCTCCAAATAAACTGTAGCTGTTGTGCCTGCATCTTCACATTGAGAAGATGGTTCTTGTGTGGTTGGAATGCATATGTCTTCCTTCTCCCTTTGAGAAAATGGTTCTTGTGGGACCATTTCTTCATCTATGCCTTCACTCACACTTTGAGTGAGCGAGTCTTGTGTGGCGGGATCTTCAGTAGTAGTTGAACCACTTTGAGGTTCATGTTCATATGGGCTAGATCCTTTCAGTTTCTTCTGTCTCCTGAAAACTATCTCAGTTGCCTTCCTTTTCTTCTGCAATGGAGGTGTAAACCCAAGTTTGGAAACAATTTCAGCAACCTTCTCCCTTGAAATTTCAAGAATCATTTTAGTTGGAGAGGCTAGAGAGTCTGGGATTGAGACAATCTTTGTTTCTTCATCAGGAATACCAACGTCAGGATTAGCTTGAGCATTAGGAATTGATGATTCGTCAGGATTTGTAGTAGCCTGAACATCAGTATCCTGCATCTTCAAATAAATATGATACCAGCTCTTTATTAACTTCTTTTTCTTCTGTGGCTTAGCAGATGGTGCCCCAGCTTCAACAACAGTATCAGTAACTTCCTTGTTCATCTTAAACTTGGAGGAAAGTACCTTATCATCCTCAGAATCAGAATCAGAATCACCCAAAATAAGCTTTCTCTTCGCAGCAACCTCCTCAAACTTATCAGCCTTCTTAACTGGACCCCTTGTACACCCCCTTGTTTCTTTTGTTTAGTGAGTGGTGTAGAAGAGAAATCCTTTGATCCTGATTGTCTTCCAGACACATCAGATCTAGCTGATTTCTTAGTTTTTACAACTAAACTCTTTTGAGAGACATTAGAGGTGGCTGTAGATTGTTTAGAGTGTTTAGGTTGGATGCTTGGGTCAGGAACAAGGTGTGATTGGCCTTGTCCCATAGCATCAGAAACTGATCCATATTTAGTAGGCATTTTCTCTTGCAAGAAAAGCCTGACCTCATCAGGAATGAAGGCATTGCCTTGGAAACCATTTGCCTTATCACTCTTGACTAAGGACTTCACATTATTATCAGTAATTCTACAAATTGGTAGAATTACATCCTCTTCAAAAATAGCATCAGGACATAAGTGATTAAAAATCAATTGAAAAAATCGAAGGAAGCAAACATAACCACATTTATCTACTTTCCTATCACTTAAAGCTTTTAAAACAAAAGTATCATAGTCAAATACTGTAGAATGGATTAGAGAATACCCAATTTTCAAAGATCTTGATGGTAGAGCATCAAAGTTTGATGTCTTGTTCAGGAAACAACGACTTGTCGAAGAAAAAGTTCCATTCCTTCTTTAGCTTTGTCCTGGAGAGATTTCCATATCTCTTAACCTCACCATTATAGCCCAACTTGGTAACAAACTCAAAGAGAATTGAGTCTGTAACTATATCAGGAACATTGTCACCCAGAATCGGCAAATGTAGTGCCTCTTCAACAACAGCTGGGGTAACATGATATGTAACACCATTGAATTCAAAGTTCATCAGTATTGTTCCTGATGGTCCTTTACCAAAGACTATTGTGTTCCATACCTGCATCACTAATTTAAAAGATACACTAGCAGGTTCTGTTAGAGCATACTTCAATGGGCTTGAAGTTAAGAAATCCTGTATAATGTGAAACTCAGTGGGCAAATCCTGATGATCTAAAACGGCCACAAAGTTATTAGTGGCAAAAGTAACACCACTAATTACTGTCTGTTTGTTCATGAATGATGAAGACGCCATTGATACAGTATAGAAAACTTAAGAATTGAGATTTAGAAATTAGGGTTCGTAAGCACAGAGAGAGAAGAAGATGAAAAACTGATGCTGTGAGAGAGTAATTTGCAAAAGAGAAAACAAATTGTATTTTGTTAACACAAATTGTATTTTGTAAAACAAAATATTACTCTCAATGACAGGTGGCAAAATGTGATTTGTGCTCAAATAATTAGTGGACCAAATTACGTGCGTAATTAAACATAACTGCACCGCTTTTTATGTGAATCTATGTGCATGTATATATCAGTGTGACACACGCGCGTATATAGTTGTCCAACTAAAGTTCAAACGTTTCCATCAAATACTGACGAAAAATTAGGCACAAATTAAGAAAAATTGAAATGCTGACATGTCCATCAGGATTGACCAAGAGACTTCCTGTCAGGATTTTGTCCTATCAGGATTCGATCAAAATTACATACCTTACTGAATGACCATCAGGATTTGATAGTCATCAGGACTTGTTATCTATAGATTTTCTCAGTAATTCTCAAAGTTCATCATTCCAAGTTCATTCACCAACTTGTTGAAGGTAGCTTCAGGCAGTGGCTTGGTGAATATATCAGCTAGTTGTTGATCAGTAGGACCAACAAAATGCATTTCAATTGTTCCTTCCAGGACTTGTTCTCTTATAAAATGGTACCTGATACTTATGTGCTTAGTAAGAGAATGCTGAACTAGATTTCCTGTCATTGCAATAGCACTTTGGTTATCACAATAAATAGGGATTTTGGAGTATGACAGCCCATAATCTAACAACTGATTCCTCATCCACATTATCTGTGCACAGCAGCTTCCTGCATCAATGTACTAAGCTTCTGCAGTTGATGTAGAGATAGACTTTTGCTTTTTACTGAACCAAGAAACTAGTCTACCACCCAAAAACTGACAACTTCCTGAAGTACTTTTCCTGTCTATTTTGCACCCTGCAAAATCAGCATCTGAATAACCACACAAACCAAAATCTGATTCCCTTGCATACCAAAGGCCAAAAGAAGGAGTGCCTTTTAGATATCTGAAAATTCTTTTGACTGCAATCAGATGTGGTTCCATGGGATTTGCTTGAAATCTTGCACAAAGACAGGTTGCAAACATGATATCTGGTCTACTTGCAGTGAGATATAAGAGTGAGCCTATCATTCCCCTTTAGTGAGAGTACTTGCAGTTGCACTATATTGCATGTTAAACCTTTTCATTAATTTCTTTTTGTACTTTGACTGATTGATAAAGATGCCATCATCAGTCTGCACTACTAGAAATTCATCAATAGACATCGGCTATTACCCGATGTCTGTCTAAACAACCAACCGATGTCTACGCGGGTGTTGTTAAATGTCTGAGTGTTTAGACATCGGTTTTTCACTGACGTCTATTGTATAAAACCACATCGTTTTCAAGACAAATTCTGATGTCATTGGCACACATTTATCACAAATGTATATTATTACCATTTGAATATTGTTATATTATCAAGGTTGGATCGAGTTAAACAAATGACACACAAGTTAAAAAGAAATATTGACATTGATTTGCTCAGAAAAAACGATGTCTAAGATGGGAATTAACAGCGGTTCTCTTTAGGCCCATGATGTTAAACAGATATCAGACATCTATTTATTTGGTGAAGTTGATGTTGTATATTGTCTTTAACATCAGTTTCGTCAAATATACATTGGTGAATGGTCCTTTTTAACATCAGTTTTTGTAGTTGTAGCAATGTTATGTATCCCTTTTAACTTCGGTTTTTTAATTTTAATTTTATGTACAAAGTTCATTTAACATCAATTTTTGAGTTTATACTGATGTCTTTGTCACTTTAGACATTGGTTAAGTTTGGTTTCCACGTCGGTTTCAAATACAAAGTTATGTTTGTGATGTTAATTTACATTAACCCGTGCTTACTAGATACTCAACAAAACAATACCAATTCACAAAACTTGTATCGCAAAGATAATTAGTGCCATTATGAATTTCAATTCAAAATGAATTCACAAAATATAGCTTATAGCTTGAATTCAAAGTTACCAATATGCATAACCAAGTTACAAACATTCCAACTCAAAAACATCCGACAATATTATAAACACATGGTGCTGATCGATAACTACGGCCAACTGTCTAACAACAAAACTAGTTCAACTACATTGTCAAAACAAAACTACTCCAAGGGTAACCAGACAACCAAATGCTTTCCATTTTTTTCAAGATAAACTTGATAACCTGTAAGCGCACCTCATCCAACTCGTGCACTTTGTAAGTCTTTCGAGTTCCGGTCACCTACTAAAAAGTAACACACAAAATAATAATTAGCGGAACATTCATTGATCTTACTATTTTTTTAAATTATACAAACAAAATATGATTAGTACTGATTTTATGGTTCAATCTACTCTGGAACCAGGTCAAAGTTTCTGGAAAAAGAGATACAATGCATATTAACCTGTGTCCCCTCCAAAAATAGAATAAAGGAGAAGCAAAATACTCGAGCTCAATTGCATCACGACAGAGAACATTGTTGGGGTCCAAATCAAAGAATTCAGCGTTGCAGTTTTCTTTGGCCGACTACATACATACAAAATATACAATGTTAATGACTCAGTGAGTGATACCCTATATCTGTGGAATGATTACCAAAATCAAACCATAGAAACTTCATGTTTTCACCTTTAGAATGAAATATGTTTTCACCATATTGGGAATGGTTGAGATGCTAGGGGAATGAATGGGCATGTGTTGAATGTTGGAGAAAAGATTCAACTGAATTTTTATATATGTACAAGGATAAAGACTACATTACCTCATAGTATTCATCTGAAATCAGTCCCATTCGATGTGCAAAAGTGAACTATGAATTGATCGCCCTTTGAGGACTTACTAATGGGTTGCCAAATATGTACCCTGTTGTCAAAAATTTCATGATACAAGTGCTAACAGATAAAAATAGGAAAGTTAACAATTTGTGATACATGTAACATTTGACTTTGAGTGATTCCCTCACAATGCAATTCCATGTAACATCAGATAAATGTAAATTCAATCACATATGCCATGCCTAAAAGGGTAGCAACGTATATATAGTCAGCAAAAATGCAAGTGAAAAGCTGAACTTTTTCAACTTGTCAATACAAGTTAATACCCTTATTTATCAAATAAAAATAAAAATTGATGAACAAAGAAAAAAAATGTGGAGTAGATAAAGGAAGTACTTGAAGCTGTAGAGACTGGTATGGCCTATCATATGATTCATCACCTGCAGTATGAGCATTATGAAACTTTATCAGCTTATTGCACAAAAAATTTGAAACTTTTAGTGTCATAAATTACGTGCTGGCTTAAATCACCTTTCACTAGTTCATGAACAACCAGTGGTACAACTTTTCCAGCATAGGAGTCACCAGCCACGTAAAAGGGGTTTCTTGAAAATCTTGGATGATCCAGTAACCACTGCAAAAATTACACACTTTCCGCATTCAGATTTCGTATTATGCATAAAACAAGCTTGCTCATTAGCATACAAACATGTGTTACTAAAGATATTATCTTTCTCGAAAGGATGTCAAATCTTCAAACATAGTTATTTTACGTTACTAGTCAATAGAATACAAGAACATCTGGTTTAATAAAAATTTCACCAAAATTTTTGATAAAATATGACTCTTATCTATAGATTATTTAGCTTGCCTCTATCAGAAAATTGGCAGTATCCCTTGCCATCTTTGTATCGGAGTTGTAGGGCTCTGAAGTTGCATACAAAAATCCAGTGTCTGCTGATGTATCTAAATAGAGCATGTTTGCAACCTGCTCAGATTAAGTAATCAGGTACTATGAAATCAGATTAGCTAACGGCAAGATTACTCATTAAGTCTATATACATAAATTTATCCATAATACAATGAGTGACAAATTCAGCGTTTCATGGCACTGTATAATCCAATAAAAAAAACTCGAAATCTGATGTTCGAAAAAAACTCTGTAGTGACACAACATATAAAAGAAAAGACCAGATAAGTTGATAGTTAGCAATAGCACCTTGGTCCATGAGTATGGATTCAGGGTGAGTGATGGTAAGCCTCCATTGTAACCACTAACATTATATCTTTATGGACCGCAAAATCGGTAGCTAATAATTTTTACCAGCGACCATTTTTTGCGACTGGTATGGAATTGGTAGCAATTAATTGATTAGCGACCGTTTTCAGTCGCTGTTTGGTCGGTCGAGCGACGCCCCTCCAAAAAAATTTATCGGGAATAATTGGCGCCATATTATTACCGATTAGTCTTCATCTGCGACCGAGACGGGTAGCTGAAAATGCCACATCAGCCAGAAGATTAGCGACCGATTACAGTCGCTAATATGTCACACAAATTTGGCACTCTAATTTAGCGACTAAATGTATTAGCGACCGAATGCGGTGGCAGATACTTCAACATCAGCGATACATTCAGCGACCAGATTCTGTAGCTAATGTTTTGCGAAGAATTATTTTTATATATTAATTTCGAATGAAATTTTGGCGCAATTTAACAGCGACCGATGTATTTCAGCAACCGACTTTGGTAGCAGAACTTTTTGAACCCCTTTTGAGTTATCGTAAAATATTGGCGCCTTTTTATTAACGACACAATTTTATTTGCAACCGAATTTGGTAGCAGATGCCCATCACTTATCTATTTTATGCTATAAATTAAAAAAAATTAATCTTACAACTTTATCTTATTTTTAATTTATATTACATTAATTTATAATAATTTGATATATTATAAGTTAATATATTTAATAATTTAATTTAATTCAATTAGTATATCTTATAAATTTGTATCTTATTTTCAATTTGTATTATAAAGTAAAAATTAATGAATAATTTTTTTTGTAAATTAAAATAAATATATCTAATATATATATTTAAGAAAAGAAATGAGATTTTCCCGATTTTCTGTTTGGGGGAATAGTGTCACCAAAATGACGCATCAATAACCATGTCTAATTCTATCACTCGGTTAGAGTTGTTCAGAAAGTCTAAAATACAGATTCCATCGAATCAGAAAATACGTACGGAAATCTTGATCCAACCCGCGAGTCATAATATGGTATTTATACCATTATTACCAGTTCAGTAAAATAAGAAAGGTTGAGATATTTGTAATTCGTAATTTTGGTTACCCAATTAAAAATTAAAATTTTTATATCTTTTAAATTAAATGATAGAACTTTTATATTTAATATTAAGAAATATTTAATATTTAATTTCAAAATACGTACAGAGGTTTAAGCTTTTTAATTATGTTATTTATATTATTAGTTCAAAAAATATATAAAAAATATATTATTTTATTAAAATACATTTACCACGAAATATTTATATATAAAAAATTATAGAAATTAAAAATTAAATAAATAAATCACATAAATACAAAATTATATACTATTGCCTATTTGTTTTAAAAAAACATTGAACATATTAAAATAAAGTAATTATAAATGATTTTGTCAAAAAAATAATTAATTTTAACTCATTTAATCAAAGATAAAAATTTCACTTTATACTGTACAAACCCTTGCACTAACAGAAGGTTTCGTGGACATCACTGGACAGTGTTGGTCTCCTCAAAATTGAAGGTCGCCTCAACCACCTATACCCTAGTCTTCTCTCTAATTGCAGGTAATTTATCACATATCTATGCCTATATATGTATATTTTATATAGAGAGTTACGAATTTATATATGTATGATATATACAGCGATACAGATTGAATGATACATGTTTATCATATATGGATGTTAATCTATATATTCAATTATGTATGTTACTTGTGTTAATTGTTTAATAATGCCTTTATATGTTAATTATGTATGTTATTGTTGTATGGGTTCTTTTGTGAATTTGTGGTGAAACATATGATTACTATTTCTAAACTGAATTGTGGCAGAAGAGTCACAATGGAGGACTGATTGTTATTTAGTTCATTATAGTAGTTGATTGTGAGCATATATTATAGCAGTACATTGTGGTAAAATGAATATGATTATATGATGTCTTTAGCAATTAAGCATACTATAAAGGTAACAGTTCTTCAAATATATCATTAATGTTGCATGCGAACAAAATCAGTAAAATAAAGTGCGGCAATACCTGGTGTTTGGTGAGACGCCTACGGATGGCTCTGGTCTTCTTGGGACGCAAATCAAGAGGCAAAAGTTTTTTTTTGTTTTTGTAGACTTCCCTCAGGGCTGCCTTTTGTTTCTGTCAACACCTGGGCAATTGACAATCTCACCACTTTTCTGTGACCACATATATTTTCCGATCTAGTCTAGTAAATTTTAGCTATAGAACCCTAAAGTACTAATACATTAACTAAAAGATATAGTTGAGAACCCTAGAATTATTAATGAACAGAAAGTCTAAATTAGACTGTAGTTCAGTCATTTACAGACTTAATACTTTAACTTGCCTTTTAGCTGCAGTAAAGATTAACTTAATACTTTATAAAGCAATAAAGATTCTTTTAGCTGTAGGATGCAATTAAAAAATACCATTATACCACTAAATCGGGCGACAGGTTCAACCCGTTGGCATTCAGACTACGTATTCTATGACCCCTAAGATCCAATCTCTGAAAATCAACATAGAAATTAAATGAGGTGGTTGGAAGAGGTTATAAATCAAGACATGTGGAAGAATTGCAAATTAATCACAAAAATCCGTAGAGCTCTAGAAATAATAAAAGGTCTTCTTCTGATTAGCTTTTAGTATGCGTGCTTGCTAAACTTTTCTGTTTCTGAGAGTACAATATAAAAGACGCAATTGAAAAATGAATATATATCTACTCCTAGTACTCCGACATCTATAGTTTGTTCACTACAAGGAAAACAGTGTTTTACAACGGTTTTTGACCATTGTCTGAAGCTTCGAAAACCCGTTGTCTATTGAGATGCCGTCTGTTACGTGTATCACACAACGGTACGTACCGTTGTATGACATTCTTGAAGACAACGGTTAGAGCTTCCAAAACTATTGTACAAAAGCCAGAAACAACAACGCTATTTCGGTAAAACTGTTGTTGAAAGAGCTTTGTATCAAGAGGATTGAATTACAAAAGTGTTGTTGTTTTAGCATTAACACAAAGGTCTAGTAAATCTATTCGTATTGTCTGAATAAAATGAACACAACGGTTCCTATAAAAGAAAAGAGTTGTTCTCCTTTCCTTTAGTCCACGGTTTCTATAAGCAAATACATTGTTTAAAACTTATTACCATAATGGTTTTTAATTACAAAACCGTTGGCTGTTATCTTTTGTTACAATTGTCCTGTTTTCCCCAACTGTTGGCTGTAACCAATTGTTACAAGCTTTTATCTTCAAAAAAGTGTTGTAAGAAATCTAATTGACAATAGTTCGGTCTAACGATTCACACATCACTTAATTTAAACATATTCCTATTTTTTTTATAAACAATGGTCAACCAAAATAAAAATACAAAATCAAAGCATTTTAAAATTTCAAATACTAAATGTACAAATATACAACTTTTTAAAAAAAACTAAATAATACATAACTTATACACATTAAGCCTACAAAATAACTACAATTAGGTGCCTCTGGATGTTGAAATAGATTAGGTTTTCCTTGGAGCTTGAATTTCTCATAGCTTCTTCAATGTCAAGTGATATCATCTTTGAAGTTGTAACTCCCATTTCTAGGTCATGAATCTTGTCACGAAGAGCTGCACAGAAGTAGTACTCTAGTCTCTGAAGAGGGATTCCTTTATCGGAAGAGTACCCATTACAATAATTTAGGAGGTTGCTTGCATCCTCAAACTGCTGTTCTCCTATTTTCTCAGCTGAAGATAGAAGATGTTGTATAATGACGAGAACATCTTCACTCTTCTCATCAGAAGGGCCTTGACTAAGCTCTAAGAGATCATCAACTCTTAGGGATCTGGATCGAATGTCAACCGTATGTTTCTTGTCAGGCTTACTGTGCATGAAGTTGCGAGGACAGCCAAAAATATATAACGGAATTGCAAGCCGAGTAACACTCATTCCTATTATGAAATAGGGATGTAAAGGTTTTCTTGGGTCCCGAAAAACGTTAGTGACGATCTGAGGTATCCAAAAGGAGTACACAAGCAGAAGTAAAAATGGCAGGAATTTATGGAACTCGTACATGATCAGAATACATCCCAGAAAGATCCCACCTGCAAAAAGTAAAGCATAGCATAAAGATGTGTAAATATACCAGGGTACAAAATAATTGATACAAAACTAGTTATATGCCATAAACATTTCCATCAGAAATCTTGTTTCACAAGTACAAAAATCAATAGCTTTTCTTTCAAAAGCAGAAGAAGAGGATAGCTGCATACAATTGTTCTGAAGCATAACTCGTAACTGTATACATCTGCTCTAAGTCTAAACAAATCATGATGTCGTTTACTGGTCTACTATTATCTTTCATTACCAAAGGTAGTTTATTCTGCTCTAACTGGTATGCAAAATATTTAGGAACATAAATCCAAGATACCATGGGGGCACAGAACAATGGAATGCATCATGCATGCATATCATGATTTCTAAATTGCAAAATAAAATTATTAGAAAAATAAGAAGAGTAGTTTATGCTCCATGGAAAATGACGTACTACTTTGCATGAGAGGGACAAGTGATATCTGAGCCATTATTTCGATGTTACAATGTTTCTCCATGTCATTCACAGGTGCTACAACAAGAAGTAATCAGTTAGTACGGACTATAGCCACAAGAGAGTCAGAAAAAAAATTCAAACGATAAGTAAATATCATACGGTGTTTCCTCTTCCAAATCTTGACCCATGTAGACTCTTGAAAATCCTGGGATGAGAAAAGTCCAAGCTGTTTCGAGGCATAGCACGGGATGCAAGTTAGTATTAGTTGACTACTTCAACTAGAAGAAAGGTTAACAATGAGTAATTGCAATAGTAACGTTCTACAGCTTACCACAGTATATTACCAATGATATAGCCAGTGTGCCACAGGTAACAAGGTATATTACGAAAGAAGGGACCATACAATAGTAGACAGCATTACTATGAATTGTGAAAGCGATCTGGAATACTTTAATTAAAACTATTAACTATCACACGGCCAAAAACATCATTCCTTCAAATTGTGATTATAATTACCAAGTGATATGGATCGGATATAACATGATCTTCATGTCCAAATTCTCTTGCTTTTCCTCTGCAATATAATTATATCAGTACTGAACACATTAAGAAGACTTAAAACTGGAGCCACAGGTGCACGTCATATCATTTCTAAAAATCGAGAACACGATAAATGATAGGAAATTAAAATGCAGAAGAAAAGGAACAATTTCAGATGTGAGAGGAAATAGTTTTGAGGTGAAAATTTCAGAAGAAAAGGAACAGTAGTTTAAGTTAGTTAACAATCATACGCATTCCCAAACAATTTTTCAATATAAATAATAAATTACATGTGACATTGTGCAAAAAGTATACATAAGCTAGATTAGTGTGATAATAGAAATCTGCCAAATGCAACAAAAAAATCATATCTAGTGAAATGAAAAACAGTCACTAGCTTGCTACCAGATGTTCAAAATTTAGAAATGTAACATAACCAAACAAAACAGAATAAGTATAGTACAAGAACATATATAGCAAGCAAAATTAGTCACCGATCTAATACGCGTACCTGTAGGCCACTCGAAGTTGTTTAAAAGGCCATATATAAACCCCTTCTACCTTGATTTGTACACCCCCGACTTTATGTTCATCGTCAAACACCTCGTAGAACATAATCATCCCCTGCCGAAAGAAAATGGTAACTAAACAAATATCTCCTTTTGAGCAGCAAAACGATAAACACGAGCTATAGCCACAGTAATGTTAAGGCTGAATTACACATACAATTATAAGCCAACTCAATATCTAGATAAAATGAAAACACAGAAACTCATATTGAATAAGTCTTTGAGGTCAATCTCAATCGCTTTCGTCTTGCGGTTGGCAACATCTTGCTAAAATTATACACACATACAGGAAAGTTGCAATCTTAGGTCAAATTGAGAATTTAGACACACCAGGAACAGACAGAGAGATAAAATCTAGGGTTTCAAATGTACAAAAAATTAGACGCAAATTCACAAATCGGAAAGAGCGAGAGATGATTATGTATACAAAATTAGATGCAAATTCAAAAATTCACAAATTGGAAAAAGTAAGAGATGATTTAGATGAGGTGTGATGGGTAGAGATCGATACACACGTGAGAGAGAGAGACTTTTGGGTTTTTGTTAGATAAGAGCATCTCCAATGCTACACTCCCCTTAGCTAAAATAATGATATGTCATTGATTTTACCTAAGGGTTTTATTTTTCTATCTCCAACCCTCTCTCCCCTTGTCTAAAAATTTAGATAATTTGTTACTAGTTGGCCATATATAGCCAATATCCAAATTTTTTTACACAAGCTCTAAAGTGAACACATCATCATGACATCATTATTTGCATGTATTTCTAGTATATAGCCAATCATTTTACCTAACATCATTGGAGTAGTTTGTGTTACAGGTTCAACAAATTTTACAAAATCACTATTTTACATAATGAATATACATAACACCATTGGAGATGCTCTAAGGTTTTGGTTTTGTATCTCAGAGAGACAGACAAAGGGGGAAACAAAATTTCGATAGGGGGAAAATGAAATATTGGTCAAGGATGAAAAGTAAAGCATAAGAGGTAAACAAAATTTGGGTTATGATAAATATTTTTGAAAAAATAAATTTAATATTTTTAAAAGGATTTTTTAACGTTGTAATGTATTTAATATTTGGGTTATTTGCATTAATGATGTGCAAAAATAATTAAAAAATTAAAAAATTAAAATCAATAGTTAGAAGTACTAGTCAAATCACTTGTTGATCATTAAATCTCAAACAAAAAATTTCTAAAATTTTTATAACATCACTAAAATAAAACAATCTTGATATCTGTACGGTTGGATCGTCGGGAATTATTTTGTAAAAAATTGAAACATAAATCCGGGACGAAAAACTAGTTAAAAGTACTAGTCAAATCACTATTGACCGTTAAGATCTCAAACCAAATAAATTTATTTTTTTCTAAAACTTTTGTAATATCATTAAATTACATAGATCTCGATATCCATACGGTTGGATCGTCGATAAATATTTTTAAAAAAATCAAAACATCAATCCGGGACGAAACACTAGTTAGAAGTACTGGTCAAATCACTATTGACCGTTAAGATCTCAAACCAAATAAATTTATTTTTTTCTAAAACTTTTGTAATATCATTAAATTACATAGATCTCGATATCCATACGGTTGGATCATCGATAAATATTTTTGAAAAAATCGAAACATCAATCCGGGACGAATCACTAGTTAGAAGTACTGGTCAAATCACTATTGACCGTTAAGATCTCAAACCAAATAAATTTATTTTTTTCTAAAACTTTTGTAATATCATTAAATTACATAGATCTCGATATCCATACGGTTGGATCGTCGATAAATATTTTTAAAAAAATCGAAACATAAATCCGGGACGAAAAACTAGTTAAGAGTACTAGTCAAATCACTATTGACCGTTAAGATCTCAAACCAAATAAATTTATTTTTTTCTAAAACTTTTGTAATATCATTAAATTACATAGATCTCAATATCCATACGGTTGGATCGTCGATAATTATTTTTAAAAAAATCAAAACATCAATCCGGGACGAAACACTAGTTAGAAATACTTGTCAAATCACTATTGACCGTTAAGATCTCAAACCAAATAAATTTATTTTTTTCTAAAACTTTTGTAATATCATTAAATTACATAGATCTCGATATCCATACTGTTGGATCATCGATAAATATTTTTAAAAAAATCGAAACATCAATCCGGGACGAATCACTAGTTAGAAGTACTAGTCAAATCACTATTGATCGTTAAGATCTCAAACCAAATAAATTTATTTTTTTCTAAATCTTTTGTAATATCATTAAATTACATAGATCTCGATATTCATACGGTTGGATCATCGATAAATATTTTTAAAAAAATCGAAACATCAATCCGGGACGAATCACTAGTTAGAAGTACTAGTCAAATCACTATTGATAGTTAAGATCTCAAACCAAATAAATTTATTTTTTTCTAAATATTTTGTAATATCATTAAATTACATAGATCTCGATATCCATACGGTTGGATCGTCGATAAATATTTTTAAAAAAATCGAAACATCAATCCGGGACGAATCACTAGTTAGAAGTACTGGTCAAATCACTATTGACCGTTAAGATCTCAAACCAAATAAATTTATTTTTTCTAAAACTTTTGTAATATCATTAAATTACATAGATCTCGATATCCATACGGTTGGATCGTCGATAAATATTTTTAAAAAAATCGAAACATCAATTCAGGATGAAACACTAGTTAGAAGTACTAGTCAAATCACTGATTGACTGTTAAGATCTCTAACCAAATAAGTTTATTTTTTTCTAAAACTGTCGTAATATCATTAAAATACATAGATCTTGATATCCATATGGTTCGATCGTTGATAAATATTTTAAAAGAAATCAAAACATCAATCTGGGACGAAACAATAGTTAGAAATACTGGTCAAAATCACTATTGACTGTTAAGATCTCAAACCAAATAAATTTATTTTTTTCTAAAACTTTTGTAATATCATTAAACTACATAGATCTCGATATCCATACGGTTGGATCGTCGATAAATATTTTTAAAAAAATCGAAACATCAATTCAGGATGAAACACTAGTTAGAAGTACTAGTCAAATCACTGATTGACTGTTAAGATCTCTAACCAAATAAGTTTATTTTTTTCTAAACTGTCGGTATATCATTAAAATACATAGATCTTGATATCCATATGGTTGGATCGTTGATAAATATTTTAAAAGAAATCAAAACATCAATCTGGGACGAAACAATAGTTAGAAATACTAGTGAAAAATCAACGCTTTTGATATAGACAACGGATTTAGCTAAAAAAACATTGTAACGTATATACTCACTCAAGGATTTTGAAAAAAAAAACCATTGTCTATATCATACAATGGTTTAACAACATAAACAATTGTTACAAAGATTATTCAACAACGGTCGGATCAAAACAAAAACACTTGTGTATATTATACAACGGTTTTTAAAACAAAAACATTGTTAAGTCTTACAACTTACAACATTTTTTTAAACAAAAACCATTGTCTGATCCTTTTAAAAAATCGAATAAAAAAAACATACATGCGGATTGGTCAAATTAGTAGTTGACTGTTAAAATCTCAAACCAAATAAATTTATTTTTTTCTAAATTTTTTGCAATATCATTAAAATACATAGATCTTAATATCCATACGGTTGGATCATCGATAAATATTTTTAAAAAAATTGAAACATCAATTGGGGATGAAGCACTAGTTAGAAGTACTAGTCAAATCACTAGTTGACCGTTAAGATCTCAAACCAAATAAATTTATTTTTCTCTGAAATTATTGCGATATCATTAAAATACATATATATTGATATCCGTATGGTTGTATCGTCGATAAATATTTATAAAAAAATCGAAACATCAATCCGGGATGAAACACTAGTTAGAAGTACTAGTCAAATCACTGATTGACTGTTTAGATCTCTAATCAAATAAGTTTTTTTTAAACTGTTGTAATATCATTAAAATACATATATCTTGATATTCATATGGTTGGATCGTTGATAAATATTTTTAAAGAAATCAAAACATCAATCTGGGACGAAACACTAGTTAGAAATACTAGTGAAAAATCAACATTTTGATATAGACAACAGATTTAGCTAAAAAAAACATTGTAACGTATATACTCACACAAGGATTTTGAAAAAAAAACCATTGTCTATATCATACAACGGTTTAACAACATAAACAATTGTTACAAAGATTATCCAACAACGGTCGGATCAAAACAAAAACACTTGTGTATATTATACAACGGTTTTTAAAACAAAAACATTGTTAAGTCTTACAACTTACAACATTTTGTTCAACAAAAATCATTGTCTAATCTTTTTATAAAATCGAATAAACAAAACATACGTGCCGATTGGTCAAATTAGTAGTTGACTGTTAAAATCTCACACCAAATAAATTTATTTTTTTCTAATTTTTTTGCAATATCATTAAAATACATAGATCTTGATATCCATATGGTTGGATCGTTGATAAATATTTTTAAAGAAATCAAAACATCAATCTGAGATATTATTATTATTAACATTTATCTAAGTATTCTAATTCGACAAATTTATATATTAATATTTACAAACAAGAGAGTGATAATGTATCATCGTATAAAGTGTGTACCTTAAACTTATGTATCAAGACCAACATATAATTAAAGTTTCTTAAAAAAATAAAACTATATTAAAAAACCCAAAAACATCATACAATGGTTTTTAATACAGACAAAAGAAGAACGTTGTATGAAAATAATACAGACAAAGATTTTTATCTAAAACCATTGTTTGACATGTACTCAAGTGATTCAACAGTAAAAGGAGTGACACAACAGTTTTCCATGAGAAACCGTTGTCTCAAAGAATTTAAGCCAATAATTTATTTTGTTACAAACCGTTGTATGATATTTCGGTAAAATAAACATTAATTGCCAAAATCTTTGCCGGGTTCGGTTTTTTTCTCCCCTATTTCGATTTCAACTTCCCCCCTCCCCAAAATTTCGATTTCAAATCCCCCCCCCCCCCAAATTTCGATTTCAACTCTTTTCCTCCCAAATTTTGATTTCAGGCAACAGTACAAAAACCAATGTGTAAAGGACTTCAGACAATATTTTCTAAAACCGTTGTTAAAATCAGACAATAGTATCTAACTACCGTTGTGTGAATTGTATTAAATCGATTGAAAGAAAAAACACTTGTCTAAATTTAACAACGGTTTAAGAATATCTTGTCTGCGTACTCTTCAGACAATGGTTGATAGAAACCATTGTGTAAATGATATATGTTAGACAACACTACATTGAGAAAGCCTGGTCTAATTCGATCTAAATAGGAATAATAGACAATGGTTTTTGAAACTATTGTAAAGTATGTGGGATAGACAATACAATATTTTTGCTGAATTTTAAACCGTTGTCTAAAAATTTCAGGCAACACTTTTTCGTCTGAGCGTTGTAGGATAAGTGTTGTCTGATTCAGTTTTTCTTGTAGTGGTTATAGTAGTTGATTGTGAGCATATATTACTATTATTCTAACAGATTCATCTATATTCCTTAATCATGTTAGCATAATTGGATTACTTGGTCTAATGATGCTTGTCTATTTTTGTTGTTACTATATACATGATATAATTTGCAAGATATGAAGAAGCGAGTTTAAATAACTTCGCAGAGACTCTCTGTAAATCTGTGATGTGTAATTGGATTACTTGGTCTAATGATGATGCTTGTATTTTTTTTTTTGTTACACATGATAATTTTGAAAAGATAATGAGATGTGAATATAAATAATTTCACAACCTGGTTTACAGAGTGGATTTAAATACCTTCACAACCTGATTTACGGAGTTAATTGATGAGAATGACTAGATTTGGTTGAGATATATATGGTTACAGTAAATAGAAATTTTATGGTCAAGGTTCAGTTAATTCATGTGCTATATATGGAACTTGTTATTTAATAAGGATCTTTGCAATACAAATACACGTGACTATATGTAGGTATTGCGGTATCATGAACTTCTGTTCAGTACTTGGATGGCCCGACGAAAGTCAAGTACTGAGATAGGTGCTACGAGTGAATTTAGAGCTGGTTGTCAAGTGTTTTTAGAGTATGCATACAGTCACCCAGAATGTGTGAATGATAAGAACCAAATACGATGTCCATGTTGGAAATGTAAGAATAATAATTATATGGATAGAGACATGGTAAACTACCATTTGCTTGTTAATGGGTTCATGAGAAATTATGAAGAATGCTGGTGGGCGCATGGGCAAAAAAGAGATGTTTGCTACACAAATAAAATCCCGAGCAATAGTAATACTCATCGTATGGATGAAATGGTTCATGATATTGCAGGGTCAGATTTTGATTGGGAACAAGCCAGAGAGCAACCTATGAATTTTGATGCCAAGGCCTTCTTAAAGTTGTTAGAAGAGGGTAGGGAGCCGTTGTGGCATGGTTGCATCAAACACACTAAATTATCTGCAGTTGCGACATTACTTAACATCAAGGCTGATCATAACATGAGCCATGAGTGTTTTGAGTCGCTCTTCAAGGCCATTAAGAACATGTTGCCCGAGAATGAGAAATTACCTGATAATTATTACTATTGTAAAAAAATGGTGAAGAAATTGGGTCTTGGATACCAAAAGATCGATGCATGTCCCAACCATTGCATGCTATTTTATAAGGAAATGAAAAGATGACAAATTGCATGGTTTGCGGGCATGAGCGGTTTAAACCTCATAAAGAGGGGGTGACTACAAAAAAATCATCTATACCGTTCAAGATTCTAAGATATTTTCCAATAACAGATCGGCTTAAAAGATTCTAAGATACTTCAGTTTTATTTTTCCAGTTTATATACATAGATGTGTGTAGTTCTACATATATGACCGCTACAAGATTGTGTATTCTCTACACTTTTTCTTTTTTAGATATTAAATAAAATCCTATTGGAATCTTTCTAAATTATCTACACTATCAACTAAATATTTTTATTTTGAAATTACTACCATATTATATGCTATATATCCTCAATCCAAGTATTTTAAAATAGACCAATAGGATTACACTTAGTGGGGTTTATGATCCTTGTCTAGCTATTAGATTGAATAAAGACCGTCAGATGGAGAGACTGAAAACTTAAACAACTACAATAAAAGCGGTCAGATTCATGTTTTAGAAAGCATCCCATTATTAGAAACTTTTAACCATCCACCCAAAACATCATTCCCCTACCTATATAAACACAATCCCCCCCCCCCCCCCCATTTGTTCATTCAAACTTTCATTTCTCTCACTAGGAAGTGAAAGAGATATACAAGGCTCATACCAAGCAAACCACTTGTAAGTCTATTCGAACAAGGTTTGGAGAAAGCAACTCAAAATAAAGGTTAAATTTTTAATGTGAATAATAGAATATAATGTGATCTATCTATTGCTAACTTTTATGTGTCTTCTCGGTCACAGGCGTGCTCCAACCGCCACGAAAAGTTGCACTTAGGTATACATTTATCAATTTATATTATTTTTGCAATATCATTTCATAGTTCTTGCCCAACATCATTTCGTAGCCGATGGTTTCGTAGCCGATGGTGAATAAGAATGTACCATATATAAAATGAATAAAATGAGTATTAAGATCTAATCTCATGCCTTGAATACATTTGCACACATCACACATGCATTTATATAAATGTACATCAATATATTCTTGCAAAAACATAAGGAACAAATTGAAAGAGAAAGGGAGTTGCATACTATTGTTTTTTCTCGAAATTTTTACCTTCGATTGTAGGTGAGATGATATGACAAAACATTGAACGAACAAGTTGGGTGGGGGATGATTGTTTTTGTAGAGTTGGGGGCGGGGGGATATTGTTTGATTTTATATAGTATCATGTATTATTAGCCAAAAAAACAACTCATAAATTTTTAACTTAGTGGACTACTTTGATTCCATACATTATCATGTATTATTACTAAACAACAGGCCCAACAATACTAAGATTAGAACTCATCTTAAAGCCCAACACAGGTTTAGTATATATCTATATCTATCAAACCCTGATTTCACCTGATAACCCTAAATCTAAAGCACTGCGTTGGCTGCACCCTGATCCAAAAAGGAAGCTTATGTCATCTTTCAGTGTGCTTGGCCGTGAATCAGGTTCAAATCTTCTTCACTTCCTTAGATACTACCCTATCCATATATGATTGATTCATTCATTCTGTTGTAGAAATAGTATCATAAATCATGTACTTGTATAAGTAATTGTCACCAATTATGCTATTAATGCCTAAAATGATGTAATTACATGTTTAATAACAATAAATTTAACTATCATGTTTTTGAAATATTATATATTATAGTATGATAGCAAATCGATCTACCTAACATTATTTAAATGTTTGTTTGTGTCCACTCCTCTATTTATAATCACATTATGGTCCACTTTTAATTTTTGTTGTGTTTCTTCTCTTTTTCAAATTCTGAGCAAGGCTAGAAACTTTAAGAAACTTTAAGCACATGGGTATGTTAAGATCCCTATTAAAAAGACTACAAAAAGCAACTAGTAATTGAAAGGGACCATAATTTAATTATAAACAGAAAACTGGACATGTTAAGATAGGGATTAAAAAGATTACAAATACAACTATAATTAAAAATCGACCATAATCTAATTATAAATAGAGAAGTGGACCGAAACAAACATTGAAATAATATTAGTTAGAATTTATATCATACCATCTATAATATATAAAATTTTCAAAAGATGATAGTTAAATATATTGTGATTAAACATATAATTACATCATTTAAGGGAGTAATGGCTTAATTGCTCATGATTAATAATGTAAGTATTTGGTTTATCATACTATTTCTCCCACTAAAGGAGAGAATCATATATGGATAGGGTGGTATCTAAAAAGGTCAAGAAGATTTGAACCTCATTGGTGTTCATGGACCAACCACACTGAAAGATAACATAAGCTTCCATCTACGATCAGTGTTCATGGACCAACCACTGAAAGATAACATAAGCTTTCATTTACGATCAGGGTGCAGCTGAGGCAATGCTTTAGATTTAGGATTATTAGCTGAATTTAGGGTTTTGATAGTAATATACTAAACCGGTGTTGGGCTGTAACATGAATTCTAACCTTAATATTTTTGGGCCTGTTTTTTTAGTTATAGTACATGATACTATACCGAATCAAATTAGTGCACTAAGTTACAAATTTATGGTTTGCTTTTCATAAGTGTGTGACTGTAGGAGGAACCCATCTTCCACAATGTTGAAATTATAATTGTAACTATTGGTACATGCATTAGAAGTTTCTAGATTTATCTAGATATATGTGAGGAAATTCAGAGATACGTGGATATGTATTTATTTCTAAATTCATTGTATAGAGTTTGGTACATGAGTTTTTGAGTTGTTGAGGTCAACTAGAAGTAGACTTTAAGTACTATATAAAGCCATGTAATATGTGATTTGAAAATTGAGTAAGAACTATTCTTCTCCAAATGTGTGTGTGAGTAAGAATCAAAGATTCTTCTCCTATATCATTATCTTGTGTGAGTTTGAGTGAGATCTTTTCTTCCAACACAGAATTTTAAGCAAGTTTGCAAAATAGTAAAGGACTTACGTGATGCACTTAATCGGGAATTTGATAAGCAAGAAACGAGCTGGAAAGATTACCATTCATCCACCATTAAAATGCAAGAATAAAAGGTCCTCTTTGAAGGGGCTTCATATGTATCGGTACATTTTGAGATATATGGAGAAAAACTTTAGGGTGGTAATAAAGTTACGGTTTCCCCTTAATTTGTTCATCTATATAGTACTTATAAATCCGTAGATTTTGAAGCTTTTTCTATGGTTTCTTATCTATTTAATTATTCTTATACTCATCAGAGTTTTTTTTTTTTTGAAATTATTACAATTTTAAACTGTACAGAGAAGCAAAAAAACTTAAGAAACTACCGTAAAAGCTGTGAGATTCATATTTTAGAAGGCACCAACCCCATTAGAAACTTGTAACTACCCAATCAAAACATAATCCCCCTACCTATATAAAAACAATTGCCCCCCCCTCCCCATTTGTTCATCAAACTTTAATATCTCTCACTAGGAAGTGAAAAAGATAGAATGAATTGCTTAAGAGATTTGAAGAAGAATTATATATCCGTAATTTCTTCATATATATCCGTAAATTTTGAAGTTTTTTCTTAGGTTTATGATCTATTTAATTATCTATATGCTACCTATATTCATAAAAGGAATTGATTAATAACTTTTCATGTTTTGTTTGTAGATGGATCCTACCAAGCAAACCGTCTACCAGAGGAAAGGTTCCGAGAAAGCAACTTGAAATAAAGGTTACATATTAATTGTCAATAATAGAATACCTTGTGATCTATCTATTGCTAAGTTTGTGCTCAAATGCGTGCTCCAACCACGGGTGGATTTAGGAAGCCACATAGATACAGTCCGGGAACAGTTGCCCTTCGGAATGTAATTATCAATTTATGTTATTTTTTCAATATTATTTCATAGTTATTGCCCAAGGGTAATCACATTGTAATTACTTGTAGTGACATTCATAAATGTAAGTATCAGAAGACTACCGAGCTTTTGATCTTAAAACTTCCATTCCATAGGCTTGTACCTGAAAGGTTAGTTTTTTCTAAATTAATTACCCAAATTCAAAAATTATTGTCTTTGTGTATCACATGTGCTGAAATTATTCTAATTTACAATTGTGAGTTTGTAGTTGCTGAAAGATTCGCATTTCCAGAGCCATGTTGTCCTTGCTCTGGTGGAGGCATGTTGATGTTATCATCCTCAGAAGCTTCCGGTTAGAAATTTATTAGGCTACGACAGAGTTTTTAGCCTCTCATGGTTTAGCTTTTTTATAATTGTTTTAATTTGTAGTTGTAGCCAATATGCACAAGTTTCGGTTTTGGTCACTTCAGCAGGGTGGTAGAGGAGACATCAAATACACAACACATGTTGGAATAAAAGGATAGGGTTGGAAAGGTTGAGCCGCAAAGAGCTAATGCAAACACAAAATGGAAATAAGTTTTCAACCGGTAAATGGTCATTAATTCGTGGTTTGATTGTAGTTTGGTAAATTACATATGTTGGGTATATGCTGATGTCATGAATGTTTATTGTTTTCATTATGATTTTTGTGGTTTACGCACAAGCATGGATTGATCTGATAGTGTAGTATGATGTGTTGATTAAGGTTCATATTTTTTTTGCGCTAATTTTTTGAAACACAAGCGCTTGAGTTCTGAGTAAAGACCTTATTTCTTGTCTTTCAGGCTACCCATGTGTCAGAGAAAACTAAAAAATAGAAGTGCCACAATGTGTTTTAAACAACTATGCTGTTAATGTGTATCCGATGATTTGACATGATGTAAAAGAAACTGTAGGATGATCAGGTTCTCTCCATTTCGATACTTTAAACTTTCTACTGACCTTGTATTTTGTATATTTCATGAACTTGCTGTAAAATCAGGCTATTAGTTTACTTGAGCTTGATGTTGTGTTCATAAGTGAACATATTATTATCACATTCATGCTCCAACAAAATTCCATTGTCCCCCTTTGCTAAGCATCTTATAGTAGAATTCTACCTTGCAGCCTTTCTCGCACTGTTTTTACACATGATCAAAGTATATATTTTTAAAGTTATTTGTATATCCTATGCAACCTAAACAAACATACGAGTTTCCTCACATTTTTTCCAGAGTTTGGAGAAGGTAGGGAAAATGCAATTTTTAGCTGACTATGTTGTTAATGACTCTCTTGGATCAGGTTAGCTCCATTTCACATTCTTTACACTTTCTACTGACCTTGTTCTATAGACATTCAGCCTATTAGCCTTTCAGTTTATTTGAGCTTCATGCTATATGCATAAACAAATATATTATTATCACTTTCAGGCTCCAACCAAGTTTCATTATCCTCCTTTATTGATGCCACACGCCCTTGTCCTACATCACTTATTATTTTTTTTCCTATCTAATGACTTAAGTGATAACATTACACAATTAATGATGGCTTAGGTCTGTTAGTAGTATACACCTTTTCAGTAGTATACACCTTTTCTCTTACCAGTAGATGTGTGATCTGCAAAAAGTTCTATATTGTGTATTTGTGAGAGAAGAAACTAGCACTCATCAACTTGTACTCGTTGTCTTAGGCATCTTTTTAAACATCATGCTTGCTAATAAGCTAATAGCTGGTCAAACGGCTGAGGTTTTGCTGCGGAAATTGCAGGCGGTGCTGCTGTTTCTAACGTGGAAAGGAAAAAATGCAGGTACAATAACCATTTCAACACACTATAAAAATATCTAATGTTTACATAGGTGTTAATACTTAATACTTAATAGTCCTCACATTTGCTGTTTTGATGTAAAAGAATAAATATAATTCAGATTCTTTTTGCATAAAAAATATGTGACTTTATTGTTGTGGTAAGCTTGAACCATATTCAGATAGTACAAGACTTTGTCCTATCCACGCAAATAATATTAATTTCCTTGAATGTATATTATTTTCAGTTCTATTTCAGGTTTATTTTAATTCCCTTTAGAGAGTGTCAATAACATACAAATAGAGGCTTTTTAGAAATTTCTTTCTAACTATAATTTAACGTATAAACTAGGAAAACTTGTTTCCTGACCGTATAAACTTTGGTGACGGTCAGGACCTTAATTAATGTATTCATAGATAATGAGATATCTTGATCATGTAAACTACATGTATTTTACGTGCAAATAAGTTCTCATGTTCTTATTGTGTCTCCAAGTTAATAATAGTGTCACATTGTTATTTCAAAACTTTAAATATATATATATATATATATATATATATATATATATATATATATATATATATTCGAGGTAGTCCCTTTAAAACTCTTTTAGGTGTTGGATTGATTAGAGCTTGCAAAGTTTGCAATGCAACAGTTACTTTCCAGTTTGAAATTGTAAGTTGCATGTCCACTTCTGAAAATCGTCTGACAAAACTAAAAATTACCATTAACTATGGATTTAAAATGATTACATGAAGTTTGGTGTGTATGATCCTCTATAGGAAGTAATAATTCTACATAGACTGTACTTTACTTTTCTAAAATCTCATCTCTATCACATTGCTACTGCTACTTTAGATTGTTGTGGTGCACTGCCAAATTTTGACCAATTAAAGGAAAACATAGCTTACACTATAAGAAACTAAGACTAAATTTGACAAACTTCGGTCAAATTTATAGGTTGCGGCTAAATTCGACAGTTGCCCGTCGAAAATGTAATCTATCGAATTTAGCAGATTTTTTTTATGTTGTCGAATTCAAAACCGGCCAAGAAATGGAGGGAAATATCCCGCTAAAATATTAATTTCAGATATACAAATTCGACCAAATTCTGTCGAATTTAACTTTTAGTTTTGGTGGGAATTTTGTCGCCTATATTTTTGAATTTAGTAAAAGGTGGGATATTTGCCAACCAAAATATTTTACACTATTCAAAACTATATTCGACAGAGTTCAGTCGAATTTATAAATGTGATT
Organism: Heracleum sosnowskyi; assembly: GCA_030848705.1. Lineage (NCBI taxonomy): Eukaryota > Viridiplantae > Streptophyta > Magnoliopsida > Apiales > Apiaceae > Heracleum > Heracleum sosnowskyi. The sequence goes on along the minus strand of CM061242.1, from coordinate 109,452,357 downwards.
GAATTTTGTCGAATTTCTGCGAGCTCCTAAATTCGACCATGTTCGGTCAAATTTAGCCAAAATAATTTCCACCGATTTGGTCGAATTTAAAATTAAGATTAGCGGGAATTTTGCCGCCTATACTTTTTCAAATTTAGTAAAAGGCGGGAATTTACCGCCCAAAATTTTTCAAACTATTCAAAACTCGACCGTATTCAGTCCAATTTAATAAATGTGACCGAATTCGGTGGAATTTATTATTTTCAAAATTTTTTAAAAAATATTATTAAATATTTAAATTTTTGCACAGATCATGAAAAATATTTATAAATATAAGGATAACATTCATCATATGTGCAAATTTAGTTTGTACATTAAAAATATTCATATGATAAGAGAATGTTGAATTTTTATTTAGTAAATACTTTCAAAAAAATAGATAAGTATCTAATTAATTTGTATGTATATATATATAAAAAAGGATGACACACATTTCACGTAAAAATTTAGATTGTAAAAAATATATTCAATTATTATTCGTTAATTTTTTTTCAAAAAAATAAATAAATGTCTAATTAATCTGAAAAAAATTTAAAAAAAATATGAGAGTACGAAGAAGACATATTACATTCAATATAAAAAAGTTCGAAAACAAAATGAAGAAGAAAGAGAAATCTTCTTAATTCGCTACAATAACAAGTTTGTTCGGTAGAATATGGAGTTTTGATTTTGGGTTTGGGGTATGTATTAGGGTTGAAAATTTTAATTTTTTTAAAATTTGTTTTAAGTAATCCAGTCGTACGAATATGAAGATTTTGATAATTAAAGAGTATACACAAAATTTAAAGTATTTTCATTATTTATTTCTTGAAAATTATAATAAATCTTTATTTTTTATGATAAATTGGACCAAAAAACCAAGTAATCTGTCGAATTTAATCTTAAATTCGACCGAATTCGGTCAAATATAATAAATTCGACTAAATTCAATTGAATTTATTTAAATTCAACAAAGTTTTGTCGAATTTAGCCGTGTTTTATTTTCGACCAGATCTTGTTGAAAAATAGTGAATTTCAGAATAAACTAATTTCTTTATGTCATGTGTCACTCTTCCATTGGCTTAGAAGGAAGCACATGGATTGCTCTTTAAATTCAATCTAGACCTTCCATTTCATTTCAAGACAATTTCATCGTAACCATTAATACAATTACACCCATCTCTTTCTCTCTTTCTCTTTTATAATCTTAATTCATCCAATCCTATTTTCTTATAAACATTTCTTATACTCTTACTCCTTTCTTATTTCTTTAAGAAAATATACAATTAATCAAACACATCTTTTATATATACATCTTTGAGATTAACACATCATCTAACAAAGTTTAATTACATTTTTCACATAGGTAAGTTCACCTCCTCCACTTCCGGCGAGTTCACATCCACTTCCAATGAGTTCATTTCCGATTACTCTCACTACGCCATAGATGGCCTATCGTAACAAATTAGGGGGGTGTTACCATATTGGATGTTAATATAGCTATACAATTTTTGTGTTATCGTAAGATTTTGGATGTTACCAAAGCCATGAACATATGTTACCTTAGTTGTAAAAGGTGTTACGCTGGGTAACATAGTGAGACGTGTTACCATAGAGTATTAATGAACAAATTAAATTTTATTTTATTTATAAGTAATAGTTTGATAATTGTTTAAATTTAAAAGTAAATAATTTTAATAAATCATTGAAGTAATCATTAGAAAAATTAATATTCCATAAAATTATTGAATTATTTATATTTCATAAATTTTAAAATATTTTTAATAAATTTAAAATAAAAATAATTTAAAATAAAATAATATTAAAGAATTAATAAAATTTTGATTTAAATAATTAACAATTTTATTAAAGAAAACAATTTGTAAATTTTTTGAATTATTACAAAATAATGAAAATAGTGAATTAAATAACAACTTTAATATAAACAAGTTCAAATAAATTTGTAATATTTTTTTAAAAATTAAAAAAAAAAGAAGCAGAGTCAAAGATTTCAATTATTGAGAAGAGCTGAGCTGCAAATAAAAACATAGGGCGGCAAAAATGAAAAATTAGAATGGGGTCAAAAACAAGTCGGGGAAAATTTGGGGCAAAACCAAACAAATACTCTCACAATTAGGGTTCACGACTAAATTGGGGCAAAACTTATTCACATAAAGCAGTCTCTCACTCATTCAAGGATTAATGGAAGCAGTTCAAGGATTCAATTAGGTTTAATCCAAGCACGGTTTGATAAATTCTCTGACTTCTGTCTCTCTGTCTCTCCCCCTATCCCCCTCATTATCGGTCTCATTCTCCATCTCTCTCCCCCTTTGTCACTGAATTTTGTATTTAGAGATATAAATGATTCTAGTAACTCTTATAAGTAATTATTTTTTAAATTTATATTTATTTCTTATTCTAATTTCAGAGAATGGTTTACTCAACTGCCATAGAAGATTCAATCATCCTCAAGCACATCAAATTGGTTTTCTTTTTGGTACGTATCCTCTTTGTCTACATTTCTGATTCAAAACGTTAGGTATATTGTTGAGGAGTGTAGGTAGTAGTATAGCTGCTGCTCAAGTAATTAAGAAACAAGACCCCTGGGTTTTTGTGGCAACCTCCTTTCTCTTTTCACATTTGTTATCAGTAAGTATTGCTCTATTTAATTATCTCTTGCTTTGCTTTTTCATTTTTTTGGTTTAATTTTGGTTTTTCTATTTAATTTTTTTGATTTAATTATCTGTCATTTGCTTCAACAAGGCTGTTTTTAACTACTTTCAAATGCAATGCATGCTCTATGTTTTCTAGTTATGCTACTACTATTAATAAATTAGTTCCAAACACATCTTTGTGTTTTTGGATAGGCTTTCATGTTCATCTTTTGAATATTCATTCCAAGTATTTTAATTTATGTAGGCCTTTATGCTGGCTTGAGCACATGTCACTGGATAATGAAACTGGATAATGAAACTGGATTGGATCCTCCTGTTATAAAAATAGGACACGTATCTGGACTTGTAGCTGCTGATTATTTTACAGCAGGTTACTTTGTATGGGCAGTTTTAATTGCTAAGTTTACACTGTATGGACATGTATTCTTGACTAATTTATCTACCACCATTGTTAAGTTTACACTGTTGAGAATTGTAGTCTGTTCTGAGAGTAGATCTGTAGAGCTTGATTTTTTAAAAATGTTAACATACTTATGTTGATTACAATCAAGTTATTCCTTTGGTTTAAATCTGGGTGCAATTCATAGGGAAATTTGATCCTCTTAAATGCGATTGAACTGACATGACAATTGTTTAAAACATATTAGTATATTAATCCTTATGTAGCTTTCTGACAGAGCATTTCCAAATTGACCTTGGCAATTGTGGAAATCACAACTTATTCTTGCATCAGGAATGTTTGACTACACCCTGAATATATTGACTTGGTCAGGACAGACAGGTCATTTTCAGGCACACATCTGCTTTCTGCTGTTGGGAGGTACCAAGAAGCTTGTTCCCAGGTTTTACAACTTCCTTTTTCTTCGAAAAAAATAATAAACCTGTTTCTCTATATCAGTGCTCATGTAGCTATATTTATGTTGTTTGTTACCTGCTGTAATTCTTTGTTTAACTGAAGGATGAAGAAATCAAAACTATCAAGTTTTATATACTAGGTCAAACAATGTTTCCAACTTTACTAGTAATCAACTTTATGAACTTTCATATGTCAAGGATGAATGCAGCGGAAGCAATCCCATGGCACGAATGCTAATAGGGTTGTTCTATTTTGTGTGATTGATTTAATATTCAAGCAATATTAGCACCAAGCTTATACTTCTTTTTCTTCACAGAGCAAATAAAAACATTATAACTTTACTATAATGAGATTCAAGAATTTGAAATGAGACAATTGGGAATAATATAAATTGCCTTGTTCTTACTTTTGGGAATAACCATATAACTTTTTAAAACTTGGTGATTGTTGGCTAGCAAATGTTAACCATAGTGATACATCAGGTGGGATGGGATTGCTTTAAACAAGATCAGAATCTCTCATTTTTGGAATGCAATTCGTTCTCCTGGTATTGTTGTGGACTGGTCTTGCTGAAAGTGTTATTTGCAGCTCACTGAATGTATTACTAACAAACCCAATATAGGTTCCTGCGACTCAAATGCAAGTGAGTTCTGTTTTCTTCTTTTCTGTGTTGTAATCATTAGATGTATATTCAATTTGGTCATGTTTTTGCTACTGCCTGAACATATATCCTTGATCGTTAAAATGCAGGATGCTTGCGTCGAAGTATTTTCATCTTTGTGCTTTATATACATACTCAAGCAGGAATGAAAATGTTGGAGGCAAAGAAGGAAGCTTGACAAATGAGTGACGGACCTAGCACTTAGACATCTAGTGGTTTACGCAGTACCTTTTGATGACCTAGTATAGGTTTTTCTATCCTGTTTATGACTTTGCGATATGGTTGTTAAAAATGAACATGTAATTTTCTTCTAGTACTTGTACATTTTAATTTATGTTCTTTAGTGTTGGTGGATATTATTGGTTAATGTGGTTGGTTTGTTAGTGGATTGGTTGTGTTATTGGTGAATGAAATTAGGACTTCTTAGTTGTTGGTTTATTTGGTGGGAAATACAATTTTTAAACAACATATTTTTATTTTGTTACACTTAAGGTGTTACTACAGGTATAATTGTGTGTTGCAGCTGGTAATATACATGTGGGCTCCCTATGTGGGTCCCACATGTTTATGCAAAATTGTAATATCTTTGGTAACATAGAAAGTATGTTGCTTTAGAATGTTTATTGTGTTGCTGTAGATATCTTTAGTAACACAGTTTGCTATGTTACCTTAGGGGTCCTCAGTATGTTACTATAGACCCCTATAGCAACTGCTGAGAACCTAACACGGCTCTGATGTTACCATAGCCCTTTTTGGGGCTATAGCAACGCGAAACTGGGCTTATAGCAACATAGTTTTGTGGTCCTGTTTGAAGAGGCTTCTTAGTTAAAGAGGCTTCTTAGTTAAAGGGAGTTAAAGAGGCTTCTTAGTTAAAGGGAGAGAGTGATAAAATATCCAAGAGAAAGAAGAGGAAATGCAAATTGGTTTGTGATCGAACCTGCCCTACCAAGAAGAAAGTTGCGGGAGCTCAAGTTGAGACTGAAGCCATCACAAATATTTGATGAAATGCCACAAGTCTCAACATAACAATCTCAACAACATTAACAATCTCAACATAAGCATAGTTAGGAAGTTCCAATGCTAACTATATGAAATGTGCAGTATAGTCTCTATAACATGTCAAGTGTTATTAATTTGTTGGTGCTTTTCATGAAGATTTTTAATTCTTTGTAGCAAATATATAATTGCATTATTGCTCTTTTCAGACTTATATAAAACGAAACTGTAGAGAAGAGCAAGTACTGCAAACATTGCCCGTTCGAGCAGATTGGAAGAGAACTAGTATGCTAGCTATGTATATATTCAACAGTAAGAGCAGGTGTAAGAGAGTTTATCTGGTTATTGGTAATCCCATGTATATGACCTCTACAAGCCTATGTATTCTCTACACTCTTCTTTTTAAGATACTAAATAAAAACCTTTTGGAATCTTTCTAACTTATGTACATAATCGTCTAAAGTTTTTTATTTTAAATTATAACCATTTTATATCCTGATAATTTAGAACAGACCAATTGGAATACACTTAGTGAGGTTAATGATTCAGAGGCAGAAAACTTAAACAACTACACTAAAAACCGTCAGATTCTTATTTTAGATTTTAGAAAGCACCCCATTAGCAAATGAAAACATAATCCCCTACCTATATAAAGTATAAACACAATCGCCCCCTCCCATTTGTTCATTCAAACTTTCATTTCTGTCACTAAGAAGTGAAAAAGACAGAATAAATCTCCTAAGAGATGTGAAGAAGAACGTTAGGGAGGTAAATAAGTTACCCTCTCCCCTTCATTTGTTAATATGTGAAGTACTTCTTATATATCGCTACATTCTCAAGTGTTTTCTATGTTTTATAATCTACTAGACGATAACCCATGCGAAACACGGGCTAGTTAATTTATAGAAAAATTTAAATTATTTATATAATATAAATTTATAACCTTTATTAATAAGCGAAATCCCTTTTTAACGGTATTTTATTAAAATTGCACATATTTTAGCTTGATAGTATTATACTTAAATATACTCGGGAGAGTTGGGAAGAAAACGACACCTAAAGTTTTGAGGGTGGGTAGACGCTTGATACAAAGGTAGATTAACATAACCAATTTATGGGTATAAAATATATTGTTTAAGTAATTATAATCGAGTGTTTGATGTGATTGTGACGTTGATGGGTACAATAATAATATAATATATTTGGTACAATAATAATACTAAAATATATTTAAAGGCCAGCCGTGTAGATTTCCTTTCTCATGTATTATTTGCAGACTCTCGTTGATTAATGAAAAGCTTTTATTTTAAATATATATAGGTCATGTTTGAAAGTTAGAGGTTTGGGAAAAAATTAGAGGTTTGAGCCAAATTACATGTTTGACCATTTGAAACCTCTAATATTAGTGTTAGGTAGTTAGAATATTGAAATATATTTTTGGACTCAAAAAGCTAATTTTCAAAAAGCTACTTTGAACAGCTTTTTCAATTAGATGGTTGTGGTGTGTCTAGTTGATATACAAACCCCTAACTCAATCATCTAAATTTGGTTCGCACTTTTTTCGTTTGGTAATTAGTTAACCTCTTTTTTTTGGTTTCACCCATAAATTTGGTTCGCACTTTTTTTTGATTTTATGGGTGAAACCAAAAAAAAGTGCGAACCAAATTTGGTGTCATACTATTAGAAAGAGGTTTTGCTTATTAATAAAGGTTATAGATTATAGATTATATTTTTTAGAAAAATAAATTAAAAAACACAAATTAGGAGTGAAATCAAAAAAAGGTGCGAACAAAATTTGATACATGTTAAAAGGAATTTCACTTAATAATAAAAGTTATAGATTAGGGGTGAAACTAAAAAAAAAGATGGAACCAAAAAAAATTGTCAATCAAATTTGGTACAATGTTAAAAGGGATTTCACTTTGAGTTAAGGTTAGGGTTTTATAGATTCTATTTTAAATTAGATAATTTAAAATATAGGTACAATGTTAAAAGGAGGATTTCACTTTGAGTTAAGGTTAGAGTATTATATATTCTATTTTAAATTAGATAATTTAAAATATAAATAAATTAGGGGTGAAACCAAAAAAAAAAGATGGAACAAAAAAAAAGTGCGAACTAAATTTGGTACAATGTTAAAAGGGGGTTTCACTTATTAATAAAGGTTATTGATGTTAAAAGGGGGATTTTACTTTGAGTTAACGTTATGGTATTATATATTCTATTTTAAATTAGATAATTTAAAATATAATTAAATTACGGGTGACACCAAAAAAAAGTGCGAACCAAATTTGGTACAATGTTAAAAACAGGTTTCACTTATTAGTAAAGGTTATAGATTTAATTATTCTTATTTTAATTAGAGGAGTTGATTAATACTTCCTCGGACCCATAGTTTTGTTTTCTTGTTTGATTTTTTTGTGGTCAAATCAACCGAATTTTAACCATAAATTACATATATTATATTTTTAAGAGTAATTATAAAATTATACGGTTAGATAGTATATCTGACCTATTTTAAGATGTATTCCTTAAAAAATTTAAGTTATAAAAAAATAATATGTAATTTGTAGTAAAAATTTGGTCAATTTGACCACGAAAAGTCAAAAAACACAAGAATTATGTACAGAGGGAGTAACTATTTTTTTTATTTTTTTTTTGTAGAAGGCTGGAAGCAAGCAAATGGCTAGTAAGTCTATAGGAGGAAAGGTTAGGAGAAAACAACTAGAAATAAAGGTTACATCTTAAATGTCAATAATAGATGAGTAAATTTCAGGGTGGTGGCTAAACTTTGCCTCAATTTTCGAAACATTGGCCGAGGTTTCAGATTTTTAATTTTTTGGCAAAGGTTTTGCTCCGCCTTTCAAGAAGGTGGCTCCCGTCAAATTCCGTTAAGTATGTGCCGTTAACTTAAAATAAATGTATAATGGTAAGGGTAAACGACGAATTTCAACATTAGATACATAATTAAAAATGTAAAATGAAATATTGCTCAAACATTACACCCCCAAATCGATTGATTTACCAAATAGAACACAGTTAAAACCCTAAATACTAGAACTCGAGCCGTTTCTCTCGATTGAAGTGGAAAATGGAATGGTTTATACGACCTAGGAATGAGATGCACAAATATGGAACTCCTGAGTGCCCTAATTACACAGGTAATTCATTCGATGCCCTAATTAGAAAGTGATTTATGAATGTTTGTTTAGTTAGACAATGATAGAGTAGAAAGTGATCTATGTTCATGTGGTCACAAATTTGATTGTTTAGAAAGTGATCTATGTTCATGTGGTCCCAAATTTGATTGTTTATTTAGTGATTAGCTTTTTAATGGACCTTTATGTCTCCCGTATTGTTTGTGCCCTAATTAAAAATCAAATCTTGCTCCTTTGTTTATTGTTTTATTGCAGAGTATCCCTCTTTCTTTACTATAAAACTGTATCATGGGGGACACTTTGAGAATTTGAACTCTAAGTTTGTGAATTATAAGGTTGATTATTTTGATTTCTGCAATGTGGATATCATGTCTATGTTTGACGGGAGCATCAATCCATTGAAAATAGCCACAACCACCAATTCATTCACTACAATTTCTAAATCTTCGCCCAACATTAGCATCCGTCCAGGCCACTCTATCCGCTGCAAGTCTACCACAATGACAATATGCCATGTTTTCTTGAAATTAACTGCAATAAAAATGAAAATTTTGGGTTTAGGAGTTCAATTTTGATGTTACAGATACGTTGGTATATATATATACATACAGATATGACCGTTGTCTTTTTGTAAAAACCCAACTTTGCCCTTACTCCGTTAGGCCCGTCAGGGGATATTTGACAGGAGCCACCTTCTTGAAAGGGGGAGCAAAACCTTAGCCAAAAAATTAAAAATCTGAAACCTCAGCCAATGTTTCGAAAATTGAGGCAAAGTTTAGCCACCACCCTGAAATTTACTCTTTATATAAATGGTAAATAATTAACAATAAATATTAAAATAAACTTAAATTAGTTTTTTCATTTCTTTTTAACGTGATTAATAAATGTAATATAATTAATGACATTACATGATTAACTATTGAGTGTCATGTTGTGTGTATCTCTTAAGTGTCCTTTGAGTATGGTGTGTATATGGTGCATGAAAGCCATGTTCTTTGCTTATAATATGTTGCATATATATGTTCCAACATTATTGTAATCAGGTTGTATGAGAAAATGAAAGTATTTAAAACTTGTATGTTTCTGTTACAAATTGAAAAATATTTCTAATTAGTGTGCATGCAGGCTTTAAAAATCATTCATGTGCAGTTTTTTACTTGTTTCATGGTGCTGCAGGCTTTAAAAATCATCTAGACTGATGAGCCTTTGCTGCGTCCCTGTGGTGTTTCAGAGGTGCTGGCATGAGTGTATAAGAAGTGAAAAAGGTGGAGGTTTTTCGGAATATAAATGTTAGGTTTCGTCGAACTTGTGTAGAGAAATAGAGTATTCATTTTTGACACTGCATCATACCATCAGCTTTACTTGTACACTCTGACTTATTAGATTGAGAATTTCTAAGCATTGTAGATGTATTTTTTCCAGTGTAAGTACTAATAATAAAGTTATTAAGTCATGTTTGGGTTCATATTGAATTTGAAATCTGGGAAATTTTGTTTATTAAAGATTTTTTGTTGCACAAAAATCTAGCTTATTAGATTGTTTTTTGTCCAATACCGTTGTCTATCAAAATCAGAAACAAGTGTTTTAGAAACAAAAACTGTTGTGGTTCTGCTAATGTTCAAACATGTTTATCTTTTTAAACCATTGCCTAACAGCTTTCAGACAACAGGTATTTAAAGAAAACAATTGTGCAAGTCAAGAATAGACAACAGTTTTTAGAAAGGAAACCATTGTGTTAAACTATTAAGACAATGGGGTTGTTCTACTAAAACCGTCGTAAATATTTTGATCACACAACACTCTTTTGGAAAATAAAGCCTTGTCTGAAAATTAAAATAACAACATTTTCTAGTTAATAAACAATTGTTGATTTATTTGTCAGACAATGGTTTCTACAACAACCGTTGTTGTTCACGCGTTTCAGACAACGTTTTCTAAGACCAAAACCGTTGTCTGTAGGGAATCAGACATCACTCTTCTGGAAAATAAAGCCTTGTCTGAAAATTAAAATAACAACATTTTCTAGTTAATAAACAATTGTTGATTTATTTGTCAGACAATGGTTTCTACAACAACCGTTGTTGTTCACGCGTTTCAGACAACGTTTTCTAAGACCAAAACCGTTGTCTGTAGGGAATCAGACAATGGACGCGTCCGTTGTCTGAGCTGCGTAACAGACGGCATCTCAATAGACCACGGTTTTCTAGGGCATCAGACAACGGGCAAAAAGCCTTGTCTGATTCAATTATTCTTGTAGTGGTGGGCGGACATGCACGTGGCAGGATATATACACCAAGCATGGTTGACAAGTGGGGGGATGCTGGTGTAATTAGATACATATCAGCATCCATAAGCACCTAATAGACTAGAGTTTCCCGTTTAGCTTCGTTTATGGTCACACAATACTATAAGGCTTTCTTGAACTTGCTTGGATGAATTTTTTGAAACCCAAAATAAGTTAACACTTTGGCTTTAAAAGAGAGTCAATTGTTAATAAATGAAAACCTCGTAGTAGCTAGAAAGATGGATTCCTTTGAAGCTTCTAATTTTGAAGCTTGTGTTATCTCTTAAAACATTGCCGGTGCTAGCTGGAAGGTGGTAGAACACTTGACTATCTTATCCGCAACGGATTGTCCATCCAAATAAATTAGAAGTTTAAAACTCCAAAAATAATTGTATGCATTATTATGACCATTCGATTGACCAACCTAAAAGTTCGGAATTATTTAAAGATATATATATATATATATAATATTTATATATATATATATTATATATATATATAATATTTATATATATATATTATATATATATATATATATAACATTGCCAATAGTGCTCGGGATTTTAAGGCTAGCCAACTATTCCAAGAAGATATATTGTTGTGAGAGAAATTTGGTACAACACAGTTGGAATCTCGCTGGAATATCCGTGGAATGCGTCCTTGGTTATCGAACATAGATGTAGGTTTGCAGCTAGAAACCTCAAGCTCGTTATAGGTATAGAGTAGTAGAAGTTGATGAAATACAAAGCTTATGATTTGATCAGAAGTACTGTATTTAGATATCAAACTAGGAAAGAAAAATGCTCGTTGTATTGAAAACAGAATACATGCATAATATATATACACATAGAAAACATAGCTGAAAGATAGCAACTAATCTCCTAGTTAGACTCCACTAACAAAGCTGAAACAACTAATGACCAAGTCCTTTTCTGCTAACGGACTGGTTCAAACGTTTTATTACAAACATTAATAAAACAAATAACAAAATAAGTTTAAATTATTTTCAACAAACACCCCCATAATTCTAAACTTACTTCTGTAAATTCTTGATACCCAGAAGAGACCTCATTCTTTCAAACTTCATTGTTGACATGGCCTTTGTCAATATGTTTGCACGTTGATCATTTGTCCCAATATGCTTGATGACAATCTCACCACGTTCAACACACTCACGTATAAAGTGATAATGTATGTCAATATGCTTGCTCCTTCCATGAAAAACTGGATTTTTAGCTAAATCAATAGCCGACTTGTTGTCTATGTAGAGCACCACTGGTCCTGGCTTTACCTCAGTGATTTGACTTAGTAAATTGCGTAACCATATACCTTGGCACGCAGCTGTTGTTGCTGCCATGAACTCAGCTTCACAAGAAGATAATGCCACGCAACGCTGCTTCTGTGACACCCAGGTAATGAGACTCTCAATAAGATAGAAAGTCATCCCACCTGTGCTTTTCCTATCATCCACCTGACCGGCATGATCACTATCAGAGTACCCAGAAAGCACGTTGTTACTGCCTCCCCTTCTATACACTAGACCGTAGTCTATTGTTCCCTTTACATAACGCAATATTCGCTTAATTGCATTCTCATGCTGCACTGTAGGGCACTTCATGTATCTACTTACTATCCCAACACTGAAGGCTATATCTGGTCTAGTGTGTACCAGATATCTTAGACCACCTACTATACTCTTGAACTTGGTTGGATCTACAGGCGTTCCCTTATCATCTTTGTTCAACTGCAAACCTGGTTCCATCGGGTACTTGGTAGGTTTACAGTCAGCCATACCACTCTTCTCCAACACCTTCTTCGCATACGAGGAATGTTTTAACTCAATGAAACCCTTTGATTGATTGACTTCAATACCAAGATAATGAGACAGTCTACCTAAGTCGCTCATCTCGAACTCCTTATTCATCTGTTCCTTGAATCTGTTTATCGCCCTTACACTAGTTCATGTGATTAATAAGTCGTCGACATATACACCAACCAATAAAACTTCTTCACCTTGGCGCCTCGTATACACGGCATGCTCGTAAGGACATAGTGTGAAACCCAGCTTCTCTAAACACTTGTTTAACTTTGCATACCACGTCCTAGGAGCTTGGCGTAACCCGTATAAAGCCTTAACAACTTATATACCAGATTTTCCTTCCCCTTTTTTCACATAACCTTCTGGTTGTGTAACATACACATCCTCCAAAAGTTCCCCATTGAGAAAAGCCGATTTAACGTCGAGATGATGCACTTCCCAACTGTTTGTTGCTGCAAGTGCCAAGAGAAGTCTCACTGTTTCCAAACGCGTAACAGGTGCAAAAACTTCTTCAAAATCAACCCCCTGTTTTTGCACGTAGCCCTTTGAAACAAGTCTCGCTTTGTGCTTGATAATTGAGCCATCTGTATCTTTCTTCAGTTTGTAGACCCACTTGAGACCAATGGCCTTATGCCCCACTGGTAACTCCATTAACTTCCATGTTTGGTTCTTTTCAATGGCTTCTATCTCACAGCTCATAGCTTCCTGCCATGCTATTTCCTTTACTGCATGTTTGAATGTTGTAGGTTCATCAATTCCTATAAACAAAAGTTCATCGGAGATCTCAACTTCTTCTGTCTCGTTGTACACTTCACTTAAGAGTCTGAATCTTGTAGGCTCTGTGCTGTCTCCCATTGATGCATTTGAAACTTCATCATGTGAAATAGGTGAAATGTCACGATCAACAAAAGATGAGTTTTCTGGTGTTGTTGGCTCAGTATTACTTTCATCCCGTGATTCCAGCCTGGTGATACTTCCAGAGACAGTGAATATATCAGAAGTAGCAACATCTCCATCATGCTGCTTTTCCCACGACCATGACTTTGTCTCTTCAGAAACCACGTCACGGCTGACATGAATTGATTTCTCCTTTGGATTGTACAAACGGTGGTCCTTAGAACCTGGTTCTTTACCAAGGTATACCATTACTTTACTTCGATCATCAAGTTTTGTTGTGTGGATACTCTGTAACACCCCGTCCCACATCGAGTAGATTGGGACACTTTGTTCAGTATATAAGCAAGAGTAATACTACTAAGTGCACCAACAAAATCATGATATTTTGGGGGCCTGTGGTGGGCTAGTCGTTACCCAAGTTGGTTGCGTTTGGGCCAGTAGGCTTCGGCTTATATTCGGACTCAGAATCGGGACTTGACCCAATTTTCGAAAAGGCTCGGGATTTGACCCGGGTTGTCACATACTCGGTATCTTCATATGTGCTAGACAACCGAAGATTCTGACATGCCCTAGATCAGGCTTCTTTCCCGACCACGCTTCATACGGAGTACTACCACTTAGTGCCCGTGTGGGTAGTCTGTCAAGCACATAGACTGAATGTCTCATAGCCTCCCCCAGAAATATGATGGCATGTTCTTCTCCTTCAAAAAACTCCTTTCCATAGAGACGACTGTGCGGTTCCTTCTCTCCACCACACGGTTTTGCTGTGGAGAGTAGGGGGCCGTGTAGTGTCGCTGAATGCCTAAAGCTTCACAATAAGATAAAAAAATTTATGAACAAAATTCTCCCCCCATATCAGTCCGTAACACTTTAATCTTCTTTTCTGACCCATTTTCCACTAAAATTTAAAATTTCTTAAACATATCCAAAGCTTCATCCTTCGTTTTTAACATATAAACCCACATGGAACGACTAAAATCATCAATAAACAAAATGAAGTACCTGTTACCAGAAGCCGTAGGTGGAGATAACGGACCACAAATATCGGCATGAATTAATTCAAGTGTTTTCTTGGCCATGAAGCTTGACTGAGAAGGGAAGGGCTTTCTTGTCTGCTTTGCCATCAAACACCCTTCACACACACCCTTCGGTTGCACAATCTTAGGCACCCCATTCACCATCTCATTCTTCGTCATGAGAGACATTGCTTGAAAGTTGACATGACCCAATCTAGAATGCCATAGCCACGATTCCTCCTCAGCTTTTGATAGGAGACAAACCTGCTTACTTTCCTCCAATAGAATTTTAAATAACCGGTTAGAGGTTCTTTGTACCTTCATTAATAATCTGTCACCTTTGTCATACACCCAAAAGAATTCACCATGTAAAACCACCATGTTGCCGGCTTCTGAAAGTTGACCGAGACTTATGATGTTGTTACAGAGGTTTGGTATATAGTAGATATCATGTAAACATAACTCTTCACCATTATTGCAGGTAAATGGTATAGTCCCCTTTCCTTTTATACTAACCGTAGATCCATCACCAAATCGAACCTCTCCTGCTACATTATCATCCAACAACCTAAACTTAGATCGATCACCAGTCATATGGTTACTGGCTGGAGCCACAGGTGAAGGTTCAAGCCCCTTAATCCGTAAGTTTTTTACCATGGCTGGAAACCAGATCCCGGAAGAGGCAATCGCTAAGTGGGACAAGATGAGCTTGTCTGAAGTTGCTAAGGCCACCAATTGGTGTGAAGCTCAAAGTTTCTTTCACACTCTGAAGCGCAATGAGGAGATGGTGGCAGCAGCCCGGGGTGATCAGAAATTGGTCGAAGAAGTTAAATACTTGAAAAACCTCCTCAAAGAGAGTGAAGTCGAGAACAAGAAATTAGTTGACGCTAGTAAGAAGCTTAAGGCTTCCGAGGCTTAGATATTGAAAGAACGCGATCAACTAAACGCCTCCATAATCAACATTGACACCAAGAAGGACGCTGAGAAAGCCTCTTATACAAAGAAAGTTCAAGACTTTAAGAAGAAGTTAGATTCTCTTAATACCACTATTGCCTTGGAACGATCCACTCGCGAAGCTGCCAAGCGTGAAAAGTTTCAAGCAGGGTATAGCCGTAGGGTGAATGACTATATTGAATCCACATATGATCATTTCCCAACCTTGGAGTAGACCTTGCTTGGCAATTATGCAGTGAAGCTGGTGGGGGAGATTAAGAAGAACGTGGTTGTTGTGGCTGTGGATCAGGAAAAGGTTGTTCAGTCTGAACCTGAAACCGAGGCGCAAGTTGCGATAGATGACACCATCTTAGAGGTTTGAATGGAAGAGGCGGAGATAGCCGACCCAGCTCCCGACCAGGACACTCCTGAGGTGTCTCATGACAACCTTGCTCCATGACCACCAATTTTCATTACTAGTTTTTCGAAAACATTTGCACCCTTGTAAGGGTTAACTTTTATGGCTTTTTTATTCCGATAACATTCCTGGCACTTGCGCCATAAGTTCTTAACATTTGGATGAGGGTGCGGGTACCTCTGAATACCTCACAAGATGTAACCTTAACTCCTGGTTTTCATCTTTTTATTTATCGTACTTTCGTCCTTTATATGCTTCCAAATCCATGCTTTTAGACTTTTCATGCAATCTTTACCATGTATATGCCTTAGACTGTCATGATAGGTTTAGATATGCGGTTAACTACGACTGCATGATAAGTCCTGAACGCGTAAGCTAAACCTGTTCTCCAGCGTTAGATAATCAATATCCTTGTACCAGTAAATAGATATGTGCCAATCCAAAAATATCCATGATTTATACTATGTAGGCAGAGAATAGGATCTAAACCATGAGATCACTTTTTACCTAAGGTTAATCAATACGAATATTTGCGTTATTATAGCCACAAACCTGAAGCCCACCTGAGCTATTATCTACCCCTTAATCAGAGATACAAACCATATATGATAAATATTATTCACCACATTATTATTCCAATAATATTATGTATAAGTAAACCACCCTTGCACCTAATATCCTTAGGTACATAATCCATATTCCATATATTAAAATATTCATAAGCTATTTTATCCAATGCCTTAGAAAAAATCAATTAATCCAATGCATACCCCTGCCTAGGGTAATGCGCCATTAAATTCCATGTAACTCTCTTTCTTAATGCTTGAAAAAATAAGAGTAGTATGCAACTCTCTTTCCCTTTCAATTTGTTCGTTATGAGATAAGATCTTAATTCTCATTTTATATATGATACATTCTTATTCACCATCGGCTAAGAAATGATATTGGGCAAGAACTATGAAATGATATTGCAAAAATAACATAAATTGATAAACATATACCTAAGTGCTTCCTAGACGGTCTATGTGTGGCTTGCTAAATCCATCGGTGGTGGGTGCACGCGTACAGTCTGTGGCTAGCAATAGATTGATCACACTATATGCTGTTATTGGCATTAAAGATGCAACCTCTATTTTGAGTTTCTTTCTCCCAACCTTTCCTCGAATAGACTTACGAGCGAATTGCTTGGTACGAGCCTTCTAAAAACATAACATGAAAAGTTATTAATCAATTCCTATTATGAATATAGCTAGCATGAAGATAATTTAATAGATCAGAAACCAAAGAAAAAACATAAAAAAGTACGGATATATAAGAATTACTTCCTAGATGAACAAATTAAGAGGAGAGAGTCACTTAATTACCTCACTAAAATTCTTATACAAATCTCTGAAGCGATTTATTCTATCTCTCTTTCACTTTCTAGTGAGAAAAATGAAAATTTGAATGAACAAATGGGGAGGGGGCGATTGTGTTTATATAGGTAGGGGGATTATGTTTTGGCTGGATGGTTAAAAGATGCTAATGGTGCGCTTGCTAAAATATGAATCTGGCTTTTATTTTAGTTGTTTAAGGTTTCTGCCTCTCCATCTGAAGGTCTTTAGATGATCATGTAGATAATTTAGAAAGATTTCAAAAGCATTTTATTTAATATCTAAAAAAGAAAGAGTGTAGAGAATACACAATCTTGAAGTGGTCATATACATTGGCTTACTAATAACTAGACTAAATTCTCTTACAGTGGCCCTAAGTAATTGCAAAGGCCTAATAGGTACCGTTGAATATATATATCTATATATATATATATATATATATATATGTATATATATGTATATGTATATGTATATATATATATGTATATGTATATATATATATAATATAGCATAAATATACACTCCATTTAAATAACATCACTGATCTCCATTGAAATTACATCAATGATGGCACCAGTTTGCAGTCTTTAATTTAAGAGACTAGCTAGTTCTCTCCCAAACTGCTATATGCTCACCATCCGAGCACTAGCAATGTTTGCAGTACTTTCTCTTCTCTACAGTTTTGTTATACATAAGTCTTAAAAGAGTATATTCTTCGTTCCCAATAATTGCAAATATTCATTAAAAACACCAACAAATTCATAACTATTAATATGTTATAAAGACTATGTTGATGCTTCACCTTTCGAATAGTTAGCAATATTGGAACTTCCTAACTATGCTTCTTTTGAGATTGTTAATGTGTGTGTGTAATTCTTTGAAAATTGACAATCATTTTATTCCAAAAAATGTCATTCTTTAAAAGATGGAAAACAAATTTCAAGAAAATTTAAAAAGGAAAAATGCAAGCAATGAACATGCCAGCACAAGCACTCACACATGAAGATATAAGAATTGACTTAAGGAGAGTGTTCGTCAATCAGACATTGCTCAAATAGATCCAACAAAAAACCGTTTGTTTTGCATGCATTCTCAAAATTCAAAATTAGTTGTTACACAAAGTATTTATAATGGTGCTTTAGAAGATGGAAAAACAATTTCGAAAACATTTGAATCCTTCTCCTACCTTTTGCAAACCACTGCACAAGCTATTGTATGTACACTTTTTTTTTGTTTTGCATATAGTGTTAGTTAATTTGGATACATCTTCAGGCTTTTTCGTTTTGCATTTAGTGTTAGTCAATTTGGAAACATTTTCAAGAATCGGTAAATCATGAGTCAAGAGCTCAAACATGGTAAGTAGGTCAATTAGAGATCTTGTTTCTCATTAATCTAATAATTTTTTAATTTGTTAACAATGCATTATTAGTAATTAAATAAGCTTAGAGTACTATATATGCTTTATTCTAACATGATCATCAAAGAATCCACATTACTTAAATTGATGATTACCACTCCTACAAATGATGGATCTACTTTGAAGTTAAGATTATATTATCTCTTCAAGTTCAAACATTGCATTTCCTATCTTCGAGATATCATCTATAAAAATCAATTAGAACACACTAGAAAGAATGCTAGGGATGATAATTCACTACTAGAAAAACTAGATTAGACATCACACTTTAGACATCGGTTAGAAAAGCCACTGATGTTAAAAGTATTTCTTACATCGGAATTTAGAAAACTGATGTCTAATGATAATCTACACATGGCTTACTTGAATAAACCTTGTCTAAACCTCATTTAAAAATAAAAATAAACCCACGTATTCCCTCTTTTTCATTTCCCCCTTAACAAAAATTCCCCCTTAACTAAATTCAGCTCCCGCTTATCCCTCTTTTCCCCCTTAAACTGAAAACATAAAATAAAAAAACATAAACCCACCCCCCCCACCCCAAACAAAAACGTAAAATCAAACACCTATGGCACTATCCCTCTTTTCTTCAACAAGAACCCTAGCCCGCTCCTTTCAATAAAAAGCTTCAATTACCCTCTGAAATTGTTCGATTCTCTCATTTTATTTCAATTTATCAACCCCCTTTCAATATTAGTTCAATTTTATCCACCGCTTTGTCAAACAAAACCCTAGCTTTCTTCCTTGTTTTTTCAAGCTCCAATTACACTTCACTGCACCTTGCAATTGTTTCTTTCGTTCATTCAATTTTTTGACTAAAACAGATCCGGAGCTTAAAGCATGGAGTTCGAGTTTGCGGTTTGAGCTCGTGTTTTGTTTGGTTCGAGTTTGCTTTCAGTTCTGTGTTTGCTAAGGTATTTGATTTGGATTTACAACTTTATCTGTATTTCTATGTGTATAAAAGTGTGTACAAATGGTAATCTATTATAGTTATAAAAATGGTTGATGCTCAGAATCTTACATTGAAAAATGTCACGAGTTATATTACAAACATAGGTATAACTTTTACCTCAAGACATTCAGGACCAACTACTGCTTGAGAGAGATCCACACGGGAATGTACAGGTGTAAGTCTGTGTTTTTATTTGATAAATTGCATTTGATTATGGGGGAGAATCTAAATTTTATCATCTCCATTCCATATGTACTTTCATTATATGGAATGCTTTTACCATAGGTATAACTTTCATTTTACGTGAAGGAGATTCAAGGGAATATAATAATAGTTTGAGGATCGGTGTTGTTCTTTCCGGAGAACAGGCACCGGGTGGACAACTGTGATATCAGAAGTTAAGAGGCAAAGTTCTTTATTCTATTTGTGACTTTCTCTTGGTTCATGTGTAGAAAGATTCTCTATTTCTTGTTTTTATATATCTTGAATCACCCTTCTCAAATATCAAATATATAGAGACTTGATTAGTTCATGTGTCTGAATATATAATAGTTTACCAGTGTCATCGATATTATATGGATCGGACTCGCAGAGAAGTCACAAAACACACAGACACATGCTTTAATCTAAAAGTAGTGTGGACATGATAATAAACTCTTTTTCGTGGAAATCAATATTTGTGGTATGACTAGAGTTGGTGTCAAGAAGTTGCAGGAGACGAAGCATATTTGTGGTATGACTGGAGTTGGTGTCAATGATGCCCCTCCTTTGAAGAAGACAGACATTGGAATTACAGTGGTTGATGCTACTGATGCTGCACAAAGTGCTTCTGACATTGTTCTTAAAAATCCTGGGCTTAGTGTTATAACAAGTGTAATGTTTACTAGTAGAACTATCTTCCAGAGGATGAAAAATTATACAGTTAGTTCCTTTTTACTTCTCTTATTTTTTACAAGTATTGATCATATATAATTAGCACTCTACCTCCAGGTCAGCATTGTAAGCCAGGCTCTTAATTTCGTTACAAGGTCGCACAGCTGGTCCTTCGTTGAGTGCCCTGGATTCTTGTTGCTGGGTACCTTCCTTATTGAACCTTCAAATTATCTTTTACACTGTTTTTTTGGGTGGATTAGACAAGCAGATAAACTTTGAAATTCGTAACTCGTTATGCTTTAAGCAACAAGGCTTGGCAAAACAAGGTACTCTCAGTAAACATCTTCATATTTGTTTATTTTTGTCAATTTCCATCTCCACCTAAAATGTGCCATATTCTTATTATTGCTTAGACTGCTTTCATAACGAAGAAACTAGGAAATTGTTACCTTCATTTTGTTAAATTATATTACCCAAGCTCCTCTAGGATGGAACATGATATTGTGTGCTTAAATGTGTTATTCAGGCTTCGAGAACTCCCAATGGTCTCGACATCAAGAGCGGATATAGCATTGCTCAAGAACTTATCCGAATCGAAAAGAGATAAAAGAGAAGGCATCACTACTAGGAAATGTGCCTATATGAATGTAGTTTTGATATTTGGATGGTTTGGATTATGTAGTTAGTTTCGATATGAATTGGATAATGTAGTTGGCCTATTGAATTTTATATTTGGTTTTAGTATATATTGGCCTTTTGATTTCGATATTTGGTTTTGGTTTGAATTTTTAAATATGGTCATTTGGTTTTGGTTTTTGGCCATGTCAAATAGGGCATCCATGTATTAAAAAAATACAGAACTTACATCCCTTTCGCAAAAAACCGATGTTAAATATCACAAGAACACTAATGTCTAAAGAATAGAAACCGATGTAAAAGAGAAACATAATCATCAGTTCCTTATTAAGAAACTGATGTTAAAAAGGAACATAGACATTAGTTTCTTATTAAGAAACCGATGTTAAAAAGGAACATAGACATCTGTTGCTTATTAAAAAACCAATGTTAAAGATTAACATAGACATCGGCTAAAAACCGATGTCTAATACTCCTACCTTTCTATACACATGCAAAGACATCGCTTCTCTTTTTCAATAGACATCGGTTTTTAGCCGATGTCTAATGCAGTTTTTCTAGTAGTGATGACAATCTTATTGACCAGTGTGAAAACATGATGGGGCATTTAAACATAAAAATCAATTTAGTTTAATATGCTTCTAATATCTCTTCAAACATTGCCACTACTTCTGGGGTGGTGAGAGTGGCTAGCAGTTTCAAGAGAGAATGTATTTGTTTACATGTAGGTCTATATTCGCAGATTAGATTTTTCCTAAACTTTCGACATTTTTAGAATTCTTACCAAATTTATCTCAGATAAACCAGTAAGAACAAATCTACGCGGTTTATATGATCCGAATCTAGCTAGAAGATTAAATGAAGACGGTAGTAAACACAACTAACAATAGTTTAAAGCGGTGAAATACATATTTCAGTAAACATGACCCTCGAAAATGGCAATAGCCCAATCAATCATATATAATCCCCCTACCTTCAAGTCTATAAACACAATCACCGTCCCCCAACTTGTTCTTTCAACATTTTGTCAGCACATCTTACCTAGAAGTTTTAGTTTGTTCATTATCTTTTTGCAAGCATATTTTGAAGTATATTCTATTTACTTTAGATCTCAATTCTCATTTTATGGTGCATTCTAATTTCATCTTTGGCCTTATAGATTGCTACATAACAACCATCTTATAATCTGTGAGAATTAATAACTAATTCACTTACATTCTTTTAAAAAACACACTGATAACTGACACTTGCACCACTAACCACTAACACACCACATAACCA
Organism: Heracleum sosnowskyi; assembly: GCA_030848705.1. Taxonomy (NCBI): domain Eukaryota; kingdom Viridiplantae; phylum Streptophyta; class Magnoliopsida; order Apiales; family Apiaceae; genus Heracleum; species Heracleum sosnowskyi. The sequence goes on along the minus strand of CM061242.1, from coordinate 109,430,094 downwards.
CCACCATTGAGTGCTGCCAACAAAAGTGATATCTTGCACCACCAACCACAATCTACCCCATATTCAATTACTATCACCAAATTGAGATATGAAGCACCAAAATAAATACCACTCCCACTTCCTACACAATCATCATTTTTAAGAAAAAAAAACAGAATTTGAACTGAAATCACCAAACATTAGGAAGAAGATTACCAAAAAAAAAAAAAAAGTTGTTGCTGCACGAGAGGGCAAATCCTAAAATAAGGAATGCACAAGGATTCATATGCTCTTAACACAATGATAAAACTATAATGATGTTAAAGTTACGGAATTGATTATCAATCATGTATATTTTAATAATTGACTTTATCAAAAAAAATTGAGTTACGATGTGAGCCTTGAAAAGTATTAAGTATAATATGAACTCCATACAATTTCAATAAATTTTAGCCTAGTATCAAAAGAAAATGAGTACATCAGTTTTATTTTATTTTCACCCTAGTCCAAAATAAGATAATTGTGTGAAGAGGAAGATGACAATGAATGTATATAACTGTTATTCATGTGCTACCAAAATTTTAATCATATCGAATCATATTGTAAAGATTAACAATTCTTCATGTACTAAACAAATTGTGAAAAAAAAATGAAATATAAATTTGAATACCAAAAGGTAAAAGTATTGTCTTAATAGTATGAATATTGAAACAAAAAATTCAATATTCATTGATCACTTCCAAATAGAGAACGGCTAATATAACTCAAACAAAGAAATTTCTCTACAACGACAAATATAAAGAAACTAAGGGAGTATCTTATTAGTACTATAGTAAGATACAAATATGAATTGAGTAAATAAATATAATAAAAATGAATAGCTTAAGCACGCTCCCCACGGATCCTCCTTGCCAGCTGAATGTCCTTAGGCATAATAGTCACACGCTTAGCATGAGTTGCACAAAGGTTGGTATCCTGGAACAGGCCTACGAGGTATGCCTCAGATGCCTCCTGGAGAGCCACGACGGCATGGCTCTGGAAACGCATATCTTTCTGCAAAAACAAAATTACAATTGCAAATTGAATTAATTTTTGCACATGAGATAAACAAAGACAATAAGTTATGAAGTTGAGTAATTAATTTAGAAAAAACTAACCTTAATGCCTTGAGCAATTTCACGAACAAGCCTCTGGAATGGAAGTTTTAAGATCAAAAGCTCGGTAGTCTTCTGATAGTGACGGATGTCACTACAAGAAATTACAGCGTGATTACCCTTGATTACCTATGGGCAACAACTATGAAATAATATTGAAAAAATAACATAAATTGATAAATACATACCGAAGGGCAACTGTTCCCGGACGGTATCTATGTGGCTTCCTAAATCCAGCCATGGTTGGAGCACGGATTCGAGCAGTCTGTGACGGAGAAAAAGACACGGAAACTTAGCATTAGATAGATAAACAATGTATTCTATTATTGTGAATTAAGATGTAACCTTTATTTCAAGTTGCTTTCTTGGAACCTTTCCTCCGGTAGACTTACGAGCGGTTTGCTTGGTACGAGCCATCTACAAACAAAACATGAAAACTCATTAATCAATTCCTTTAATGAATATAGGTAGCATAAAGATAATCAAATAGATCAGAAACCCAACAAAAAACATCAAAATGTACAGATCTCTATGTATTACCTTGTAGATCAACAAATCAAGAGCAGAGAGTCAACTAATTACCTCCTTATAATTCTTCTTCAAATCTCTTAAGCAATTTCTTCTATCTTCTTCACTTCCTAGTGAGAGATATGAAAGTTTGATGAACAAATCGGGAGGGGGGCCATTGTGTTTATATAGGTAGGGGGATTATGTTTTGATTGGATGGTTACAAGTTGCTAAGTGCTTTCTAAAATATGAATCTAAGGGCTTTTAGTGTAGTTGTTTATGTTTTTTCCCCTCCATCTAACGGTCTTTATTCAATCTAATAGCTAGACTCGGATCATAAACTCCATCAAGTGTATTCTGATTGGTCTGTTTTAAAATATGTGGATTGAGATCTACAACACATAAAATGGTATTAATTTTAAAATAAAAAAAAAACTTCACATGATCGTGTAGATAATTTAGAAAGATTAAAAACTGATTTAATTTAATATCTATAAAAGAAGAGCGTGGATACTGCATAATCTTATAGCCATCATATATATGGGCTAACTAGACTAAACCTTTTATGGTGGCCCAAAGTAATTACAAACGCCCATATACAAAGCATAAATATACACTCAACATCAATGATGGCGTCAATTGCGTTCTTTTTTTTAACATACTAGTTCTCTTCCAAGCTGTTATAGGCTTGCTATAGGCTCACCAGCCCCCGCAGTGTTTGTTCTACAGTTTAATTATATATAAGTCTGGAAAGAGCAGTAATGCAATTATATATACTTTGCTACCAAGAATTATTAAATCTTCACAAAAAGCACCAACAAATTCATAATTCTTAAGAGGTTAAAAGCTAGACTCTAGTGATACTTCACATTTCATAAAGTTAGCAATGAAACTTTCTAACTATGCTTTTGGGAATGTTATTCTGTGTGGGTAATTCTTTAAAAACTAACATTTAAAATTGACATTTTATTCCAATAATTAATTGTTTAAGTGTTTTCTAAATCAAGAATCACAATTCAAAACTCTTGGCTTTTATTTCTTCTATTGTATAATCATATCTTTAAATATTTATAAAAGATTGGTTGTACTTGACTAGGTCAAAAACCCAATTTAATTTTGTTGACTACGAAGACTATTCGTAACTAATTATAAATACATTTTGTTGGATTTATGATGATGTACAATTATGGATTTACTATGAATGATATGTTATTTAATTTTGTGTGTGTGTATAGTTGTTTAAACGAATTTTTGCACAGTTGCTTCGTAATTATGGTTTAACATTTAGTTTGTCTTAGTTATGGTTTCTGTTGTCCAATAATAAACAATTGTAAAAGGGGGTTGAATACAAGTGTGTAAGATTTTCGACTTAATAACAATAAAGAGCACAAATATAAAATAATTAGAGCTTTATTAATTCTGATATAAAACTGTTACAAAACTCTCTCAAGAAATTCTGATGTTCTTGAAAGATGCTAGGTTATAATGATACTCGTGTAAGCGATTATAATATGTAAAACCTAAACTGTGTTTATATAGCACACACAGATACTCTATCAATTACAATATATGTTTAAATCAATTATAAATTATATTGATACATATCCTAACTGACAGTTGCATTCCTATAAACTAGGAACCGACAAATCAATCTTGACTCAATAGTTATCTTGAAGTAATACTGATCAGATTCAAGTCCTGGTGATAATCCTCATCTCAGTCCTGATAGCAATCCTGATACTGACGGTATACAATCCTGATGACATCAGCATCTCAATCCTGATCAGTAGTACAGATACTGATGATCATTGAATCCCGATCTTACAATCTCCCCCAATCTTATACTTTGTAAAATAAAGTATAGATTCTTAAATTCAATGATGCCAAAAATATATTTAAAAAATGTACAAGTCATTTCAGCAGCAAACTTATCTTTAGATTTTATGGTAGAACAAATTCATCTTCAAGAAGTTTGACAATAAATCTTCTTCTTTGTCTTCAAGAATCTGAATTAGTCTTCCCTTTAGATTTCTGAGTTCTTCATCTTCCTCATTAATCTGGTAGATAGTTGCTCTGAGATTTTGGATAGAACTTCTTTGTAAATTAAATTCTTCAACAAGTAGATAAGCAAATTTCTTCCCAAGAGACAATTGTTTCATGCCTAGAGACATTTCCTTGACAGCACTGCCTCTCTACATTTCCACTTCTTGACATCTAAGATTTAAGTATGTGGGAGTATATTTACCATCATAGTTCTTTCCTCCATCAAATCTGTGTCTAATAGTTGATAAAATTATATCAGACCATTCGTTGCACACTTTATTCTTGTGTTTGAGCAAATAATAAATATATTCCAGTTCCTTTGTAGATTTCACTAGCAGCTCCTAAATAGACAATTTCTTCACACTTCCATCTCTCAAGAAATATAGAAGTTTCTCTTTCTTTTCAGCACTATCATGACAATCTAAAACTATATCCACAGCTTGTAGCTTGTTCAGGTGTTCAGAAGTTAAATTTTCTCCAACTTCAACCAGTGCACGAGGATCAACATATGACATGTTTATGAATTCAGCATCTCTATAATTTATCCCCCGTCTAGTGTTGTGTAGCATCTGCTTCATATTTGAATACATCTCAATCCACACTGCTTTTGATCTTTGAGAATCATTAATTTCTGCAATACCGGGAAGTTTTGTCATAATGCCACCCGGTTGAAATTTGATAGGTCTATTGCACTCAACAGTGTCAATATGCTTCCATTTCTTGTCTTTTTTCTTTTCAAGAACATAGCTCCTTTCTAGCTTGTGTTGTAGTCTTCTCTCATTCTTCCACAACAACTTGTTTGACTTTCTGAGCTTTTTAACATAAAAATTAAAATCTCTATCTGTTCTTCTTCTTATTTCTCTTCTTCTTTCTTCTTCTTCTTCATCAACTTCTTGATTGTGAGAATCAACTAGAGCAGAAAGAATTAAGAAATCAATCTCTTGTAAAGTTTCGGATTCATCAGGATCTTGAGTTGTATTACTGATTAGAGATGATTATCTTGGTCTTTTTCTCAAAACTATTTGAGGCACATAATCTTCACATTCTCCTTCATCATGATTAGTGGTCTTGACAACTTGAGTATCAGAAACCTTTGGCATTGGAGTGTCCTCAGTAATTTCTTCCATTCTTATATCTGTAGACCTTGTTTGTCTAGGCATAGATTGTGTAGACTTCCTTCCTCTCCTAGCTCCTCTCCTTCCTCTGCCTCTTCCTCTACCAGCAGTAGGATTATTGAAACTCTCCATGATCTCTTTATGTTGTTTTAGAAATTCTTCTTGAGATAGATCAGGATATTCTTCAGTAGAAATAGAGAGAACCTTCCTAGCAAACAACTGTTGAACTCTCTTATCAGTGTGATAAAGAGTAACAACATCACCACCTTAAGTCTTGAACTTTTGGAAAAGATTAGCAGCATCCTCGGCTTTTTCAATGAAAACATCTTCATCACCTTCAGGAATTGTGGATAAAATTTGTCCATAACCAGGCGTCAGGATTTGATCACCTATCAGGATTTGCTCTTCCGTCAGCATCCGAGAGTTCATCAAGGTTCTAACTGTTTTTACTCTAGAATCAGAAACATGAGTTGTCTGCATGGATTGACTTTGAGTAGTTTGTCTTGAAGACTTCACCATAGAAGAATCAGAGGTTTCTCCTTTATTTGTCATGTCATCACCATCATTTCCAGCATTATCCTTGAGTAGTTTGTCTTGAAGACTTCACCATAGCAGCATCAGAGGTTTCTCCTTTCTTTGTCATGTCATCACCATCATTTCCAGCATTATCATCATCCTTTCTTAATACTAGATCAGGTGTACATTTTGATTGACTTACCTTCTCCCCCATTTTGGCATCAGGATTAGATAATAAATTCAAAATCTAAGAGAGAGAGGCTTCAATATTTGTTACCTTTGAATCCAAAGAATCAATTTTGTTGTTTAGAGAAGACTGTTCACTGATAAGGGACTTGACATGAGAGTCTTAAACTCTGAGTTAAAGAGTAGTAGGTGCCTTTGCCAAACTTTGAGATATATCAGCCCTCACCAATGCATTATCAGCCCTAACAGAATCCATTTCAGCCTTGAGACTCTTACTTAGAATTGTTGTAGCCTTCAGGTGATTCTTTAGTTCATCATTCTCAATCAAGGAGGCTACATAAGAAGCGTGATTAAGAGCACATGGGAAACTAACAGAATCAGCAGATCTGTACCATTCATTATCCCATTCATGCCTTCTTAATTGTTCAGCATAATCAGTTGCAGAAGGACCACAAAAATCTTGAGCTGCAGCTTTGCCAGTGGTTGCCTTGTCAACCATGAAAGTGCTTGAAGAACCATGATTAGTTCCAAGACTAGATTTTATTGCAATGGCAAACTCATCCTTCTCGACATCATCACTACTATCATCAGAATCAGTATCAGGATCAGGATCAACAATACCTTTAAGTTTATCATGTTGATCTGAGATAGAGTCTATCATTGGTCTTGAAGCAAGTGGCTGGATCAGGATTGGTTCAGCATCAGGAGCACTTGCATCAGGAGCAACACTATCAGGAATAGAATGGCTTGCATCAGTATTTGCTACCAATGGTTCTTGTGTAGCCTAAGGTTCAGAAGTTGCTTCAACCCTTTGAGCCGAAGGTTCTTGTGTACTTCCCTCAATGACAGTGTTGTCAACCAATATATCCATTTCTATAACATCAGAAACCCCTTGAGCAATGTCAAGAAATTCCGTAGAAGCTGAAGCTGTTTGGCCTGCATCATCACTTTGAGAAGATGGTTCTTGTGGGGCAGGAATGTAGATATCTTCATTTTCCCTTTGAGAAAATGGTTCTTGTGGGACCATTCCTTCAGCTATGCCTTCACTCACACTTTGAGTGAGTGGTTCTTGTGTGGTAGGATCCTCAATAGTTGTTGAACTCCTTTGAAGTCCAGGTTCTTGTGGGCTTGATCCTTTTAGCTTCTTCTGTCTTTGAAAACCAATCTCAGTTGCCTTCATTTTCTTCAAAAGTGGAGGTGTTAAACCAACCTTGGAAGCAGCTTCAGCAACCTTCTCCCATGAAATTTTAACAATTCTTTTAGATGGACAGGCATTTGCTGGAAAATATGAGATTAAGACAGTCTTTATTGGAGATGCATCAGGAGTACTGACGTCAGGATTTATATAAGCATCAGGAATTGATGTCTCGTCAGGATTTGTCGATTTCTGACCATCAGTATTCTGCATCCTTAGAGGAATATGATACCTGCTTTTGATCAACCTTCTTTTCTTCTATGGCTTAGCAGTATCAGCAACTTCTTTCTGAATCTTGAATTTGGAGGATAAGAGCATGTCATCCTCAAAATCTGAACTAGCACTCAAAATCAATTTTCTCTTTACTCCAACATCCTCAACCCTATCAGATTGTTGCACCAGGACCCCTTGTACATCCCCTTGTTTCTTCTTTTTGGTGAGAGGTGTAGAGGAGAAATCCCTTGATCCTGATTGCCTACTAGACACAACAGATCTAGCTAATTTCTTTATTTTTACAACTAAATTAAGTCTTTTGAGAGACAGTAGAGGTGGTTGTGGAGTGTTTAACAGAGTGTTTGGGTTGGATACTTGGGTTAGGAAAAGAGTGTGATTGGCCATGTCCCATAGTATCAGTATTTGATCCATATTGAGTAGGCATTTTCTCTTGCAAGAAAGGCCTGACCTCATCAGAAATAATGGCATTGCCTTGGAAAACATTTGCCTTATCACTGTTGACTAAGGACTTCAAATTATTATTAGTAATTCTACATATAGGTAGAATCACATCATCTTCAACATGTATTTGGTGCATCATCAGGATTTGGTGTATCACCAGTATTTGGTGACCCATCAGTATCTAATGGAGTGTCAGTATCTGATTCATGTTCTTCAGGATTCTTGGTAGCTTCATTTTCAAAGATCAAACTATCATGTGAGTTTTCATTTATTCCAGTTATCTTCTTATCATCAGAAGATACATGTATTGACTCCATGATAGTCCTTGTTATCAAGTTAAAAATTCTAAAAGCTCTTGAGGCTGGATAGCCAATAAAAATACCCCCATCAGCCTTGGTTTCAAATTTTCCTAGCTGTTCAGGATGAGGTCTGAGAACAAAACATTTATAGCCAAACACATGCAAATGATTCAGACTAGGTTTCTTCTCCTTGAGCATTTGATATGGAGTTACACCATGTCTGTTTATGAGTGTGAGGTTTTGAGTATAGCATGCTGTATTGACTGCTTCTGCCCAGAAATATGTAGGCAATTTAGCTTCTTCCAACATAGTTCTGCCAACTTCAATAAGAGTTCTATTCTTTCCTTCAACTACTCCATTTTTCTGTGGTGTTCCAGGAGCAGAGAATTGTTGAATAATTTCTTTGTATTTGCAGAACTCTTCCATTACTGAATTCTTGAATTCAGTACCATTATCACTTCTCAAAATTTTGACTTTATACTTTGTGCCTGTCTCAATCATTCTCACATGATCCAACGGTATTTCTAGAGTCTCATCTTTTCTTTGTAGAAAATACACCCAGGTGAATCTAGAAAATTCATCAACAATTACAAGAGTGTACCTTTTCTTACTGATGGACATTATGTTGACTGGTCCAAATAGGTCAAGATGTAACATATGATAAGGTTCTTCAATAGAGGATTCAGATTTACTCTTGAATGATGTCCTCCTTTGTTTCGCCTTGTGACAAACATCACAGAGTCCATCAGCAGTATACAAAACTTTAGGCAATCCTCTAACAAAATATTTCTTAACCAACTTATTGATATTGCTGAAGTTGAGATGAGAAAGCTTCTTGTGCTAATTCCAACTTTCATCTACTAATGAGACAAGTAGAGGAGCCATCGGTATTGGAGTGAATATTGACTTCATAAATGTTACCATGCATGTAACCAGTAAGTGCAATCTTTCCTGATGATTTTCTGACTACTTCACAATGAGTGGAATAGATGTTGACATGATAACCTTTGTCTGTGATTTGACTAATACTCAGCAGGTTGTGTTTTAGTCCTTTCACCAGAGCTACTTTATCAATGATGACATTGCCAATGATTATATTGCCATATCGCAAAGTTTGTCCAATGTTGCCATCTCCATAAGAAACAGTTGGGCCAGCTTTCTCCTCAAATTCTGATAGCAGGGCTTTGTTTCCAGTCATGTGTATAGAACATCCACTATCCATGACTAACACAGTTTTCTTTTTACCCTGCAATCAGAGAAAAACACACTAGTCAGAATATTTAAGAACCCACACTTGTTGGGTTCTTTTTCCATGCATTTTATTAGATTTAACATCATAAGACTTTTTGACTTTAGGATTCCTGTCAGGATTGTGTCCATCAGGATTTGCTTTGTGAGTATGAGTATTGTGAAATGCATGCTTTACTTTGACATTCTTATGTTTACCAGAATTTGCACTTTTATTGAACTTAGGTAACGGATCACAAAAGTTATTGTACAAATTATGGTATTATTCACAAGTATAAATAGAATGTCATTTATTGCCACAATGACAACAAGAATTCTGTGGTTTGTAAAATACTGATCTATTCCTAACATCAGACCTAGGAATTTCAGTAACCTACTTTTTACTCTTCCTACAATCAATGGCAAGATGATTAGAGTTACCACAGGTAAAAAAACATTTTCTTAGAGCATTTGGGATAAACTTATAATTATTCTCTTTATTAATCCCAACTTTATCATTCCTGTTTCTTTTGACAGTAGGTGTCTTTTGTCTATTTGTTACTTCACAAATTTTATCCTTAAGTTGTTTCTGAGACAATAGACCTACATTCTTATTTTCATTATTATTGATGGGTTTAGACTTAGAATTTGTGACTGGTTGAGCAGAAGTAGATCTCTTTTCAAAAGTTGGATTGGGATCTTTACCAAATACAAAATTAATAGCTTTAATCTTAGATTTGGTTTTATCTATAACATGTCTGTAGGTCTTTGGATTAACTGTCTCATTAATAATAGCTTTAATCTTAGATTTGGTTTTATCATTTTCTGGCTTGTACCCTAAACATTCTTTCCAATTCTTAGCAGTATTGATTTCATGGAATTTCCTTCCAGAGTCAGTCCGAGTTTTGATTTTCCCATTAGCATATTCAAATTCTTTCTCAAGAGCAGTAAATTTAAATTGGATTTCTAATTTCATGTGCTTAGCATTATCACAATCTTTTTGTACCTCTTGCATAAAGGAAAACTCAGCTTCTAAATGTTTATTCCTTTTTCTAAGTTTAGACATCTCAGATAAGATCCTAGTATTTCCTGCAGTTTGACTTCTAAAGCTAATATGCAATGACTTTAGAAATGATCTTAACTCAGAGACATTATTTGTGTCAAAATCAAAAACAGTACTAGATACCTTTTCATCAGGAGCGGCAGTCTCATCAGTATTGGCCATCAGGGCATAGTCGACTACCTCATTATCAGATTCCGATGAAGAGTCCATCCAATCCCTGCTTGATGTAATGAGTGCTTTAGCTTTCTTGCACTCATTTGCAAAATGGCCCATTCCATTACACTTGTAGCATTTGATCTTTGACTTGTCAAACTTGCTACTCTTGCTGTCCTTCTTGTTGTACCTGTCTTTGTTAGGATTGAAGGCCCTTTTCTGAAAGTTGGTCTGTCTTCTAGCCTTTTTGAACTTCATCTTCTTGAAACCCTTGACTATCATAGCAACCATCTCCTGCATGTCAGAGTTAGTAGAATCATCATCAGTATTGCCATCAAGATTGCCATCAGTATCTGATGATGAGTCATCAGGATCTGACTCCACATATTTTTACCTTCTTCTAGAAACTTCTACAGCTTTTCCTTTTGATTTTGCTTCAACATTCAAGGCTACAGACTTTGCCTTGCTGCTCCTCTTGTTCTCTCTTTGTTGAACCTGAAGATCATAGGTTCTAAGCATTCCATACACCTCATCAAGAGACACAGTGTTTATATCATACTGATGCCTAATGATAGAGGTTTGTGTATCCCATTCTTCAGGTAAAGCTCTCAGAAACTTGGTGTTTGAGTCCTCAGTAACATACTCTTTGCCAACTAAAGATAGATTATTCAACAGTGTCATGAATCTATCATACATATCAGTAAGGCTCTCATCAGGTCTTGCATCGAACTTTTCATACTCTTGAATCAGTAGAGCCCTTCTGTTCTTCTTGACAGATGAAGATCATTGGCATTGAGTTTCCAAGGTGTCCCAAATTTCCTTTGCAGACTTTCATGCAATCACCGTGTTTGACATGACAGCATCAAGACTGTTATGCAAAGTATTCTTTACCTTTGCATCCCTGAGAACGTGAGCCTTTTCTTCTGGTGTACACTCACTTTTCACCTTTGTGACATAGTGTTCAGGAACAGTATCTGTTTGACCAACAAATCTCTTAGGGATAATCATGATCTGTAGCTTCCAGGTACATCAACATCTTTACCCTCCATGTAGGGTATTCATTTTTCTTCAGAATAGGAATTTTCATGCTTTCATATTTGGTTGTCGACATCTTAGATCGTTCCTGATTTAAATTAAATCAGTTTTCTTTGATACCAATTGTTGCCCATTAATAAACAATTGTAGAAGGGGGGTTGAATACAATTGTGTAACATTTTCGACTTAATTGATTATCACGAATTCCGGGTTCGATTCCTTGCAACTACGTAATTATACACGATTTATTTACTTTAAATTTTTTAACTTCATCCAGGGTTTGATTCATTGCAGCTACGTAATTATACAAGATTCATTTATTTATTTTAAATTTATTAGCTACATCGAGGGTTCGATTCCTTACATCTACGTAATCATACACGATTTATTTATTTACTTAAATTTCTTTAGTTTTACAAACGGTTCGATTTATTTATTTATTATATATTTATTTATTTATTATTTATTATGTTGATGTCGACTCATACTCGGCCCGTGCTTGACACGGGTTATCAGCTAGTATATATAACATTGCCAATGGTGCTCGGGATTTTAAGGCTAGCCATCTATTCCAAGAAGACATATGTACATGCGCACATGTAGTATCAAGCTGCTATCTATTGAACCTGACAACTCAATATAAAATTATATCGATGCTATATAAAACAAGAACTCAATGATATGTCTTGTATTTCTGCAACTGCTTATTAAAAACGATTACAATTAAGGAAATAAAATAAAAACCTGCAACTAGAAAATACAGGCTAAAAACTAGGAATGGGCTCATGGGCCAAACTACTTCCTACAAACACTCCACGACTATCATTATTCAAAATACTCCTAAACAAAAGCAACTACCACTCTGACTAATTCCACGATAGCAAAACATTATTGGGACAAGTTTTAAATTAAACGCCAACAATCACCCCCGTAATTTCAAACTTGCCCGTCCAGATTTTTCATCCCTAGAAGCTTCCTCATTCTGTCAAATTTAACTACAAACAGTGCCTTTGTCAATGAGTCTGCTCTTTGATATTCACTTCTCACATGCTTGACTACAATCTCACCACGCTCAACACAGTCCCTTATAAAATGGTAACGTATGTCGATGTGTTTGCTGCGACCATGAAAAGTTGGATTTTTAGCCAAGTCAATTGCCGACTTGTTATCTATGTATATCACCACTGGATCGACTGCTTCATCCATAACTTGCATCAGACCCTTTCGCAACCATATTGCCTGGCAAGCTGCAGCTGTGGATGCCATAAACTCCGCCTCGCATGAAGATAAGGCCACACAACGCTGCTTCTGAGACACCCATGTAACCAAGCTCTCATTCAGGTAGAACACCATTCCCCCCGTGCTTTTCCTGTCGTCGATATGCCCAGCAAGATCACTATCCGAAAAACCAGTCAAAACATTATTGCTGCTATCCTTTGAGTACACAAGACCATACTCCAATGTCCCTTGTATGTAACGCAGCATCCTCTTAGTTGCATTTAGGTGTGTCATCGTCGGATGCTACATATACCTACTCACGATGCCCACTGAAAAAGCTATATCAGGTGGCGTGTGCACGAGATATCTCAGCCCTCCTACCATACTCTTGAACAATGTAGAATCGACTGGAGTACCACCCTCATCCTTTGTAATTTGCACCTTCGGGTCCATAGGGAACTTTGTTGGATTACATCCAGTCATACCTCCTTTTTCAAGGACCTTTTGTGCATACCCCGACTGTTTCAGCTGAATACAGTCATCACCTTGCTTTACCTCGATCCCCAAGTAGTATGACAGTTTCCCCATGTCGCTCATTTCAAACACGTTGCTAATTTGTTCCTTGAAGGTCTTAATCAGATTCATGTTCGTTCCAGTAACAAGAAGGTCTTCCACATATACTCCAACTATTAGAGATTCCTTACCCACACGTTTAGTATACACTGCATGTTCGTACGGGCATCTCACAAATCCTAAGCTCTCAAGGCAACTATTCAATTTTGCATACCACGCTCGCGGAGCCTGCCTTAGACCATACAGAGCTTTAAATAATTGTACACTAGGTTTTCTTGCCCTTCCTTTACAAACCCTTCCGGTTGAGACACATACACCTCCTCCTTAATGTCACCATTGAGAAACGTCATTTTTACATCTAAGTGGTGAACTTCCCACGAATTCTTTGCAGCTAGGGCCAATAATAAACACACCATTTCCAGCCTAGTAACCGGTGCGAAAATCTCATCAAAATCAACTCCTTTCTCATGTACAAACCCTTTTGCAACCAAACGTGCTTTGCGCTTCACAACATTTCCATGTGCATCCCTCTTTATTTTGTAAATCCATTTCAGGCCTATTACCTTATTCCCGGGTGGCAGCTCGGTAAGTTTCCAGGTGCCATTCCTTTCAATAGACTCCATCTCCGATTTCATAGCTTGTTTCCAAGCTCGATCCTTTACTGCATGTTTGAACGAACTCGGTTCATCCACTCCCATAAGCATCAACTCATCTTCCAATTCTGTCTCCTCTGTAGCATCGTAGATATCCATGATCAGCCTAAAATGTTTAGGCGTAGCACTGTCATCATACATATCTGAATCAATCTCTCTCGAGGGTGACCTAGATGACCTTGGGGTTGTCACTTCTCTACCATCAGCATTACTCTGGTTCTGTTCCAAATTCTCAGTTTCTGTCGAGGGAGCTTCTAGAACAACAAACGACTCCAGCCGTTGAGACTCCATTTCTTTCTCGATATCCCAGGGCCAGCATTTTGTTTCCTCAAATAGTACGTCTCTACTGACATATACTTTGTTGCAGCTGGGATAAAACAACCGATATCCTTTAGTCCCGGGTTCCTTTCCAAGATTGATCACTTGGACACTTCGATCATCCAGTTTTTTTACCTGATTTCCTGGCGTCCTCATGTGTGCCAAACACCCAAATACGCGGATGTGACCAATATCCGGTTTTGACTCTGTCGAGGCTTCGTAAGGAGTAAGTCCTGTTAAAGCACGAGTGGGCAATCTATTTAAGACATAAACAGAGTGTCGAACTGCCTCAGCCCATAACATAGATGGTAGTCTCATTTGCTTTAAGTAGCTTCTTGCCATTTCCACGACAGTTCGATTCCTCCGTTCAACAACGCCATTTTGTTGAGGCGTGTATGGAGTCGTGAAATGCCTGGTGATTCCAACTTGGTCACAGTATGTCTTAAACTCATTGGACATGAACTCTCCTCCTCGGTCCGTCCTAAAGACTCTAATCCTTTCTTCACGGCCTTTTTCAACCATGACACAAAACCTTTTCAAAACCCCCAAAGCCTCATCTTTACTTTTAATCATATAGACCCACATTACTCTACTGAAATCATCAACTAACAGAAAGAAATAACGATTACCAGCGGACGTCATTGGCGAAATCGGCCCACAAAGATCACCGTGAATAAGTTCAAGCTTCCGACTTGCACTGTATTGAGCTTTAAATGGCATGGGCTTCCTCGTCTGTTTGGCCATCAGGCAACCATTACACACCCCCTTGGGTTGATTAATCTTCGGAAAACCAGTTACCATTTGATTTCTTGACATCAGACTCATAGCTTGAAAATTGACATGTCCTAACCTTGAATGCCACAACCACGAGATTTCATCCGACTTTGACAATAGACATGCTAGCTTGCAGGTCTTGATGATAATTCTGTATAGTCTATTTGATGACCGCTTCACTTTCATAAGTAACCTTCCTTGACTGTCATGCACCCACAAGAACTCTCCATTAAGCACAACTCGGTTTCCTTCTTCAGAAATTTGGCCCAGACTTATTATGTTGTTGCACAGAGTTGGGATATAATATACGTCAGTAAGTGTTTTTTCTTCCCCATTTTTGCACTTAAAGACAATTGTCCCCTTTCCCTCGATGTTCACAGTTGATCCGTCACCTAAACGAACTTGCCCAGTCACCTGTTCATCAATGGTATTGAACTTCGATTTCTGTCCTATCATATGATTGCTCGCACCATTGTCTAAATACCACAAATTCGACTCAACTTCATTCTCGCCATTGACATTCAGTAGTCTGGGAGTAACATTCCCTTCATGTATTGTCAATTGACGCTCTTCAGTATTTTCATGTTTTGCCATTAGTAATGCTGGTTCCTCATCATCTATCTGCGAGATATTGATCTCCTGTCTTTGCTCCTTTCCTCGACGCGGCTTTCGGCACTCCGCAGTGAAATGTCCATACCCATCACAGTTGAAGCACTTCACTCGCCTCTTGTCCTTCACCATACATCCTTTGAATCCGGATAAATTTTCATTTCCACGACCAGACTTTTTCAACCATTCCTCTCTGGTCAGAAGTAGCTTTCTTTCATCGATTTCCTTTTTCCTCCATTGTTCTTCTGTCACCATTAATTGGTCTCCTGTCCCTGACACGGATCCCTTCAACCTCTCGTCATGAATGGTTCCCCGCATTCTCTCTTCATACATCTTGAGAGAACCGATTACTTCTTCTAAAGACCTGGTGTCAAGATTACCAAATTGTTCTCATGCAGACGCGATTTGGAGAAACTTCGGAGGAACAGCCCTTAAAATCTTCTTCACGACATAAGTTTCTGCAATCTCCTCCCCAAGTGCTCGGATGTTAGACACAATTCCATTCACCTTCATGTAAAAGTCATCAAGTTGATTGGTATCCCTCATGCAAATTACCTCAAATTCTGCCCTCAGCGTTTGAGCCTTCGCTTTCTTTACTTTCTCCGCCCCTTGACTCATGGTTTTAATCGCCTCCCAGGCCTCCTTTGCAGTCTTTTTCTCAGCCAACGATAGTAGCATTTCCTCTGGTATTCTCTGATAAATCATTGCCAATGCAATTTTATCTGTCTTACCCTCGATTGTCGCTTTTGGATCACTAGGTTCCACTGCATCCCAAACTCCATGAGCTTGCATAAACACCTTCATTTTCATTGACCAAGATGTATAATTTCCCGTTTCCAACAACGGGTTACTCAAGCCTATCGACCCTCCTTTCAGCTTGTTCACATCCATGGTTGCCTTTGACGTACACCACCACACACACCGTAGCTCTGATACCATATTATTGAATTTGACAACTCAATATAAAATTATATCGATGCTATATAAAACAAGAACTCAATGATATGTCTTGTATTTCTGCAACTGCTTATTAAAAACAATTACAAGGAAATAAAATAAAAACCTGCAACTAGAAAATACAGGCTAAAAACTAGGAATGGGCTCATGGGCCAAACTACTTCCTACAAACACTCATGACTATCTTTATTCAAAATAATCCTAAACAAAAGCAACTACCACTCTGACTAATTCCACGATAGCAATACATTATTAGGACAAGTTTTAAATTAAACGCCAACACTATCATTGATGTTTCTTGTAAGGAGATTAGATTTTTCATAAATTATCTACACTTTTAAAATTGTTGCCATTTTTATGTAGGATCCACCAATGACAACTGACTACAATTTAAAGCTGTCACATACATATTGTAAAATATATGGGCATGAAAAAAAATTTATGTAGGCGCTTTTTCATTTTGCATTCAGTGTTAGTTAATATGGACATGTTTTAAAAAATAGATGAATTAGAGCACCTCCAATGACATAATCTACCTCACATCTAGGTGACCCTCTTTAGAAAGTAGGTACCCCAAGGGGTGTCCCAAAGTTATTGGAGGCCTTTTACATTGATGCAAATAAGGCCCTGATCATTTAATCCTTAAATTTTGGTTGTGCAACCATAAATTAAATTGAAATAACTCAACTATGATATGATTACTAACATTGTAGGGGCACTTAACGTTTTTAGTGGGGGCACTTTATAAAAAATACAACAAAAATCAATAGGTGCTTAGGCAAGCTAGTAGCCTAATACAAACTGCCCCTATTATGGCCAATATTTGATTGAATGTATGATCAACCTCTTGCATCTTGTAGGTGAACTCATACACGTCTGTTAGGTGTTGGTTGTCATCTCCCGAGTTGAAATGCATTCTCGATTGTATTCACTAGACTATTCCTGACAGCTACTAGAATGTGGCCAAACTAGATTCCCCAAATGAGATTTCTAATGTTTTTCATGTAATTCTTAAATGTATTCATGGCCCGAATCTTTTTTGCATATTCCTCGTCCTGACCATACTTCTTAGAATCACTAACCATTCTTTCAATCACATGAGTTTCACATGAATTGCATATAGGTTGTGTTATTCCCAAATGACCTAACAGAATTGTAGAAGGGGGGGTTGAATACAATTCTTGATATTTTCTTGAAACTAAAACACTTTATAAAATAAAACTGAACTGAATAAATAAAAACACAAGATATAAATAATTCAGTTGGATTGTTTGATGATCCAACTGAAGTGTTTTTATTGCGGAAATAATCTGTGATACAAAAGTACACAGCTGCTCAGTTACAAGGTTGTAGAGAAGAATTGCTCTCAAAAATAGCTAATACAATCTATTTGTGTTTCTTCTCTCCTTTCTAAAGTAACTGCTACACTTGGTTATATAATCCCAAGTTTACAATTCTACGTTTGGTTAAACTAAAGAATAATAGTAGTAACCATCAGTAGCTTGCTTTTCATTCCTTTTGTCCAATGGTCCTTGGAGATCTTAGCTTTTGTCTTCATGCTCATTATAATCATTCCCAAGAGCCTTATTGGAAATTGGAATGTTTCCTTATTTCCAGTAACCACTTTGATGGCTTCCAATGCAAAGTACACTTCCATATCTCCTTTTAGATCTGTTCAGTAAACTGTCACTATCACTTTGTCAACTGTTCAAAAAGCAACATTGATTCGTTGATAGCAAGGAGATGTGTTTCGTTGATAGCTTCATTCTTCATTCCGTTGATGGTGTTTCCCTCGTTTCGTTGATGGGTAAACTCCATACCGTTGACAGAGTAATCTTCATACCGTTGACATGTCTTCACTTAGGCAGAATTACAAGGCATAACATATTTACAATTAACCAACCTATTTTGCCTATCTAGTACATAGTCAACATGACTTAGAAAACCTATCTTAAAACATATAATAGAATGCCTATCATACTGTGAAGTATTGTACAATGCAATTGCTACAACACTCATTTCGTTGATGAGCTTCCTGTCAACGAAACACTGCTAAGCATGCTATTTCGTTGACAGCTACAAAAT
Source organism: Heracleum sosnowskyi (assembly GCA_030848705.1). NCBI lineage: Eukaryota > Viridiplantae > Streptophyta > Magnoliopsida > Apiales > Apiaceae > Heracleum > Heracleum sosnowskyi. Next base: position 109,411,760 of record CM061242.1, on the reverse strand, counting down.
TGACTTTACACAAATTCTACTAAGTGTTTTATGCTTATCATCAAGAACAACATATTCCTAACAATCTCCCCCAATTTATGACTGATAGAATAACAGCCATAAATCAAGAGACTTGATGATAACAAAAACACTCAGATACATCATAAATTACAAATGTAGAAAATGTATTAAGCTTCAAAACTTTATAGACAAAATATAAGACTTACAAGACTAATGCCCACAAGTGCTCCTTTAGTCTGAGCAAATGTTTCATCTGTGACTTCTTTGTGGCATAGTCTTCTTCCCTCTCTTGGAGTTGTTTTCCTCAATCTGGGCCTGTAGTCTTCTGTAGAAGATTTTCTCCTCTTCATCTTGATCACCAAGCTTGGATTGCATCAGCTTTAGAGTTTGATTAGATGCCTTCTCCAGCTGGTCTTCCATTCTGAAGAATCTTCTGCAATTGTCCTTGTCCTTAAACTCCATCATCCAATAGGGTTGAAGATGGATTTTCTTTCCTATTGAGGGAACTCTAAGTATCCTGGGAAGAGCCTCAGGCTTGTTCCAGCTAGCCTTTATCTGACAGATTTTGGAGACCACCTCAGACTTGGCTGTTTTGGTGAAACCAAAGTCCTTTTTCAAGCATCTAAACACTGAGAGTAGTGTTTGATAGTCTTCTCCTAAAATTCTGTAGAGAGGCCACACTTGTTCTCTACCCCCCTTGAATATGAACACTAGTCTTTCAGGCAACTTTTGAGAAGCTGCAATTCCCCTTACTTCCACCAGGTTGTCTAAGTCAAGATGTAGACTGGATTCTTCCCTGATGTCAGCAATGTACATGCAGTCCTCTGGGTTTGAAGGGGGTTTTTGAGATTGTGGCTTTCTCACAAAAACAGGCTTTGCTTTGACAGGCCTCTTCTTTGTCTTCATTGGTTGGTCCTTTTCTAACAGGAACTTTGGAAAGTATGCCTCATCAAAATCAATTGGTTCCTCTTTTGGCATGATTGGTTGATCATGAAAATTGACAGGATGTGCAGGATCACAGGCCAACTTTCCTTCAAAAACTGGATTAGCAATTGTTGGAGGTGCAATAGGTATAGAAGAGTCTGATGCAGTACTCTGAGAATCAGCACTCTCAAAGTCTATGTTTCTCCTAGCTCTCTCTTTGGGTTGCCTTGTGCTCTTCTTTGAACTCCTTTCCTCTCTAGTGCTTTCCTCTTGCTTCCTTTCTTCTTCATCTAGAGCTTGAGCTACTGCAAGAGCTTGCATAGCTGCTCTTTCTGATTCCTCAGCCTTGGCTTCAGCAAAGTTTGGATGACCAGCCCAAACACAGATTTGTTGTCCATTCCTGTAGACAATTGCCCTTTGCTTCCTTATCTCATAATCATTACTTTCCTTGCTTTTTGTGATGAGTAGACCAAGAAGCTTGTGCTCATCTGGATAAGGTGCAGGATAGAAAGTCCTTGCTATGTTTTTGCCCTTTGGTTTAGCAGGGGACTTGGGAGATAGGCTTCTTTGAATTGTAGCTTGTTCCACATCCCTAATGCATGAAGTTTGTCCTTTTTCCTTCCTTGGTCCTTGAGTGACTCCATGTAGAAGGGGCTCTTGGTGATAGAAAGAATTTGTCTGTGGCTCCCATTCCGTTGATGCTAGTGCCATGGCATTCGTTGATGGCTGTTCCGTTGATGGATTTGAGTCTTTATCTTCAGTAATCTTCTTGAACTTTGCTTCTATGTTGGACCAATGTTCTTTGATTTGTTCTGCAAGTCTCATCCTCATAGAAGCTTCTTGTATAAGGTCAATACCATCCTTTTGCTGCTTGCCAAGCTCCCCCATTGCTAATGGCTCCTTTGGTAGGGAAATGGCTGGGACCATAACCTTGGTAATTTGAATGTCTAGCTCCTTAGATTTCTCCCCCTTTTTGTTATCATCAAAAGAGATGACTGGGAGTCCTTGAGCTGCCACTAGCTGGGCCAATAGTTGAGTTTGTTTCTCCTGTTCCTTTTGCATCTGTGATAGAGTGGCTTCCACCTTGTCCACTCTAGAAGAGAGAGTCTTCAAGGAGGACTCCACTTCAGGTTCTTTAGAGAAAAACCTGTTCATCCTGGACACAGTGAGAGGAGGAAGCTTTTCATCTAGCCTCCTATCATTAGCAGCCCTAAGGTTGCTGATTGAATCCTTGATCTCTGTAGCCTCAATCCTTGTCTGCAACATTTGTAGCCTTTGAATTTCCAGAGAATCCATTATGGCTTTGTAGAATTTCTTGTCCCTTGCTTCTGCAGACTCATGAGCTAGATATGCTTCTTTGTACTGCCTTGTGATAGCAGCATCCAAATTGCTTCTACCATGCATATCTTGAGAAAGCCAGTTTGGTGTAGGAGGCACCACAGAAGTCCCAGTCTGTGAAGTGGTGGCCACCTGTAGATTATCACCATAGCTGTCCTCATCATCAGAAAAATCAAAGTCTCCACTTGCTTCAGCTCCTGGAGGTAGATTGGTCAAGGCATCCTTTGCTCTTTGCATTGATGCAGTTGTGTGAATTAGTTGTAGTGACCTCTCTGCCTCCACATTGCCCTGTTGAGCCAAAATTTGATAGGCTGACACAGGATGAGTAAAGGTCTCAGGATCCAGGGAAATACTATCCAGAGTTTGCTGATAAACCTCTTGGAAAGTAAGTTCCCTTTCTCCCTCACTGACCTCCATTAACTCATTAGCAATGGCTGCTTCCATCCTTATTTCTCCTGTAGTCCCTTCTCTCTCTCCACTCTGTTCTTGCATCATGGGCTCCCCATGGCTCACACCTCTCACACCCTCACCTTCACCTTCTAAGGTGGAACTCTCAATCTCTCCTTTTGCCTGGCTGGAAGAAATAGCCAGCCTCTCACTCACATTCTCTCCTTTTGCCTGGCTGCAAGCCAGCCTCTCAGTTTCACTCCCTCTCAGTCCTAGAAGTGTCTCAACTACCACTAGATCATCTGCACTGGTTGTGGGAACAACTTGATTTTCAATTAAAGGTGCAGAGTGAACTATCAACGGAATGGTAGTTTGAACTGTCAACGGTATGGATACCGTTGATGGAGAAACACTTGTCAACGAAATAGACTGTTTCGTTGATGAAGTCAAGAAAGCACTTTGAGAATGAGAAATTACAGTAGAGTCTGTGGTGATTGATTTTAAAGATTGGTCCACAGATCCCCTTGCAACTTCAGGAAAAATTGGTTGATGGCCCAACAAATCACTTAACAAGTGATGGCCACTAGCTTCAGAGTGGGGCTTCTCCAAGATTAGAGTTGGAGAATCAGGAATAGATGTATGGATCATGTCCACATCTAAAGATTGAGTTGGTGAATTTGATGGAGATAATTCAAGATTGATGTTTAGAGAATGGGACTGTAACCCCAGAGTAATGATAGGGGTTACATCAAACTGAATTTGAGAAACTGGAAGTGTTGCTTCCAGTGTGTGTGCACCCTGTGTACCCTTGGACTTTTGCTTCACTCTCCTTTGGTATTGGGAAAATGTAGACTTTGGGCTTGAAGTGTCCCTTACCCTTTTGGACTGTGCTCTAGGAGGAGAGCTTGTTTCAATAATCACATCCTTTTGGGAGGATGCAATTAGACTTGTGTTTAAATCCATGTTACTCATTGTGCCTTGTTGGGAAGACACAATGGGGCTTGGCTGGTACACACTAACCTGTCCTTCCTTATCCTTGGGGTTTCTTTGATGTTCACCCCTTCCCTCACCTCTCACAACTCCAGACTCACTCCCCTTAGGTTGTGTGGTAGTTTTTACAACAGGTGCCTTTTGAGAAGCACCTGAGGTTGGCTTGGAGGATTTCTTTGATTTTGGTTTTGTTGCTAGGGCAGGAGCCTGTTGGGTCACAGCTACAGACTCCATAGCAACATTGGAAGGTAAAACAGTAGAGGTGTTAGCTACACTAACAGGGATAGTAGTAGTTACCTCAATGATTGGCAGATACACCACTGGAACATCACCATTGTGGTTCAGCCTCAGTATGTCTGTCAATACTCTCTTTTCTTGCACAAAGCACTCGAACCTGGCATTAGGGTTAGAGATAACTAATGGTGCTGGACTAACATGGTTAGCCAACATCATCAGAAACCTAGCATAATAGATATTTTTCTTCCTATTTGCTTTGTCACCCAACTTAGCACCAATTTCATACATAAGTTGGGTGCTAAAGTTGTGATATCTATCATTTAGAAGCATGGTTAGGAGAATTAACATAGAGTTAGTTAATGCATCAAAATTACTAATCTTTCCAGAAAAGACCTTAATGAATGCATCAGCTAAATAACTGTATTCCCTAACCAAACCTCTCCTAATTATTCTACCCAGATTATCAGTAGGCAAAGAGTAGTTTATAGAATTTAACATGGTAGTTATTTCAGTGTTAGTAGGCAAAGCATCACAGTTATTATCAGGAATATGTAAACATGCTTGCAAAACATCAGAATTAACTATGTACTCATTACCTTGAAGAGTGAATTTTAGTGTGCAGTGTGTTCCACTATACTCACATGAGGTCCAAATTTCCTCGATTATCTCATTGTAGAGTGGTGTAGAGTGAAACATTGCATAGCTCAACTTGCAATTCTTCATGAAATCCATCATTTTGAAGAACAGTCTGTTCGGGTTTTCCTTGACAACAAAAGGGATGGAGTTGTTCTTCTCATAGATGAACCCTCCAGCAGACATAAGCTTGACTATAGGTGCCATTGTTGATTAAAGGAAAGCTTCGAACTGAATTGCTTGTTAGAGAGAAGAAGAGAGAAAAAGCCTTTGAAATTTTTGAGAACAGGTAAAAAGAAATAATAAAAATAAAATTTCTTAAATACTCCCCCAAAAATTCTCAGAAAATGAATCCAATAATAAATGTAAATTACTGGATTGGCTTAAAAATATAACCGTTACTCTTAAAGTATTACCATGATTTATACTTACAGGGGTGTATGCATAGATCGTGGTAAAAGACGTGTCAAATTTCAACGGTTCAGATAAAAAGCGCTAAATCAACGAATCAGGATTGGGCGGTTAAAGTCCCGTCTTATTTCATTGATAAAGCTGCGTTTCGTTGATATAAAAGAGCTATCAACGAAACACCCAGAAAACTGCTAAGACTGTCAACGAAATGGTGCATTCCGTTGGCATAGTAATTTTGACTTAGACAAAATTTTACCTTTTCCTGAGAAAATTCATTCACAGAAAAACATAGCAAATTTCTGGCTGCATTTTAACTTGCAAATATCTCAAAGATAATTAAGAGAAATTTAGCATACCTAGCTCACTTACTAATCTTGAGAATGTTGATTCATCAAGTGGCTTGGTAAAGATGTCTGCAAGTTGTTGTTCACTTGGAACAAAATGTAACTCCACAGTACCATTCATAACATGTTCTCTAATGAAATGGTACTTAATGTCAATGTGCTTGGTCCTTGAATGCTGCACTGGATTCTCAGTAATGGCAATGGCACTAGTGTTGTCACAGAAAATAGGAATTTTCTCAACTCTTAATCCATAATCAAGTAGTTGGTTTTTCATCCATAAAATCTGTGCACAACAACTTCCAGCTGCTATATACTCAGCCTCAGCTGTGGAGGTAGAAACTGAGTTTTGTTTCTTGCTGAACCATGACACAAGCTTGTTTCCTAGGAATTGACAGGTTCCAGTTGTACTTTTCCTGTCAATTTTACATCCTGCAAAGTCTGCATCTGAATAACCAATTAGTTCAAAACCAGATTCTCTAGGATACCAAATGCCAAGGTTTGGTGTTCCTTTGAGATATCTGAAAATTCTTTTAATAGCAACTAAATGGGATTCTCTAGGATCAGCCTGAAATCTAGCACATAGACATGTAGCAAACATAATATCAGGTCTACTAGCTGTTAAATATAAAAGTGAGCCTACCATGCCTCTGTAACTTGAAATGTCCACAGATTTTTCCTTAGTATTCAATTCAAGTTTGGTGGCAGTAGGCATGGGAGTTTTGGCAGGAGAGCATTCCATTAGGTTAAACTTCTTTAATAAATCATGAATGTATTTTGTTTGACTAATGAAAATGCCTTCATTAACTTGCTTTACTTGAAGACCAAGAAAGTAAGTTAATTCTCCCATCATGCTCATTTCATACTTACTTTGCATAAGCTTGGCAAACTTTTGACAAAGTTTCACATCTGTAGACCCAAAGATTATATCATCTACATAAATTTGAACAAGTAAAGTAGAGCCATTTACAACCCTGTGAAAAAGAGTTTTATCTACAGTACCTCTAGTGAAATGATTCTCAAGGAGGAACTGTAAGAGAGTGTCATACCAGGCTCTAGGTGCTTGTTTCAAACCATAGAGTGCTTTGAGAAGGAAGTACACATAGTCTGGAAAATCATCATCTTCAAAACCAGGAGGTTGACTTACATACACCTCCTCTTCCAATTCCCCATTCAGAAAAGCACTCTTCACATCCATTTGATAGACCTTGAAATTGGCATGGGCTGCATAGGCTAGGAAAATCCTTATTGCTTCTAGTCTTGCAACAGGAGCAAAGGTTTCATCAAAATCAATTCCTTCTTCCTGTGAATAGCCTTTTGCAACCAATCTAGCTTTGTTCCTTGTGACTATGCCATTTTCATCCATCTTGTTTCTGAACACCCACTTTGTGCCTATAACACTCCTGTCATTAGGCCTGGGCACCAGCTTCCAAACATTGTTTCTCTCAAATTGGTTTAGCTCTTCTTGCATGGCTAAAACCCAATCTGGATCTAGAAGTGCATCCTCAACTTTCTTTGGCTCATCTTGAGACAGAAAGCTACTATATAGACATTCTTCTTGAGTTGCTCTTCTAGTTTGGACTTTTGAAGAAACATCACCTATAATAAGTTCAAAGGGATGATCTTTAGTCCATTTCCTTGAGGGAGGTAGATTTGCTCTTGAAGACGTAGCTTCATGATCATGATTGCCTTGATTGGATATTTGTCCTTGAGAAACTCCCCCTGAGTTTGTTGTCTCTAATTGATCACTTCTAGAAGCATTCCTATGGCTATCAACGGTATGACCGTTTTGGCTGTCAACGAAACGCTCATTCTGACTGTCAACGAATCCACCATCATGACTGTCAACGAAATGACCAGTTGGTCTGCTAGCAGCTATCCTTTTTAACCTTAATGCAGCAATTTCATCTTCACTGCTGCTTTCATCTGTGCTAGATACAACAACTTTAGGCTGTTTCTCAGTAGCCTTATCATGATTCACTTGTTCTCCTTCCTCATTCTCAAAAGAGAGACTTTCATGGAAACCTTCATCACAGAGACCTTGTATTTTGAGATCATCAAAAACAACATGTACAGATTCCATAACAATGTTGATTCTGAGATTATAGACTCTGTAAGCTTTCCCTGCTGCATATCCCACAAATATTGCTTCATCTGCCTTTGCTTCAAATTTCCCCAAATGCTCAGCTTGATTTCTCAGAACAAAGCACTTGCATCCAAAGACATGAAGAAAATCCAATAGTGGCTTCTTTCTTTTGAGTAACTGATAAGGGGTCATTCCTTTGGCCTGATTAATCAAAGAAATATTTTGAGTAAAGCAAGCTGTGTTAACTGCCTCAGCCCAAAAATATGTAGGTAACTTTGATTCATCTAGCATTGTCCTTGCAGCTTCAATAAGTGTTCTGTTTTTCCTTTCAACTACACCATTTTGCTGTGGTGTTCTTGCTGCTGAAAACTCATGCAAAATACCATTTTCTTCACAGAACACCTTCATGCTTGAATTCTTGAATTCTGTCCCATTGTCACTCCTAATCCTTCTTACTTTGAAATCAGGATGATTGCTTACCATCTTGATGTGATTGATAATGATTTCACTTGCCTCATCTTTAGAGTGCAAAAAGAAAGTCCATGTGAATCTAGAAAAATCATCAACAATCACAAGACAGTATTTCTTCTTTGAGATGGACATAACATTTACAGGGCCAAATAGGTCCATATGAAGCAATTCAAGCTGCTGGACAATTGATGACTCTGTCTTACTTTTGAATGATGCCTTCTTCTGTTTTCCCTTTTGACAGGCATCACACAAACCATCCTTGGAGAACTCCACCTGTGGAATTCCTCTAGCAAGATCTTTCCTCACCAAATCATTCATAACTTTGAAATTCAGATGGGATAACTTCTTGTGCCATAACCAACTTTCATCCTTGCTTGCCTTGCTGAAAAGACAAGTGATGGTGTCTGAGCTTGTGCTACTAAAGTCAGCAATGTACACATTCCCCCTTCTGAATCCAGTCATTACCACATTGTTGTTTCCTCCTTTAGAAACAACACAAGCTTCTCTAGAAAAAGTAACTAAAAATCCTTTGTCACAAAGTTGGCTGATACTAAGCAAGTTGTGCTTAAGACCATCCACCAATGCAACCTCATCTATGATGACATTCTCTTTTGAAATCAAGCCATATCCCTTTGTGTAGCCTTTGCTGTCATCTCCAAAAGCAATACAAGGGCCAGCTCTTTCCTGAAACTCTGTGAGCAGGGTAGAATCACCAGTCATGTGTCTTGAACAACCACTATCCAAGTACCAAAGATTCCTTTTGTCTCCCTGCACACAATAAAACCAAATCAAGTCGATTTTGGTACCCAAGTTTCCTTGGGTCCTGTCTTGTTAGCCTTTGCATTCCCTTTTGTACCAATTTTCACTTTGGGCTCAGATTGATTCAAATCAATCTTTACCCTTGGTGTTGATTTCTGAGGGTTGCTCATATTTTCATTCATAGCATGCATAGTTGGAGGAACAATCATGTTATTCATGTTCCATGGCATTTGTGGCATGTTAAACATATTCATGTAAGGATTAGACACAAATGGCATACTAGCATATGGATTCTGAAATTGTGCATATGGAGCAAACATGTTAGACATAACAGGCATTGAAGGCATGGAACTGTTCATTGCAGGCTTGGGCATTCTCACATTAGCAGATTTCTTAACAGATTTGCAGTTAGTAGACAAATGACTAACACTTCCACAATTAACACATGTCTTTCTAGGAGCATATTTATCAGGTGTGTAATTGTTGTGTTTGTTAATTCCTACTTTGCCATTCCTGTTATTCTTTTTATTTCCCTTAGCCTCATTATGAACTTTCTCTACCTTGTCTTTCAATTGCTTGTTAGACAAGTGACCTACATTAGCTCTCTCAACAGGCTTCTCAATTTTCTTTAAAGTACTAGACTCACCTTGAACAAAGTTCTTGGTGACAGGACCATACTTGTCATTAAGTCTAGTGAGTTTATCTTTTCTTTTGTCTGTCAACGAAACAGCCTGATCGGTTGATGGTTCATGTGTCAACGAAACATTGCATTCCGTTGACACATCAACCTTCAACAAATGATCATTGTTGTTTGTTGACTCTGTTTCTGATTCTAAGGACCAACATACCCTAGCTTCTCTTTGTTCCTTTTCCATGATTGCTCACAGAAGGATTCCACGCCTTGAACATTAATTATGTTGGCAGCAACATTCCTGGCATCCTTCCATTTTGCAATCACACCTTGTTCTATCTCAAGTTGTGTTTTAAGAATTTCTTCCCTTTGTAACACGTTCTCAAGTTCCTTCTTAGCATCCCTACTAACACATCTCATTTTCTCAAATTCAATGAGCTGTGCTTCTAACATTGCATTCCTATCACTTAAGAGCAGATTGGTCTCTTTTATTCTTGAATTCTCTTTAGTAAGTGATTTAAGAGTAACACGCAAATTATATAATACAGTAGACATTTCATTTATTGCATTGTCGCATTCCTCTTTAGAAAGCTCAGAAAGATTAGTAATTGTTACCTGGTTGCTTGAGGAACTTGCTTCCTGCTCATGATTGTCAGCCATAAGAGCCAAGTTGGCATACTCAACATCATCATCAGAATCTTCACCATTACCAGCCCAATCATACTCCTGAGACATGAACGCCTTTTCTTTTTGTTTGAGAAGTTCAAAGTATTTCTTTTTATAATCAACAGGCTCAAATTTCCTGTTGCCCTTCTCAACCTTGGGCTTTCTGCAGTCTCCAGCAAAGTGACCAAGCATTCCACAATTGAAACATTTTGACTTAGACTTTTCAATCCAGTTTGTTTTGCTAGGTTGAAAGTCTCTTCTTGGTGGCCTTGCTTCTGAGTTTCTTTTGAACTTGAACTTAGAGAATTTTCTAGACAGAAAAGCAATGTGTTCATCAATCTCATCTAAGTCCTCCAAGTTGGCTGGTTCTGATTCTTCTTCTTCTGTCATCTTGTCTTTACCCTTGCTAACATCACTCCTACAACTAGATCGACTAGTTGTGGCCTTTGCAGCTTCTTTATTGTCATCTTCAAGTTGGTTCACTGATGCAATCAATGCAATAGATCCACCCTTCTTCTGTACCTTTTCAATTTCCTCATCTTGCTCCATTTCCAGCTCATAAGTCTTCAAGGTTCCATAAAGCCTTTCAAGAGTGTAGTCTTTGTACTCTTGAGTGTTTCTGAGAGAAACAGTCATAGGCTTCCATTCTTTTGGAAGAGCTCTAAGAAATTTAAGGTTTGAATCCTTGGTTTGATAGATCCTCCCATACAACTTTAATCCATTCAAAAGCTTTTGAAACCTACTAAACGTGTCATTTAGGGTTTCACCAGCTTTAAAATGAAAATGCTCATATTGTTGTATAAGGAGTTGCATTTTATTTTCCCTGACTTGCTCAGTTCCTTCACAGAGAGTTCTAACAGTATCCCATACTTCCTTAGAGGTTGTACAGTTGATAACATTGTCAAACATCTCTTGCTCCAACCCATTAAACAGAATGTTCATGGTCCTTTTGTCTTTATGAACTTCTGCAATATCTTCAACAGTCCATTCTGAGACAGTTTTTGGAATCTCTACATCAGGTGCATCATCTGGCAGTCCAACTCTAGAATCAAGCTTCATGGGAACGTGTGGACCTTTCTCAATGCAGTCTACATACCTCTCATCCATAGACATGAGATGTAAATGCATCTTTACTTTCCAGTGAAAGTAATTGTCTTTATCAAGAACTGGTATCTTCACACCTGCATCCTTCTTCACCATGGTTTCTGTTTTTGGTCTTGATCTTTAAACTTCTTGTATGTTAGAAGCTCGCTTTGATACCAATTGTTATTCCCAAATGACCTAACAGAATTGTAGAAGGGGGGGTTGAATACAATTCTTGATATTTTCTTGAAACTAAAACACTTTATAAAATAAAACTGAACTGAATAAATAAAAACACAAGATATAAATAATTCAGTTGGATTGTTTGATGATCCAACTGAAGTGTTTTTATTACGGAAATAATCTGTGATACAAAAGTACACAGCTGCTCAGTTACAAGGTTGTAGAGAAGAATTGCTCTCAAAAATAGCTAATACAATCTATTTGTGTTTCTTCTCTCCTTTCTAAAGTAACTGCTACACTTGGTTATATAATCCCAAGTTTACAATTCTACGTTTGGTTAAACTAAAGAATAATAGTAGTAACCATCAGTAGCTTGCTTTTCATTCCTTTTGTCCAATGGTCCTTGGAGATCTTAGCTTTTGTCTTCATGCTCATTATAATCATTCCCAAGAGCCTTATTGGAAATTGGAATGTTTCCTTATTTCCAGTAACCACTTTGATGGCTTCCAATGCAAAGTACACTTCCATATCTCCTTTTAGATCTGTTCAGTAAACTGTCACTATCACTTTGTCAACTGTTCAAAAAGCAACATTGATTCGTTGATAGCAAGGAGATGTGTTTCGTTGATAGCTTCATTCTTCATTCCGTTGATGGTGTTTCCCTCGTTTCGTTGATGGGTAAACTCCATACCGTTGACAGAGTAATCTTCATACCGTTGACATGTCTTCACTTAGGCAGAATTACAAGGCATAACATATTTACAATTAACCAACCTATTTTGCCTATCTAGTACATAGTCAACATGACTTAGAAAACCTATCTTAAAACATATAATAGAATGCCTATCATACTGTGAAGTATTGTACAATGCAATTGCTACAACACTCATTTCGTTGATGAGCTTCCTGTCAACGAAACACTGCTAAGCATGCTATTTCGTTGACAGCTACAAAATTGACTTTACACAAATTCTACTAAGTGTTTTATGCTTATCATCAAGAACAACATATTCCTAACAATCTCCCCCAATTTATGACTGATAGAATAACAGCCATAAATCAAGAGACTTGATGATAACAAAAACACTCAGATACATCATAAATTACAAAAGTAGAAAATGTATTAAGCTTCAAAACTTTATAGACAAAATATAAGACTTACAAGACTAATGCCCACATGTTTTCTACTAAGTGTTTTATGCTTATCATCAAGAACAACATATTCCTAACAGGTTGGTATCCTAACACGCCTACCATGTATGCCTCCTATGCCTCCTGCAGAGCCACGAAAACATGGCTCTGGAAACGCGAATCTTTCGGCAACTACAAACTCACAAATGTAAATTAGAATTAATTTCGGCACATGCAATAAACAAAGACAATGAGTTTTGAAGTGGGATAAATTATTCATGAAAAACTAACCTTAATTATGCTTTGACTTGAGCAATTTGACGTACAAGCCTTTGGAATGGAAGTTTTATGCTCAAAAGCTTGGTAGTCTTCTGATACCTACGGATGTCACTACAAGAAATTAGAGTGTAATTACCCTTGGGCAATAACTATGTAATGACATTACAACAATAATATAAATTAATAATTATATACATAAGGGCAACTGTTCCTTGAGGGTATCAGTGTGGCTTCCTAAATCCATGAGAGTTGTTCGAGCACACATATGAGCAGTGCCGAAGAAGACTTCACATAAAAATAGATAGATCATATTGTATTCTATTATGAGTAAATTTCAGGGTGGTGGCTAAACTTTGCCTCAATTTTTGAAACATTGGCCGAGGTTTCAGATTTTTAATTTTTTGGCTAAGGTTTTGCTCCGCCTTTCAAGAAGGTGGCTCCTGTCAAATATCCCCCCTAACGGATCAAGGGCAAAGTTGGGTTTTTATAAAAAGACAACGGTCATATCTGTATGTATATATACCAACGTATCTGTAACATCAAAATTGAACTCCTAAACCCAAAATTTTCATTTTTTTTGCAGTTAATTTCAAGAAAACATGGCATATTGTCATTGTGGTAGACTTGCAGCGGATAGAGTGGCCTGGACGGATTCTAATGTTGGGCGAAGATTTAGAAATTACAGTGAAGGAATTGGTGGTTGTGGCTATTTTCAATGGATTGATGCTCCCCTCAAACATAGACATCATATCCACATTGCAGAAATCAAAATAATCAACCTTATAATTCACAAACTTAGAGTTCAAATTCTCAAAGTGTCCCCCATGATACAGTTTTATAGTAAATAAAGAGGGATACTCTGCAATAAAACAATAAACAAAGGAGCAAGATTTGATTTTTAATTAGGGCACAAACAATACACACTACAAGAAAAACTGAAACAGACAACACTTATCAGACAACGGTCGGCAGTAAAAGCATTGTTTGAAATTTTCACACAACGGTTTTTTTTTTTGCAAAATCTGTCTGTTGTCTGAAAGAACTTCCACAACGGTTTCTAAAACCATTGTCTATTAGAAGGAGTAAAGCAGAGGCTTTACACAACGGAATTATAAAACCGTTGTCTGAAGAAAGGTCAGACAAGTGTTTCATAAACCGTTGTTAAAAACAGACAAGTGTTTTTTTTTTTGTTACTTAAATGGATATCACACAACAGTTTGAATAAACACTTGTCTGATTCTAACAACGGTTTACAAAACCATTGTCTGAAGAAACTTAAGACAATGGTTTTGTAAACCGTTGTTAGAATCAGACAAGTGTTTTACTTGTATGTGGACTATACTTAATTCACACAACAGTTTCTGCATACCGTTGTCCAATTGAAATCTTAGAGACAATGGTTTTTGGCTGTTAAATATGTTGCTGTCACACAATTGTTTAGCTTACATAAACCGTTGTCTGATAGTTAAACAAATTAAAAAAAAACCATAAAATAGTTGTGAAGCATGCTCAATATTTTTATCATTACCCTCCACAATCATTGTATCGGCTTGTACACAGACGCCGCTACATTGAACTTGACAAAAATGTACAAGGTCCGGTTGTGCCGCATCTTTTCAAAAACGTTGGAACACTACTACTTTTGGGAACGGGACATGTGTCAGATTCAATGAATATTTTTTTTAAATGATTTCTTCGACGATCCAACCGTACGGATGTTAATCAGTACTCATTCTAGTGTTGGGAAAAAATAATCAAAAAATAACAAGGCCCGGTTGTGCCGCATCTTTTCAAAAACGTTGGAACACTACTACTTTTGGGAACGGGACATGTGTCAGATTCAATGAATATTTTTTTAAAATGATTTCTTCGACGATCCAACCGTACGGATGTTAATCAGTACTCATTCTAGTGTTGGGAAAAAATAATCAAAAAATAACAAGGCCCGGTTGTGCCGCATCTTTTCAAAAACGTTGGAACACTGCTACTTTTGGGAACGGGACATGTGTCAGATTCACTGAATATTTTTTTTAAATGATTTCTTCGACGATCCAACCGTACGGATGTTAATCAGTACTCATTCTAGTGTTGGGAAAAAATAATCAAAAAATAACAAGGCCCGGTTGTGCCGCATCTTTTCAAAAACGTTGGAACACTGCTAGTTTTGGGAACGGGACATGTGTCAGATTCACTGAATATTTTTTTTAAATGATTTCTTCGACGATCCAACCGTACGGATGTTAATCAGTACTCATTCTAGTGTTGGGAAAAAATAATCAAAAAATAACAAGGCCCGGTTATGCCGCATCTTTTCAAAAACGTTGGAAGACTACTACTTTTGGGAACGGGACATGTGTCAGATTCAATGAATATTTTTTTTAAATGATTTCTTCGACGATCCAACCGTACGGATGTTAATCAGTACTCATTCTAGTGTTGGGAAAAAATAATCAAAAAATAACAAGGCCCGGTTGTGCCGCATCTTTTCAAAAACGTTGGAACACTGCTACTTTTGGGAACGGGACATGTGTCAGATTCAATGAATATTTTTTTAAAATGATTTCTTCGACGATCCAACCGTACGGATGTTAATCAGTACTCATTCTAGTGTTGGGAAAAAATAATCAAAAAATAACAAGGCCCGGTTGTGCCGCATCTTTTCAAAAACGTTGGAACACTGCTACTTTTGGGAACGGGACATGTGTCAGATTCACTGAATATTTTTTTTAAATGATTTCTTCGACGATCCAACCGTACGGATGTTAATCAGTACTCATTCTAGTGTTGGGAAAAAATAATCAAAAAATAACAAGGCCCGGTTGTGCCGCATCTTTTCAAAAACGTTGGAACACTACTACTTTTGGGAACGGGACATGTGTCAGATTCAATGAATATTTTTTTTAAATGATTTCTTCGACGATCCAACCGTACGGATGTTAATCAGTACTCATTCTAGTGTTGGGAAAAAATAATCAAAAAATAACAAGGCCCGGTTGTGCCGCAGCTTTTCAAAAACGTTGGAACACTGCTACTTTTGGGAACGGGACATGTGTCAGATTCACTGAATATTTTTTTTAAATGATTTCTTCGACGATCCAACCGTACGGATGTTAATCAGTACTCATTCTAGTGTTGGGAAAAAATAATCAAAAAATAACAAGGCCCGGTTATGCCGCATCTTTTCAAAAACGTTGGAACACTGCTACTTTTGGGAACGGGACATGTGTCAGATTCACTGAATATTTTTTTTAAATGATTTCTTCGACGATCCAACCGTACGGATGTCGAGATCTCTGTAATTTAATGATATTACAAAAGTTTTAGAAAAAAATAAATTCATTTGGTTTGAGATCTTAACGGTCAATAGTGATTTGACCAGTACTTCTAACTAGTGTTTCGTCCCAGATTGATGTTTCGATTTTTTTAAAACTATTTATCGACGATCCATCCGTATGGATATCAAGATCTCTGTAATTTAATGATATTACAAAAGTTTTAGAAAAAAATAAATTTATTTGGTTTGAGATCTTAACGGTCAATAGTGATTTGACCAGTACTTCTAACTAGTGTTTCGTCCCGGATTGATGTTTCGATTTTTTAAAAATTATTTATCGATGATCCAACCGTATGGATATCGAGATATATGTAATTTAATGATATTACAAAAGTTTTATAAAAAAATAAATTTATTTGGTTTGAGATCTTAATGGTCAATAGTGGTTTGACCAGTACTTTTAACTAGTGTTTCGTCCCGGATTGATGTTTTGATTTTTTTAAAAATATATAGACGATCCAACTGTATGAATATCCAGATTTATGTATTTTAATGATATTACAAAAATTTTAGAAAAAAATAAATTTATTTGGTTTGAGATCTTAATGGTCAATAGTGATTTGACTAGTACTTTTAACTAGTTTTTCGTCCCGGATTTATGTTTCAATTTTTTACAAAATATTTCTCGATATTGCAACCATACGAACATGAAGGTCTATTTATTTAAATCGTCAATAAAATTATATAACAAGTCATTTTTTTATTAGTTATAAATTATATTTACAATTTCATTTCCAACTTCCCCCCTGAATACAATTTCGTACCGATCTAAATTTTCATTTCCCGATAATGCTTTTTAGTTTCCCCGCTTAATACTTTTTAGTTTCCCCCTTTTCCTTTTCCTTTTCCACATTTTGATTTCCCCCTTTGTCAAATCCCTAAATCTCCCCCTTTTCCTTTTCCGCTTAATACTCTCTCTCTCTCTCTCTCTCTCTCTCTCTCTCTCTCTCTCTCTCTCTCTCTCTCTCTCTCTCTCTCGCTCCCTCCCTCCTAAGATGTACTTTAGTTGCCTTCAAGTTGGGCCTTCTTGAACTGAAGATTCTGAATCTGGGGCTTCTTGGATTGGGGCTTCGGTTTGGGTTTGGTATCTGGGGCTGATACCAAGAATACCAAGTTTCGACTACGCCAAGCCACTGATGATGCCCTTCCTGCTCCCAATTTGTATGTTTTAAGTTGTCGTATTCGATTCCGTAGAAAGTAGTTTTATTGTTTCAGTTGAATTTTACTGTTTAGGGTTGTTAATCTAGTTGTGTTTATTCGTAATTGAATCGGTTACACTGTCGAGTGAATTCATTTCCGTTGTTCTGTAAATTGAACTGATGATTTGCAGATGTTGTTGTGCTTTTGAATCTAGTAGTGTTCATGACAAATACCCACTAACTAGTTGTGTATCAAATATGGATGCTGATTGTGTGAACTTAAGTTCCTATGCTGTTCAACAAGTCATTGCTGTCTCATCTTTATTCTCATTAAAACATTTGAACGTAGATTGTTCCTGTTGTTAAAAATATCTTTATGCAGAAATAGTTGTTGATTTATTGTCATTTTGTTTTTTACAAGGATGAAAAGCTCCAAAGTGTGCTGGGACATTTCCAGAAATATTTTGATGGTGGGGTTATTGTAGAGAATCAAGGTAAGTCACCAATATTAGAGGTCTGAATCTTCAAGGAAGTATAACTATTATTTTATCGCTTATGTTTGTTCAAAATGATGTGGTTGGCAGGGGCAGCATTTGGTGGGTATGGTTCGTTTCTGCCCATGCATCAGCGCTGTCCTTTAGTTAAATCTGACCCAAAGACTCCTCAGATCTCTCAGAATTACAACAGACCAAGGTCCCCCAACAATTTGCATTTGGAGGTATATGCAAACACTAGTTAGTTTTAAATCGGTATGTTTTAGAGTGTATTGGTAAATGACGCTTAAATAAGAAGTTGGAAGAGAGTTTACTTTGCGAAATTCATATTCTCAGGCGCGTTAATCATCCCAATATTATTCGTTTGTATGATATGATTCAGGTATATCTTCTTTTTTTATATGAATGTTTGTTTATTCATGCATAGGCAATGAGTTTTGTACAATGTCATGTTTTATTAATTTTAAGTGCTGCCACTGGTGATTTGTACTTTGGTTATTTGTGTAATGATGATTAGTATACCGGGATTTGTAGAGTTTGTAGGCTAAAATGGTTGTAGCGGAACCTAGTGACCGTGGCTTCAACATACATTGTAGTTTTTACAATAAGATCAAATCTATGATTTAGTTTTTGTTTCTTCTCTGGAGAATGGCTATTAATTCTACATTTCGGTATGTGATATTTATACTTTGTAGATTTGGATACATTTGTTTTGAGGAGTGACTTTTACTTGGCTGACTCTGTATATATGATTTATGTGTTTCTAAGAAAGACTTATACTTAGCTGCCTCTGTATTTATGACTACTTTTTTGATTAAGTAGTCATCATGACAATGGCAGTGCAATCATTCTGGCAGATCATCTGGCTTTTTAATGAATTTTTTATAGTACATTTGCATGAATACACATGATGCGACTTGTATCCGATCCGTTTTTTGATTTGTGTTCATTTCTTTATTCATATGAAATTGGCACGCAGGAACCAGGCAAGATATATTTCGTATTGGAATTTTGCAAAGGGGGTGATCTTTCCATGTTTCTTCATAAACGTAAAGGAAGAATAACGGAATCTACTGCGAAGCACTTTATGCTACAGCTCGGTATTGTTAACTGCTAACTCAGTAAATCAGTTATGTGCTACATTTGGATTTAACTCTTTCAATAGATTGTAGTGATTAAGTACTTATTATTTCTACAGCTTCTGGTCTTAAAATCCTTCGCGACAATAATCTGATACATCGAGACCTGAAGCCAGAGGTAGAATCCTCGACATTGTGTTATGTCTTCAACTAATTCGATGAGTATAATCAGGTTGTTAGATATTTAGAGATCCAATTTTTTTTTTGCAAGTAACACTAACTACACCATGTGGCGTCATTGTGATTTGTCCATCTATGCTGTGTTTCGTCCTTAATAAGGTGGTCATAAAATTTGTTTTTAAAAAATTTATTGTATACCAGAGATCGTAAACCATTAATATGTAGGAGGTTATGTCACCTTTATACATGTGCAATGTGTGTGTGTGATTGTGATTTGCTAAGTGCTTGACTGGACGACCTAAGACTGGAAAAGGGTAGGCAGGTTTTATGTTGGGTTGAGTTGGAGGCTATTGATACACTCCTGGTACGCTAATAACAGAGAATTAACCATATTACTATCACTTATTAATTCTTTTATTATCAGCCTTTTGAGATAGATCATTCATGTGCAGTTTTTTACTTGTTTCATGGTGCTGCAGGATTTAAAAATCATCAGACTGATGAGCCTTTGCTGCGTCCCTGTGGTGTTTCAGAGGTGCTGGCATGAGTGTATAAGAAGTGAAAAAGGTGGAGGTTTTTCGGAATATAAATGTTAGGTTTCGTCGAACTTGTGTAGAGAAATAGAGTATTCATTTTTGACACTGCATCATACCATCAGCTTTACTTGTACACTCTGACTTATTAGATTGAGAATTTCTAAGCATTGTAGATGTATTTTTTCCAGTGTAAGTACTAATAATAAAGTTATTAAGTCATGCTTGGGTTCATATTGAATTTGAAATCTGGGAAATTTTGTTTATTAAAGATTTTTTGTTGCAGAAAAATCTAGCTTATTAGATTGTTTTTTGTCCAATACCGTTGTCTATCAAAATCAGAAACAAGTGTTTTAGAAACAAAAACTGTTGTGGTTCTGCTAATGTTCAAACATGTTTATCTTTTTAAACCATTGCCTAACAGCTTTCAGACAACATGTATTTAAAGAAAACAATTGTGCAAGTCAAGAATAGACAACAGTTTTTAGAAAGGAAACCATTGTGTTAAACTATTAAGACAATGGGGTTGTTCTACTAAAACCGTCGTAAATATTTAGATCACACAACACTCTTTTGGAAAATAAAGCCTTGTCTGAAAATTAAAATAACAACATTTTCTAGTTAATAAACAATTGTTGATTTATTTGTCAGACAATGGTTTCTACAACAACCGTTGTTGTTCACGCGTTTCAGACAACGTTTTCTAAGACCAAAACCGTTGTCTGTAGGGAATCAGACAACGGACGCGTCCGTTGTCTGAGCTGCGTAACAGACGGCATCTCAATAGACAACGGTTTTCTAGGGCATCAGACAACGGGCAAAAAGCCTTGTCTGATTCAATTATTCTTGTAGTGACAGGAGACATAAAGGTCCATTAAAAAGCTAATCACAAAATAAAAAATCAAATTTGGGACCACATAACATAGATCACTTTCTAAACAATCAAATTTGGGACCACATGAACATATATCACTTTCTACTCTATCATTGTCTAACTAAACAAACATTCATAAATCACCTTCTAATTAGGGCATCGAATGAATTACCTGTGTAATTAGGGCACTCAGCAGTTCCATATTTGTGCATCTCATTCCTAGGTCGTATAAACCATTCCATTTTCCACTTCAATCGAGAGAAACAGCTGCAGTTCTAGTGTTTAGGGTTTTAACTGTGTTCTATTTGGTAAATCAATCGATCTGGGGGTGTAATATTTGAGCAATATTTCATTTTACATTTTTAAATATGTATCTAATGCTGAAATTCCTCTTTTACCCTTACCATTATACATTTATTTTAAGTTAACGGCGCATACTTAACCGAATATATTTGAGGGGAGCCACCTTCTTGAAAGGCGGAGCAAAACCTTAGCCAAAAAATTAAAAATCTGAAACCTCGGCCAATGTTTCGAAAATTGAGGCAAAGTTTAGCCACCACCTTGAAATTTACTCTTATATAAATAATCATAAGAAAATATTAAATCATATAAAAAATACAAACAAAATTATTTAATATAAAAATAATAATGTTAAGCACGTGTCATGTAATTTCGAGATATATATTAAAAAACTACATGTAAAATGAGGCAAGCTATGACACTGCAGTTGGTATAGCTGTCGCTTTTTATAATACCCACCGGCCTATGGTTGGTATGGCCGGTTAAGAAATTGTGCAAAAATTCGTTTAAACAACTATACACACACACAAAATTAAATAACATATCATTCATAGTAAATCCATAATGGTACATAATCATAAATCCAACAAAATTTATTTACAATTAGTTATGAATTGTCTTCGTAGTCATCGCTTTCTTCTTCATTACTATCAAATTCTTCTTCATCTATAAAAGGACAAAGATAGACATTAAGAACCTATCCCGAACTCTTTTTACTGGGGACTAGAAGCTAAGAAAGGTGAACGGTTTTTATATCCCCATGAAAGGTGGAAGATTGTAAACTATCACTACCACCATTGGGCCCAATGCCAAAATGTATATTCCGACTCTCTCTTTCCATATGATGGATAACGTCGGTCAAACTGTTTCCATTCATCTCCATTCGCAAAATGACTAAGGTCTCCCGATTTTATCTATCTATCTATTCTTGTACCATGTCATTTATTGCGCCATATGTTTAGACATAAATAATCTTTCTAGGCAAGGGATGAGTGGAAAATCCCTTAAGACCTTGTTTGGTACACTTTTCCAATTTTTTTCTTTCGACTTTTATAATGATCTTCACCATAGTTATCACAAACAACTTTTGATACATCATTCACGCAATATAACATACACTCATTTTGACATCAATTTTTTCATACCCAAAGTTAATTTTTTCATCAATGTCTTCATACTATAGTAAGTAAGAGGCAATGAGTTGTCTTTTGGAAGAACATCGACAAAAAATACAAGCCAAGAGTCTAATACTTTCTCGAAGCATTTTCCATAATTTTGAAATGTAAAAATTTACTACTAAGGATCATATTTGTGTAATTTTTATTACGGGGATAAATAAGAGCTCCCACATCCATAACACCCTTGTAAAATTTGAGAAGCACTTGAGTTTGGCGATTCTTCAATGTTACGATTACCTCTGGTTTCTCCGTCATTATTATTTGGGCCACTAGTATCTCGTAACAATGTCTATATCAAAAGATTGTTCTGTTGTTTGACGATACTTTCGCCTTTACTTTCAATTTTTTCACCATGTGGATCCCTCAGTTTATAAGCTCCCCAAAAACCATTGAAAATCAAGTGATATTCAACTTCATCAATTTCGAAATAATAACAATTTTTACAAGTGGTACATGGACACCTTGTTTTTCCCCCTCATCCCATTTTCTATTGAAAATTATATGAATGTTTTTACACCATTCTCAGATGAAAGAAATTGTCCATCTATACGTTGACTCATCGAATCCCATTAAAAGTGAACCGCTTCTGCTCATATACATTTTTGTACAAATTAATTACCCATACACATAGAGAACTTTTTATTATACACATTCACACACATTTATTACCCACACACGTACACAAATTTAGATATATAATTGAAAAGTACAATGATTCTATTTTCAAATGTATTTTCAGTTTTCTAAAATAGTACAAGGATAATTTTTAATTTTTTATTAAAAAATTGATCAATTTGACACGTAAAATTGGACGAGTATTAGATTAGATTCTACTTATTTGGTGATAAAATTGGGTTTTTGACCTAGTCAAGTACAACCAATCTTTTATAAATATTTAAAGATATGATTATACAAGATAATAAATAAAAGCCAAGAGTTTTGAATTGTGATTCTTGATTTAGAAAATACTTAAACAATTAATTATTGGAATAAAATGTCAATTTTAAATGTTAGTTTTTAAAGAATTACCCACACAGAATAACAATCCCAAAAGCATAGTTAGGAAGTTCCATTGCTAACTTTATGAAATGTGAAGTATCACTAGAGTCTAGCTTTTAACATCTTAAGAATTATGAATTTGTTGGTGCTTTTTATGAAGATTTAATAATTCTTTGGTAGCAAAGTATATATAATTGCGTTACTGCTCTTTCCAGACTTATATATAATTAAACTGTAGAGAAGAGTGAGTACAACAAACACAACAAACACTGCGGGGGCTGGTGAGCCTATAGCAAGCCTATAGCAGCTTGGAAGAGAACTAGTATGTTAAAAAAAAAGAACTCAACTGACGCCCTCATTGATGTTAAGTGTATATTTATGCTTTGTATATATTCAACAATATTTATTGGGTGTTTGTAATTACTTTGGGCCACCATAAAAGGTTTAGTCTAGTTAGCCCATATATATGATGGCTATAAGATTATGCAGTATCCACACTCTTCTTTTATAGATATTAAATAAAATCATTTTTTAATCTTTCTAAATTATCTACACCATCATGTGAAGTGTTTTTTTATTTTAAAATTGATACCATTTTATGTGTTGTAGATCTCAATCCACATATTTTAAAACAGACCAATCAGAATACACTTGGTGGAGTTTATGATCCGAGTCTAACTATTAGATTGAATAAAGACTGTTAGATGGAGAGGAAAAAAAACATAAACAACTACACTAAAAGCGGTTAGATTCATATTTTAGAAAGCACCAGTCCCGTTAGCAACTTGTAACCATCCAATCAAAACATAATCCCCTACCTATATAAACACAATCAACCCCTCCCTATTTCTTCATCAAACTTTCATATCTCTCACTAGGAAGTGAAGAAGAGAGAAGAAATTGCTTAAGAGATTTGAAGAAGAATTATAGGGAGGCAATTAGGTAACTTTCTCCTCTTAATTTGTTCATCTACCAAGTAATTCATAAAGATCCATACATTTTGATATTTTTTCTTGGGTTTCTGATCTATTTGATTATCTCTATGCTACCTATATTCATTAAAGGAATTGATTAATGAGTTTTCATGTTTTGTTTGTAGATATCTCGTACCAAGCAAACCGCTCGTAAGTCTACCGGAGGAAAGGTTCCAAGAAAGCAACTTGAAATAAAGGTTACATCTTAATTTGGCAATAATAGAATACAGTGTTTATCTATCTAATGCTAAGTTTCCATGTCTTCTTCTCCGTCACAGACTGCTCGAATCCGTGCTCCAACCATGGGTGGATTTAGGAAGCCACATAGATACCGTCCGGGAACAGTTGCCTTTCGGTATGTATTTATCAATTTATGTTATTTTTTCAATATTATTTCATAGTTGCTGCCCATAGGTAATCATGGGTAATCACACTATAATTTCTTGTAGTGACATTCGTAAGTATCAAAAGACTACCGAGGCTTGTACGTGAAATTACTCAAGGCATTAAGGTTAGTTTTTTCTAAATTAATTACTCAACTTCAAAACTTATTGTCTTTGTTTATCTCATGTGCAAAAATTAATTCAATTTGCAATTGTAATTTTGTTGTTGCAGAAAGATATGCGTTTCCACAGCCATGCCGTTGTGGCTCTCCAGGAGGCATCTGAGGCATACCTCGTATGCCTGTTCCAGGATACCAACCTTTGTGCAACTCATGCTAAGCGTGTGACTATTATGCCTAAGGACATTCAGCTAGCAAGGAGGATCCGTGGGGAGTGTGCTTAAGGTGTTCATTTTTATTGTATTTATTTACTCAGTTCATATATGTATCTTGCTATAGTACTAATAAGATACTCCCTCCGTTTCTTTATATTTGTCGTAGAGAAATTTCTTTTTTTGAGTTATATTTGTCGTTCTCTATTTCCTAGGTGAGTTGGTGTAATGTATACTAATCTTACCTTTATTAATTGCATCAGTTTTCTAGAAAAAATAGTTCACGTCTTGAATACAACAGGGGCAGATTACGAAAAGTAAGTTATAATTAATTTGATTTCAATGTAATAATTATGTTTCTTTTAATTCTTGTGAAAACAACTAAAATGACAGATAGGGAGTACTAGTTGTCATTAGTTTGAGAATGACTAATTATTTGGAAGTGATCAATGAATATTTGATTTTTTGTTTTAATCTTCATACTATTAAATAGACAATACTTTTACCTTTTACGGTCATTTGTGGTCCTAAAATGCGACTGTTTGCGGTTATTTTCGTTTGCGGTCAAAATTATTCGGTCGAAAGTGTTCTTCGGTCAGAGTTCTACGTGGGTTGACTCTCTGGGTGACCGTAGACGGTCATTTTTAAGTTCGGTCACTTTTAAACGGTCACTTTTAACTAGTTTTTCTAGTAGTTTCATTAAGACCGACGATGAAATTAGAATGAACCATAAAATGACAATTGAGATCTTATCTCCACCTTGATTTTTTTCTACTACTCCGACCATAAAAATAGAATATACACATGCACACATCACACATGCATGTAAATGTACTTCAATATATGCTTGTAAAAAGACATGAACAAACTAAAAGCTAAAGAGATTAGTTATATACCCCTCGTGTTTTTCTTATCTCTTATGCGATTTCTTCTCTTTTTTAACTTCTAGGTAAGATGTGCTGACAATGTTGAATGAACAATTTGGGGGAGTGTGATTGTGTTTATAGACTTGAAGGTAGGGGGATTATATATGATTGATTGGGGTATTGCCATTTCATTTCGAGCGTGTCATGATTACTGAAATATGTATTTTATGGCTTCAAACTGTAGTTAGTTGTGTTTACTATGCTCTTGATTTAATCTTTTAGATAGATTCAGATCATATAAACCCGATAGATTTGTTCTTACTAGTTTATCCGAGATTAATATGGTAAGAATTCTAAAAGTGTCTAAAGTTTTAAAAAATCCAATCTTCGAATATAGACCTACATGTATACATAAACATTCTCTTTTGAAACTGCTAGCTAGTCTCGCCACCCCAGAAGTAGTGGCAATGTCTGAAGAGATATTAGAAGCATTTTCCATTAATTTTTTTTTATGTTTAAATGCACCATCATGTTTTCCTGGTGGTCAATAAGATTGTCATTATCATCCCTAGCATTATTTCTCGTGTGTTCTATTTGATTTTTATAGATGATTTCTCGATGATAATAAATGCAATGTTTGAACTTGAAGAGATAATATAAGCTTAACTTCAAAGTAGATCCATCCTACAAAATGTGTCTTGTACCAGTGGTAGTCATCAATTTGAGTAATGTGGATTCTTTGATGATCATGATAGAGTAAAGCATATATAGTACTCTAACCCTATTTAATTAATAATAATGTGTTTTTAACAAATTAAAAAAATATTAGATTAATGAGTAACAAGATCTCTGATTGACCTATTTACCATGTTGCAGCTCTTGACTCATGATTTACCTATTCTTGAAAATGTTTTCAAATTGACTAACACTAAATGCAAAATGAAAAAGGGTGAAGATGTGTCCAAATTAACTAACACTATATGAAAAACAAAAAAAAAGTGTTTACACAACAGCTTGTGCAGTGGTTTACAAAAGGAAGCAGAAAGATTCAATTTTTTTCGGAAACTGCTTTTCCATCATCTAAAGCACCATTATAAAAACTTTGAGTAACAACTAATTTTGAATCTTGAGAATGCATGCAAAACAAACCGTTTTTTGTTAGATCTATTTGAGCAATGTCCAATTGACCGACACTCTCCCTAAGTCAATTCTTATCTTCTTGCGTGAGTGTTTGCGCTGGCATGTTCATTGCATGCATTTTTCCTTTTTAAATATTCTTCAAATCTGTTCTCCATGTTTTGAAGAATGACATTTTCTGCAATAAAATTAATGTCAATTTTCAAAGAATTACACACACACAATAACAATCTCAACACAAGCATAGTTAGGAAGTTTAAATATTGCTAACTAAATGGAAAGTGAAGTATCACTATAGTCTCTCTAACATATTAAGAATTATGAATTTGTTGGTGATTTTTATGAGGATTTATAATTCTTGGTTGCAAAGAATATACTATTTTCAGACTTATAAATAACGAACGTGTAGAGAAGAGCAAGTACTGCAAACATTAGTAGTGATAGGGCTGGTGGGCCTATAGCAGTTTGGGAGAGACCTAGCTAATCTGTTAAAATACAGACGGCAAATTGGTGCCATCACTGATGTTATTGTTGGGTTTGACCGGATGTTCAACCCAATATGGTAATATGGGTTTGGGTGATTAAGACTGTTTTGGTAATAATTGTACGCGTAGACAATTATTATATATGGTAATAATTGTATGCATAGACAGTTATTATATATGGTATGTCTTGGTCATGATTAAGTTAGGGAATTAGGTATCAAGAATAAAAGGTCTTGTATAACAAGTATGGTAAGTCTTGTAAAACAAGTATGGCAAGTGTTGGTGGCTATGTTTTGGGTGGCTATATAAACATAGTCATATTGTATTTGTTTGATATGAGTGCTTAAGAGACGTAATCGTCTTAGGTATTGTTTGGGGATGTTTGAGCATTGTTTGGCTCAAGTATCGAGTTGGGACACCATTGAGGTGTTATTGTTTTGATTGTATTATTTATAACTATTTTGATTAATAATACAAGTTGGGACGTGGGTGTTTCCATGTCATATATGTTTTTTGTGTGTTACTTGTCAACTAATCGTGTGTGTGTGTGCGCTCTACATTGGTGTACTGTGAATCTCGAATTGTGTAGTCCCTCAACCTAACAAGTGGTATCAACAGCCAAGGTTCGTGATTCGAGAAGGATGAGGTTGAGGGAAAGATCGAGATTCAATTGATATGGCGGAGTACAATGAAGGATTCGCTGACAAGATGCCTACTAACGTGGAAGGAGACAAAGTTACGTGTGGTATTGCGGTTGACTTGCACCGGGGGATCAATTTGCTCGGTTCGTGATGGAAAAAGATGGAAGACATCATCGCAATTGTTTCAATGGCTTGATCAACCAGGTGAAAATTTTGGATGATTCTGTTGTTGTTCTTTTACTGGCCGAAAGATTGAGAAAGCAAGGATCGAGTGACTCAACTGATGGAGGGTACTCGTGGTGGATGCACGTAATTTTGTAGATGGATACATCGTTATGTTGAAGAATGGTGGTTTGGAGATCACTATACGGGTTTTAGTGATTCTCAAGATTTGAAGAGCAAGAGGAAGAGATTCTTGTTCGAGGGGAGGCATGGCGGATGAACGTTGATGTCTCTGATGGTTACCGTTCAATCTGATAGGGTATTGGGTTGAAGGGGAGGATTGTTGGGTTTGACCGGATGTTCAACCCAATATGGTAATATGGGTTTGGGTGATTAAGACTGTTTTGGTAATAATTGTACGGGTAGACAATTAATATATATGGTAATAATTGTATGGATAGACAGTTATTATATATGGTATGTCTTGGTCATGATTAAGTTAGGGAATTAGGTATCAAGAATAAAAGGTCTTGTATAACAAGTATGGTAAGTCTTGTAAAACAAGTATGGCAAGTGTTGGTGGCTATGTTTTGGGTGGCTATATAAACATAGTCATATTGTATTTGTTTGATATGAGTGCTTAAGAGACGTAATCGTCTTAGGTATTGTTTGGGGATGTTTGAGCATTGTTTGGCTCAAGTATCGAGTTGGGACACCATTGAGGTGTTATTGTTTTGATTGTATTATTTATAACTGTTTTGATTAATAATACAAGTTGGGACGTGGGTGTTTCCATGTCATATATGTTTTTTGTGTGTTACTTGTCAACTAATCGTGTGTGTGTGTGCGCTCTACATTGGTGTACTGTGAATCTCGAATTGTGTAGTCCCTCAACCTAACAAGTGGTATCAACAACCAAGGTTCGTGATTCGAGAAGGATGAGGTTGAGGGAAAGATCGAGATTCAATTGATATGGCGGAGTACAATGAAGGATTCGCTGATAAGATGCCTACTAACGTGGAAGGAGACAAAGTTACGTGTGGTATTGCGGTTGACTTGCACCGGGGGATCAATTTGCTCGGTTCGTGATGGAAAAAGATGGAAGACATCATCGCAATTGTTTCAATGGCTTGATCAACCAGGTGAAAATTTTGGATGATTCTGTTGTTGTTCTTTTACTGGCCGAAAGATTGAGAAAGCAAGGATCGAGTGACTCAACTGATGGAGGGTACTCGTGGTGGATGCACGTAATTTTGTAGATGGATACATCGTTATGTTGAAGAATGGTGGTTTGGAGATCACTATACGGGTTTTAGTGATTCTCAAGATTTGAAGAGCAAGAGGAAGAGATTCTTGTTCGAGGGGAGGCATGGCGGATGAACGTTGATGTCTCTGATGGTTACCGTTCAATCTGATAGGGTATTGGGTTGAAGGGGAGGATTGTTGGGTTTGACCGGATGTTCAACCCAATATGGTAATATGGGTTTGGGTGATTAAGACTGTTTTGGTAATAATTGTACGGGTAGACAATTAATATATATGGTAATAATTGTATGGATAGACAATTATTATATATGGTATGTCTTGGTCATGATTAAGTTAGGGAATTAGGTATCAAGAATAAAAGGTCTTGTATAACAAGTATGGTAAGTCTTGTAAAACAAGTATGACAAGTCTTGGTGGCTAAGTTTTGGGTGGCTATATAAACATAGTCATATTGTATTTGTTTGATATGAGTGCTTAAGAGACGTAATCGTCTTAGGTATTGTTTGGGGATGTTTGAGCATTGTTTGGCTCAAGTATCGATCGAGTTGGGACACCATTGAGGTGTTATTGTTTTGATTGTATTATTGATAACTGTTTTGATTAATAATACAATTTGGGACGTGGGTGTTTCCAACTCATATATGTTTTGTGTGTGTTACTTGTCAACTAATCGTGTGTTTGTGTGTGTGCTCTGCATTGGTGTATTGTTAATGTCGAATTGTGTAGTCCCTCAACCTAACAGTTATTTCAATGGAGATCATTGATGATATTTCAATGGAGTATATATATATATATATATATATATATATATATATATAGGGGGCTATTCTACTACAAACCACTCTTAGACTACAAACCTACAAACTAAATAAATGTTTTTCAAATCGTGTCGAAACATAGCACATATGGTATGCAAATCGATCGTTGGGAGATGGAGAAAAATACGGTGAAGTCGGATTTCAAAAAAAACTCTCCGATTTACGGGAAAAGTTAAATTAAAAACGAAGGGGCATAGGTGTGATTGAGTGTGGGAGGGTGTATTTTAGTTGTGTGTTGTGCATATCGGGGGCCATTAAATTAGATTAATCTAAGGGGTTAGATTGGTTCTTAGTTTGTATTTTAATATGGCTAGTGATCAAATACAAACCTTTTTTAAAATACAAACTAAGAACCAATCTAAACCCTTAGATTAATCTAATCTAATGGCCCCCTATATGCACAACACACAACTAAAATACACCCTCCCACACACAATCACACCTATTCCCCTCCATTTTTAATTTGACTTTTCCCGTCAATCGGAGAGCTTTTTTTGAAATCCAACTTCACCGTATTTTTCTCCATCTCCCAACGATCAATTTACATACCATATTTGATATATTCCGACGATAAATCACTATTTATGCTTGCGAGAATCACTAAAATGTTGGTGATTCATGTAAGAATAAATAGTGATTTCTGCGTAAATGTAGTGATTTTTTCTCCAGATCTATACGTAAATTACAGATTTTGTACCGTAAAATCACTAAATTTATACGTATATAAAAATAAATAGCTAGATCTATGCTGAAATCACTATTTATTCTTACAGAAATCACTAAAATTATTTAGTTTGTAGTTTGTAGTCTAAGAGTGGTTTGTATTGGAATAAACCCCTATATATATATATATCTTTAAATAATTCCGAACTTTTAAGTTGGTCAATCGAATGGTCATAATAATGCATACAATTATTTTTGGAGTTTTAAACTTCTAATTTATTTGGATGGACAATCTGTTGCAGATAAGATAGTCAAGTGTTCTACCACCTTCCAGCTAGCACCGGCAATGTTTTAAGAGATAACACAAGCTTCAAAATTAGAACCTTCAAAGTGAATCCATCTTTCTAGCTACTACGAGGTTTTCATTTATTAACAATTGACTCTCTTTTACAGCCAAAGTGTTAACTTATTTTGGGTTTCAAAAAATTCATCCAAGCAAGTTCAAGAAAGCCCTATAGTATTGTGTGACCATAAACGAAACTTAATGGGGAACTCTAGTCTATTAGGTGCTTATGGATGCTGATATGTATCTAATTACAGCATCATCCCCCCACTTGTCAACCATGCTTGGTGTGTATATCCTGCCACCTGCATGTCCGCCCACCTTGTCACACTAATTAGAAATATTTTTCAATTTGTAAGAAAAACATACATGAAAACATACATGTTTTAAATACAACCTGATTACAATAATGTTGGAGCATATATATGCAACATATTATAAGAAAAGAACATGTATTAATAAAGTAAAGGCTTTCATGCACCATATACACACCATACTCAAAGGACACTTAAGAGATACACACAACATGACACTCAATAGTTAATCATGTAATGTCATTAATTATATTACATTTATTAATCACGTTAAAAAGAAATGAAAAAACTAATTTAAGTTTATTTTTAATATTTATTGTTAATTATTTACCCTTGATATAAATAATCATAAGAAAATATTAAATCATATAAAAAATACAAACACAATTATTTAATATAAAAATAATAATGTTAAGCACGTGTCATGTAATTTCAAGATATGTGGATTTATACCATCTACGGCTAAAGCTAATGGAATGTTTCTAGACTCACTACCAAAGTCTAGTCACATATAATCTATATTCCGTCATGAGGGAGAGTCAGCTGGATGGCGCATGAGGCCATCTTCAGTTCTTTGGTTTGCATGCCAAGTCATTAGTCTAGCAATAGAAGCAGATTTAAACATCCGTTTAAATCTTGGAATGATTGGAAAATACCACATAACTTTGGCCGAAATGTTAGCCCTCGCTTTACCATCCTTCCCTAGCTTCCAGCGAGATATGTGGCACTTGGGAAACTCACTAGCATCGACATTTACACCCCTATATAGAATGCATTCATTTGGACATGCATGAAATTTTATATACTCAAGGCCTGAATCAGATAGGTTTTTCTTAGCTTCGTACGCATTAGTCGGGAAGACATGATCTGTAGGAAGTAAAGAGCCTACAGAGGAAAGTAAATCTGACAAGGCACTATCGCTAATACCAAATCTCGCTTTCCAATTATGTAATTTTAACATTGAATCTAGCTTAGTGCACCCACTACCCTCAAATAAAGGTTGCTCAGCATCAGCCAAAAACCTCTTGAACTCATCGGAATCTTTATCACAATCATCACCCAAATTATTATTATTATATGCTGCTTCACAAACATCACCTACTTGTGCCTGTGATGCAGCAATATTCTCTGGAGGGCAAGCCGAAAATGTACTACCAACAGATGGCCTACCCTTACCCTTAGCTCTATGCCAAATCCAATCAGTATACCCCAAACTAAAACCCTTTTCATACAAATGACCCCTAATTACTTTCACAGAGAACTGTTTGAAATTAACGCAACGTGCACATGGACAAGGTATTCTCTTAAGATCTTTACAATTTTCTTCCGCATAGATCAAAAACTTTTCAACCCCGATTTCATACTCTAATGAATCTCGATGTGTGAAAATCCACGACGTATCCATTTTCTCGAAATAGGTAGTGTACCTGATCATTATTGATTGTCAAATAACTTATAGTTTAATAATTCACTAACAATTATTGTTCATATTATTTAATTTAGGAATTTATCAAGTTAAATTGTTTATTTATTATTTATATCAAATATTTTTTAGTTGTGATATATACATTTTGTTCACTTGGTACTTTATTGTAGTCTAGATTTAGGAAATGTATACAACGTAAATATTCTATTACAGTATTACTTCCTATCAAATTCATAAAATAGAGGAGAGCATTGTACCCAAATATATGTGCATTGTACCTAAATATCACTCGGTATCTTAGCTTTCAAAACAGAGCAGAGTGATAATAGAATACTAAGCCCTTCATGTCGAATTCATACCAAATATTATAAACATAAAATAGCATGGTAATCATAATTTATGCAGAGTGTAATAATTTATGTAGAGTGTAATAATTAGGAAATATAACAACCCACAAAACTTGCACAAAAAGCAGCAAAGAAATAGTTAAAATAAATTAAAAAAACAGAAGACATTGTTCAAACAAATACATGCTTATAACAAATGCATGCTTATAACTAATACATGACAAATGTTTATAGTTATAACTCAATGATAAAATAAAACCCCAATTAGGGTTTCAATTTTTACAAACCCCCCATATTAAAAATCAGGGTTTCGATTTTTACAAACCCCCAATTTTAAAAAATTAGGGTTTCGATTTTTACAAACCCCCAATTTTAAAATTTAGGGTTTTGATTTTTACAAACCCCCAAATTTAAAACTAAATTAGGGTTTCAATTTCAAAGACATGATTACAAATGCTTATTATACATACAAATGGGGCTTCAAGCACTTACCAATTTAAGCTTTAATTCGAGCTTCAAACAAACCAATTCAGCTTTCGAGCTTTAAGCTTTCGAGCACTGAAAAATAGAAAGTTCTTCGGAGGGGTGTGAGGTGAGGTGAGGTGACTTCGAGAGAAGTGAGTTCAAGAGAGGTCGAGAGAGTGAAATAGAAAGTGAGGTTCTTCAGAGGTGTGTGAGGTCGAGAGAGTGAAAGAGAAAGAGAAAGAGGTGAGTTCGATTGAAAAATTAGATTTGTTTTTACTTTTATTTTAATTTGTTTTTATTTTTGTTTTAGTAAAAGGGGCAAGGAAAAATGGGGGCCGGGAAAGGGGTGGGGAAATTGGGGAAAGAAAAAATGGCTAAAGGGGGAAATTTGTAGATGGAAAAAAATAGGCAAAGGGGGGAAAGTATTAGCGGGCTCGAATGTTTTTTTAAAGATAACGTTTAGACATCGGTTAAGATACAATCTGATGTTGTAACAATACAAAGACATCAGTTATTTTTATACTGATGTTAATAAAGCTCTTTTACATCGATCACATCACAAACCGATGTGATATGGACGATGTCTATTGACTGTTTTCTAGTAGTGCAACTGTGCAAAAATTCGTTTAAACAACTATACGCACACACAAAATTAAATAACATATCATTCATAGTAAATCCATAATGGTACATCATCATAAATCCAAAAAAATTTATTTAAAATTAGTTACGAATCGTCTTCGTAGTCATCGCTTTCTTCTTCATCTTCTTCTTCTTTATTACAATCAAATTCTTCTTCATCTATAAAAGGACAAAGATAGACATTAAGAACCTATTCGAAACTCTTTTCACCGGGGACTAAAAGCGTAAGAAAGGTGAACGGTTTTTACATCCCCATGGAAGGTGTAAGATTGTAAACTATCTCTACCACCATTGGCCCCAATGCCAAAATGTATATTCCGACTCTCTCTTTCCATATGAGGGATAACGTCGGTCAAACTGTTTCCATTCATTTCCATTCGCAGGATGACTAAGGTCTCCCGATTTTATCTATGTATCTATTCTTGTACCATGACATTTATTGCGCCATATGTTTAGACATAAATTATCTTTCTAGGCAAGGGATGAGTGGAAAATCCCTTAGGACCTTGTTTGGTACACTTTTCTAATTTTTTTCTTTCGACTTTTATAATGATCTTCGCCATAGTTATCACAAACAACTTTTGATACATCATTCGCGCAATATAGCATACACTCATTTGGACATTAATTTTTTTATACCCAAAGTTAATTTTTTCATCAATGTCTTCATACTATAGTAAGTAAGAGGCAATGAGTTGTCTTTTGGAAGAACATCGACAAAAAATACAAGTGAAGAGTCTAATACTTTCTCGAAGCATTTTCCATATTTTTTAAATGTAAAAATTTACTACTAAGGATCATCTTTGTGTAATTTTTATTACGTGGATAAATAAGAGCTCCCACATCCATTACACCCTTGTAAAATTGAGAAGCACTTGAGTTTGGCGATTCTTCAATGTTAGGACTACCTCTGGTTTCTCCATCATTATTATTTGGGCCACTAGTATCTCGTAACAATGTCTCTATATCAAAATATTGTTCGGTTGTTTGACGATGCTTTCCCCTTTACTTTCAATTTTTTCATGATGTGGATCCAGCAGTTTATAAGCTCCCCAAAAACCATAAAAATCAAGTGATATTCAACTTCATCAATTTCGAAACAATAACCATTTTTACAAGTGGTACATGGACATCTTGTTTTTTCCCCTCATCCCATTTTTTATTGAAAATTATGTGAATGTTTTTACACCATTCTCAGATTCATCCCTCGATGAAAGAAATTGTCCATCTATACGTTGACTTATCGAATCCCATTAAGAGTGGACGACTTCTGCTCATATACATTTTTGTACAAATTAATTACCCATACACATAGATAACTTTTTATTATACACATGCACACACACATTTATTACCCACCCACACACATACACAAAGTTATATATATATAATTGAAAAGTACAATGATTCTATTTTAAAATGTATTTTCAGTTTTTTAAAATAGTAAAAGGGATAATTTTTAATTTTTTTATTAAAAAATTGATCAATTTGACACGTAAAATTGGACGAGTATTAGATTAGATTCTACTTATTTGGTGATAAAATTGGGTTTTTGACCTAGTCAATTACAACCAATCTTTTATAAATATTTAAAGATATGATTATACAAGAGAAGAAATAAAAGCCAAGAGTTTTGAATTGTGATTCTTGATTTAGAAAATACTTAAACAGTTAATTATTGGAATAAAATGTCAATTTTAAATGTTAGTTTTTAAAGAAT
Organism: Heracleum sosnowskyi; assembly: GCA_030848705.1. Classification (NCBI taxonomy): domain Eukaryota; kingdom Viridiplantae; phylum Streptophyta; class Magnoliopsida; order Apiales; family Apiaceae; genus Heracleum; species Heracleum sosnowskyi. The sequence goes on along the minus strand of CM061242.1, from coordinate 109,376,117 downwards.
TACCCACACAGAATAACAATCCCAAAAGCATAGTTAGGAAGTTCCATTGCTAACTTTATGAAATGTGAAGTATCACTAGAGTCTAGCTTTTAACATCTTAAGAATTATGAATTTGTTGGTTCTTTTTATGAAGATTTAATAATTCTTGGTAGAAAAGTATATATAATTGCATTAGTGGCTGGTGAGCCTATAGCAGCTTGGAAGAGAACTAGTATGTTAAAAAAAAAAAACGCCATCATTGATGTTGAGCGTATATTTATGCTTTGTATATATTCAACAATATTTATTGGGCGTTTGTAATTACTTTGGGCCACCATAAAAGGTTTAGTCTAGTTAGCCCATATATATATGATGGCTATAAGATTATGCAGTATCCACACTCTTCTTTTATAGATATTAAATAAAATCATTTTTTAATCTTTTTAAATTATCTACACCATCATGTGAAGTTTTTTTTATTTTAAAATTAATACCATTTTATGTGTTGTAGATCTCAATCCACATATTTTAAAACAGACCAATAAAAATATACTTGGTGGAGTTTATGATCCGAGTCTAACTATTAGAAAGACCGTTAGATGGAGAGGAAAAAAACATAAACGACTACACTAAAAGCGGTTAGATTCATATTTTAGAAAGCACCAGCCCCATTAGCAACTTGTAAGCATCCAATCAAAACATAATCCCCCTACCTATATAAACACAATCACCCCCTCCCCATTTGTTCATCAAACTTTCATATCTCTCACTAGGAAGTGAAGTAGAGACACGAAATTGCTTAAGAGATTTGAAGAAGAATTATAGGGAGGTAATTAGGTTACTCTCTCCTCTTAATTTGTTCATCTACGAAGTAATTCATAGAGATCCGTACATTTTGATGTTTTTTCTTGGGTTTCTGATCTATTTGATTATCTCTATGCTACCTATATTGATTAAAGGAATTGATTAATGAGTTTCCATGTTTTGTTTGTAGATGGCTCGTACCAAGCAAACCGCTCCTAAGTCTACCGGAGGAAAGGTTCCAAGAAAGCAACTTGAAATAAAGGTTACATCTTAATTGGCAATAATAGAATACATTGTTTATCTATCTAATGCTAAGTTTTCGTGTCTTCTTCTCGGTCACATACTGCTCGAATCCGTGCTCCAACCATGGGTGGATTTAGGAAGCCACATAGATATCGTCCGGGAACAGTTGCCCTTCGGTATGTATTTATCAATTTATGTTATTTTTTCAATATTATTTCATAGTTGTTGCCCATTGGTAATCATGGGTAATCACACTATAATTTCTTGTAGTGACATCCGTAAATATCAAAAAACTACCGAGCTTTTGATCTTAAAACTTCCATTCGAGAGGCTTGTACGTGAAATTGCTCAAGGCATTAAGGTTAGTTTTTCTAAATTAATTACTCAACTTCAAAACTTATTGTCTTTGTTTATCTCATGTGCAAAAATTAATTCAATTTGCAATTGTAATTTTGTTGTTGCAGAAATATATGCGTTTCCAGAGCCATGCCGTCGTGGCTCTCCAGGAGGCATCTGAGGCATACCTTGTAGGCCTGTTCCAGGATACCAACCTTTGTGCAACTCATGCTAAGCGTGTGACTATTATGCCTAAGGACATTCAGCTGGCAAGGAGGATCCGTGGGGATCGTTCTTAAGCTCTTCATTTTTATTGTATTTATTTACTCAGTTCATATTTGTATCTTACTATAGTACTAATAAGATACTCCCTCCGTTTCTTTATATTTGTCGTTGCAGAGAAATTTCATTTTTTGAGTTATATTAGTTGTTCTCTATTTCCTAGGTGAGTTGGTGTAATGTATACTAATCTTACCTTTATTAATTGCATCAGTTTTATTAATTACATATAGGGAGTACTAGTTGTCATTAGTTTGAGAACGACTAATTATTTGGAAGTGATCAATGAATATTGAATTTTTTGTTTCAATCTTCATACTATTAAGACACTACTTTTACCTTTTGGTATTCAAATTTATGTTTCATTTTTTTTTTTCACAATTTGTTTAGTACATGAAGGATTGTTAATCTTTACAATATGATTCGATATGATTAAAATTTTGGTAGCACATGATAACAGTTATACATTCATTGACTTGCATATCATCTTCCTCGTCACACAATTATCTTATTTTTGACTAAAGGTGAAAATAAAATAAAATTGATGTACTCATTTTCTTTTGATACTAGGCTAAAATTTATTGAAATTGTATGGAGTTCATATTATACTTACAACTTTTCAAGGCTTGCATCATAACTCAATTTTTTTGATAAAGGTCAATTATTAAAATTTATATGATTTATAATCAATTTCGTAACTTTAACATCATTATTGTTTTATCATTGTGTTAAGAGCATATGAATCCTTGTGCATTCCTTATTTTAGGATTTGCCCTCTCCTGTGCAGCAGCAATTTTTTTTTTTTGGTATTGTTGTTCCTCATGTTTGGTGATTTCAGTTCAAATTCTGTTTTTTTTTTCCTTAAAAATGATGATTTTGTAGGTAGTGGGAGTGGTATTTATTTTAGTGCTTCATATCTCAATTTGGTGATAGTAATTGTAGATAGCTGAGGGTCCTATTTCAAACCCTTACCTCCACATTATCTGACCCGGTCCGTTTGATGCACCAGTCCTGTCATAGGACGTAGCGGCCGAAGCCTGTCTTTTGCTGCTTCGCAAAAGCTACTTGGAGGGTACCGAGGATGAGATTGTCCTTGATTCCTACAAGCTGCAAGCAGGTCAGGGGGATGTGAAGCAATTGACATCTCATCTGGTATCATGTCCAACTGAATGTACAAGTAGTTGTCATCAGAGGGAAGAGCACACGATAGCTTCTGGCTCTAGTTGTATTCCCTCTGATGGATAGCATTCAAGTACTTGTACTGATTAGTAAGGCATCTCTCTGTAATAAGTACACTAGATAGGATTCAAGAGAGAGATTAGCTAGACAAAGATAGGAGATTTTGTATAAAGCAATTGTAACGAATATTTGAATCAATAAATGAAAAGATCCAATGTTTCCGTTAAGAATTTTGCTTTATGTTTTTGAATGAATGCACATATGTCTGATGAAAACAAATTGCACAGAATAATTTATTGAAAAAACAATACATCAGAACATAACTGTCAGGATCTCCACATATTGCAAAGTGAAAGAAAAGATATCACTTAATGCAAAAAAAAAATAGTACTAACCATCAGTACGTATCAGCAGTAGTAATCATCAGTACCAGATATCAGTACCAGGCATCAGGACTTATTCATTGGTGATCATGCCAAGTTCATTTACAAGCTTAGTGAATACTGCTTTTGCTACTCGCTTGGTAAAGATGTCAGCCAGTTGTTGATCAGTAGGAACAAAGTGAAGTTCAATTGCTCCTTCCATCACATGCTCATGAATAAAGTGATACCTAATACTGATATGCTTGGGCAGCGAGTGCTGAACTGGATTTTCTGTCATTGCAATAGCACTTTGATTATCACAATAAATAGGGATTTTAGCAAAGTGCAAACCATAATCCAGCAACTGGTTTTTCATCAATAGTATCTAAGCACAACAGCTTCCTGCAGCAATGTACTCAGCTTCAGCTGTTGAGGTCGAGATTGACTTCTACTTCTTACTAAACCAGGAAACCAAACGACCACCCAAGAATTGACAGCTACCAGAAGTACTTTTCCTGTCAATCTTGCATCCAGCAAAATCAGTATAAGAATATCCTATCATAGTGAAGTCTGATGCCTTAGGATACCACAAGCCCAAGTTTGGTGTCCCTTTTAGATATCTAAATATCCTTTTGACTGCTATTAGATGCGATTCCCTTGGTTGTGACTGAAACCTCGCACAGAGACTGGTTTCAAATATGATATCTGGTCTGCTTGCAGTGAGATATAGTAGAGAACCAATCATTTCTCTATAGCTTGTCACATCCACTTTAATTCACTAGTACAAAAGTGACATTATGCATCGCGAGTGGATCTTTCCAAGGAAATAGTGGTATTAAGAGAATCTAACTTCTTCTTAAAGTCTTGAACTTTTTTTGCATAAGAGGCTTTCACAACGTCCTTCTCAGTGTCAATGTTGATTATGGAGGCGTTTAGTTGATCGCGTTCTTTCAATAGCTTAGCCTCGGAAGCCTTAAGCTTCTTACTAGCATCAACTAATTTCTTCTTCTCGACTTCACTCTCTTTGAGGAGGTTTTTCAAGTATTTAACTTCTTCGGACATTTTCTGATCACCCCGGGCTGCTAACACCATCTCCTCGTTGCACTTCAGAGTGTGAAAGAAACTTGGAGCTTCACACCAAGTGGTGGCCTTAGCAGCTTCAGACATGCTCATCTTGTCCCACTTAGCGATTGCCTCTTCTGGGATCTGGTTTTCAGCCATGGTAAAAAACTTACGGATTAAGGGGCTTGAACCTTCACCTGTGGCTCCAGTTGTGGATGGTTTGAGTTTTTTGCTGAAATGGGAGCCTGAACCTTTAGCAGAGTCAGGAACAGCAGCAGGTGGAAGCTCCATTTTTGAAGAGGTGGTGGACTTATCCTGAGAAGCAGTGGCTGATTTCATTCTGGATATAGGAGTAGCTTCAATTGGGACAAGGTCTTTCTCTTCATCTCGGAAGAGGTCATCACAGCTTGCAGTTTTGTTGACAAAGGATGGCACACCAGAAGCCATATCTGAAAGGAAGGTCAAAAGTTAACATATGAGCAGTTAAACATATTTATGTGATGCTAATAAGTCATGGATGCATATAAAATAAAGTAAACTATGAGGATGTGATGGGGAAGTTATCCTGTTCAAGGCTTCAGCTTCATCTTCCTCAGTTGAAGTCAGGTTCGTAGTTCTCTCATTTGAAATAAAACCACATTTTTTAAGGTTTTGCTCTGTCAGCAGACAAATACCATCCCCTAATTCTGCTAATAGCTGCAAGGCCTCTAGGGCCCTTTCCAAGGAATGGCCCTTGAGAGTTGTCTTACTCGGAATCTCTATATAAGGTTTTGGTATGGGTTAGAATATACTATCTAAATTATTCAGGAAGGAGTAATGGAGTTACACGTGAGGTACTTACTGGGATTTCTCTTGAACTTAGTTCTATAGGCTTGACAATCATAACAGTACAAAAATTGGGGTAACCAGTCGGCCATTCCCTTCATGTTTCCTTTGATGCACTGGCCATCATGGACGCTCCAGGCAAATAGGTACAAGAAACCAGAGTTTTTTCTCGTTTGCTTGAGCTGGTAAAAGAAGCCCAGCTCACGGGCATACATTTTCTTCTCAAACTGCTGGTTATAAAGGGCGCACATACACATCGCCATTCTGTAGGCATTCGGAGTCATTTGAAGTGGAGCAATATCATAGTAGGTGACAATGTCATTGATGAAAGGATGAAGAGGGATGGACAAACCCATTCTAAAAATTTAGCGGAAAACACGACACAAGGTATCTGTTGATCAGGTTCAAAGTTATCAAAACGGTGACACCTCTCCCCAAGCGAAAGTATCACCAAACGGCAATTGGGTCAATGTTTTTGAAGAATGAGCTTCAATCTGTTGGCATTCATTGAGGTATCAAGCTCTTCACATGCTGGGATAATGCCTTGGGATTCAGAAGGGGCTTCACCTTCCACAGAGGTTTCCACCTCAACCTCAGAGTTAGGTTCAGGGTGGATAGTAGTTTTAGTCTTGATAGAGGAAACTTCTTCATCAACGGAATAGTGTTTGAAGTGAAACAAGGTTTTAGTTTTAGGGATTCGATAGTTTTCAGAGGATATCTAATGAATGGATACTGGTTGTGTATCTTTGATCTTGTGAGAAAAGAGATTGGTTCGAACTTAGATAATGGCTTTCTCGGGGACTAGCACCTTAACCTTTGAACGGGTTCTGGTGCTAACTGGTTTAATAGTAAGTAGCTTTGGTGAAGGGGTTCTGGCTAGTAAGGTGTCAGAATCCAGGAGGTCAATATGAGTTTGAATCTCGTGGGTAGTCGACTGTTGAGAGCTGGCCGCAGCTGAGTTCCCTGACATCTGCAAAAGATGGAGCATGGTAAGTTAACGGCCAACAAATTTCTTCTCAATCAGGCAAGCAAGAGGACAAGTAAACGGTGAAGCTTATGAGGGTGTGCGATTATGGGTCTTTGTGAGTTGTCACTGAGGATTTATGACGAACAGGTGGTGATTGAGATAAGCATGAATTCCTAGAAGATCAATATCTAAGTTGTCTTTATACCTAAAGGATTGGTTCATAGAGGTCCTCACTTCTACGGGAGGTTAATTGTGCCAAGATCTAAACCTAAAGCTAAGGAAAAGGGTTCGGTTATTGGCTTAACAAGTCGAATCCTTCTAAGCGACAACATATCGGCACCAATTTACTAGGTTACATATAATGCATGTGAATTATTAGACATGCAAGCAAGGGTCTCTAGAAAGACGAATGGACAGAGCACTGTGTGTGATTCGTGGCAACAAAAAGACACCGATTTAAAGGGTTTTGATTCTATTCAATTACATGGCCCAAAAAAAGGGGTAAAATTGCATGTTTACAGATCTGAAAGTATACGCATGGCATCATGGTTTATGAATCAAATAGACAATGGATGTAGGTGTTAATATGTGTGTGCATACATACATGCATGTATGTATATGTGTGTGTGTGTGTATGAAGTGACCACATAAGAGAGCAACATGTAGTAGCAGATAAGGGTTAAAAGTAACATATGGGGATAGATTCGTACCTTATCTATTACAGGTGGAGAATAGTCAGAAATTAGGAGTATCGCCGGAACCCTGAGCAGCCTTGAAGCTTTTCTTCGGAAGGGAGAAGGTGGAAAGCATGGAATTTGTATTGGGGAATAAAAAGAAGAACAAAACAGAAGGGGTGTGTATTTAAATACATGCATGCATAGGAACAAACACACCAGGTGGCGTCTTCTGATTAGTCAGTGGATTTAAAAAAAATGGAAAATATGAAGGGAAAATGAAGATACCTGGTTCAGTTTTCTTCGAGGAATACAAAAGGTTTGTTGCATATTATTTTGAATTTGAAATCTATTCAAAGGGAAAATGTGTAGATAAGCTGAGGTTTGTGTTATAATTAAATTAGGATGCGGGTTTGGTTTTCGGAAAATAACAGAAGGTTATCCTTTTTTGAGGTTTAATCAGAAAGGTGGTATTCAGCCGTGAACCTACAAGCCAGTTGGGAGGGTCAGGGTTGTTCACCTAAAAATAAAATAAGTGTTATCATTACCTGAATCTCTTGTTTCTTATAATAGAGTTTTCTCACGTAAGCTTAGAGGTTCGAAACATAAGAAAGCTTATTTTATTTTTTGGGTTTCATGTGACTTGGAAGTTTTTGGGTGAATATTTTGGTTCCTCTTGTATTCAATACTGCAAGGAACCGGGTATAGTTGTTGTGCCCTAAATCTCACATTGGCTTAATTTAAGGCCCACCTTTGGTATAGGCCCGATTTGGTTGTATCTACAGATGATTGAGTGGGCTGTAGCGCAGGTTCAGAGTTTCGAGGTACAGGTTTAGAGTGTACATGTTCAGGTTCATGGCGACTTGACCTCAGGCACAAGTTTAGGTCCAGGGAAGTCTGAACCTCCCTGAGACAGAATCAGAGTTGAACGAGGACTCAGCTTCCTATACTTTAGGAGCACAGAATTATTCTTGGAAAAGGACTTATAGGCTTAATAAAACGTAATGGATGAGACAATTACAATCAATATATAGGACTGATATTGATTGATTCAGATTTTCACTCTTTACACGCATAAGGCTCATGCATCCTCTGTGATATATATTCCGGTGAATTGGCTGGCCGTGTAGGATTTACTCTGCCCTTTTCATCCGGTGGTTTTGTCAACTCAGCCCCCGGAGATGTTACTTCTACTACTCTGTATCTATAACGAGCTTCAGGTTTCTAGCTGAAAACCTACAGCTCTGTCCGGTAACCAAGGACGCATTCCACGGATATTCCAGCGAGATTCTCTCAATTGTGTTGTACCAAATTTCTCTCACAACAATATATCTTCTTGGACTAGCTGGCTAGCCTTAAAATCCCCAGCACTATTGGCAATGTTATTTATATATATATAATATATATAAATATTATATATATATATAATATATATAAATATTATATTTATATATATAAATATTATATATATATATAGGCTTTGTTCAACTAGAAACCTTTTCCTAAATAAAAACTAGAAACTAAATCCTTGCCACTAGTTTTTTAAAATTCAAATAAATTTTACACACATCTCAGCCACTTATTTTATTTAATCTGGGCCACCTGTTTAAAACTACGGGTTCATATTCATAAGTACGTAAAGTAGTTTGTCCATTTCTACTTTATTCCTTCCATTTCCAAATTTACTTCTCTTCTTTGACTCTCTCTCGCGCGTCGTCATTCCATGATCTGATATTTTCATCCATTCTTCATATATTATGTATGCTATGTATTACTCCCACCCCCTAATTCACAGCTCCACTGTCGTTCTCTATAATATGCACAATAATTTCGAGTGAAATTCAGTCTTTAGTCTGCAAATTCACAGACACAAATCACTAATTTTAACTACTGATGTCATCAGAATCGGTGATGTACGATACATAAATTAGTGATTTGTGTTGTGAATTTTACTGATTAATGGTAGAGACTTTAGTGATTTCTGGTATAAATTAGGTGATTCGACAAACTTGGTGACTTAAAATAATAGTGGATTAAAGTTGTTATAGTGATTGTAAGGTGTAATTTGATCGAAGAACATGCTGGTGTTGTAGATCGGAGATGTAATGATCAAGGAGAAGAGTAAGATGTCGGTGGCTTCGAGATCGTCGATTGTGGCTCAAATAAAAAGGACTATATGTGATTGAGTATGGATCTGATTATAATCGAAGAAAAGGAAATTCAGTTGTGAAGGAGATTGGAGATGTTGAATGATGATGAGTAGAGGTATTGGTGATACTGGGAAGGTGAAGACATATCCAGTGCACGCACTGGATGTATATATTTGACCATGAATTGAAGTTTTGAAAATGTAAAATAATAAGTTTACGTATACTAAACACCTAGTTTTGTGTTATTTACAATAATGCCATTAGTTTTTAGTTTCTAATCAGTGTTGGTTTGTAGCTGAATAGGACCTATATATATATATATATATATCTTTAAATAATTCCGAACTTTTAAGTTGGTCAATAGAATGGTCATAATAATGCATACAATTATTTTTGGAGTTTTAAACTTCTAATTTATTTGGATGGACAATCTGTTGCAGATAAGATAGTCAAGTGTTCTACCACCTTCCAGCTAGCACCGGCAATGTTTTAAGAGATAACACAAGCTTCAAAATTAGAACCTTCAAAGTGAATCCATCTTTCTAGCTACTACGAGGTTTTCATTTATTGACAATTGACTCTCTTTTACAGCCAAAGTGTTAACTTATTTTGGGTTTCAAAAAATTCATCCAAGCAAGTTAAAGAAAGCCCTAGAGTATTGTGTGACCATAAACGAAGCTAAATGGGGAACTCTAGTCTATTAGGTGCTTATGGATGCTGATATGTATCTAATTACAGCATCATCCCCCCACTTGTCAACCATGCTTGGTGTGTATATCCTGCCACCTGCATGTCCGCCCACCTTGTCACACTAATTAGAAATATTTTTCAATTTGTAAGAGAAACATACATGTTTTAAATACAACCTGATTACAATAATGTTGGAGCATATATATGCAACATATTATAAGCAAAGAACATGTATTAATAAAGTAAAGGCTTTCATGCACCATATACACACCATACTCAAAGCACACTTAAGAGATACACACAACATGACACTCAATAGTTAATCATGTAATGTCATTAATTATATTACATTTATTAATCACGTTAAAAAGAAATGAAAAAACTAATTTAAGTTTATTTTAATATTTATTGTTAATTATTTACCATTGATATAAATAATCATAAGAAAATATTAAATCATATAAAAAATACAAACAAAATTATTTAATATAAAAATAATAATGTTAAGCACGTGTCATGTAATTTCAAGATATGTGGATTTAAACCATCTACCGCTAAAGCTAATGGAATGTTTCTAGACTCACTACCAAAGTCTAGTCACATATAATCTATATTCCGTCATGAGGGAGAGTCAGCTGGATGGCGCATGAGGCCATCTTCAGTTCTTTGGTTTGCATGCCAAGTCATTAGTCTAGCAGTAGAAGCAGATTTAAATCTTGGAATGATCGGAAAATACCACATAACTTTGGCCGAAATGTTAGCCCTCGCTTTACCATCCTTCCCTAGCTTCCAGCGAGATATGTGGCACTTGGGAAACTCACTAGCATCGACATTTACACCCTTATATAGAATGCATTCATTTGGACATGCATGAAATTTTATATACTCAAGGCGTGAATCAGATAGGTTTTTCTTAGCTTCGTATGCATTAGTCGGGAAGACATGATCTGTAGGAAGTAAAGAGCCTACAGAGGAGAGTAAATCTGACAAGGCACTATCGCTAATACCAAATCTCGCTTTACAATTATGTAATTTTAACATTGAATCTAGCTTAGTGCACCCACTACCCTCAAATAAAGGTTGCTCAGCATAAGCCAAAAACCTCTTGAACTCATCGGAATCTTTATCACAATCATCACCCAAGTTATTATTATTATATGCTGCTTCACAAACATCACCTACTTGTGCCTGTGATGCTTGTGATGCAGCAATATTCTCTGGAGGGCAAGCCGAAAATGTACTACCAACAGATGACCTACCCTTACCCTTAGCTCCATGCCAAATCCAATCAGTATACCCCAAACTAAAACCCTTTTCATACAAATGACCCGTAATTACTTTCACAGAGAACTGTTTGAAATTAACGCAACGTGCACATGGACAAGGTATTCTCTTAAGATCTTTACAATTTTCTTCCGCATAGATCAAAAACTTTTCAACCCCGATTTCATACTCTAATGAATCTCTATGTGTGAAAATCCACGACGTATCCATTTTCTCGAAATAGGTAGTGTACCTGATCATTATTGATTGTCAAATAACTTATAGTTTAATAATTCACTAACAATTATTGTTCATATTATTTAATTTAGGAATTTATCAAGTTAAATTGTTTATTTATTATTTATATCAAATATTTTTTAGTTGTGATATATACATTTTGTTCACTTGGTACTTTATTGTAGTCTAGATTTAGGAAATGTATACAACGTAAATATTCTATTACAGTATTACTTCCTATCAAATTCATAAAATAGAGGAGAGCATTGTACCTAAATATATGTGCATTGTACCTAAATATCACTCGGTATCTTAGCTTTCAAAACAGAGCAGAGTGATAATAGAATACTAAGCCCTTCATGTCGAATTCATACCAAATATTATAAACATAAAATAGCATGGCAATCATAATTTGTGCAGAGTGTAATAATTTATGTAGAGTGTAATAATCAGGAAATATAAATAAATTAAAAAAACAGAAGACATTGTTCAAACAAATACATGCTTATAACAAATGCATGCTTATAACTAATACATGACAAATGTTTATAGTTATAACTCAATGATAAAATAAAACCCCAATTAGGGTTTCAATTTTTACAAACCCCCCATATTAAAAATCAGGGTTTCGATTTTTACAAACCCCCAATTTTAAAAAATTAGGGTTTTGATTTTTACAAACCCCCAATTTTAAAATTTAGGGTTTTGATTTTTACAAACCCCCAAATTTAAAACTAAATTAGGGTTTCAATTTCAAAAACATGATTATAAATGCTTATTATACATACAAATGGGGCTTCAAGCACTTACCAATTTGAGCTTTAATTCGAGCTTCAAACAAACCAATTCAGCTTTCGAGCTTTAAGCTTTCGAGCACTGAAAAATAGAAAGTTCTTCGGAGGGGTGTGAGGTGAGGTGAGGTGACTTCGAGAGAAGTGAGTTCAAGAGAGGTCGAGAGAGTGAAATAGAAAGTGAGGTTCTTCAGAGGTGTGTGAGGTCGAGAGAGTGAAAGAGAAAGAGAAAGAGGTGAGTTCGATTGAAAAATTAGATTTGTTTTTACTTTTATTTTAATTTGTTTTTATTTTTGTTTTAGTAAAAGGGGCAAGGAAAAATGGGGGTCGGGGAAGGGGTGGGGAAATTGGGGAAAGAAAAAATGGCTAAAGGGGGAAATTTGTAGATGGAAAAAAATAGGCAAAGGGGGGGAAAGTATTAGCGGGCTCAAATGTTTTTTTAAAGATAACGTTTAGACATCGGTTAAGATACAATCTGATATTGTAACAATACAAAGACATCAGTTATTTTTATACTGATGTTAATAAAGCTCTTTTACATCGATCACATCACAAACCGATGTGATATGGGCGATGTCTATTGACCGTTTTGTAGTAGTGCAACTGTGCAAAAATTCGTTTAAACAACTATACACACACACAAAATTAAATAACATATCATTCATAGTAAATCCATAATGGTACATCATCATAAATCCAAAAACATTTATTTAAAATTAGTTACGAATCGTCTTCGTAGTCATCGCTTTCTTCTTCATCTTCTTCTTCTTTATTACAATCAAATTCTTCTTCATCTATAAAAGGACAAAGATAGACATTAAGAACCTATCCGAAACTCTTTTCACCGGGGACTAAAAGCGTAAGAAAGGTGAACGGTTTTTACATCCCCATGGAAGGTGGAAGATTGTAAACTATCTCTACCACCATTGGCCCCAATGCCAAAATGTATATTCCGACTCTCTCTTTCCATATGAGGGATAACGTCGGTCAAACTGTTTCCATTCATTTCCATTCGCAGGATGACTAAGGTCTCCCGATTTTATCTATCTATCTATTCTTGTACCATGTCATTTATTGCGCCATATGTTAAGACATAAATTATCTTTCTAGGCAAGGGATGAGTGGAAAATCCCTTAGGACCTTGTTTGGTACACTTTTCCAATTTTTTTCTTTCGACTTTTATAATGATCTTCGCCATAGTTATCACAAACAACTTTTGATACATCATTCGCGCAATATAGCATACACTCATATGGACATTAATTTTTTTATACCCAAAGTTAATTTTTTCATTAATGTCTTCATACTATAGTAACTAAGAGGCAATGAGTTGTCTTTTGGAAGAACATCGACAAAAAATACAAGCGAAGAGTCTAATACTTTCTCGAAGCATTTTCCATATTTTTTAAATGTAAAAATTTACTACTAAGGATCATCTTTGTGTAATTTTTATTACGTGGATAAATAAGAGCTCCCACATCCATAACACCCTTGTAAAATTGAGAAGCACTTGAGTTTGACGATTCTTCAATGTTAGGATTACCTCTGATTTCTCCATCATTATTATTTGGGCCACTAGTATCTCGTAACAATGTCTCTATATCAAAAGATTGTTCCGTTGTTTGACGATGCTTTCCCCTTTACTTTCAATTTTTTCACGATGTGGATCCCGCAGTTTATAAGCTCCCCAAAAACCATGAAAATCAAGTGATATTCAACTTCATCAATTTCCAAACAATAACCATTTTTACAAGTGGTACATGGACAGCTTGTTTTTTCCCCTCATCCCATTTTTTATTGAAAATTATATGAATGTTTTTACACCATTCTCAGATTCATCCCTCCATGAAAGAAATTGTCCATCTATACGTTGACTTATTGAATCCCATTAAGAGTGGACGACTTCTGCTCATATACATTTTTGTACAAATTAATTACCCATACACATACATAACTTTTTATTATACACATGCACACACACATTTATTACCCACCCACACACATACACAAATTTATATATATATAATTGAAAAGTACAATGATTCTATTTTAAAATGTATTTTCAGTTTTTTAAAATAGTAAAAGGGATAATTTTTAATTTTTTTATTAAAAAATTGATCAATTTGACGAGTATTAGATTAGATTCTACTTATTTGGTGATAAAATTGGGTTTTTGACCTAGTCAATTACAACCAATCTTTTATAAATATTTAAAGATATGATTATACAAGAGAAGAAATAAAAGCCAAGAGTTTTGAATTGTGATTCTTGATTTAGAAAATACTTAAACAGTTAATTATTGGAATAAAATGTCAATTTTAAATGTTAGTTTTTAAAGAATTACCCACACAGAATAACAATCCCAAAAGCATAGTTAGGAAGTTCCATTGCTAACTTTATGAAATGTGAAGTATCACTAGAGTCTAGCTTTTAACATCTTAAGAATTATGAATTTGTTGGTTCTTTTTATGAAGATTTAATAATTCTTGGTAGCAAAGTATATATAATTGCAGAATAAAACCAACATTCTCCCCCTTAGTTTAAAACTTGTCCAACTAGATTCTTTACTCCAAGTAGCTTCCTCATCTTCTCGAATTTTACTGTGGTTAAGGCCTTAGTCAAAATATCAGCTCGCTACAGAACTCCACTAACATGCTTCAAAACAATTTCTCCACGTTCTACGCACTCCCTTATAAAATGATATCGAATGTCGATATGTTTGCTCTTCCCATGAAATACCGGGTTTTTTGATAAGTCCACAACTGATTTGTTGTCTATGCAGAGAGTTACTGGTCCAATGCTTTCATCCATGATCTGAGACAAAAGATTACGAAGCCATATCCCTTGACATGCTACTGATGTAGCAGCCATAAATTCTGCTTCACACGATGATAAAGCCACGCACATTTGTGTTTGAGACACCCATGTTATTAAACAATCATTTAGATAAAACACCATGTCTCTAGTGCTCTTTCGATCTTCTATATGCCCCGCCAAATCACTATCCGAAAAGCCAGTCAGAATATTGTTTCTTCCATCCTTCGAGTACACTAAACCAAAATCAACATTGCCCCTAATGTACCTCAGAATTCGCTTGACATCATTCAAGTGTAACTTTGTCGGACTCTCCATGTACCTGCTTACCATCTCCACTGCGTATGCAATGTCAGGTCTAGTATGAACCAAATAATGGAGCCCCCCAACCAAGCTTTTATATTTTGTGGCGTTGACAATCTTGCCTCCTTCATCCCTTACAATCTGTTCTTTCGGATCCATAGGATATTTCGTGGCATTGAATCCAGTCATTCCAGCCTTGTCAAGCAATTTCTTTGCATACCCTGCTTGCTTGATCTCAATGTAACCTGCACCTTGCTCCACTTCCATTCCTAAATATTAGCTCAGTTTCCCAAGATCACTCATCTCAAACATGTTATACATTTGATTCTTGAATTCTTCGATAAGTGCCACATCTGACCCTGTGATTAACAAATCATCTACGTAAACTGCGATAATGAGGACTTTGTTACCTATCTTATTTGTGTATACAAAATGTTCGTAAGGACATCTTGAAAAACCAAGACTCTCTAGACACTTGTTGAGCTTGGCATACCACGCACGTGGATCTTGGCGTAAGCCATACAACACTTTACACAATTTGTACACCTGATGTTCATGTCCTTCCACAACAAAACCTTCCGGCTGATGAACATAAACCTCCTCGTTTATTCCTCCATTAAGGAACGTAGTTTTTACATCGAGATGATGAACCTCCCAACTGTTTCTTGCTGACAATGCCAACAATAACCGTACTGTCTCTAGTCTGGTAACTGGCGCGAAGATCTCCTCAAAATCAACCCCAAGTTGTTGAACATAGCCTTTCTCCACAAGCCTAGCTTTGTATTTTACAATCTTTCCTTCTACATCCTTATTGATTTTGTAAATCCATTTCAGCCCTATGACTTTGTGCCCAGACGGCAAATCCACCAATTTCCAAGTCTTATTTCTTTCGATGGACTCAATTTCCTTATTCATGGCTGTTCTCCAGCTTTGTTCCTTCACAGCTTCACCATACCTTGTAGGTTCCTCTATTCCAGTAAGGAGTAAGTCTTCCTCCAATTCAACTTCTTCCGTGTCTTCATAAATTTCATTTAGAGGTCTGATTTTCTTTGGTTCACAACTATCATCATAGTTCACAGAATCTAACCTTCGTGTGGATGAGTGTGGAGTTGATGGAATGTTCTGACTTTCTCCTGCATTGTCCTCGTGCGTGCTTCTTGAGTCTGTTGGAGTATTCTCATCTCTTGAATCTGGATCAAATATGTTAAACACACCAGTTTGATTGCTTTCACTCCCCCGTTGTTCGTTCCACTGCCATGGTTTCATTTTTTCAAAGACAACATCTCTGCTAATGTAAACACGCATTTCTTCCGGTTCGTAGAGCCTGTAAGCTTTTGTTCCAGACTCTCTTCCAAGGTTGATGACTCGTTTGCTGTGATCATCCAGTTTCTTTATATTTACACCAGGCATTTTCATGTGAGCTGTGCATCCAAAAACACGGATGTGATCAATTCTTGGTTTCTTCCCTGTCCATGCTTCATATGGTGTTACTCTAGATAGGGCTCGTGTTGACATCATGTTCAATATATACACAGAATGCCTAATTGCCTCCCCCACAGGTTCGATGGTAGATGCATTTCCTTGATAAAACTCCGAGCTATTTCGACTACGGTTATATTCCTTCGTTCTACCACCCCGTTTTGTTGGGGTGTGTAGGGTGCAGTATAGTGTCTCTCTATTCCATTCTCCTCACAGTATGCCTTGAAAGAGTTCGAGGTGAATTCCCCACCCCTGTCGGTTCGCAACACTTTGAATGCACTGAAAGCCTCGTCTTTGCACTTCAACAAAGATACCCACATAATTCGACTGAAGTAGTCCACCATTAGTAAGAAATATTTATTTCCTCCTGCAGTTTCCGGTGTTATTGGTCCACAGAGATCAGCATGAATCAATTCTAGCTTTCGTGTTGCACTGAAGTTTGCCTGCGAAGGAAACTTCTTCCGTGTTTGTTTTAACATTAGACAGCCTGTACAGGCTTCCTTAGGTGCGTTTAACTTTGGTACCCATTGACCATACGATTCTTGGACATTAATAACATAGCCTGGTAATTCACGTGGCCAAGTCTGGCATGCCACAACTTCGAGACCTCATCAATCTTTGACATCAAGCACATGGGCTTTTCAGTTTCAACGATTAATTTATACAATATGTTTGGGGACTTCTTGACCTTCATAAGAACCCTTTCTTGTTTATCAAATACCCACAAAAACTCCCCATTTATCACTACTTTGTTTCCTTCCTCAGACATTTGTCCAATACTAATAATGTTGTTACATAGACTAGGAATATAATATACCTCACGAAGTACGCGTTGTTCCCCATTTTTGCACCTGAAAATCACAGAGCCTTTTCCTTCGATCTTTACCGTCGAGCCATCTCCAAACTTCACCTTTCCAGTCACACTTTCATCAAAATCAGCAAATTTTGTTTTGTAACCCGACATATGGTTGCTTGCTCCATTGTCGAGATACCACAGGTTGGACTCAACATATTCATCTCTGTTCATTTTAGGCGGTGGCATCATTTTTGTCTCGTTCAACAACATCATCTCTTCTTCTTCCCTTTCGAACTTTGCCAATAAAAGTGCAGGTTCATCATCATCTACTTGAGTTATGTTAGCTTCTTGTCTTGGTTCTCTAATTCGGTTAGGCTTTCGACACTCAGTTGCATAGTGTCCATACATGTTGCAGTTGTAACACTTTATTCCACTTTTGTCTCGACTTCCCCGTCCTTTCATAGGTGACGTTCCATTCATGCTTCCTTTGTTGTTCCGTTTCAGCCACTCCTATCGACTAAGTAGCAGCTTACCTTCTCTACCTTCTCTCTTTTCCCATTCCTCTTCTGTGAGCATAAGTTGTCCTCCACTTGATTCTATTTTTCCTTTTAGTCTTTCTTCATGAGCCTTGAGAGAGCCCACTATTTCCTCAATTGACAGTGTCTCCAAGTTTCCAAATTGTTCTATCGTGGAAACAATTTGAAAAAACTTTGACGGTACAGCACGGAGCAACTTCTTTACGACATAAGGTTTCCCCAAATCTTCTCCTAGTGCCCTAATGTGTGACAGGAGTCCATTCAATTTCATATAGAAATCATCTAGCAATTCATTTTCCTTCATGCTCAGCGCTTCAAACTCTGCCTTTAAGGTTTGAATTTTCGCATGTTTCACACGATCAACACCTTCACACATAGTCCGAATTGCTTCCCAGGCATCTCTTGATGTCTTCTTATCTGCTAGAGTCAGTAATACTTCCTCAGGTATGCCTTGGTAGATCATCGCCAAAGCCACTTTGTCCGTCTTTCCTTCAACGGTTGCCTTAGGCTCCACCTTGTCTGACTTTCCTTCACCGGTCGTCTTAGAATAGTTGGGTTCAACAGCTTCCCACACGCCATGAGCCTGCATATAGACTCGCATCTTCATCGACCATGCCGTATAGTTTTCTCTTGACGGCATGAGGTAGCTTAACCCAAACGAACCTCCCTTACTCTTGGTCGCATCCATATTGGTCCATCCTGACATGTACAATGGCATACACTGGCATACACTGAGTACTTGTGCTCTGCTACCAACTCTTGGAAACCTACAATAACTACGAATATATATATGTTTATGATACTGAAAGTTTCTATAGAACACAAACTACCAAAGCTTGCACATCAAAGAACTAGCTTTATTTTCTTCAAAACAATACAATATAAAGAGATTAACTTCTACTTGACTTGCTAAAAATTAGGAATAACAAAAGCTAATTTCCTAAACTGACTCAATCACTACTCACGTTCCTACAAATCCTCCACAACTGATATGACTCAGTCATGTACACATTCTAGACAGCATTAACAAAATAATGCCAAACTTTATTTAATTTAAATAACAAGTTTCAGAATAAAACCAACATTTTTTTGTGTGGTGAAATTAATGATGATCTAGTCATTATTATAGAACTAAAATTACTCTTTTAAACAACCAAATAGAAGAGAAAGTTATGAATTGTTATCTTGACAATTCTATTCAACTTAGAAAATCTACTCATATTTGGTTTATATTATTAAAATTCACTTTTTAGTATTTTAATACAATTTTAATAACAATCGAATACAATTTTTAATAATAGATCTAACAGTTTTTATTTATTTATTTCATAATCAACTCTACTTATTAATTTGACGATACATGTACCAAAATTTTGGATAAGATCTCGTGCAATACACAACTCTTTTTTTACACTCAATTAATTATTGAGTTATAAAATCAGATTTAACGCTTTACGGCACACACAAAACTCACAAAATAATCTTTAATTTAGTGATGGTTTAATAAAAAAAAAATCTAATTAAAAATACACTCAAACTGAAGAGAAAAAAAAAGTGACGAATTTTTACATTACTAATTGTTATTCAACTTCGGAAATTTATTTACATCTGGTTTAAATTATAAAAATGCTCTGTTTAGTATTTGAACATATTTCTACTAACAACCACATACACTTTTTAATATTATATCCAACGGTTTTCATCTATCGAAGATCAAACAAAATAATCTTTAATTTAGTGATGGATTAACAATTTTTTTACAATCAAAACTATACCAAAACTAAATATAGAAAAAAATGACAAATTTTTACTTTGAGAATTTTATTCGATTTTGGAAATTTTCATGTATTTGGTTTAAATTCTCAAGATAAATTTTTTCGTATTTTTAATATAGTTCAACTAACAAAATGATCGACTCACACTGAGTGAATAAAAGAAGAGAAGTCCTTGAATTATGTATGGGCCCATGAAGGACCAGATTAAAACATTGTATACTGGGCCCTTAGCTATTCGGAAAACTGGCTGGAATTAGAAGCAATTGCAGAGAATCTCAATGCTTCTGGGGAGGATAAAAGAGTGGCACCTAGATAAGCAAATTTAGAGAAACAGAACAAATTAAAAGATGTCCAGCAAGCTTGCTGTTTCATGCTCGCCTCCTCTTAGCTGCAAATTTGCAGCCATTGCACATGTAGAAGCTGGTCCTGGCCATTGACTAGATTTTAGTTGATAAATGACTACCAGGAAGAAAGTTTTTGCTGGTTCTTGAAAATCAAAACCAGAGCATGGCCATGAAGCTATTTAATTGTAGTTCGCTGTTCCAGATCTGCTATCAGGGGTTATCCATGAGTCTACAACATCAAAACCATTATTTACCACCTAAAAATCATATACAGATGCACTACAACAAATCTGGGCAATTATGACGGAACTTTTACACTGAAATCGTCGCAATTAGTCCAATTACGACGGAAAAATTTCGTCATTTTTCCCACAGGGATGAGTGAATGTAATCCCACAAAGTACCCAATGGATCCCAAGGAGCAGATTTCGAAGGATGAAGGAGGACGAATAGTTGATGCTACAAAGTATAAAAGTATGGTTGGAGGCTTGCGATATTTAGTTAACACGCGTCCTGATATAGCCTTTTCTGTTGGGATTGTAAGTCGATATATGGAACGTCCTACAACTCTTCACTTGAGTGCAGTAAAAAGGATCTTACGGTACATTAAGGGAACATTGCAGTATGGTTTGGTTTATACACAGCATAGTGAAAACAATGTGGTTATAGGCTTTTTAGATAGCGATTTGGGAGGAATGATAGATGATACGAGAAGCACTGGTGGCATGGTCTTCTACCTGAACGAAAGTTTGATCTCGTGGGTGTCGCAGAAGCAACGGGTGGTAGCTTTGTCATCGTGTGAAGCCGCGTGTAGGGCTGCTACAACTGCTGCTTGTCAAGGCATTTGGGTGCGAAATGTGCCAAGTCAAATCACAAGTGAGTTTATTGGTCCAGTAACGCTATTCATCAATAACAAGTCGGCTATTGATCTAGCAAAAAACCCAGTGTTTCATGGAAGAAGAAAGCACATCGATATACGTTTTCATTTCATTAGGGAATGTGTGGAACGCGGGGAAATCGTTGTGAAACATGTCAGTAGTGACAAGCAACGTGCAAATGGTCTAACAAAAGCCTTGGCAACCATAAAGTTCGAGAAAATGCGCAACCTGTTGGGAGTAATGGAGTTAGAAAAGAAGCTTGAGATTAAGGGAGGAAATGTTGGTTTTTAATCTCAATTTATATAGTTTCTGAATAATAATTATTTGCATTTTGATTTATTCGTTGTGTTTATTGTCTGCATGACTTGGTCATGTTGTTTAGTTGAGTCTTTGTAGGAGTTTCCATAATAAGCTGAATGTGGAGTTTGTTTAGGAGTTTAGCTGGAGAGTGGTCCTAGTTTTTAGGATTATAGTTGTATGCATTTCCTTATTTATCTTTGTATTAGCAGATTGAATAAAATAGATCTTTGACAGCAAGCTTGTAATTCTGTTTGTGCAGTTTCATTCATATATATCTATATATATATATAAACGTTAGAGTAAAGTTCTATGGAGACCACCTTTTTTGTCGAGACCTGCAGACCATATATGTTCTACAATCTAAATTTGACAAAATATATCATATTTTGTAATAAAAAATTTGCAAAACGTGCTGTTTTGCAAAGTATATTTTATGAAAATCACTATTTCATTGAAAATCTTGAAAATCATGTAAGTTCTGCAAACTAAACATGAAAGTTCTGCAAACCGAACATGTTTTGCAGAACAATATGTTTTGCTATGTTTTAGTTGCAAAACATATATAATTTTAAAGATTTTAAATGAAAATAGTTATTTTCGTAGAACATAATTTATAAAATATTATATTTTGCTAAATTCAAATTGCAGAACGTATGTGGTCTCCAAGTCTCCACAAAAAAGATGGTCTCCATAGAATTTAACTCGGGGGAAATAACATTTGATTTTATAAAGTATCATGTATGATTAGGCAAAAAAAACCACTCATAAATTTTTAATGTAGTGGACTAATTTGATTCCATACAGTATCATGTATTATTACTAAACAACAAGCCCAACAATACTAAGATTAGAACTCATCTTAAAGCCCAACACAGGTTTAGTATATATCCATATCTATCAAACCCTGATTTTACCTGATAACCCTAAATCTAAAGCGCGGCGTTGGTTGCACCTGATCCGAATAGGAAGCTTATGTCATCTTTCAGTTTGCTTTGGCGGATGAATGTGAATCAGGTTCAAATCTTCTTCACTTTCTTAGATACTACTCTATCCATGTATGATTGATTCACTCATTCAGTTGTAGAAATGATATCATAAATCATGTACTTATATAAGTAATTGTCACCAATTATGCTATTAATGCCTAAAACCAGGTAATTACATGTTTAATAACAATAAATTTAACTATCATGTTTTGGAAATATTATATATTGTAGTATGATAGAAAATCGATATACCTCACATTATTTCAATGTTTATTTTTGGCTACTCCTCTATTTATGATCAGATTATGGTCCACTTTTAATAACTTGTTTTGTTTCTTATCCTTTTCAAATTCTGGGCAAGGCTAGAAACTTTAAGCACATGGTATGGGTATGTTAAGATCCCCATTAAAAAAAAGATTACAAACACAATTAGTAATTAAAAGGGGACCGTAATCTAATTATAAAAGAAAATTGGACATGTTAAGATACCCATTAAAAAGATTACAAACACAGCAATAATTAAGAAGTGACGATAATCTAATTATAAATAGAGAAGTGGACCCAAACAAACATTGAAATAATATTAGGTATCATACCATCTACAATATATAAAATTTCCAAAAGATGACAGTTAAATATATTGTGATTAAAC
This sequence comes from Heracleum sosnowskyi, assembly GCA_030848705.1. Lineage (NCBI taxonomy): Eukaryota > Viridiplantae > Streptophyta > Magnoliopsida > Apiales > Apiaceae > Heracleum > Heracleum sosnowskyi. Next base: position 109,353,413 of record CM061242.1, on the reverse strand, counting down.
ATATAATTACATCATTTAAGGTAGTAATTGCATAGTTGCTCATGATTAATAATATAAGTATTTGGTTTATCATACTATTTCTGCCATTAAAGGAGAGAATAATATATGGATAGGGTAGTATCTAAAAAGGTCAAGAAGGTTTGAACCTCATTCCTGTTCATTGACCAACCACACTGAAATATAACATAAGCTTCCATCTCCGATCAGGGTGCAGCAGACGCAACGCTGTAGATTTAGGATTATTAGCTGAATTTAGGGTTTTGATAGTTATATACTAAACGGATGTTGGGATTTAAGATGAATTTTAATCTTAATATTTTTGGGCTTGTTTTTTTAGTTATAGTAAATGATACTATACCGAATCAAATTAGTCCACTAAGTTACAAATTTGTGCTTTGCTTTTCGTAAGTGTGTGACTGTAAGAGGAACCCATCTTCCAAAATTTAAGCAAGTTTGCAAAATAGTAAAGGACTTACGTGATGCACTTCATCGGGAATTTGATAAGCAAGAAATGACCTGAAGAGATTACCAGTTATCCACCATTAAAATGCTTCATATGTATGCGTACATTTTGAGATATGTGAAGAAGAACTTTAGAGAGGTAATAAAGTTACATTTTCCCCTTAATTTTTTCATCCATGTAGTGTTATAAATCCGTAGATTTTGAAGTTTTTTCTACGGTTTCTAATCTATTTATTATTCTTATACTCATCCGAGTTTTTTTTTTTAAATTATTACAATTTTATGTGTTGTAGATCCTCATTCCACATATTTTAAAGAAGACCAATCAGAATACACTTGGTGGGGTTTAGGATTCGAGTCTAGCTATTGGATTGAATAAAGACAGTATCTAGAAGCAAAAAACTTAAAAAACTACACTAAAAGCCCTGAGATTCATATTTTAGCGGGCACGAGCCCCATTAGCAACTTGTAACCATCCAATCAAATCATAATCCCCGTACCTATTTAAAAACAATTCCCCCCTTCCCCATTTGTTCATCAAACTTTCATATCTCTCACTAGGAAGTGAAAAAGATAGAATGAATTGCTTCAGAGATTTGGAGAAGAATTATAGGGAGGATATTAAGTGACTCTCTCCTCTTAATTTGTCCATCTATGAAGTACTTCATATAGATCCGTACATTTTGAAGTTTTTTCTTGGGTTTATGATTTATTTAATTATCTCTATGCTACCTATGTTCATAAAAGGAATTGATTAATAACTTTTCATGTTTTGTTTCTAGATGGATCCCACCAAGCAAACCGCCATTAAGTCTTCCAGAGGAAAGGTTCCGTGAAAGCAACTTGAAATAGAGGTTAAATCTTACTTGGAAATAATAGAATACCTTGTGATCTATCTATTGCTAAGTTTTCGTGTCTTCTTCTCCGTCACAGATTGCTCGAATGCGTGCTCCAACCACGGGTGGATTTAGGAAGCCATATAGATACCATCCGGGAACAGTTGCCCTTTGGTATTTATTTATCAATTTATGTTATTTTTTCAATATTATTTCATAGTTATTACCAAAAAGTAATCACACTCTAATTACTTATAGTGACATTCGTAAGTGTAAGTATCAGAAGACTACCGAGCTTTTGATCTTAAAACTTCAATTCCATAGGCTTGTACGTGAAATTGTTTAAGGCATTAAGGTTAGTTTTTTCAAAATTAATTACCCAACTTCAAAAATTATTGTCTTTGTTTATCGCATGTGCCGAAATAAATTCTAATTTGCAATTGTTAGTTTGTAGTTGCCGAAAGGTTCGCATTTCCGGAGCCATGTTGCCCTTGATCTGCAGGAGGCATATGAGGCATACCCGGAAGGCCTGTTACATGATACCAATGATACCAATGTATGTGCAACCTATGCGATTGAAAGAATGGTTATCGATTCTAAGTGGTACTAAGGTGAGAACGTCGAGCATGTGAAAAAGATTCAGGCTATGAATACATTTTAGAATTACTTGAAAAACACTATGAATCTCATTTGGGGAATCTAGTTTGGCTCCATTCCAGCAGTTGTCAGGAATAGTCTAGTGGATACAATCGGGAATGCATTTCAACTAGGGGGATGGAAACCAACTCCTAGCAGAGGTGTATGAGTTCGCGTACAAGATGCAAGAGGTTGAGCACAAATCCAATCAAATATTTACCATATATAATAGGGGTGGTTTGTATTAGGCTAGTGAGTTGCGTAAGCAGCTATCGATTTTTGTTGTATTTATTTACGTAGTCCGTTGCTTAGGCAGCCACCAGCCAATAAAAACCAACCCCATTCTAGCCAATATCTGATTGCATGTGTGCTCAACCTCTCGCATCTTGTACGCCAACTAATAAGCCTCTTCTAGGCGTTGATTGCCATCCCGCTAGTGAAATCCATTCTTGATAGCATCCTCCAGACTTTTCCTGACAGCTGCTGGAATGGACCTAAACTAGATGCCCCAAATGAGATTCCTAGTGTTTTTCAAGTAATTCTCAAATCAATTCATGGCGAGAATCTTTTTTGCATGCTCCTCAGTCCTCATCTTTATTGGCCTACGGGGACATCTGCCCCACGGAAACCAAAATTAGTGATTTTTTATTAAAAATTTATGTTAAAGTTTTGTATATTTTATAAAGTGCCCCCACTAATTATGTCCCCGCGATATAGGTCTTGTGAATCTGCCATTGCTCTCAGCATCACTAACCATTCTATCAGTCTATTCCTTCATGAGTCTTCCGGTTGTTAGTTATCATTTACATATTTTCTAACCCCAATAGTTCTATCCTCCGAGTAACTTTCAGCGCCCTATTTGCATAAATGTCAAAGGTCGCCAATATACCTTATGACCTTGTTTGATAAACTTTTCCAATTTTTTTCTTTTGAATTTTATAATGATCTTCGCCATAGTTATCACATACAACTTTTGATACATCATTTCTGCAGTATAACAAGCAAAGAGTCCAATACTTTCTAGGAGCATTTTGCATATTCTTGAAATGTAACAATTTACTACTATGTCTGATATTTATGTACTTTTCATTATTCGGATAAAACAGAGCTCCCACATCGATAACATCCTTTTTTCAATTGAGAAGCACTTGAGTTTGGCGGTTCTTCAATGCTACAATTACCTCCGGTTTCTCTATCATTATGATTTGGGCCACTAGTATCTCATAACAATGTCTGTATATCAAAAGGTTCTTCTGTTGTTTGACGATGCTTTCCCCTTTACTTTCATTTTTTTCACCATGTGAATCCCGCACTTTATAAGCTCCCCAAAACCATTGGAAATCAAGGGATATTCAACTTCATCAATTTCGAAACAATAACCATTTTTACAACTGGTACATGGACACCTTATTTTCACCCTCATCCCATTTTCGATTGCCAATCATATGAATGTTTTTACACCATTCTCATATTTATCCCTCCCTTGATGAAAGAAATTCTTTATCTATAAGTTGACTCATAGAATCCCATTAAGCGTGGACGTCATCTATGTTGAATGTCAACAAAACTTTACTCCATAAATAACAGACTTAGCATAAATGGATAATACCAAAATATGTGAGAGATACGTACAGAAAGGAAAGTACAGGCAATATAAACAACTAACTACTCGCCTACGTCTGATGACCTGTTCACATACACGCTTGCACAGCTGATTTATTCAAATGACAGATAAACAAATTAAAACGTTTAGATTAAAAATAATCCAACAATCTACACATACACATTTTCTTACAAATTAATTACTCATACACATAGAGAACGTTTTTACACACACACAAATTTATTACCCACACAAATACACAAATTTATATATATAATTGAAAAGTACAATTATTCGATTTTAAAATTTTATTTTCAATTTTTTAAAATAGTAAATAGATAATTTTTAATTTTTTAGTCAAAAATTGATCAATGGAGGAGTACTAGACTAGATTCTATGTACTTGGTGACAATATTGGGTTTTTGACCTAGTCAAGTACAACCCATCTTTTATAAATATTTAAAGATATGATTATACAAGAGAAGAAATAAAAGACCAGAGTTTTGAATTGTGATTCTTAATTTATAAATACTTAAACAATTGATTATTGGAATAAAATGTCAATTTTAAATGTTAGTTTTTAAAGAATTATCCACACACAATAACAATCTCAACAGCATGCATAGTTAGGAACTTCCATTGCTAACTATAGGAAAGGAGCATAGTTAGGAACTTCCATTGCTAACTATAGGAAAGGTGAAGTATCAGTATAGTCTAGCTCTTTAACATATTAAGAGTTATGAATTTGTTGGTGCTTTTTATGAAGATTTAATAATTCTTGGTAGCAAAGTATATATAATTGCATTACTGTCTATATAAGGAAACGGTAGAGAAGAGCAAGTACATTTATCCTTATTATATACTCCCTCCCTCCCATTATAGATGTCCATTTTGAATTTTGAGAGATCAAATTGACCCAACTTTGGGTCAAATTTTTTGATATTATATAATTGAGAAAAATAAAAAATTATATCATTAAAAAGTACATTTAATCTATTTTTAAATGGAACTTTCAGTTGTTGAAAATAATAATTGAATAATTTTTAATATTTAGTCAAAAATGGTTGAAAAGTCAAAAGGCACATGTATAATGGACCTTTGTGATTACTTTGGGCCACTGCTATACAATCTTATACCATCTTATAAGTCGTGCAATACCTGGTATTTTTTTAATTTACAGTAATATAAATTATATATATATATATATATATATATATATATATATATATATATATATATATATATATATATATATATATATATATATATGTGTGTGTGTGTGTGTATGATACTGAAAGTTTCTATAGAACACAGACTACCAAAGCTTGCACGTCAAAGACCTTGCTTTATTTTCTTCAAAACAATACAATATAAAGAGATTAACTTCTACTTGACTTGTTAAAAACAAGGAATCACAAAAGCTAATTTCCTAAACTGACTCAATCACTACTCATGTTCCTACAAATCCTCCACAACTGATATGATTCAGTCATGTACACATTCTAGACAACATTAACAAAATAATGCCAAACTTTATTTAATTTAAATAACTAGTTTCGGAATAAAACCAACATTCTCCCCCTTAGTTTAAAACTTGTCCAACTAGATTCTTTACTCCAAGTAGCTTCCTCATCTTCTCGAATTTTACTGTGGTTAAGGCCTTAGTCAAAATATCAGCTCGCTACAGAACTCCACTAACATGCTTCAAAACAATTTCTCCACGTTCTACGCACTCCCTTATAAAATGATATCGAATGTCGATATGTTTGCTCTTCCCATGAAATACCGGGTTTTTTGATAAGTCCACAATTGATTTGTTGTCTATGCAGAGAGTTACTGGTCCAATGCTTTCATCCATGATCTGAGACAAAAGATTACGAAGCCATATCCCTTGACATGCTACTGATGTAGCAGCCATAAATTCTGCTTCACACGATGATAAAGCCACGCACATTTGTGTTTGAGACACCCATGTTATTAAACAATCATTTAGATAAAACACCATGTCTCTAGTGCTCTTTCGATCTTCTATATGCCCCGCCAAATCACTATCCGAAAAGCCAGTCAGAATATTGTTTCTTCCATCCTTCGAGTACACTAAACCAAAATCAACATTGCCCCTAATGTACCTCAGAATTCGCTTGACATCATTCAAGTGTAACTTTGTCGGACTCTCCATGTACCTGCTTACCATCTCCACTGCGTATGCAATGTCAGGTCTAGTATGAACCAAATAATGGAGCCCCCCAACCAAGCTTTTATATTTTGTGGCGTTGACAATCTTGCCTCCTTCATCCCTTACAATCTGTTCTTTCGGATCCATAGGATATTTCGTGGCATTGAATCCAGTCATTCCAGCCTTGTCAAGCAATTTCTTTGCATACCCTGCTTGCTTGATCTCAATGTAACCTGCACCTTGCTCCACTTCCATTCCTAAATATTAGCTCAGTTTCCCAAGATCACTCATCTCAAACATGTTATACATTTGATTCTTGAATTCTTCGATAAGTGCCACATCTGACCCTGTGATTAACAAATCATCTACGTAAACTGCGATAATGAGGACTTTGTTACCTATCTTATTTGTGTATACAAAATGTTCGTAAGGACATCTTGAAAAACCAAGACTCTCTAGACACTTGTTGAGCTTGGCATACCACGCACGTGGATCTTGGCGTAAGCCATACAACACTTTACACAATTTGTACACCTGATGTTCATGTCCTTCCACAACAAAACCTTCCGGCTGATGAACATAAACCTCCTCGTTTATTTCTCCATTAAGGAACGTAGTTTTTACATCGAGATGATGAACCTCCCAACTGTTTCTTGCTGACAATGCCAACAATAACCGTACTGTCTCTAGTCTGGTAATTGGCGCGAAGATCTCCTCAAAATCAACCCCATGTTGTTGAACATAGCCTTTCTCCACAAGCCTAGCTTTGTATTTTACAATCTTTCCTTCTACATCCTTATTGATTTTGTAAATCCATTTCAGCCCTATGACTTTGTGCCCAGACGGCAAATCCACCAATTTCCAAGTCTTATTTCTTTCGATGGACTCAATTTCCTTATTCATGGCTGTTCTCCAGCTTTGTTCCTTCACAGCTTCACCATACCTTGTAGGTTCCTCTATTCCAGTAAGGAGTAAGTCTTCCTCCAATTCAACTTCTTCCGTGTCTTCATAAATTTCATTTAGAGGTCTGATTTTCTTTGGTTCACAACTATCATCATAGTTCACAGAATCTATCCTTCGTGTGGATGAGTGTGGAGTTGATGGAATGTTCTGACTTTCTCCTGCATTGTCCTCGTGCGTGCTTCTTGAGTCTGTTGGAGTATTCTCATCTCTTGAATCTGGATCAAATATGTTAAACACACCAGTTTGATTGCTTTCACTCCCCCGTTGTTCGTTCCACTGCCATGGTTTCATTTTTTCAAAGACAACATCTCTGCTAATGTAAACACGCATTTATTCCGGTTCGTAGAGCCTGTAAGCTTTTGTTCCAGACTCTCTTCCAAGGTTGATGACTCGTTTGCTGTGATCATCCAGTTTCTTTATATTTACACCAGGCATTTTCATGTGAGCTGTGCATCCAAAAACACGGATGTGATCAATTCTTGGTTTCTTCCCTGTCCATGCTTCATATGGTGTTACTCCAGATAGGGCTCGTGTTGACATCATGTTCAATATATACACAGAATGCCTAATTGCCTCCCCCACAGGTTCGATGGTAGATGCATTTCCTTGATAAAACTCCGAGCTATTTCGACTACGGTTATATTCCTTCGTTCTACCACCCCGTTTTGTTGGGGTGTGTAGGGTGCAGTATAGTGTCTCTCTATTCCATTCTCCTCACAGTATGCCTTGAAAAAGTTCGAGGTGAATTCCCCACCCCTGTCGGTTCGCAACACTTTGAATGCACTGAAAGCCTCGTCTTTGCACTTCAACAAAGATACCCACATAATTCGACTGAAGTAGTCCACCATTAGTAAGAAATATTTATTTCCTCCTGCAGTTTCCGGTGTTATTGGTCCACAGAGATCAGCATGAATCAATTCTAGCTTTCGTGTTGCATTGAAGTTTGCCTGCGAAGGAAACTTCTTCCGTGTTTGTTTTGACATCAGACAGCCTGTACAGGCTTCCTTAGGTGCGTTTAACTTTGGTACCCATTGACCATACGATTCTTGGACATTAATAACATAGCCTGGTAATTCACGTGGCCAAGTCTGGCATGCCACAACTTCGAGACCTCATCAATCTTTGACATCAAGCACATGGGCTTTTCAGTTTCAACGATTAATTTATACAATATGTTTGGGGACTTCTTGACCTTCATAAGAACCCTTTCTTGTTTATCAAATACCCACAAAAACTCCCCATTTATCACTACTTTGTTTCCTTCCTCAGACATTTGTCCAATACTAATAATGTTGTTACATAGACTAGGAATATAATATACCTCACGAAGTACGTGTTGTTCCCCATTTTTGCACCTGAAAATCACAGAGCCTTTTCCTTCGATCTTTACCGTCGAGCCATCTCCAAACTTCACCTTTCCAGTCACACTTTCATCAAAATCAGCAAATTTTGTTTTGTAACCCGACATATGGTTGCTTGCTCCATTGTCGAGATACCACAGGTTGGACTCAACATATTCATCTCTGTTCATTTTAGGCGGTGGCATCATTTTTGTCTCGTTCAACAACATCATCTCTTCTTCTTCCCTTTCGAACTTTGCCAATAAAAGTGCAGGTTCATCATCATCTACTTGAGTTATGTTAGCTTCTTGTCTTGGTTCTCTAATTCGGTTAGGCTTTCGACACTCAGTTGCATAGTGTCCATACATGTTGCAGTTGTAACACTTTATTCCACTTTTGTCTCGACTTCCCCGTCCTTTCATAGGTGACGTTCCATTCATGCTTCCTTTGTTGTTCCGTTTCAGCCACTCCTATCGACTAAGTAGCAGCTTACCTTCTCTACCTTCTCTCTTTTCCCATTCCTCTTCTGTGAGCATAAGTTGTCCTCCACTTGATTCTATTTTTCCTTTTAGTCTTTCTTCATGAGCCTTGAGAGAGCCCACTATTTCCTCAATTGACAGTGTCTCCAAGTTTCCAAATTGTTCTATCGTGGAAGCAATTTGAAAAAACTTTGACGGTACAGCACGGAGCAACTTCTTTACGACATAAGGTTTCCCCAAATCTTCTCCTAGTGCCCTAATGTGTGACAGGAGTCCATTCAATTTCATATAGAAATCATCTAGCAATTCATTTTCCTTCATGCTCAGCGCTTCAAACTCTGCCTTTAAGGTTTGAATTTTCGCATGTTTCACACGATCAGCACCTTCACACATAGTCCGAATTGCTTCCCAGGCATCTCTTGATGTCTTCTTATCTGCTAGAGTCAGTAATACTTCCTCAGGTATGCCTTGGTAGATCATCGCCAAAGCCACTTTGTCCGTCTTTCCTTCAACGGTTGCCTTAGGCTCCACCTTGTCTGACTTTCCTTCACCGGTCGTCTTAGAATCGTTGGGTTCAACAGCTTCCCACACGCCATGAGCCTGCATATAGACTCGCATCTTCATCGACCATGCCGTATAGTTTTCTCTTGACAGCATGAGGTAGCTTAACCCAAACGAACCTCCCTTACTCTTGGTCGCATCCATATTGGTCCATCCTGACATGTACTATGGCATACACTGGCATACACTGAGTACTTGTGCTCTGCTACCAACTCTTGGAAACCTACAATAACTACGAATATATATATGTTTATGATACTGAAAGTTTCTATAGAACACAAACTACCAAAGCTTGCACATCAAAGAACTAGCTTTATTTTCTTCAAAACAATACAATATAAAGAGATTAACTTCTACTTGACTTGCTAAAAATTAGGAATAACAAAAGCTAATTTCCTAAACTGACTCAATCACTACTCACGTTCCTACAAATCCTCCACAACTGATATGACTCAGTCATGTACACATTCTAGACAGCATTAACAAAATAATGCCAAACTTTATTTAATTTAAATAACAAGTTTCAGAATAAAACCAACATTTTTTTGTGTGGTGAAATTAATGATGATCTAGTCATTATTATAGAACTAAAATTACTCTTTTAAACAACCAAATAGAAGAGAAAGTTATGAATTGTTATCTTGACAATTCTATTCAACTTAGAAAATCTACTCATATTTGGTTTATATTATTAAAATTCACTTTTTAGTATTTTAATACAATTTTAATAACAATCGAATACAATTTTTAATAATAGATCTAACAGTTTTTATTTATTTATTTCATAATCAACTCTACTTATTAATTTGACGATACATGTACCAAAATTTTGGATAAGATCTCGTGCAATACACAACTCTTTTTTTACACTCAATTAATTATTGAGTTATAAAATCAGATTTAACGCTTTACGGCACACACAAAACTCACAAAATAATCTTTAATTTAGTGATGGTTTAATAAAAAAAAATTCTAATTAAAAATACACTCAAACTGAAGAGAAAAAAAAAGTGACGAATTTTTACATTACTAATTGTTATTCAACTTCGGAAATTTATTTATATCTGGTTTAAATTATAAAAATGCTCTGTTTAGTATTTGAACATATTTCTACTAACAACCACATACACTTTTTAATATTATATCCAACGGTTTTCATCTATCGAAGATCAAACAAAATAATCTTTAATTTAGTGATGGATTAACAATTTTTTTACAATCAAAACTATACCAAAACTAAATATAGAAAAAAATGACAAATTTTTACTTTGAGAATTTTATTCGATTTTGGAAATTTTCATGTATTTGGTTTAAATTCTCAAGATAAATTTTTTCGTATTTTTAATATAGTTCAACTAACAAAATGATCGACTCACACTGAGTGAATAAAAGAAGAGAAGTCCTTGAATTATGTATGGGCCCATGAAGGACCAGATTAAAACATTGTATACTGGGCCCTTAGCTATTCGGAAAACTGGCTGGAATTAGAAGCAATTGCAGAGAATCTCAATGCTTCTGGGGAGGATAAAAGAGTGGCACCTAGATAAGCAAATTTAGAGAAACAGAACAAATTAAAAGATGTCCAGCAAGCTTGCTGTTTCATGCTCGCCTCCTCTTAGCTGCAAATTTGCAGCCATTGCACATGTAGAAGCTGGTCCTGGCCATTGACTAGATTTTAGTTGATAAATGACTACCAGGAAGAAAGTTTTTGCTGGTTCTTGAAAATCAAAACCAGAGCATGGCCATGAAGCTATTTAATTGTAGTTCGCTGTTCCAGATCTGCTATCAGGGGTTATCCATGAGTCTACAACATCAAAACCATTATTTACCACCTAAAAATCATATACAGATGCACTACAACAAATCTGGGCAATTATGACGGAACTTTTACACTGAAATCGTCGCAATTAGTCCAATTACGACGGAAAAATTTCGTCATTTTTGCTCAAGTCTTAAGTTCGCATTTTCGTCACAAATGCCATTCTCGTCAGAAGTATTTCTTTCGTCACAAGTACTGGTTTCGTCACAAGAAGAATTTTCGTCATAAGTATAGTTTTCGTCACAAGTATACCTTTTCGTCATAAATTCAAGTGTGGGACCCACCTTTTTCAATAAATTAATAAATGAACTTGCGACGAAATATACTGTCATGAATTTATATTTTACGACGGAAAATCTGTCATAAGTTGGACGGACCAGAAGCAGCATTATGCTGCTTTTTCAGGTTCCAGCCAAAATTAAATCCTAAACCATCCCAATCTACATAAAATCCAACAGCCGTTTTCAACATGCATCCACGCAATTGAACAAATCCAAAAATAAAAATACCAAAGTTCATAAATAGTGTCATAAATCCATATTCAACCACTATATAAAAATAGATCATCTTACAAAATGAGAACCATTGGCCAGATTTGTTGTAGTGATGAAGGATGAAATGACAACCATTGTTTTGAGATCCAATAAAACAACTAGGAAATCTGTGAATTGACCACTGCAGATGCTGTTGGGTCAAAATGAGAAGAAATCAATACATGAGTATTTGAATGGCTGAAATTAAAAAAAATGAAGAATCAAGCCCACGTACAAGGGAATGTGGGAAGCTTGTGCAAGAAAAGAATATAGAGAATGAACAGGTGCATGGCTCTTAAAATCTGGCTAAAAGATGCTACTAGAGTGTACGATTTGAAAAGGTAAACAAGGAAAAGGATTCTGGACAAGGAGTTAATTTGTGAGAATATTTGAAGTTCGCAATTTTACATGTAGCTATAGTAAAACAACAAATGCAATTTCAGCGAGCTTTGTTACTACAATAAACTAACTGGCCAGTGGGATTTGACCATGAAGTCTGCAACATTTGTGAAGAAAAAGAAACAGCCAAGGCGGCTGAAAAAATAAAAAGAAGATGAAGAGCGTAATCCTACAACCAGAATCTGTTGAATAAACCTGATTTGTCCAAGTCAGGTGGAAACAACTCTAACTTAATTTCAGAATTCACAATCCATGCCGTTGCAAGACAACAAAGGAAGTAACTAGAAATTGACAAAAAGGATAGAGCTGGTTAATAAAAAGCTTCAGAGGATTTTAACTAAGCTAGAAGAATGGAGGAACTTGATGATTATGGTATGCTCAATGATAAAAAAAAGAGTATGCAGTGTACATGAGTGAGCATGCCAAAAGAAGAAAAAAAATATTTGTAGGAGAAGTTTATGTTCAATTCACCTATTCCATTTGCCATGTGAGGAATGGATATACATGGTCCGTTTCCAGTGGCTAGTGCTCAAAGGAAGTTTTTGATAGTGGCGATTGACTACGTCACTAAGTGGATTGAGGCTAAACCTCTAGCCAAGATAACCACCAAACAGATAATGCAGTTCCTATGGGAAAAATGAAAACAACATAAAAACACAGAAATAAGAATTACTAAATAAACGAAATAAAAGAAAAGCAAAGCAAGATACCCTTGTCAGAAACTCTGTAAAGGCCTACAGCCTTAAGAGAAAACTCATCAAGCAAAGTACAGCTTAAAGTTTGGCCATTGTCCTTAATAAGATCTCTGTAGGTAATCTCTTCCTCCGAGCTAAGAACAATATCATTATGACTCCCGTCTACAACTTTATCAAAGGAATGTCTAAAGAGGGTTCCCTAATCACCCTCTTCCCAAACTAAATACATGAATTCTTCCCTCCATTTTGTATTGTTATCGGGAATGGAGAGGCCATTAAAAAAATGAGAGGTTCTGGGACGTTGCCTAATATAAACCCAACCAGGAGAAATAGCAGAACTATTGTAGCATTGAAATATCTTCCTAAAAATAGCTACAGAAAGAGGAAGATCCTTACGAAGACATAAAACCATAAAATAGAGAATTGCCCTCCAGGCATTAGGGGGAAGTTGGCAGGGGTTTATTTGAAGATCAAGAAGTAAAACAAAGATAAAGTTATGGAAAGGGAACCTAAGCCCAACTAAAATGGCATCCCTATAGACACATAAGGCATCATGCCTCCAATGACACGAACGATCACCGGGGCCGACCATGACTAATTTGAAATTCTTAGGAATTTTAAAGAGCTTGTTATACTTTGATATAACAGTGGACTTAGTGAATTTGTTGCAATATTTATAACCATCTAACTCAGAAATAGAAGGGTACTCGTCTCCTCTAGCATTAATCATATCAATTAACAAAGTATATCGAGCAGTAATAGTGATGGATGGGGTACCACTTTTAGTAGAGTTCATCTTCTCCAAACGCTTTGAAGTTTTATCAGCCATTGAATCAAAGATTGAAGTTGCTCAGACCTTCAAATGAGAAAACTGAAATTGTTGAAGAAATCTTCAAATCTAAAAAGGAAAGTGAAGAACTTTTGAATGTTCTACAAGAAAAATCCGGAAAACTTTGTATGTTCTTCAAACAACAACCAAAATCTTCAAATCTTAAACTTGAAATGTAGAGATTGATGAAGATATTAAACAAAAAAACCTATGAAAAACTTCTTTTGATCTTCAAAGTTTCACGTGAAATGAAGAACAAACACTTGAATTCTTGGATCAAACCCCAAAATATGCACTTAAATGCAATAAAAACGAAAGAACACTTCAAAAGTTTGAGTGAATCACCCTAAACTTCTAAGAACTCTAGAGAGTGTTTGAGAGAAAATTTGAAAGAGGAAAAACTTTTTGAATGAGAAATGTGAGTATGAAGTGAACTTCTACCATTCTTATATAGCAAGCCTAATAAGTCAAAAAGAAGGGGGGAATTTCAAATTTTGAAATTTGAAAAAAGGCTCCTAAGTATAGAAGGCTCGAAAATTAAAAAAAAAAATTTGTACTTTCTGCTCGAAATTATTTCGATCAGAACAAAAACGATGCATAAAACGACTAGACTTGATCGAATGGTAAACATTCTTGATCAAAAAAACAATTATGGTTGAAGCAGATTTCGATCAAAACAAAAACGGAGCATAAATCGACCATACATGGTCGAACGAAAAATTTCTGCTTCAAATTAAAAAAAAAGTGCTGATATTTTCTGCACAAAAATCTTGCCCAAAGAGCACAATTTTTGGTCGAAAAATTGCTCCTGCTCGAAATGGCCTTCGACGAGACGAAAAAACGAGACTTAAATCGACCACCACCTGGTCGAACAAATATATTTTTTGATCAATTTTTTTTTAAAAAAAAAACAGAAAATGTATGATCGAAAAATGCATTTTCTGGTCAAAAACACATTTGTAGTCGAAGCTGGTTTCGACTAAAACAAAAAACGAAGCATAATTCGACAAGACCTGGTCGAAAAATGGCATTCTTAGTCGAATTTTTTTTCAAAAAGGAAAAAACGAAAATGTTGCTCGAAAAACCTATTTCTGCTCGAAGTACCCCCTTGGTCGAGGCACCCTTCGACGAGAACAAAATCTGATGGGTCAACCGACCAGGGTTGGTCGAAAGGGTGCAATTTTGGCAAAATTACAGTTTCGTACCCCAACTTTGGCTCGTTTAACAAACATGTACCTGCAGTTTGCAAATTAACAAAAATGTACCTTCAGTTTACAAATTGACAAAAAATAACCCTTATGGTTTGCAAAAATTATTTCTGAAAGCATTGAAATGTTTTTGGAAAAATAGAGAAACATACCTGAAGGTACAAAAATTCCTAAAAATTTTGGAAAAATACAAGGAAAGTTATTATTTTCTTCATGATAAAGACCCCAAATCACGAATAAGGATCAATGTAACTTCCTTAAAAACTTAAGAAAGTTTTCTTAGAAGTTGGGCGGCAAATGATATGGGCTGGAAATAACCCTACATACATAATTAGTGATACATTACTTAAACGTGGACTGATCCATAAATTAGGGTGAATTAATGAAGCCTGAAACCCTAATTAATTACTAATTTCGTAATTAATTAAATAATTAATAATACAGTCCATTAAATGTGACTAAGTTGTGACCTACATCTACTAGAAGTAGTCTTGAGAGACACTAAACCCTAAAAGGAGTCAGCCTCCTACAAACTAGGATTTACAATACTGATCTAAGAAGATGATTTGACCTCCAAGTCACCTAATTCTACCCTAAATACCAGGCTCCTGACACATATATAAAGGGTCCGACCCCTCATTTCAGAACTACATTTTTTGGCTTGATTCTCAATTACGAATTGAGATAGGTAGGCATCTTGTGGGGATAGATTCAATCATGAAACACAAAAACAACCATTAAAGCTCAAAAGCTCTCAAACCCTAACTTTAAATACACCCTAGTTTTTATTCCATAACATACATGATCAACTAAATATTTTTATTTTGAAATTACTACCATATTATCTCCTATATATCCTCAATCCAAGTATTTTAAAACAGACCAATAGGATTACACTTAGGGGGGTTTATGATCTTTGTCTAGCTATTACATTGAATAAAGACCGTCAGATGGAGAGTCAGAAAACTTAAACGACTACAATAAAATCCGTCAGATTCATGTTTTAGAAAGCACCCCATTAGCAACTTTTAACCATCCAGCCAAAACATCATTCCCCTCCGTATATAAACAAAATTGCCCCCCTCCCCATTTGTTCATTCAAACTTTCATTTCTCTCACTAGTAAGTGAAAGAGATAGAATAAATCGCTTCAGAGATTTGAAGAAGAATTATAGGGAGGTAATTTAGTGACTCTCTCCTCCTAATTTGTTCATCTACGAAGTAATTCTTATATATAGGTTCATTTTCATGTTTTTTCTTCGGCTGGTCTATTTAATTATCTCTATGCTAGCTATATTCATAAAAGGAATTGATTAATAACTTTTCATGTTATGTTTGTAGAAGGCTGGTACCAAGCAAACCACTTGTAAGTCTATTCGAGGAAAGGTTCCGAGAAAGCAACTCAGAATCAATGTTACATCTTTAATGCCAATAATAACATACAGTGTGATATATCTATTGCTAACTTTTCTTTGTCTTCTCCTCCGTCACAGACTGCTCGTACGCGTGCTCCAACCACTAGGAACAGCTGTACTTAGGTATATATTTATCAATTTATATTATTTTTGTAATATCATTCCATAGTTTTTGCCCAACATCATTTCGTAGCCGATGGTGAATAAGAATGTACCATATATAAAATGAGTATTAAGATCTAATCTCATGCTTTGATTTTTTTAAACTACACTATACTAATTAAATACATATGCACACATCACACATGCATTTATATAAATGTACATCAGTATATGCTTGCAAAAACATAAGGAACAAATTGAAAGAGAAAGAGAGTTTGGGGGGGATGATTGTGTTTGTAGAGTTTGGGGGTTGGGTGGGGGGTGAATAAGGTTTGATTTTATATAGTATCATGTATTATTAGGCAAAAAAAAAACAACAACCCAACAATACTAAGATTAGAACTCATCTTAAAGCCCAACACACGTTTAGTATATATCTATATGTATAGAACCCTGATTTCACCTGATAACCCTAAATCTAAAGCACTGCGTTGGCTGCACCCTGAACCAAAAAGGAAGCTTATGTCATCTTTCAGTGTGCTTGGCCTATGAAGGTGAATCAGGTTCAAATCTTCATCACTTTCTTAGATACTACCCTATGATTGATTCACTCATTCAGTTGTAGAAATAGTATCATCAATCGTGTACTTATATAAGTAATTGTCACCAATTATGCTATTAATGCCTAAAACGAGGTAATTACATGTTTAATCAGAATAAATTTAACTCTCATGTTTTGGAATATTGTAGTATGATAGCAAATCGATCTACCTCACATTATTTCAATGTTTGTTTGTGTCCACTCCTATATTTATGATCAGATTATGTCCACTTTTAATTACTTGTGTTTCTTATCTTTTTCAAATTATGGGCAACGCTAGAAACTTTAAGCACATGGGTATGTTAAGATCCCCATTAAAAAGATTACAAACACAATTAGTAATTAAAACGGGACCATAATCTAATTATAAATAAAAACTGGACATGTTAAGATCCCCATTAAAAAATTACAAACACAACAATAATTAAGAAGTGGTGATAATCTAATTATAAATAGAGAAGTGGACGGAAACAAACATTGAAATAATATTAGGTAGATTTGATATCATAACATCTATAACACATAAAATTTCCAAAAGATGATAGTAGTTAAATATATTGTGATTAAACATATAATTACGTCATTTAAGGTAGTAATCGCATAATTCCTCATGATTAATAATGTAAGTATTTGGTTTATCATACTATTTCTGCCACTAAAGGAGAGACTCATATATGGGATAGGGTAGTATCTAATAAGGTCAAGAAGATTTGAACCTCATTCCTGTTCATCGACCAACCACACTGAAAGATAACATAAGCTTCCACCTCCTATCAGGGTGCAGGGGACGCTATGCTTTAGATTTTGAATTATTAGCTGAATTTAGGGTTTTGAGGGTTTTGATAGTTATATACTAAATCGGTGTTGGGCTTTAACATGAATTCTAATCTTAATATTTTTGGGCCTGTTTTTTTAGTTATAGTACATGATACTATACCGAATCAAATTAGTCCACTAAGTTACAAATTTATGGTTTGCTTTTCGTAAGTGTGTGACTGTAGGAGGAACCCATCTCCAGAATTTAAGCAAGTTTGAAAAATAGTAAAGGACTTACCTGATGCACTTCATCGGGAATTTGATAAGCAAGAAACCAGCAGCTGGAGAGATTACCATTCATCCACCATTAAAATGCAAGAATAAAAAGTCATCTTTGAAGAGGCTTCATATGTATCCGTACATTTTGAGATATGTGAAGAACTTTACGGAGGTAATAAAGTTACCCTTTCCCCTTGATTTGTTCATCTATGTAGTACTTATAAATCCATAGTTTTTGATGTTTTTTTGTACGGTTTCTAATCTATATAATTATTCTTATACTCATCAGGGTTTTTTTTTTTGAAATTATTAAAATTTTATGTGTTGTAGATCCTCAATCCAAATATTTTAAAGCAGACCAATCAGAATACACTTGGTGGGGTTTATGATCCGAGCTATTAGATTGAATAAAGAAAGTGTAGAGAAGCAAAAAACTTAAAAAACTACACTACTAAAAGCCCTGAGAATCATATTTTAGAAGGCACCAGCCCCATTAGCAACTTGTAACCATCCAATCAGAACATAATCCCCCTACCTATATAAACACAATCGCCCCCCTCCCCATTTGTTCATCAAACTTTCATATCTCTCACTAGGAAGTGAAGAAGATAGAAGAAATTGCTTAAGAGATTTGAAGAAGAATTACGGGGAGGTAATTAGGCGGCGCTCTCCTCTTAATTTGTTCAACTACGAAGTAATTCATAGAGATCCATACATTTTGATGTTTTTTCTTGGGTTTCTGATCTATTTGATTATCTCTATGCTACCTATATTCATTAAAGGAATTGATTATTGAGTTTTCATGTTTTGTTTGTAGATGGCTCGTACCAAGCAAACCGCTCGTAAGTCTACCGGAGGAAAGGTTCCGAGAAAGCAGCTTGAAATAAAGGTTACATCTTAATTGACAATAATAGAATACATTGTTTATCTATCTAAAGCTAAGTTTCCGTGTCTTCTTCTCCGTCACAGACTGCTCGAATCCGTGCTCAAACCATGGGTGGATTTAGGAAGCCACATAGATACCGTCCGGGAACAGTTGTCCTTCGGTATGTATTTATCAATTTATGTTATTTTTTCAATATTATTTCATAGTTGTTGCCCATGGGTAATCAAGGGTAATCACACTGTAATTTTTGTAGTGACATTCGTAAGTATCAGAAGACTACCGAGCTTTTGATCTTAAAACTTCCATTCCAGAGGCTTGTATGTGAAATTGCTCAAGGCATTAAGGTTAGTTTTTTCTAAATTAATTACTCAACTTCAAAACTTATTGTCGTTGTTTATCGCATGTGCAAAAATTAATTCAATTTGCAATTGTAATTTTGTTGTTGCAGAAAGATATGCGTTTCCAGAGCCATGCCGTCGTGGCTCTCCAGGAGGCATCTGAGGCATACCTCGTAGGCCTGTTCCAGGATACCAACCTTTGTGCAAGTCATGCTAAGCGTGTGACTATTATGCCTAAGGACATTCAGCTGGCAAGGAGGATCCGTGGGGAGCGCGCTTAAGCTATTCATTTTCATTGTATTTATTAATTACTCAGTTCGTATTTGTATCTTATTATAGCACTAATAAGATACTCCTTCTGTTTCTTTATATTTTTCGTTGTAGAGAAATTTCTTTTTTTGAGTTATATTAGTCATTCTCTAGTTCCTAGGTGAGTTGGTGTAATGTATACTAATCTTACATTTATTAATTGCATCAGTTTTCTAGAAAAAATAGTTCACTTCTTCAATACAACAGGGGCAGATTAGGAAAAGTAAGTTATAATTAATGTGATTTCAATGTAATAATTATGTTTCTTAATTCTTGTGAAAACACCTAAAACTAAAGATGGGGTGTACTAGTTGTCATTAGTTTGAGAAAGGCTAATTATTTGGAAGTGATCAATGAAAATTGGATTTTTTGTTTTAATCTTCATACTGTTAAGACAATACTTTTGCCTTTTGGTATTCGAATTTATGTTTCATTTTTTTTCACAATTTGTTTAGTACATGAAGGATTGTTAATCTTTACAATATGATTCGATATGATTAAAATTTTGGTAGCACATGATAACAGTTATACATTCATTGACTTGCATATCATCTTCCTCTTCACACAATTATCTTATTTTGGACTAGGTGAAAATGAAATAAACCTGATGTACACAATTCCGTAACTTTAACATCATTATTGTTTTTTGTGTTAAGAGTATATGAATCCTTGTGCATTCCTTATTTTAGGATTTGCCCTCTCCTGCAGCAGCAATTGTTTTTTTTTTCAGTTCAAATTCTTTTTTTTTTTCTTAAAAATGATGATTCTGTAGGTAGTGGGAGTGGTATTTATTTTAGTGCTTCATATCTCAATTTGGTGATAGTAATTGAATATGAGGTAGATGGTGTGTTTTTTAAAAGAATTTAAGTGAATTAGTTATTAGTTCTCACAGATTATAAGATGGTTGTTATGTAGCAATCTATAAGGCCGACGATGAAATTAGAATGCACCATAAAATGAGAATTAAAATCTTATCTCAACCTTGATTTTTTTTCTACTACTAGGGCCATACAAATAGAATATACACAGGCAGACATCACACATGCATGTATGCAAATGTACTTCAATATATGCTTGCAAAAAGATAATGAACAAACTAACAGTGAAAGAGATCAGCAATATACCCTCGTGTTTTTCTCATCTCATGCAATTTCTTCTCCTTTTTAACTTCTAGGTAAGATGTGCTGACAAAATGTTGAAAGAACAAGTTGGGGGAGGGCGATTGTGTTTAAAGACTTGAAGGTAGGGGGATTATATATGATTGATTGGGCTATTGCCATTTTCGAGGGTGATGTTTACTGAAATATGTATTTCACGGCTTTAAACTATTGTTAGTTGTGTTTACTACGGTCTTGATTTAATCTTCTAGCTAGATTCAGATCATATAAACCCCGTAGGTTTGTTCTTACTGGTTTATCTGAGATAAATATGGTAAGAATTCTAAAAGTGTCGAAAGTTTAGGAAAAATCTAATCTGCGAATATAGACCTACATGTATACAAATACATTCTCTCTTGAAACTGCTAGCTAGTCTCACCACCCCAGAAGTAGTGGCAATGTTTGAAGAGATATTAGAAGCATATTAAACCAAATTTATTTTTATGTCCATCATGTTTTCATGCTGGTCAATAAGATCGTCATTATCATCGGTAGCATTCTTTCTGGTGTGTTCTAATTGATTTTTATAGATGATTTCTGGAAGATAGGAAATGCAATGTTTGAACTTAAAGAGATAATATAATCTTAACTTCAAAGTAGATCCATCATTTGTAGGAGTGGTAATCATCAATTTGAGTAATGTGGATTCTTTGATGATCATGTTAGAATAAAGCATATATAGTACTCTAAGCTTGTTTAATTACTAATAATGCATTGCTAACAAATTAAAAAATTATTAGATTAATGAGAAACAAGATCTCTAATTGACTTACTTACCATGTTCCAGCTCTTGACTCATGATTTACCCATTCTTGAAAATGTTTCCAAATTGACTAAAACTAAATGCAAAACGAAAAAGCGTGAAGATGTGTCCAAATTAACTAACACTACATGCAAAAAAAAAGGTGTATATACAACAGCTTGTGCAGTGGTTTGCAAAAGGTAGGAGAAGGATTCAAATTTTTTTGAAACTGTTTTTCCATCTTCTAAAGCACCAATATAAATAATTTGTGTAACAACTAATTTTGAATCTTGAGAATGCATGCAAAACAAACTGTTTTTTGTTGGATCTATTTCAGCAATGTCCGATTGACGAACACTCTCTTTAAGTGAATTCTTATCTTCATGTGTGAGTGCTTGTGCTGGCATGTTCATTGCTTGCATTCTTCCTTTTTAAATTTTCTTCAAATCTGTTTTCCATCTTTTAAAGAATGACATTTTTGGAATAAAATGATTGTCAATTTTGAAAGAATTACACACACACAATAACAATCTCAACAGAAGCATATCTAGGAAGTTCCAATATTGCTAACTATTCGAAAAGTGAAGCATCAACATAGTCTTTATAACATATTAAGAGTTATGAATTTGTTGGTGTTTTTATTGAATATTTGCAATTATTGGTAGCAAAGAATATACTCTTTTAAGACTTATGTATAACCAAACTATAGAGAAGAGCAAGTATTGCAAACATTGTTGGATCAAAACAAAGAAGTGTTATTATATGTATAAGTGTTTGTTCTGTAAAGTGGAAAGCAAAACTTGCATTACGTAATACTGAAAACTGAGATTACAAAATAAATAGAAACTTGCACCTTGACGTGAAAAACAAATGACTATATTAATTTATTAAAACAAGTTTAGATTAAAAAAAAACCAACAAACCCCCCCTTAATCTAAACATCACTTGCTAGCTTCTTGACTCCCAGCAACTCCCTTAATTTCTCGAACTTTGCTGTTGACAATGCCTTGGTCAGTATATCAGCCCTTTGCTCCTCCGAACGAACATGCTTAACTACAATTTCACCCCGTTCAACACACTCGCGTATAAAATGATAACGTATCCCAATGTGCTTGCTACGACCGTGAAATACAAGATTTCTTGCCAAGTCGATCGTTGATCTATCTACTTATATATATTAAAGCCCGTCTAGGGGCAATACCTCCGACCTGCTCCTGGAAAACTCATGTTATAACCATTGTGCTACACTTACTTATTGGTTTAACTTAAAAATCTTATTAGATAAGCCGCATCACCTCTTTTTGTCCTATTTTTTTGTTTAACTAAAATGTTGGGTTATATTATTTATATAATTTGATTTTTTTAGTTTCAAAATCTTAATGTATAATTATATTTTATCTACTTTGTATATATTAAAAGCCAACCAAGGACAAAAAAAGTAAGAAATTGTTAACCCTTTATTATTTAAGCTAAAGTAGATTAGATTTTTGTGAACATTGATAATCGTATTCCAAACTTTCTCATATAATTTCATCTAATACCCAAGAACGTAACATTCACTACTAGAAAAAGTAGATACAACATCGGTGTTTTAACATCGGTTACAAAAGCCACCGATGTTAAATGGTATTTCAACATCGGTATTTTCTAAAGCGATGTTAAAGCGCGTTTTAGACATCGGTTCAAATAATAGCCGGTGTGGATTCTAATTTTCAAAAAATTAAAAAATTCTCGTATACCACACTTTTCCCCTTAATAAAATATGTTCCCTCTTATTTCCCAAAATATTCCCCCGCCCCCCTTAGCCAAATTTCTATTCCCCCAATTTTCCCCCTTTTCCCACACGGTCAACACTCACCCTCTCTCACTTTTCACTCACTCCTCACTCTCTCTCGCAGCCGTCTCTCTCTCCATCACTCACCGTCTCTGTAACCACAAATTGATACCCTAATCCACAAATTGAAACCCTAATCCATAAATTGAAACCCTAATTGAAGAACCGAACCAAGGTAAAAAGGAATCGACCTAATTGGGTTAATTTCTTTTTCAATTTTTGATTTTTAATTGGGTTAATCGGGTTAATTTCTTTTTCTACAGATCATCTGGAGCTTAGAGTTGGCTTTGACTTTCGATGTAAGCATCCTTGATTTTGCATGTATACTTACAGCTCTGTTAAGCGATGTTTTTTGTTTTTTGATTTTGATTTCGTTGTTTTTTGTTAAATGTATACTTTTATGTTTTGTATGCTTGTTTACTTTAACTGGATCTTTTCTTTGTGTGATTCTTTTTTAATTTATGGCTGTTTTTTTTTTGTGTTTTTTTGTTTTTGATTGTTAAACGTGGGTACTTTATTTGGTTATCTTACTAATTAAAGGATGAGAATGGAGTTGCGGTTGGAATTGTTGTTTATGATGCTGCGTTTTCGTGGATTAATCATAGCTGCTGTCCTAATGCTTGTTATCGGTTTTCGGGATTTAATGATGAATTTGGAACTGGAATGCTCATTGTTGCTACTTCTGTGGATTGAGGAGGCTCTGGTGGCAGCGTATATAAAAGTGATGGTGGTTGGTAAATTGTTTTTTAATTATAGAATTTGAATATTTGTGAATCAGTGAAATTTTTGTTGTTAGTGAAGAGTAATGACTGTTTTTAACTACTTCATGTCAGTAACTGAGTCCTTAGTCTTATCATGTATTTGTATGCTTGCTAACATGTGTAAACCATTTTGAACTGGGTTGTGAATGCTTAGTTCTGTTTCAATCCACAACCTGAGGTGTAACTCAGTTGAACTTCACAGGGGAATATTTTATTGAGTTAACTGAAGTTTATCGTTGTGTGCTGTTGACAACTTTATTCTCTTTTGGACATTTCTCAAGCTACATTCTTAACTGAAATTTGCCCATGAACTTGCGTGTTCCTGCACATCATAATCTTATAATTTACTTGATTTACAAAGGGCCTGTCGTGTTTATTTGCATATGTTTGTGCACTATTATATGTAATCAATATAATACTCCATCTCAATATACATGTCTCGTTGTCTTTGTATTTCACTACCACAAAGTCATCCAAGTGATTAAGAAAATAGAATGTAAAGATAAGCAAGTTACCTAGTGTCACTCAAACTATAAACATGGTTTTTATCTGTTATCATGCAGAAACTGTGCAGTCATGAGCCAGGGTTTCTGCATAGTAATAGAATGAGCGTTAAAATTTAACATAAATTAAATAATAAAAATGGGTCAACTATAAAAGCCATGGGCATACAGTCTCTTTTGATATCTCGACAGGCGTTGGATCTAACTTCTTAGGTCTTGCACTCTGGGTTGTGTATACATGCAAATCAACTGATGAGTAATTATTATATATAAATTCTTGTTGGACAAATTACTGAAATAGGTAAATTAAAATCTATCAATAATTAAGCGCGATGAAATAACAAGTGGTTAAGGATCTCTTGTGATCCTGAACAAGAATTCTGGTCTCTGGTCCTTGAAATAATACATATTTAAAAATATATTCAGAAGAACATAAACTTGACATAAGCGGATTTCAGGATTGGTCCCCTGGGCTAGGTACACATGCCTCCGAAAAGGCAAAACCACATATCTACCGATCTATCAACATTAACGTTTTTATTTTATTTTTCTATGTTACAGGTAGGACGCAACATCGTCTCTTCATTTAAAGCTGATCGATCAAATAGGGAGATTGCAGAATGGTTCACCTATAAAAGTATCAGGTGTACACTCTCTTTTGATATGGCACCAATCTTGGAAGATGACTTCTTAGGTGGCGCCCTCTGGTTTTTTTATAATGAACACTGATCCCTATTCTTACATTAACGCTGCTATTATGAATAAAACACATCCTAATTTTAATCTCTTTCTTCAAAGCAAATTTTCTGATGGTTTTTATGCTTGTGCGTCCAATTCTCATCGTGCAATGATATAGAAATGCCTTCACACTCTCCGCCTAATTTTCTTTAATACTACTTTTGTTTTAGCTTGGTTGTAGTGTGTAGGTCCTCCCATATATTGGTTTTGTGGTGCCAGCTGAATCTTCTTTTTCGGTTCAAGCTTCATATCCAGCTTGAAGATGGACTCCAATGATCTAGGAGGTTGTCAAGTTATCTAGGACAACATGTAAATCATTTGGTTATGTCCGGTTATCATTGAAGTAACTGATTTGGCTTTTGTTTGACAATGTAATTGAACTAGTTCCGTGATTGTTAGACAGTTGGGTAGATCTCGATCAGGTACCATGTGTTTAGATTGTCAGATGTTTTTTATTTGGCATGTTTGCTAGTTGGTTATGCATGATGGTAACCTTGAATTGTAGCTATAAGCTTTTTTGTGAATTTGTCTTGAATTGAATTTGGTAATGATATATAGTAGTTAGATTTGTGGTACAAGTTTGTTGAGCTTTTTGGTATATGTAGAATAGCTCTTTGGTAAGCAGGGACAATGCAATTAACATCACACACAACTGAAAAATGATGTAAACACACAATAATAATATCACATATTTACTAAAAATAGATGTGGAAACCTGATTTTTTTAACGAAACAAAGACATCAATATAATACATAAATTTGATGTTAAATGCAAGATTGTACATCAACTTCAATTTGAAAACCGATGTTAAAAAGACAATTCAACAACGGTTTTAACATCACACCTCTCACAGAACCGATGTTAATTCCGATCGTAGACATCGTTTTTCTAAGCAAATCGATGTCAATATTTCTTTTCCACTTGGGTGTTATATGTTCAAGTGCCTCTAATCTTGATAACATATCAATATTCAAGTGGTAATAGTATACATTTGTGTTAAATTTGTTCTAATGACATCAGAATTTAAAATAAAAACGATGTGTAAATACTCAATAGACATCAGTGAAAAACCGATGTCTAACGCTATAGACATTTAACATCACACGCGTAGACATCGGTCGAGTATTTAGAAAGACATCGGTTTTTAGCCGATGTCTATTGATATATTTCTAGTAGTGATTGAGTTTGAGTTTATTATAAAAATATTATTATATAAACTACATTATCATCATCATATATATATATATATATATAGTTAAGTTCTATGGAGATCACTTTTTTTGTGGAGACCTGGAGACCACATTCAATCTAAATTTGGCAAAATAGATCATATTTTGTAATAAAAAATTTGTAAGCAAAGTATATTCTATTAAAGTCACTATTTTATTGAAAATCTTGTAAATCATGTAAGTTCTACAAACTAAACATGAATGTTCTGCAAATCGAACATGTTTTGCAAAACAATATGTTTTGTTATGTTTTAGTTGCAAAACATAAATAATTTTAAAGATTTTAAATGAAAATAGTTATTTTCATAGAACATAATTTATAAAATATTATATTTTACTAAATTTAGATTGCAGAACGTATGTGGTCTCCAGGTCTTCACAAAAAAGGTGGTCTTCATAGAACTTAACTATATATATATATATATTAATTTTTGAGCAAATAACATGTTGTTTTATATTATTTATAAAAACATGTTTATTCAATTTTTTTAATTTTACATTCTCAGTAAATTAAATGTTAGTTCATATTATTATTTAGCTCCATTTTTCAAATTTTCGTTATTCTACATATAATTATGTATTCAATTATATTTATAAATTCTTATTTCACTTGTATTTTTGAATTATATATTATTTATACTGTAAATTTTTATATGATTTATACTTTATATAGGTTATTTAGGTATTGATACACAAATATAATATAATTTAGAATATATTTAAAATTAGTATCGTAAAAAGTGTGAATTAGTGTTAGGGGTGTTTATTGGTTGTATTTGCCGAGTTGAAAGCATTTTTGCAATCCGACCCAATTAAATCGGTTTGAAAAAATTTCATCCCATCACACAAAATATTAATTTGTGACCCAACTCTTAATCGTACATCGATTTGGGTCAGGTTGGGTCGGTTTAATTGGCTTAACTTATGTATATATATATATATATATATATATATATATATATGTTATGTAATATCTTTCGAAAATTAAAAAGCTGCTTTTAAACTCGATAAATATATATATACGTTACACTTTTCGTTCATGTACAAGTATGGAGTAATGATATGCGGTTCTTTTATGTAAATATTAACACTTAAATATCAAATATTTGACGAAGGATAAATGTTTAATAAATCCGATTAATCACCTATTATCCGAGTAATCACTACAAGGTAAATTTACCGAATAATGTCGATTTCCATATTTAAGAAAATTGTAAAATATGTATAATTTGGGATTTTAGTACTAATGTTTTAGTTTGATTAACATTATAATTTTAGTAATGTAAATTATGTTGTAAATCGTGTGCATATGTATAAAATCTAAGCACATCTATAATTGAAAAGTACGATATATCATATAATGTATGGTAGTATATATATATACATGTGTGTGTGCGCGCACGTGTGTGTATAAATATTATTGAACAAAATTTGTAACTTAAATCGGGTTGGTAGGGTCGGCCGAAAAAATATAAAACTCATACCCAACCTATTTAAATTGGTTGGGTAGACTTGGCTTGGTCGGCCGAAAAGAGAGCTAGGGTTAGTTCAGTTTGATGGTCAATCATGAAGAATCATAATTGGAGTAATCCGTGGATGTATTACCTATGAATTAAATCGGATAATTAAAGATTATTAGAATGATTAGTGTGGATCAATTTAATATTATATATATATATTGTGTAATAATTTTAATTATATGTATATTATCACATAATTTAAATTTATTTAAAAACATATTATGATTGAAAAAAATAAAATTGATAGATTTAAATTTTGGATTAGTGATCAAGTTGTGAGATAAAATTAAGAGAATTCGTGATTTTGACCGTCTAAAATAAGAACTACGTATACAAAAAAAAATTTGTTATTATTTTTTTATTCAAATTTCAACCTTTTAATTTTGGAACTTTTACCTATAAATTTCCTAAAATTTTCAAATCAGGCCAATATTGGAAGGATTAGACTGAATTTTATAACCTCTTCACCAACTTTTATCAAAACCGATTTTAACATAATCAAAGCGATTAGTTACCGTCTAACGATTATCGGGATTATTAAACACCAACTTTTAGAACATAAATTATACATAAAAATATAATTGAGTATGGATTTAAAAATTTGTTTAATTATTTTTATTATATTCAATTGTTGAATTTGATAAAATTCATTTTACATCATTTAAAACTAAATATATATTTTGGAAATTAAAAATAATAATTTGATCTTTATCTTATAGAAATTAATTCAAATTTTATGAAATTAAAAAATATTTAAAAAATACTCAACAAATATAAGGTAAATTCGAAATATTATCTTTTACCACATTTCTAATTATAAAAATTATTTCAATATATATACATGTTGGTGTGAGAAATTATTCGAGTGTATAAACAGGTCCGTGCGAGACACGGGCTTTTACGCTAGTATATATTAAAGCGGGGCAATTTTAGCCAAGAAAATAGCTGTGAAATGACAAGTTTGCCCTTATTTGTTGAAAAATTACAAACTTGTCATCCCTCTATCATTTATGTAAAAAATAAAGATTTTTGTTTCTCTTAGGAATCGAACCTCCGACCTCCTCCCGGAAAACTCATGTTATAACCATTATGCTACACTTACTTATTGGTTTTACTTAAAAATCTTATTAGATAAGTCACATCACCTCTTTTTGTCCTATTTTTTTGTTTAAGTAAAATGTTGGGTTATATTATTTATATAACTTGATTTTTTTAGTTTCAAAATCTTAATGTATAATTATATTTTATCTACTTTGTATATATTAAAAGCCAACCAAGGACAAAAAAAGTAAGAAAATGGCAATAAATTTATTATTATACTCTTATATTTTTAAAAATTACAGAATTATCAACCCTTTATTATTTAAGCTAAAGTATATTAGATTTGTGTGAACATTGATAATCGTATTCCAAACATTCTCATATAATTTCATCTAATACCCAAGTACGTAACATTGAGTTTGACTTTATTATAAAAATATTATTATATAAACTACATTATCATATATATATATATAATTTTTGAGCAAATAACATGTTGTTTTGTATTATTTATAAAAACATTTTTATTCAATTTTTTTAATTTTACATTCTCAGTAAATTAAATGTTAGTTCATATTATTTTATAGCTCCATTTTTCAAATTTTCATTATTCTACATATAATTATGTATTCAATTATATTTATAAATTCTTATTTCACTTGTATTTTTGAATTATATATTATTTATACTGTAAATTTTTATATGATTTATACTTTATATAGGTTATTTAGGTATTGATACACAAATATAATATAATTTAGCATATATTTAAAATTAGTATCGTAAAAAGTGTCAATTAGAGTTAGGGGTGTTTATGGGTTGTATTTGCCGAGTTGAAAGCATTTTTGCAATCCGACCCAATTAAATTGGTTTGAAAAAATTTCATCCCATCACACAAAATTCTAATTTGTGACCCAACTCTTAATCGTACATCGATTTGGGCGGTTTAATTGGCTTACATTATATATATATAATATATATATATATATATATATATATATATATAATATATATATATATATATATATATATATATATATATATATATATATATATATATATATATATATATATATATATATATATATATATTATGTAATATCTTTCGAAAATTAAAAAGCTGTTTTTAAACTCGATAAATATATATATACGTTACTCTTTTCGTTCATGTACAAGTATGGAGTAATGATATGCGGTTCTTTTATGTAAATATTAACACTTAAATATCAAATATTTGACGAAGGATAAATGTTTAATAAATCTGATTAATCACCTATTATCCGAGTAATCACTACAATATAACTTTACCGACTAATGTCGATTTCCATATTTAAGAACATTGTAAAATACGTATATTTTGTATAATTTGGGATTTTAGTACTAATGTTTTAGTTTTATTAACATTTATAATTTTAATAATGTAAATTATGTTGTAAATCGTGTGCATATGCATAAAATGTAAGCACATCTATAATTGAAAAGTACAATATATCATATAATGTATTGTAGTATATAATTTGTATATATGTGTGTGTGTGCGCGCGCACATGTGTGTATAAATATTATTGAACAAAATTTGTAACTTAAATCGGGTTGGGTAGGGTCGGCCGAAAAAATATAAAACTCATACCCAACCTATTTAAATTGGTTGGGTAGACTTGGCTTGGTCGGTCGAAAAGAGAGCGAGGGTTAGTTCAGTTTGATCATGTTGGTAAATCGCGAACAATCATAATTGGAGTAATCCGTAGATGTATTACCTATGGATTAAATCGGATAATTAAAGATTATTAGAATGATTAGTGTGGATCAATTTAATATTATATATATATATATATATTGTGTAATAATTTTAATTATATGTATATTATCACATAATTTAAATTTATTTAAAAACATATTATGATTGAAAAAAATAAAATTTATAGATTTAAATTTTGGATTAGTGATCAAGTTGTGAGATAAAATTAAGAGAATTCGTGATTTTGACCGTCTAAAATAAGAACTACGTATACAAAAAAATGTTGTTATTATTTTTTATTCAAATTTCAACCTTTTAATTTTGGAACTTTTACCTATAAATTTCCTAAAATTTACAAATCAGGCCAATATTGGAAGGATTAGATTGAATTTTATAACATCTTCAACAACTTTTATCAAACCCGATTTTAACGTAATCAAAGCGATTAGTTACCGTCTAACGATTATCGGGATTATTAAACACCAACTTTTAGAACATAAATTATACATAAAAATATAATTGAATATGGATTTAAAAAATTGTTTAATTATTTTTATTGTATTCAATTGTTGAATTTGATAAAATTCATTTTAAATCATTTAAAACTAAATATATATTTTGGTAATTAAAAATAATCATTTGATCTTTATCTTATAGAAATTAATTCAAATTTTATGAAATTAAAAAATATTTAAAAAATACTAAAAAATATAAGGTAAATTCGAAATATTATCTTTTACCACATTTCTAATTATAAAAATTATTTCAATATATATACATGTTGGTGTGAGAAATTATTCGAGTGTATAAACAGGTCCGTGCCTCGCACGGGCTTTTACGCTAGTTATCAATGTAAATCACAACAGGACCAGTGTACTAGTACAGGAATGCTTTTCAGCGTCGCACACTCGCACCTATAGCGTCGGTTCTTTAGAAAGCCGTCACTTTTTCATGTTATTGGTTGCGGTTGCCAACTTAACCGACGCGGTAGGTGTTTTTGCAAGACCTTTTGCGTCGGTTTTTTACTCAACCGACGCTAATACATGACCTTTGGCGTCGGTTTTTTATTTAACCGACGCTAGTACAGGACCTTTGGCGTCGGTCTTTCGAATGCCGACGCCTTTAAGTACTTATAGTGTCGGTCTTTGATAGAACCGACGCTATAGAAATGCTTTTATGTGTCGGTTTTGCATAACTAACGCTTTAACCGACGCTTTTAAGAACTTCTAGTGTCGGTCTTTATTTCAACCGACGCTATAGCATCTTAGCAGTTTTTGTGCAATTTGTTTTTTTATATTATATTTTATTAGGTGAATATGCTGAATTGTTTTTATATATTATATTTTATTAGGTGAAGATGGTGAAGTTTTTTTTTAAGGTGCAATTTATTTTTTTATATTATATTTTATTAGGTGAAGATGAATGTGTAGTACTTTGCAATCAACAAAAAATAAGTCGCCATTTAAGGATTGGAACCCATGTCATTTGTATAATGAAACATTTCTATTAGCCTATCCTAACCAACTATTCTGGAGTTGTATTTGTGTTGGAATTTGGACTAAATTTCTTAATAATAAAGGCACCAATTTCATGATTTTTTGGCGAGCTCCCCCTGCCATTTGATATTAAGCTAGTATATTCAACTTGCCTTTATTTCATAATTTTTCTCCAATTGTTCTAGTAAGACAAATTTAATATATTTGTATTTTGATATTATTTATTATATATTTTTTTATTAAAAACACCTAACTGTTTCAAATGTGGAGGTAGTGTTCTCCATAATAATAATGTTGTTAAAAGTTTCAAAGAAATTGAAAAACAATTATATTATTATAAAAATTAAGATTTATATTAAGAAAAAGAATGCTAAGTTGAATATTATTATATAAATAAAATTTGTACATAAATAATATACTATATTCTTTTAAAGTAATATTTTAATATTTTCATTACACAAGTCAATAATATGCATAGAATTTTGCTTAAGGGTCAGGTTGACATTGCTGTTACTAACAACAATAACATATTTTTCTGAAAATCGCTTTTGGCCTAAAAATTTCAGCGAATATAATGTATGGATCTCATATTTTTAGAAAAAACTGTTCGGTGTCGATTTATACCATTTGGCATAAGTGTTATAGAAAACAATGCTTTTTTGCTGGAAAAACAACCAAAAATTGTCTGGTAAAAATTACAAAAGCAATTTTTTTGAAAATCGCTTTTAGCTTAAAAGTTGTTTTTAGAATAAGTGGAGACTCATGCTTTTGAAAAAACCTGCTTTCAGCGTCCGTTTTATAGGAGCGGTCGATTGTACATATTATATTTTATTTATTATAAAATAGGATTTGTATTTTAAATAAATCCTAAACTCAATTTATTATTCAAAATAGAACTTGTAAAATAAAAAATATCTAAAAACATTCTTACTAATATTTTTTTAAGTACATTAAAAAGTATATAATATAAAAATAAAATCTTAATAATGAACAATTTTGAACTTTATATAATTTATATCCATAAATTAATTGCATGTCAAATTCAAAGATATTAATTACAATATAATCATTAAATTTATAATTTTTTAATATTACTAAGAAATTTTTTCAATCTCCCAACAGTTTCCTCTACTGTCATCACTTCCAAATTTCCAAATTGCTCAATTGTTGAAGCAATTTGTAAATACTTTGATGGTACAACCCTGAGCAATTTATTCACCACGTATGCTTCCTCTATTGTCTCTTCAAGTACAATTATATTTGTCACTATCCCATACAATTTCATGCAGAACTCGTCCAGCTGATCTGTATCTTTCATTCTTAGTAGTTCAAGCTCGGTTTTCATCGTCTCCACCTTAGCTTTCTAGACTCGGTCGGGTCCAACACACATTGTTTTAATAGCTTCCCAGGCCTCCTTAGCAGATTTTTTCTCAGCCACAATGAGCAGCATATCCTCGAAAATTCCTCGATATATGATTGCCAACGCAATCTTGTCCTTCCTGATTTCAACCTTCGCCTTAGGATCATCTGGCTCGACTGCTTCCCATACACTTTGAGCTTGCATATAAACCTTCATCTTTACTGACCAGGCAGTGTAGTCATTCTTTGATAGCATGGAATAACTAAGTCCCATCGACTTTGGTGTCTCCATTACTTACTTGAACCTGGTTGCTCTGATACCAAATGTTGGATCAAAACAAAGAACTGCTATTATATGTATACTAGAAAATAACCCGTGCGAAGCATGGCAGAGTGATTTTTTTTGGAAAATTATTTTATTTATAGTATTTTTTAATTGATATTATCAATTATGTTATTTTCAATTTTGACTTAAAATTGTCTACAATTACATTATTTTTTCATGAAATTAGTTACTGAATTTTACAAATATTTTGTTCATGAAAATATTATTATTATTTATTTAATTATAAAAACTTTATATGTTATCCCTTTACAACATAACAGAATCTCAATGAACTGTAGAGATTAATAGTTGTAATTTATAAATAATTATATATATATATAAGATCTTGTTTGATATCATCTTTTTATTCCAGCATATCTTTTAACTTCCAATTCTGAAAGTGTAGCTATAAGGGATAATTATAAGAGCAATAACAAATTAGAAAAATATAGTATATACTATGTATGTATACATATATTGTTTTAAAAAAAAATGTATGTATACATATAATTACATTTTTGTTTATTCAACCCTCGGATAAGATCTAGAAGATTTTCATCCAGTTGATTTTCTTTATTTCTAGAAATACCT
Organism: Heracleum sosnowskyi; assembly: GCA_030848705.1. Taxonomy (NCBI): domain Eukaryota; kingdom Viridiplantae; phylum Streptophyta; class Magnoliopsida; order Apiales; family Apiaceae; genus Heracleum; species Heracleum sosnowskyi. The sequence continues at coordinate 109,319,154 of CM061242.1, read as the reverse complement.
TTTTTATTATATAGAAAATGTAATTAAAATCAAATTAATTTTAAAATTAAAACATCAACCTGTATATAGATCCAAAAGATTCCCATTCAATTGAATTTTTTTATTTCCATAAACAACTTTCTGTTATCAATTGAATTTTTTTATTTCCATAAACAACTTTCTGTTATTAGTAAGCCAATGTATATGACCACTTCAAGATTGTGTATTGTCTACACTCTTTCTTTTTTAAGTATTAAATAAAATCCTTTTGTAATCTTTCTAAATCTACATGATCATCTAAATGTATATATTTTTTTAAAATTACTACCACATTATCCTTAATCTAAGTATTTTAGAAGAGGAATAAACTTAGTGGGGTTTATGATCCTTGTCTAATAGATTGAATAAAGACCTTTAGATGGAGTGGCAGAAACCTTAAACAACTACAATAAAAGCGGTCAGATTCATATTTTAGAAAACGCCAGATTAGCAACTTTTAACCATCAAGCCAAAACAGAATCCCCTACCTATATAAACACAATCGCCCCATCCCCATTCGTTCATTCAACTGTTCATTTCTCTCACTAGAAAGTGAAAGAGAGATTGAATAAATCACTTCAGAGATTTGAAGAAGAATTTTAGGGAGGTAATTAAGTGACTCCCTCCTCTTGATTTGTTCATCTAGGAAGTAGTAATTCTTATATATCCGTACTTTTTATGGGTTTTCTTTGGTTTCTGATCTATTAAATTATCTCTATGCTAGATATATTCATGAAAGGAATTGATTAATAACTTTTCATGTTGTGTTTGTAGAAGACTCGTACCAAGCGAATCGCTCGTAAGTCTATTCGAGGAAAGGTTTCGAGAAAGCAACTCAAAATAGAGGTTACATCTTTAATGCCAATAACAGCATACAATGTGATCAATCTATTGCTAACTTTTATGTGTCTTGTCCTCCATAACAGATTGTACGCCCGCTCCCACCTCCGATGGATTTAGGAAGCCACGCATATACCGTCTAGGAAGAGCAATTTCTGTTATTTTTGCAATATCATTTCATAGTTCTTGCCCAATATCATTTCGTAGCCGATGGAGAATAAGAATGTACCATATATAAAATGAGAATTAAGATCTAATCTCATACCTTGATTTTTTTTAAACTACACTATACTAATTAAATATACATATGCACACATCACACATGCATTTTTTATAAATGTACATCAATATATGCTTGCAAAAACATAAGGAACAAATTGAAAGAGAAAGAGAGTTGCATACTATTATTTTTTCTCAAAATTTTTACCTTGGTAGGTGAGATGATATGACAAAACATTGAACCAATAAGTTGGGGGAGGGTGATTGTGTTTGTAGAGTTTACGGGTGGAGGGGTAGGTGGGTGGGTGTGGTAAAATAATGTTTGATTTAATATAGTATCATGTATTATTACAGAAATAAAGAATTCATCAATTTTTAACTTAGTGGACTAATTTGATTACATATAGTATCATGTATTATTACTAAACAACATGCCCAACAATACTAAGAATATAACTCATCTTAAAGCCCAACACAAGTTTAGTATATATAATATGGCAAATGATCAAAGACCCTATCTTAAAATGAGAACTGAGACTCAATCCTAACCTCACATTTTTTATACAAGTATTAAATCCTGACCATACAAATATAAATATAAAATTTATTCTCTCCTATGTATATCATCGAGCCCCATTTTTATTGTTCTTCCATTTCCCTCCAGCCACCCATTTCAGTCTCACCATCGCGGTTGCCGGAGTAACATCATCACCGGAAAAACGCCGTCATCGAGAAGTCATCACCATCGCCACAACCACCGTAGATCTGTAATCACTACATCTCATTCCATCGTTGCTTCACATTTCGATTTCTAATCGATGTAGCCTAATGAGAAACACAGAAACACATACCAGGTCTAATCTAATGGAGTATGGTTTTCATAAAGAAGGTGGTTATGGTGGTGGTATAAGTGTGTAGACGAAGGTTGGGACAGAGATGGTAGTAATGGTAGTACTGGTGGTAGAGTTGACGTCTTTTTGGTGATTTGCTTTATAAAAATTTGGTGATTTGTGATGAAATTTTGGTGATTTCTACATAATTTTAGTGATTTGCGATGAAATTTTGGCGATTTATGCATAATTTTAGTGATTATGTATATTATTATGATTGTGACGAGGTGACGATGATTCTATATGTAATATATATGTAATAAAGATAGTGATAATTGCGTTTAATGCAAATATGTAGTGATTGTGATTCTGATAGGTGGTGGATGGATAATGATGATGGTGTAGTAGGTAGTGAAGTAGTGTCACGTTGAACAAGAGGTGTAGTCATGGTGGATTAGATGATGTCAGGGTGGAGCAGATGGTAACAATTATGGCGATTGTGGTGTTATTTAAAAATATATATGTGAGTATGTGTGTATATATAGTGATGGGGTCTCAATTCTCATTATAAGGAGGGTCTCATTAGAGTAGCCCTCTATATAATATATCTATATCTATCAAACCCTGATTTCACCCGATAGCCCTAAATATAAAGCCCAACCTTGGCTGCACCTGATCCGAAAAGGAAGCTTATGTCATCTTTGGTGTGCTTGGCCGATGAAGGTCAGGTTCAAATCTTCTTCACTTTATTAGATAATACCCTATCCATATATGATTGATTCACTCATTCAGTTACTCAGATAAGTAATTGTCACCATAATCACTAATTTACATGTTTAATCACAATAAATTTAACTATCATGTTTTTGAAATATTATATTTTATAATATGCTAGCAAATGGAGGATCTACCTAACATTATTTCAATGTTTGTTTCTGTGCATTCCCCTATTTATGATCAGATTGTGGTCCACTTTAAATTACCTTTTGTGTTTCTTATTGTTTTCAAATTCTGAGCAAGGGCAAGTCTAGAAACTTTAAGCACATGGGTATGTTAAGATCCCCATTAAAAAGATTACAAACATAACTAGTAATTAAAAGAGTACCATAATCTAATTATCAATAGAAAAGTAGACATGTTAAGATCCCGGTTAAATAAATTATAAATACAACTATAATACAAAGCGACCATAATCTAATTATAAATAGAGAAGTTGACGGAAACAAACATTGAAATAATATTAGGTGATTTGATATCATACCATCTATAATATATAAAATTTCCAAAAGATGATAGTTAAATGTATTGTGATTAAACATATAATTACATCATTTGGTTTATCATACTGTTACTGCCAGTAAACCAGAGAATCATATATGGATAGGGTAGTATCTAAGAAGGTCAAGAAGATTAGCAGAATTCAGGGTTTTGATAGATATATACTAAACCGATGTTGGGCTTTAAGATGAGTTCTAATAATCTCAATATTTTTTGGCCTGTTTTTTTAGTAATAGTACGTGATACTATATCGAATCAAATTAGTTCACTAAGTTACAAATTTATGGTTTGCTTTACGTAAGTGTGTGACTGTAGCAAGAACCCGTCTTCCAAAATTTAAGCAAGTTAGCAAAATATTAAATGACTTACATGATGGTTTTGTTGATTGTCGTGCAAGCTCTAGCAATAAACACTTCATCCGGAATTTGATAAGCAAGAAACCAGCGGGAGAGATTATCATGCATCCACCACCAAAATGTAAGAGTAGAAGGTCCTATTTGAAGAGGCTTCTTATATATTTGTACATTTTGAGATATTTTTAGAATAACTTTAGGGAGGTAATTAAGTTACCCTCTCCCCTGAATTTGTTCATCTATGAAGTACTTCTTATATATATCCGTACATTTTTGAAGTTTATTCTATTGTTTCTCATTTATTTAATTATTCTTATATTCATCAAAGGAATTGATTAATAATTCCTCTGTCCCGTATTTTTTTTTCTTGTTTGACTTTTTTGTGGTTAGATCAACCGAATTTTGACCATGAATTACATATATCATATTGTTAAGAATAATAATTAAAATGATACGGTTAGATTGTATATCTTCTCTATTTTAAGATGTATTTTAAAAAAAAATTAAGTTATAAAAGAATAATATGTAATTTGTAGTCCAAATTCAGTCAATTTGACAATGAAAAGTCAAATAAGACAAGAATTATAGACAGAGGGAGTTACTTTTATTTTTTATATTTTCTTTGTAGATGGCTATTATCAAGCAAACGGCTTGTTAGTCTACATGAAGAAATGTTCGGAGAAAGCAACTAGAAATAAAGGTTACATGTTAAATGTTAATAGTAGAATACAATATGATCTATCGATTGCTAATTTTTATTTCAATGTCTGTTTCGGTCCACTTCTCTATTTATGATCATGATCAGATTATGGTTCACTTTTAATTACTAGTTGTGTTTCTTTATCTTTTTCAAATTGTGAGCAAAGCTAGAAACTGTAAGCACATGGGTATGTTAAGATCCACATTATAAAGATTACAAACACAACTAGTAATTAAAAGGGGACCATAATCTAATTAAAAATAGAAAAGTGGACATGTTAAGATCCCGATTAGAAAAGATTAGAGTCACACCTATGATTAAAAAAGCGAAGATAATCTAATTATAGATACAGAAGTGGACGGAAACAAACATTGAAATTACATTAGGTAGATTTGATATCATACCATGTATAATATATAAAATTTCCAAAAGATGATAGTTAAATATATTGGACTAAACATATAATTACATTAATTAAGGCGGTAATCGCATAATTGATCATGATTAATAATATAAGTATTTTGTTTATCATACTATTTGTGCCACTAAAGGAGAGAATCATATATGGATAGGGTAGTATCTAAGAAGGTCAAGAAGATTTGAATCTCATTCATGTTCATCGGCCAACCACACTGAAAGACAACATAAGCTTCCATATGTGATCAGGGTGCAGCGGACACCATGCTCTAGATTTAGGATTATTTGGTGAATTCAAGGTTTTGATAGATGTATACTAAACCGGTGCTAGACTTTAAGATGAGTTCTAATCTTAATATTTTTGGGACTGTTTTTTAGTTATAGTACATGATGCCATATGGAATCAAATTAGTCCACTGAGTTACAAAATTATGATGTGTTTTTCGTATTTAGGATTATTTGGTGAATTCAAGGTTTTGATAGATCTATACTAAACCCGTGCTAGACTTTAAGATGAGTTCTAATCTTAATATTTTTGGGACTGTTTTCACTACAAGAGGAACTGGCAATTGTGACTGAATTTTAGTAAATTTCAGTCGCAAGTTCAATTTGCGACAGAAATACTACATTCAGTCGCAATGTACTTTGTGATGGAACATTTTCGTCGCAATGTTAATATTTTATTATTATTATTCCCGCACAAGTACTAATTTAATAATTTACTTTCCCGCTTCTAGTTTTTAGGCGGGTTAATTTTCCCGCTAAGACACCTTGTGACATAAATCGTAAATATTATGTCGTAAATTTGAACTTGGGACGGAATGTAAAGTCCGTCGTAACGTACTGTGCGACAGATTATCCGTCGAACATTACTTTGTGACGGATTCTCATATATTCCGTCGATAGTTATACCTTACGACAGATTCGGTCGCAAGCTTACCTGTACCCATTCAATACCCTAAACCCTAAACCCGAACCCTAAACCCAAATAATTATTTTTATTGATTTGTTCGACGATTCAACCGTACGGATGTTAATCGGTACTAATTCTAGAGTTGGAAAAAAATAATCAAAAAATATAAAGGTATGGTTATGCTGCATCTTTCCATAAACGTTGGAACAATACTGCTTCCGGGAACGGGACACGTGTCAGATTCACTGAATAATTTTTTAATTGATTTCTTCGACGATCCAACCATACAGATGTTAATCGGTACTCATTCTAGTGTTGGGGAAAAATAATCAAAAAATATAAAGATCGGGTTGTGCCACATCTTTACAGAAATGTTGGAACAACACTGCTTCCAATAACGGAACACATGTCAAATTCACTGAATAATTTTTTTAAAATGATTTCTTCGACGATCCAACCGTACAGATGTTAATATGTACTCATTCTAGTGTTGGGAAAAAATAATTAAAAAAATAAAAAGGCCCAATTCTGTTGCATTTTAACATAAACATTATAAGCGTACTACTTATAGGAACAAGGCGCGTACCAAATTCATTGAATAGTTTTTTTTAATGATTTCTTCGACGATTCACCGTACGGATGTTAATAGTCTAGTGTTGGGAAAAATTAATTATCTCATTTTGGGAAAAAAATAATCAAAATATAAAAAAAGCCCCATTGTGCGACATCTTAACAGAAATTAAGTGAAATATTTCAATAAGGAAATTGCCTTTTTCAATTTTTCTCACTAAAATCCATTCTTTTTCTAAAAATATTACGGACAAACCCTTTACTTATTTATTTTAAAACATATTTAAATTATTAAATTATTAAATTTTAAAACCTCATTTTCCAAAAATATCACGGGCATTTACCTTTCTAAACTAAATATATGTTATATTTTTTATTTTTCCATACTCAAACCCCCCATTTTTCAAAAATATAACGAACATACCCTTAATTATTTATTTTAAAATATGTTTTAATGTTTTTAATTAATTAAAAGTGTTTAGCTATTTTAACATGCCTACTTATTTTTTTAACAAATACAATTAAAAAATAATAATAATATAACAATTAACAATCCGTGCATAGCACGGGTTTTAAACTAGTTTAAATTGATATATAATTTAATACAAAATTTAAATTATTGTTTATATATAAATATATAAAATTGTGGATTATATCTAGAGAGGTGACCGAGGGGATTACGACGCACCCGGCGGACGGGGAAGAGTGGAAACAGTTTGACATGAATTATCGAGATTTTTCACATGACATCTATACGATTAGATTGTTGAAAATTATTTTTAAAAAATCAAACTATTAATCCACAGTTCGGTCATTGAGAAATATTTTTAAAAAAATCAAAACACCAATTCACAGCAAATCACTAGTTAGAAGTAATAGTCAAACACTAGTTTTGGTTTTCGATCATTTATCTTAATTAAAAAATAATTTAATAATATAAAAATAGTAACTACCTAATTGCGTTTTATAATTAAAACATATTTTTTTCTAACAAAATCCACTCCTTTTCCAAAAAAATCACGGACAATTATCTTTTTCAATTAAAATATGTTATATTTTTAATTTGTCCTTACTAAAATTTCTGTTTTTCCAAAACTATTATATTATTAAAAAATATATAAAAATATTATATTATATATTTATATTAAAAAAATATTATAATATATTAAAAGAAGTCGTGCTTGGATTATAAGCCAGTAATACTAAAATAATCGTAAGATAAAAGTGAGGGAAATCCAAAATTTGGTAAAAAAATTCATTTTGCCGGGCTGGGAGATGGCACCGCGGGCAAGTAAAACCTTATTTTATTCTGTACTTTACTTTTTCTATTAGATCTGGCTTTGTAGTTTCTATCTCATACCCTCTCGACTCTCGCCGTCTCCTACCCTCTCGCTGTCTGTCTCTATGCCTACATATGTATGATATATATCAAGATCTAGACGATTCATATCTTATTTATCTGGATTTATAGCTGATTTGAGGTATTTCGCGGCAATATCTTCAACAATATCTATATCTAAGTTAGGGTTTTTGGCCCCAATTCAGGTTTCTTATTCCTTCCGGGGTCTTTGATTTCTTCGGTCTCTTTCAGCAGGGGTTTGAAGATTTCTAAGGTTTCTTCTAATTAAGTCAGGTAATTAATTTATTTCCACTTAGGGTTTTAGTTACTATCTTGTTTTGGGTTTATGTACTTGTTATATTATTGTGTTTGTTAAATTAAGGTTTTTGTTTACTTCAAATTTTCCTTGATTTTTTGTGCATATACGTATTTCAGCATATGTATGTATGTACCATATATGTGTTTATGTGTAAACCTATGCTTATCCTGGAATTGATTTTTTATTACGACAAAGCTCAAAATATGGTATATTTATTTTTTTGCTTCCAAAGAAAGGTTATTGTTAATGCAATAATAATAGCAATAATAATTTGGTGACAGAAATGATGCAATTATTTGTTAATCAAGATGACTGGATTCGAAGATTTTGATCATCTGCCTGCTTATGGACTGGGACTGGATTCAGCTTAACATGAGCACTCAAAGCTCAAGCTTGATTCCATTAGCTACAGAATCACACTAAGTGCTTGTCATTATAAAAGATGTATGTCCAAATTGAAAAATGAGGTGAGTGCAGGGTCAATAGAACAGGAATAAAAGGATGAGACTGGGCTCTGATAGCAACTTGTTAGTAGGTAAGGTTTTTTCCTGACCATCAATTCAATATTACTAAGCGTAGACCTAACTATAGTCTTTCATTTTCTTGCCTTTACTAAACACGTTGAGTTTACTCCATCTAGCAAGTCAAAAGTTGGTAAGCCTGCTAAGTGTTATCCCATAACAATAGAACTAAACAATGTTTTCCGCTTAATTGATGTATTTATTCTAATTTTCTTAATACCTAAAATAAGATTTGCAAATTGACATTTTAACTTGGTAGGAATAGGATATTCCGGAAAGAATTTGGCCAGAATTTCGACAACTTCACCACGGTGGAGAGAACTCTCGGAACAGAGCTAGCGGCCGGAGGCAGAAGGATTCTCAAAGAGGAGAATGTGTGCAGAAGCCACGTCCCTAACGTCGACATAGGCTTGAACCGAGTTGACATAGGTCTTGGCTGAGCCAGTGAGGTACTTGAGAATATGAACAATGCTAGCATTTATAGTAGGCTGCAGCAATGGCCCAAGCACCAAAACTGGACTGATCACCACCATGTCTACTCCTCTCTGTTTTGCCTCTTCCCACGCAGCCTTTTCTGCCACTTCTTTTCCTTAGCAGTACCAGTTCTGCAAAGAGCTGAATAATTAAAATAAAAGCAAATTACAATTTAGAACCAAACAAACTAAACCTACCAATTTGTCACTATGTCATACACGAAAATAGGGTCCGGACAGATTAACCAAACATACATGTGAGGTCAAAAGGTGGTGAAATAATTTACCTTGGTGGATTTGCAGAATTCAAGATCATTCCAGCAATCTTCGTCAATAACCTCATCAGGGCTTCTGTTAGGATCCATGTAAACTGCACCAATTGATGAAGTGAAAACTACTAATTCATCTATCTACAAATTTTCATCTACAGGATTCATACCTGATATATCTAACACTCATTAGCTTTTATGGTCAATTTCTTTGTTTAAACTTATTCTTGGTCTAATATCTCTGCATTTGAATAGAAAAGTTACGTGATGACCTGCAAATTGAGGTTTTTTGGTAAACATCAAGTTTTGCTTGCATACTTTTCTTTTATGGTCTGTTTAAGTGTTGACTACTATCTTATGATCTTAATATGTTAATAGATCACATCCTCGATCTATGCGATATAACTAGCTTGTTCTTATCTTTTCCTACAAATCATAATTAGCTTGTCACTTAAATATTCACTTCTGTTCTGCGGTTTTGATGAACATAGATGCTCATCAAAAATGAATTAATGTTTATGTATTTAGTAAAGTGAATTGCACTAGTATGATCTAAATGCTCAATTTAGTTTCTGGCCAATGTTACGTGTATGCTCAGTCTAGTTTCTGGTTAAATTAAAATGCTGTTCTTTTTTTGGTTAATATTACTAAAGTTTTGTTCGGTGAATAATTAGAGTATGATATATATTGGATTTGTCTTTGTTGATAATGTGTCTTTGTTAATAATGTGTAGGGTTATTTTGTCTTACACGAGGATGATCATTTAAGCGATGGGGTTGGCTTCTTCATCTCTCATTCATCTCTCATGTGCATTCTTCATCTCTCATGTGCAACGATGCCAAGGTGGTGGTATCTACATTAGGCAGCATTAGACAAGAATTTTTGTTTTGGTATATTGTAAAATTGTGATGAATTTTTATTGTAACTTCTGCACAAATTCATATTTGTATGATAATCCATTTTTTTATTTTTCATGTTAAATGTGTCTTTAGACTTCAATTGCTTGTCTAATTATTAGAATTATATTGTTTAGATTTGGATTTGTATTGTGTAATGGACATGTCAATAATATGTTAAAAGCCTTGTGAAGCATGTAGAACCAGCAACAGATTCTGTCGCATGTTCTGAAAATACTTGAGACAGATTTGGTCGCAACATCGGGGAATCGAAGGGACAATTGTGACAGAATTAGTCGCAATGTATGGGCAATTTACGACAGATTATCTGTCATAAGTTTGGAAAATTTGTGACCGAATCATCTGTCTAATATTTTTTTGATTATTCCTTTATTTTTAAAATTATTTTGTGCAAAATGGGGACCCACTATGAACTTGTGACAGATTAAAAATTTGCGACAGAATAAGAACTTACGACTCGGGTATTTGTGACGGAATTTTTCTGTCACAAGTTCGGGCAATTGCGACAGATTCTTTGTATTAATTCAGTCGCAATTGCCCTTTCCCCTTGTAGTGTTTTTAGTTATAGTACATGATGCCATATGGAATCAAATTAGTCCACTGAGTTACAAATTTATGATGTGTTTTTCGTAAGTGTGTGACTATAGTAGGAACCCATCTTCCAAATTTAAGCAAGTTAGAAAAATAGTAGAGGACTTACATGATGGTTTTGTTGATTACCATGCAAGCTTTAGCTATAAACACTTCATCAGGAATTTGATAAGCAAGAAACCAGCCGGTAGGGATAGGCATTCTCCCCACCCCGATCCCAATCCGATCCGTGCCCCATTCAGATCGGGAAATCACGGATTTTTTCGGGTACACAACGGAGATCGGAGACAAATATATGAAGATTTCGGGGAAGGGAGCGAGGTGGGGGATGAGGGTCTCCCAGATCTCGGTTCCCAGCTCCCCGAATCTTATTTGTTTAAAAAAATAATTAATTTTTATATGTATATTAAATCAATTATTAAGAATATATATGTATATGTAATGTTATAATTTTATTTATCCACTTAATAATGTAAAAGTTACTTATTATGATATAATTTATTGAATACAAATTAAAGTTTAAAATATTCTTTAAAGTAAAAATAAAAGTAAATATCATTCTTTATCATGGTAATTTATATTAGAAAATATTATATATATATTTTATAACTTTTTAGAAAGAAAAATAAAAGAATTCCCCGATTTCCCGCCGGAATCCCCATTCCTTGTTCCGGGAGGGGAACACCGAGTAAAACAATCCCAGTTCGGGGATCAGGGAGGGTTCGAGGACGGATTTCGGGGTCGGGGATTGGGGTGGGCATAGCACTACCCGGCCTCGAAGTGACCGGATGCCCATCCCTACCAGCAGAAGAGATTACCATTCATCCACCATTAAAATGTTAAAATAAAAGGTCCTGTTTGAAGAGGCTTCTTAGTTAAAGGGAGAGAGTGTTAAAAAATCCAAGAGAAAGAAGAGGAAATGCAAATTGGTTTGTGATCGAACCTGCCCTACTAAGAAGAAAGTTGAGGGAGCTGAAGTTGAGACTGAAGCCATCACAAATATTTGATGAAATGCTACATGTCTCAACATAAAAATCTCAACAACATTAACAATCTCAACATAAGAATTGTTAGGAAGTTCCATTGCTAACTATATGAAATGTGCAGTATAGTCTATATAACATGTTAAGTGTTATTAATTTGTTGGTGCTTTTCATGAAGATTTTTAATTCTTTGTAGCAAATATATAATTGCATTATTGCTCTTTTCAGACTTATATAAAACGGAACTGTAGAGAAGAGCAAGTAGTGCAAACATTGCCAGTTCGAGCAGATTGGAAGAGAACTAGTATGCTAATAAAAAAAGACTGCAAACTGGTGCCATCCTTGATGTTATTTCAATGGAGGGTATATTTATGCTAGCTATGTATATATTCAACAGTAAGAGCAGGTGTAAGAGAGTTTATCTGGTTATTGGTAATCCCATGTATATGACCTCTACAAGCTTATGTATTCTCTACACTCTTCTTTTTAAGATACTAAATAAAAACCTTTTGGAATCTTTCTAACTTATGTACATGATCTCTAAAGTTTTTTATTTTAAATTATAACCATTTTATCTCCTGATAATTTAGAACAGACCAATAGGAATACACTTAGTGGGGTTTATGATTGAGAGACAGAAAACTTAAACAACTACACTAAAAGCGGTCAGATTCTTATTTTAGATTTTAGAAAGCACCCCATTAGCAAATGAAAACATAATCCCCTACCTATATAAAGTAGAAACACAAACACAATCGCCCCCTCCCATTTGTTCATTCAAACTTTCATTTCTCTCCCTAAGAAGTGAAAAAGAGAGAATAAATCTCTTAAGATATGTGAAGAAGAACGTATTTTAAGATGTATTTCTTAAAAAATTTAAGTTATAAAATAATAATATGTAATTTGTAGTCAAAATTCGGTCAATTTGAGCACAAAAAGTCAAAAAAGACAAGAATTATGGACCGAGGGAGTAACTATATATTTTTTTTTTTTTCTAGATGGGTGGAATCAAGCAATTGGATTGTAAGTCTACAGCACGAAAGGTTAGGAGAAAACAACTAGAAATAAAGGTTGGATCTTAAATGCCAATAATAGAATACAATATGATCTATCTATTGCTAATTTAATGTGAAGTCTTCTTGGGCACTGCTCATATGTGTGCTCCAACAACTCTCATGAATTTAGGTAGCCACACAGATACCTTCAAGGAACAGTTGCCCTTATGTATATAATTATTAATTTATATTATTGTTGTAATGTCATTACATAGTTATTGCCCAAGGTAATTACACTGTAATTTCTTGTAGTGAGATCCGTAGGTATTAGAAGACTACCAAGCTTTTGAGCATAAAACTTCCATTCCAAAAGCTTGTACATCAAATTGCTTAAGTCAAGGCATATATAATTAAGGTTAGTTTTTCATGAATAATTTATCCCACTTCAAAACTCATTGTTTTTGTTTATAGCATGTGCCAAAATTAATTCTAATTTACATTTGTGAGTTTGTAGTTTCCTAAAGATTCGCGTATCCAGAGCCATGTTGCCCTGGCTGTGCACGAGGCATACATGGTAGGCATGTTATAGGATACCAATGTATATGCAACTCATGTGATTGAAAGAATGGTTAGTGATTCTAAGAGGTATGGTGAGGACGAGGAATATGCAAAAAAGATTCAGGGCATGAATACAATCCAATCGAGAATGCATTTCAACTGGGGAGATGACAACCAACACCAAACAGAGGTGTATGAGTTCACGTACAAGATGGAAGATGTTGAGCACGCATTCAATCAAATAGTGGCCATAATAGGGGGGGTTATTATTAGGTTAGTGGCGTGCGTAAGCAGCTATTGATTTTTATTGTATTTTTTATAAAGTGCCCCCACTAAAAAAGTTAATTTCCCCTACAATGTTTGTAATCATATCATATTTGAGTTATTTCAATTTAATTTATAGTTGTATGACCAAAATTTAAGGATTAAATGATTTGAAAAAAAAAATATTTGCACTTAAATATCACAAATGTATAAAATATACACTAAAAAATACCAAAAAAAAATTGAGGTTGTGATATCCGACTTTTTATCCCATGATATAATTCAGCTAACTATATAGTCCCCCTATATAGTGCCCCCACCATAAAAGTGTTGTGAATCTGCCACTGCTCTCCGCATCACTAACCATTCTTTCTATCTCTTCCTTCGTGAGTCTTCGGATTGTTAGTTATTTTTTACATTGTTTCTTACCCCAATAGTCCTATCCTCCGAGTAACTTTCAGCGCCTTATTTGCATCAATATAAAAGGTCTCTAATAACTTTAGGACACCCTTTGGGGGTACCTATTGTCTAAAGACTGTCACCTAGATGGCACGCATATTATGTCATTGGAGGTTCTCTAATTCATCTATTTTTTTTAAACATGTCCATATTAACTAACACTAAATGCAAAATGAAAAAGCACCTACATAAAATATTTTTCATGCCCATATATTTTACAATATGTATGTGACAGCTTTAAATTGTAGTCAGTTCTCATTGGTGTATCTACATAAAAATGGTAAGAATTGTAAAAGTGTAGATAATTTATGAAAAATCTAATCTCGTTAGAAGAAAAACATCAATGATAGCAGCTTCATACTACATGTGCACATGTACATATGTCTTCTTGGAATAGCTGGCTAGCCTTAAAATCCCCAGCACTATTGGCAATGTTATATATATACAGGCCTACTTTTAGCCTGTGCAAAGTGCAAAGTGACCAAGAGAAGAGGGCTGGCTTAAAAATCAAACAGCCCATATATAATTTATGTACACTTAATTATAATTTGCAATAAAATAATGTCTACTTTTTATACTTTTGTCCTTTTTTTAAACCATTTTGTCTTAAATTATTCCATTGCTAACTTTATGAAATGTGAAGTATCACTAGAGTCTAGCTTTGAACATCGTAAGAATTATGAATTTGTTGGTTCTTTTTATGAAGATTTAATAATTCTTGGTAGCAAAGTATATATAATTGCATTACTGCTCTTTCCAGACTTATATATAATTAAACTGTAGAGAAGAGTGAGTACAACAAACATTGTAAGTGCTGGGCTGGTGAGCCTATAGTAAGCCTATAGCAGCTTGGAAGAGAACTAGTATGTTAAAAAAAAAGAACGCAACTGACGCCATCATTGATGTTGAGTGTATATTTATGCTTTGTATATATTCCACAATATTTATTGGGGGTTTGTAATTACTTTGGTCCACCAGGGTTCAGTCTAGTTAGCCCATATATATGATGGCTATAAGTTATGCAGTATCCACACTCTTCTTTTATAGATATTAAATAAAATCATTTTTTAATCTTTCTAAATTATCTACACCATCATGTGAAGTTTTTTTAATTTTAAAATTAATACCATTTTATGTGTTGTAGATCTCAATCCACATATTTTAAAACAGATGATCAAAATACACTTGGTGGAGTTTATGATCCGAATCTAGCTATTAGATTGAATAAAGACCGTTAGATGGAGAGGAAAAAAACATAAACAACTAAACTAAAAGCCCCATTAGCAACTTGTAACCATCCAATCAAAACATAATCCCCTACCTATATAAACACAATTGCCCCCCCTCCCCATTTGCTCATCAAACTTTCATATCTCTCACTAGGAAGTGAAGAAGATAGAAGAAATTGCTCAAGAGATTTGAAGAAGAATTATAGGGAGGTAATTAGGTGGCTCTCTCCTATTAATTTGTTCAACTACCAAGTAATTCATAGAGATTCGTACATTTTGATGTTTTTTCTTGGGTTTTTGATCTATTTGATTATGTGTATGCTACCTATATTCATTAAAGGAATTGATTATTGAGTTTTCATGTTTTGTTTGTAGATGGCTCGTACAAAGCAAACCGCTGGTAAGTCTACCCGAGGAAAGGTTTCCCAGAAAGCAACTTGAAATAAAGGTTACATCTTAATTGGCAATAATAGAATACATTGTTTATCTATCTAAAGCTAAGTTTCCGTCACAGACTGCTCGAATCCGTGCTCAAACCATGGGTGGATTTAGGAAGCCACATAGATACCGTCCGGGAACAGTTGTCCTTCGGTATGTATTTATCAATTTATGTTATTTTTTCAATATTATTTTATAGTTGTTGCCCATGGCTATTCATGGGTAATCACACTGTAATTTCTTGTAGTGACATTCGTAACTATCAGAAGACTACCGAGCTTTTGATCTTAAAACTTCCATTCCAGAGGCTTGTATGTGAAATTGCTGAAGGCAATAAGGTTAGTTTTTTCTAAATTAATAACTCAACTTCAAAACTTATTGTCGTTGTTTATCGCATGTGCAAAAATTAATTCAATTTGCAATTCTAATTTTGTTGTTGTAGAAAGATATGCGTTTCCAGAGCCATGCCGTCGTGGCTCTCCAGGAGGCATCTGAGGCATACCTCGTAGGCCTGTTCCAGGATACCAACCTTTGTGCAAGTCATGCTAAGCGTGTGACTATTATGCCTAAGGACATTCAGCTGGCAAGGAGGATCCGTGGGGAGCGTGCTTAAGCTATTCATTTTTATTGTACTTATTAATTACTCAGTTCGTATTTGTATCTTATTATAGTACGAATAAGATACTCCTTCTGTTTCTTTATATTTTTCATTGTAGACAAATTTCTTTTTTTGAGTTATATTAGTCATTCTCTATTTCCTAGGTGAGTTGGTGTAATGTATACTAATCTTACCTTTATTAATTGCATCAGTTTTCTAGAAAAAATAGTTCACTTCTTGAATACAACAGGGGCATATTAGGAAAAGTAAGGTATAATTAATGTGATTTCAATGTAATAATTATGTTTCTTAATTCTTGTGAAAACACCTAAAACGAAAGATAGGGTGTACTAGTTGTCATTAGTTTGAGAAAGGCTAATTATTTGGAAGTGATCAATGAAAATTGGATTTTTTGTTTTAATCTTCATACTATTAAGACAATACTTTTGCCTTTTGGTATTCAAATATATGTTTCATTTTTTTTTCACAATTTGTTTAGTACATGAAGGATTGTTAATCTTTACAATATGATTCGATATGATTAAAATTTTGGTAGCACATGATAACAGTTATACATTCATTGACTTGCATATCATCTTCCTCTTCACACAATTATCTTATTTTGGACTAGGGTGAAAATAAAATAAACCTGATGTACTCATTTTCTTTTGATACTAGGCTTAGCAATTCCGTAACTTTAACATCATTATTGTTTTTTTGTGTTAAGAGCATATGAATCCTTGTGCATTCCTTATTTTAGGATTTGCCCTTTCCTGCAACAGCAATTGTTTTTTTTTTTTTTAAATGATGATTCTGTAGGTAGTGGGAGTGGTATTTATTTTAGTGCTTCATATCTCAATTTGGTGATAGTAATTGAATATGAGGTAGATGGTGTGTTTTTTAAAAGAATTTAAGTGAATTAGTTATTAGTTCTCACAGATTATAAGATGGTTGTTATGTAGCAATCTATAAGGCCGACATGAAATTAGAATGCACCATAAAATGAGAATTAAAATCTTATCTCAACCTTGATTTTTTTTCTACTACTCGGGCCATGCAAATAGAATAGACACATGCACACATCACACATGCATGTATGCAAATGTACTTCAATATATGCTTGCAAAAAGATAATGAACAAACTAACAGTGAAAGAGATCAGCTATATACCCTCATGTTTTTCTTATCTCATGCAATTTCTTCTCCTTTTTAACTTCTAGGTACGATGTGCTGACAAAATGTTGAAAGAACAAGTTGGGGGAAGGCGATTGTGTTTAAAGACTTGAAGGTAGGGGGATTGTATATGATTGGGCTATTGCCATTTTCGAGGCTGATGTTTACTGAAATATGTATTTCACGGCTTTAAACTATTGTTAGTTGTGTTTACTACGGCCTTGATTTAATCTTCTAGCTAGATTCAGATCATATAAACCCGGTAGGTTTGTTCTTACTGGTTTATAAGATCGTCATTATCATCCGTAGCATTCTTTCTGGTGTGTTCTAATTGATTTTTATAGATGATTTCTGGAAGATAGGAAATGCAATGTTTGAACTTAAAGAGATAATATAATCTTAACTTCAAAGTAGATCCATCATTTGTAGGAGTGGTAATCATCAATTTGAGTAATGTGGATTCTTTGATGATCATGTTAGAATAAAGCATATATAGTACTCTAAGCTTGTTTAATTACTAATAATGCATTGTTAACAAATTAAAAAATTATTAGATAAATGAGAAACAAGATCTCTAATTGACCTACTTACCATGTTCCAGTTCTTGACTCATGATTTACCGATTCTTGAAAATGTTTCCAAGTTGACTAACACTAAATGCAAAACGAAAAAGCGTGAAGATGTGTCCAAATTAACTAACACTACATGCAAAAAAGAAGTGTATATACAACAGCTTGTGCAGTGGTTTGCAAAAGGTAAGAGAAGGATTCAAATTTTTTTGAAACTGTTTTTCCATCTTCTAAAGCACCAATATAAATAGTTTGTGTAACAACTAATTTTGAATCTTGAGAATGCATGCAAAACAAACGGTTTTTTGTTGGATCTATTTGAGCAATGTCGGATTGACGAACACTCTCCTTAAGTCAATTCTTATCTTCATGTGTGGGTTCTTGTGCTCGCATGTTCATTGCTTGCATTCTTCCTTTTTAAATTTTCTTCAAATCTGTTTTCCATCTTTTAAAGAATGACATTTTTGGAATAAAATGATTGTCAATTTTGAAAGAATTACACACACACAAGAACAATCTCAACAGAAGCATATCTAGGAAGTTCCTATATTGCCAACTATTCGAAAAGTGAAGCATCAACATAGTCTTTATAACATAATAAGAGTTATGAATTTGTTGGTGTTTTTATTGAATATTTGCAATTATTGGTAGGAAAGAATATACTCTTTTAAGACTTATGTATAACCAAACTATAAACTTTTCTCATTCGCATCCTTCCGTCCATATTTAATGACGTTAGTCAATGCTACGTGGCGCTAACGTGTTAATTAAAAATCTACAGATTTTAATAAGTTTTTTCTCTTGTTCTTGAAATTAAAGTGCATATTTTTATACGTTAGTGAACTCGAAATCAAAAAAATTCACCAACCGTGTTCTTGTAATAACTCGTAGATTAACATATCAAAATTTCACTCCAATCTGTGAATTTTGATTGCCACGTCTCACTAAAGTCCGTTAGTCAAATATGGACAGATGGATGTGAATCAGAAAAGTTTAAATGTTTATGGATCAAAGTATTAAAAAAATAGTTGAAGGACCTAGACAATAAAAGGTCTATAGTTTGGGGACATTATAATTAATTATATTCTTTTAGATATTAAATAAAATCCTTTTGGAATCTTT
Organism: Heracleum sosnowskyi; assembly: GCA_030848705.1. Taxonomy (NCBI): domain Eukaryota; kingdom Viridiplantae; phylum Streptophyta; class Magnoliopsida; order Apiales; family Apiaceae; genus Heracleum; species Heracleum sosnowskyi. The sequence goes on along the minus strand of CM061242.1, from coordinate 109,300,199 downwards.
CTAAATTATCTACGTGATCATCTAAATATTTTTATTTTAAAATTACTACCATGTTATCTGTCGTAGATCCTCAATCCAAGTATTTTAGAATAGACCAATAGGAATACACTTAGTGGGGTTTATGATCCTTGTCTAGCTTTTAGATTTAATAAAGACTGTCCGATGGAGTGGCACAAAACTTAAACAACTACAATAAAAGCCGTCAGATTCATATTATAAAAGCACCCCATTAGCAACCTTTAACCATCCACCCAAAACATAATCCCCTACCTATATAAACACGTTTGACGCCTACCCAATTGTTCATTCAACTTTCATTTCTCTCCCCAGGAAGGGAAAGGGATTGGATACATTGCTTCACAGATTTGAACAAGAAGCACTACAAGAAAATGTTCAATTGACATCACACATTAGATATCGGTTACTAATATCACTGATGTTAAAAAATATAATAACATCACCCCGTGTTAAACTGATGTCTTTGTTGTTTGAAGACTTCGCTTATTTTAGAACCGATGTCTAAAGTTCGACTAAAAAAATTCAACGCGTCCCTTTGGTAAAATTTTTGCAATTCCCCCCTTTACACCAATTATTTTCCCCCCTTTATACCAATTATTTCCCCCCTCTTGCCAAATGCTTTTCCCCCGACTCTCTCTCTCTCTCTCTCTCTCTCTCTCTCTCTCTCTCGTCTCCACCACCATTCAGCTCCGTCCTGCTCTACTTCGTTCAATTCAATTCACTCGGATCTCAATTCGGATCTATTAATCTTCATCTCGTAATCTTCGAATTCAATTCGTTGCAATGGTTAGTTTACTTATTTACTCGCATTTGTGTGTTTATTAGATCTCGTACGATTTTAATAGATGATTTGTTGTGTTAAATTGTTATTTACTTGATTTGTGTTTAAATATGTGTATAGCTGGAGAACAGGAGTAAAGAAGGTTTTAAGAGGAACCTGGTTGTGGACAGAATAAGGTGGATGCTTTTTTTATCCTTCTTGAAGCAGATGGAGATGCCTTTTCGTTCCAGCTTGCCCTGTCTTTTCTTGTCCGATCCTGGTGGTTTTCTTCTGCTCAGGTTTCTTTGTTGATTTTGCTATGTTTACGGTTTCTTTGTTGATTTTGCTATGTTTACGTTTATGAGCCTTTCTTGCTTGAGGTGATTATTAGCTTATAAATCTCATTATTAATTCTTGCTTTCTCAAATGAATCCTAGATGACATGAATGTTTCTCAATAAACATAATAAATTTGCCTAACATGTATGATTGTTGTAACCTGATATGGCTGGAAGTATGTAGGATCGGTTTAGCTTGTTACATCTTAAGAAAAATATGCAAGTTATATGCTTCCTGTTACAAGAAATAATGAAAACTCTGTCGGTGAAAGTGCGATTGAAACCAATACTAAATCTTTACGTTCATAGACTTTAACTTTGCAAGTATCCTTAACAGGTTCAATGCCAGTAATGCATGTTTAGTGGATATCTAAGTAAAATAGTCGGCAATTCAAGCACTTAAGGATGATCATGTCATTCTGTATCTAATTGTTGACTCTACTGTAACTAATACCAAATGAAATCCATCTAGTAAAAATTTTAATGCCGATATAATGTAATGTAATCTATACATTTTATACTGTTAGATATCCATAGTTTCTAAGAGATCAAGGTGCAGGTACTTCTTTCTAGTGGGCAAGTAGTATCATGGAAGAATGAACAAGGAGAAGAGCTACGCTTTAAGAGCAGCAAGGTGAGCATTTCCTATGTAGCTTATGTAGTTTGTAAGATTAATGCATATTAGTTAACTCTCTAGCTAAACAAACCGCTCAGTAGATTAATAGATGATCTGTTGGGTTACTTCCCAACTTTGCGCTTAAAAAGTTCCCCGAAGCATAGTATAGCTAGAGCAGAGGTTTGTTTTTCTTATCTACTATGCGGATTCTTTTCTCTGCTCATATAGAAAATGATCCTGTATACCTTTTCTCCAGCCTAACACTTACTCAGCAAGTACTCCGTTTTTATATATTTTATTGCTTTCAATGTAAGAACTCTTGACCTTATCAGTAGACATTTAGTAGTAAGGTATTTACCAAATGGTCCTTCTGTTCGTGTTAAGTAATCGAGTCAAAAGTTCTGAATGTTTTAGTGAAGGTAGCGCAGCGCAGAATTTTCTGTGCATCACAAGTTTAAGAAATTGGTTTGCTAAGTTATATGGTTAATTTTGCTCTGAAAATTTTATGGGAAATTGGCCTGATAGTTGAGATGAAATCTGGAAATTCTAACCTTCAAAGGATTATATTCCAATTTATTAAAAAATGGTTGAGTGTAGTGCACACAGTTACATTTTATATTTCAGTTTTGTAATTCCTGTTTTGTATATCGATTTTGAAGAGGTTAAACGCCAAATTACAAGTTGGTCAAAGAGTGGAAATTGTAGGTATATACCTGGTTAAGTTTTCTCTGAAATTTCATGATAATTACATATACGTATAGGGAGTTATTAGCTCTAAACTGAATGTTAACGCAGCAGAATTTTGGTTGCACTAAATCGATTTTGTTTTGGACACCAATTTTGGAAGCTTTAAGAATGGTGATATGGGCTAAAAATAACCCTAGATATGTAATTAATGATATATTAATTAGACCTAGTTCGGTCCAAGAATTAGGCCCGATAAAAAGGCCCGAAACCCTAATCATTTATTAATTTCGTAATTAATAAATAAGGGAAATTACCAGCTCATTAAATGAGTCCAGCACATATTAAACTCTTCAAAAATCAGCAATCAAGATACACAAATCAACTAGGAGTCAGCCTCCTACGAAATAGGATTCACAATCCTGATCTAAGAAGGCTACTTGGCCTCCAAGTCACCTTCTTCTACTCTAAATGCAAGGCTCCTGACGCCTATATAAGGACCCTCGTCCTTCATTCTAGAACTACGTTTTTTGGCTTGATTCTCTACATAACAGAGATACGTAGGCATCTTGTGAGGACCTGTTTAGTCACGAACCACGAGAGCAGCCATAAAGACACGATTGTCCACCATCATTCATTGAATACAGCCGTCAACATCTAAATCTACATTTCATTCCATAACATTTGGCGCCGTCTGTGGGAAGACGACATCAACCATGGCTAGAACACGAAAAACAGCAACCGCTACTGAATCAACTGTCACCACCACTGTTCCAACCACCACGGAACCAGGGTCGTTACCCCTCACGACAGTGGTTTCTCAACCACTAGGGACGTTGCCCATCACCACAGAGGTGGTGTCTCAACCACAAGGGACGAATCCCCAAGCTTCCATACCTCAGAACGAGACGAACCCTCTTCAGATGGTTGTCTCGCCCCTCGACCATAACCTTCCCCATGGAGCACAGATCTTCACAACCGTGCTTCCTATAAGCACCAATCCAGCATACGGACTGCCCAACTATCCCCCTGAAACTGGAGGGAGTGGCCATGCCCCAATAATTCATGAACCATACGAACCACCCTACATTCGAGGATTGGGACCTGTCCCTGAAGGAAGATACTTGGATTATTCTGGGCCCTACTCTGATGACTACTCGTCTGATGAAGGACGAGATCGAGCACCCAGAAGAAGAAGAGCCAGCAAAGAGCCCTTTGGAAGAAGGAATCGGGGGGCAACTACAAGGGTACCTATGACTGCCATGGAAAGGATAAGGGCTCATGAGGCCGAGATCCAGAAACTAAAGAAAAACATAGAGATAGAGCAACAAAGGAGGCAGACTCAGCCTTCGAATCAAGGGGCAGGAGATGTCCCCATAATTGATTTAGGAACACCTTCAAGGAGGCAAGAAGGAGCTAGGGCTCCGAGGACGGAGATTCCTAAGTCAGATCCCCGTGTTTTAACACAACTGGGTGACCCAGACGATCCCATTCCACCCTTCACTGAAGAAGTAATGGACGCTCACGTATCGAGGAAATTCAAGATGCCTACTATCAAGGCATATGACGGAACGGGTGATCCCGCAACCCACGTGAGGACTTTTTCGAATGCACTGTTGCTGCAACCAGTTACCGATGCCCTTAAATGTAGGGCGTTTCCTCAAACCCTGGCTGGCATGGCCCAAAGATGGTATAGTCGTTTGCCGCCCAACTCTATCAGTTGCTTTAAAGATCTGAGCACGGCTTTCATCAATCAGTTTATCAGTGGACGGGTACATGAAAAAAGCTCTGCTTCACTCATGAATCTGATCCAAGGAAAGAATGAGACGTTGAGAGACTATCTCAAGCGTTTCACCAAAGAGACATTAAACATACCTGATCTAGATAACAAGGTAGCTATGATAGCCCTTCAACAAGGAACCACAGATGTCTTTTTCAAGATGTCATTGGCTAAACACCCCCCTGAGAGCATGACCGAGCTCCAACAAAGGGTTGGAAAGTACATCAAAGCTGAGGAAAGCATGAAGAAAACTGACACAGGTGGTGGAAATAATGGTGGCTCGAATAAGCGAAAGACGGAGCAAGAGTATGATGTCAAGGACAAATATCCTCGTACGACTAGAGACTCTGATTCAGACACGAAATTTACCGAATATGCAAGGTTGAATGCTCCAAGGAGTCAAATCCTCTTTGACATTGAGAAAGATAGGGACTTTCGATGGCCGAAGCCACTAAGGGGAGATCCTGAGAAGCGAAACAAGAACAAGTACTGTAGGTACCATAAAGACTCGGGCCATGATACTGATGATTGTAGGCAACTCAAGGATGAGATCGAGTTCTTAATCCGAAAAGGAAAACTCGATAAGTTCACTAAGGATAGGAATCGAGGAAATCAACATGGAAACTATGAAAGGAAAAATTATGATACGAGGGACGACGACCAAGATCATAATCCTAAGCCCCGAGGGCCTGTTATCAATATGATATATGGAGGACCAGCTGCTACGTTAAGGCCTAATAGAGTCGGGGGGCAGGTTCTCCCAATCGAGGTTATGGATTCAAGAGATGACGAAGAAATAAGGGACTGAGATGCCAGGAACATGGCATGCCCCAAATTTGAAAGTTTATTATGTTTAATTGTTTCCTAATAGTACAAGTAGCAATAAGGTCGACGAAACCATTATGAGCTTTTCAGCTCTTAATAGGAAGTAAAGCACTATGTAAGGGTTGAACCCTCTTTTTTAAAGAAAATATTCAAGTTCTTTTTCACTATTTTATTACTTATCTGTGTTTGAGCATTTCCTTATCGTTTTGTTAAAGAGCAAGTTGTACCAATAGCATTTGATTAAAGTGCCAGCCCATTCAAGAGGCCAAGTACTAGGAATTGCCTTACAAAAGATAAGTTAAATAAATATAAGTGAGCAAACAAAACAGATATAACATAAATAGCATGCATGGATGGAAGGTCCCGAAAGATCAAAGAGTTATGTTACAAACGCCAAGTAAAATCTTAAAGTCCATAAAAGGACCTTAAATAAAAACAAGATATAGAGAGCCACGCAGGGCCAATAAAATCTACTCTAAGTCATCAGCGGGTCCTTGTCAAGAACAAGGGCATCCCCACGAGGGGCATCTAAGTCCTCTATGAAGTCATTAGTGGTCTCGGACTCATACAAGCCTCGAACGGCTATTAAAGCCCAGGCATTAGCTGACTTCGTGGTTGAATTTACCATTAACAACCAAGAAGTCGGGGGGCAAGAGATAATACCCCATGAATACCCGAAGTTGGGTGTTCTATTTTGATGGACCATCAAAAACAAAATCAAGCGGAGCAGGTTTAGTGCTACAAAGTCCTGATGGATTTTTCATAGAGTATACACTAAAACTTGACTTCCCAACGACAAACAATGAGGCTGAGTACGAAGCCCTGATAGCTGGCTTAGGGCTGGCTGGAGCATTGAGAGTTAAAACCCTGAAAGTATGTGGAGACTCGAGGCTAGTGGTTTCCCAAGTAAATGGGGAATTTGAGGCCAGGGATAAAGTCATGGCCAAGTACTTAAAACTTGTTAAGGCCATCATGACTCAGTTTGATGAATGCTATGTAGAGCACGTTCCGAGGGAGGAAAACGTGAAGGCTGATGCCTTGTCTAAAGTTTGCCTCTTCTGGAATTGAAAACTATGCAGGGAGTGTATACTTCCAAGTCTTGAAGACCCCAAGCATCAATGGAAAGTTGGTAGCACCCATTGGTATTACCAGTTGTTGGATTGATCCCATCAAAGCACATCTGGAAACTGGGTGGTTGCCCAACGACACTTCAGAAGCACGAAAGCTATACGTCAAAGCACTAAGGTATGCCCTAATTGAGGGAATCATATACAAGAAGTCTTTCATCATTCCTTATCTGAAGTGTTGGAGACCCCAAGAAGCAGAATTGGCCCTAAAGGAAGTATATGAAGGAATCTGTGGGCAACACTTGGGGGGCAGAGCCCTTGCACATAAAGTTACCCGTCTAGGTTTCTATTGGCCAAGCATACTTGCTGATGCTAAAAGCTATGTGAGAAAATGTGAACGGTGCCAGAAACATGCACCAGTGGTTAGACAACCACCTGAGATGATGACATCCATTAACTCTCCTATCCCTTTTACTATGTGGGGAATGGATATACCTGGGCCATTTCCAATGGCGAGTGCTCAAAGAAAGTTCTTGATAGTGGCAATTGACTACTTCACCAAGTGGATTGAGGCTAAGCCATTAGCCAAGATAACCACCAAGCAAGTGATGCAATTCTTCTGGGAAAATGTGATATGTAGGTATGGAATTCCCCGAGTCTTTGTTACGGACAATGGAACTCAATTCAACAATGATGAGTTCAAGAAATATTGTGAAGAAAATGATATCCAATTACGCTTCACTCCTGTTGCTCATCCTCAAACAAATGGGCAAGCTGAGGTTGCAAATCGAATTATCCTAGATGGACTAAAGAAAAGAGTTTAACACTCCAGAAACACTTGGGTAGACGAATTACTCCCCATACTTTGGGCATATCGTACTACTTGTAAAGTCACCACTGGAGCAACCCCATTTCTGCTGGTATATGGGGCAGAAGCAATGGTTCCAGTAGAGATTACCCACACGTCTCCAAGAGTTGAGGATTACGAACCAGAGACAAATGGAGAAGGCTTGCGGCTAGCTTTAGATCTAATTGATGAAGTTAGAGACGAGGCAAATGCCAAGATAGTTCAGCATCAGAAACGAGCATCTTTCTATTACAACCTAAGGGTTAAAGAGAGATTCTTCCGTCAAGGAGACTTAGTCCTCCGAAAGATTGAGGCATCCGGAGTTGGACAAAAAGGCAAGTTGGCCCCAAATTGGGAATGACCATATCACGTTAAGAACGTGTTTGGACGAGGCTCGTAAAAGCTAGAAACCCTCGAAGGGCATGAGGTGCCAAAAACTTGGCATGCCTCAAACTTGGAAGTTAATTATGTTTAGTGCATCCTAAAAGGATCCGCTAGTCGGACAAGTAGAAATAAGATTCGATGAAATCATGAGCTTCCCAGAAAGCAGATGAAGGATTGAGCCCGTTTTGATTGGTAGAAACATCCTCAAAAGCTTTGCCAAGACAAACTACAAATTATTGCAAAGGAAAACATACAAAATATGCATGTCAACTACACAAATAGAGTTGAATACAACGAACCCTGAAGGGTGAAGGGTTGAAACCCCTGAAAATTCGAGGAAGTAGAGCTCAGAACGAGCTTCGATTCGATATACTGGAAGCTCAAATTAAAGAAACAAGTGAAACATTATGTCTGTCTTCGTTCATGAAGACTTCTCGATGTGAAAATTAAGATGTTGAACCTCAAAATCAGGTCCTCTACCTGTAAGCCACGTTTGGCGTTGTTGAAACCTCAAATGAGGTCTAAGGTGTTAGAACTCAAGTTAGTTCTTGTATCTATAAGCCACGTTTGGCGTTATTGGAGCCAACCGAGGTCGAAGAAACTCTAGACTGAGATCGAACGACCGAGGTCGAAAAAACACGGAAAAACGAGGTCAAATTGCTCGACCTGGGACCAAATTGAGGTCTAAAATACCTCAAAAATGAGGTCTAAAATACCTCAAAAATGAGGTCGAAGGAGACTGGGTTTGAGATCGAACGACCAAAGTCGAAAAAGCATATGTCACAAGCACAAATTAAAACAAAGCCCTAACCCGCGGATCGACCTCATTCCAGTCCTGGTCAGAATACTAGCGCGCCCCCCGATGGCGAAATTTTTTGCAAAATCATGTATCAAAATACTAGCAAAATCATGTATCAGTATACACACGACCCAAATTCCTGGTCGAAAAATGTGAGGTCGAAAAAGACCCAAGTTGAACTCGAAGATTTCTGGTCGAATTTACACTTAAAATCAAGGTCGACATGTTCGACCTCACTCCACTTCCTAGTCGAAAATGAATACTGGGAATGAGATCGAAATAATACTAATTCCTGGTCGAAAATTTGAGGTCGAAAAAGGCCTAAACTTTCTGGTCGAAGTGTTCGACCTCAACACTGTTCTGATCGAAATTAAGCTGTAATTCATGCTCGAAAATGCAAAGAAACGAGGTCGAAAATTCCTGCTCGAAAATGCAAAGAGATGAGGTCGAAAATTTGAGGTCGAAAAAGACCTAAATTTCCTGGTCGAACTGATCGACCTCATTCCAGTCCTGGTCGAAATTGACTTGACTTCCTGGTCGAAATTGACTTGACTTCCTGGTCGAAATTGACTTGACTTCCTGGTCGAAATTGGCTTAAATTCTGGTCGAAAATAGCCTGAAAAATCCAGGTCGAAAAAGCCTAGAATCCTGGTCGAAAATTCCTGGTCGAATTTATACTAAAATTCCTGGTCGAACCATTCGACCTCACCCCAGTCCTGGTCGAAAAAGACCTAGAGTCCTGGTCGAAAATGACTTAGAATTCTGGTCGAAAATACCTCAAAATGAGGTCTAAAAAACCTCAAAATGAGTTTTAGGAATAAATGTTAAAAATACCTGTGGGTACACGAAAATTCCTAAAATATTAGGAATAAATGTTAAAAAATACCTGTGAGTACACGAAAATTCCTAAAATATTAGGAATAAATGTTAAAAATACCTGTGGGTACACGAAAATTCCTAAAATATTAGGGATAAATGTTAAAAATACCTGTGGGTACACGAAAATTCCTAAAATATTAGGAATAAATGTTAAAAAATACCTGTGGGTACACGAAAATTCCTAAAATATTAGGAATAAATGTTAAAAAATACCTGTGGGTACACGAAAATTCCTAAAATATTAGGAATAAATATTAAAAATACCTGTGGGTACATGGAAATTCCTAAAATATTAGGAATATTTCTTATAAATGTCAAATTAGCCTCGAATAAGGCAGCAACCGTCGTAAATGTGTAGGTCGCTCCACACTTTGCAATAAGGCGATACTTGTGAAACACTGGTGTAAATAAAGTCCTAAGTAAAGGATAAAAAGACCTCGAATCTCGAAAAAGGTCAATATAATTTCTACGAAAACTTGAAAAGTTTTCCTAGAAATTGGGGGGCAAATGATATGGGCTAAAAATAACCCTAGATATGTAATTAATGATATATTAATTAGACCTAGTTCGGTCCAAGAATTAGGCCCGATAAAAAGGCCCGAAACCCTAATCATTTATTAATTTCGTAATTAATAAATAAGGGAAATTACCAGCTCATTAAATGAGTCCAGCACATATTAAACTCTTCAAAAATCAGCAATCAAGATACACAAATCAACTAGGAGTCAGCCTCCTACGAAATAGGATTCACAATCCTGATCTAAGAAGGCTACTTGGCCTCCAAGTCACCTTCTTCTACTCTAAATGCAAGGCTCCTGACGCCTATATAAGGACCCTCGTCCTTCATTCTAGAACTACGTTTTTTGGCTTGATTCTCTACATAACAGAGATACGTAGGCATCTTGTGAGGACCTGTTTAGTCACGAACCACGAGAGCAGCCATAAAGACACGATTGTCCACCATCATTCATTGAATACAGCCGTCAACATCTAAATCTACATTTCATTCCATAACAAATGGTATTAGTGGTAGAGTAAAGATTAAAACTGTTCATTTACATCTATTCTAAAAGTCGGTAAGTTTGGGTGATTGTTTCACTTGAACTTTATGAGTTATGAATTAAATGGTGAATATAGCTCTGAAATTCTGGTACTTTTCAGAATTAATAGATTGTCTTGCAGCGGCCTTTTGATGGTCTTAGTGGCAAAATTTGTGAAGATTAAAAGAATAGAATTCATAGGTATGAGCGTTAAGAACGTGCCCCCAAAATTTCAGCAGTATTAGACTTGTAAAATCTGAATTGAAGCCGAAGTAGTAGGACCGATCACGCCTGCATTTCTGCAGAAAATAGAGGTGACTTGAAATAAATGTTGTGGATTGTGTATTGCTGATTTTAAGATGAATTTTTGATATGTTATGACTAGGAGTGTCTACTTTACTCTGGAAAAAGAACGAGTTGATTTTATTAAACCCATTGGGAGATTTGAATTGTTTATTACAAGGTCATAAAGCTGTTAAAATTAAAAATAGAAAAATGAAACATATGTTATTTCTGTAAACATATTATATTTACATGGCTTGTTACTTTGATTTGTTTAACATGTTATGTTTGTAACTTTCTTGATGCTTTGATTGAATATCAATCTTTTTGATCTACAGAAACTATGCAGCATTCTGCGGTCGGTCTATTACAATCTTAACATGCCTCTCAGCTATATTTATGCAAGCTTCCCGTAATGGAAATGACCTATGGCTGTCATACTCGGTAGATACAACAGGAGTTAATAAAGAGAAGTATCAAACATCCTTTTATTTGGTAAACACTAGTTTCGTACAACCAACAGCCAATATGTTACTTGTTTGTTAGTACCTCTCTGGTGGACAGTGTAATCACAGATAATGTGACCCATGGTTTTTCTTGATGCACAAGTGATCCCGATAAGGTTTAAAAGCAAACTCAGGAATCTGGAAACCCTAAAATCGCATGTTTTTCACAGCTATAACATTATATAAGCAGTCTCCAGTATTAGAATTGTAAATACTCTAAACAAGTATAAACACAAATTGAATAGTAGTAGATTTTAGGAATCTATCATCTTGTTATAATTGATAAACTATTTAGTTGTATACTAGAAGTTTTTTGTTCTTGTCATAGTAAAAGTTTTGTAAGGCTGTATATTAGCCAACACTTGGCGAATTCACTGTCTACACCACTGTCACTAGGCTCCTCACTACACCAAAAATGGTTTTTTCCTACTATCTAAATCTTACCAAAAAAACTTGGTAGGAATTGACCCCTCATTTCCTACCGACGACAAATATGCTAGGAAATGGTCCATGTGGGGCCCGATTTTTGTGAAAACCAGGACCAATTCCTACCGATTGTTGGTAGGAAATTAAAACCTACCAATATTGGTAGGTTTTACCTGAATTTTCACAAAGATAAGACCCCACCATCCTAATCATCAGTCATGTCATATTTCAAATTAATAAACAATTTTTTAAAAATAAGAAATATTTTCAATATGCTGTGGTCATTTCCTACCATATGTAGTAGGAAAATAAAACCTACCAAATCTGGTTGGTTTTATCCTTGATGGTACCCCGCCATCCACATCATCAGCCATATCATAATTTAAGTAATAAACATTTTTTTTAAATAAGAAATTTTTTCATTCTGCCAAGGCCATTTCCTATCATATATGGTAGGAAATAGTCACTGACGAATTTTGGACCCCCACCACCTTTTTGCTTTTGTAGTGTGTGGTGTTAAAATTTTAAAGATAAGAGAAAATTTTAAGAAAAAGAAAAAGAAGAACAAAGAAGAAGAACAAGATTTTATCATCACATCTCATTGTAAGTTTTTCAATAATTCCATTGTATTTGTTCATATTTATTAGTGTGGAAATAAGATAAACTTAATTTGTATATGTATGTATGTATGTATGTATGTATATGTATGTATATATATATATATGTGTGTATGTATGTATGGTAAGCATTTTCATAAAAATAGCATTTGTAAATTTGTGTATGTATGAGATGCCATGTATTAGTGTTTTTTTATGTTAAAAAATTATATTCATGTTAATTCTTTATTTGTTCATAAATAGCAAAAAGATGTAAATGTGTTATTAAAATGTAATTTGTTAATATTGTAGATATCAAATGTTAATCGTGATTGGATGTCTCACCGTGTGCATTTCTGCAGAAAATAGAGGTGACTTGAAATAAATGTTGTGGATTGTGTATTGCTGATTTTAAGATGAATTTTTGATATGTTATAACTAGGAGTGTCTACTTTACTCTGGAAAAAGAACGAGTTGATTTATTAAACCCATTGGGAGATTTGAATTGTTTATTACAAGGTCATAAAGCTGTTAAAATTAAAAATAGAAAAATGAAACATATGTTATTTCTGTAAACATATTATATTTACATGGCTTGTTACTTTGATTTGTTTAACATGTTATGTTTGTAACTTTCTTCATGCTTTGATTGAATATCAATCTTTTTGATCTACAGAAACTATGCAGCATTCTGCGGTCGGTCTATTACAATCTTAACATGCCTCTCAGCTATATTTCTGCAAGCTTCCCGTAATGGAAATGACCTATGGCTGTCATACTCGGTAGATACAACAGGAGTTAATAAAGAGAAGTATCAAACATCCTTTTATTTGGTAAGCACTAGTTTCGTACAACCAACAGCCAATATGTTACTTGTTTGTTAGTACCTCTCTGGTGGACACTGTAATCACAGATAATGTGACCCATGGTTTTTCTTGATGCACAAGTGATCCCGATAAGGTTTAAAAGCAAACTCAGGAATCTGAAAACCCTAAAATCGCATGTTTTTCACAGCTATAACATTATATAAGCAGTCTCCAGTATTAGAATTGTTAATACTCTAAACAAGTATAAACACAAATTGAATAGTAGTAGATTTTAGGAATCTATCATCTTGTTATAATTGATAAACTATTTAGGTGTATACTAGAAGTTTTTTGTTCTTGTCATCGTAAAAGTTTTGTAAGGCTGTATATTAGCCAACACTTGGCGAATTCACTGTCTACACCACTGCCAGTAGGCTCCTCACTACACCAAAAATGGTTTTTTCCTACTATCTAAATCTTACCAAAAAAACTTGGTTGGAATTGACCCCTCATTTCCTACCGACGACAAATATGGTAGGAAATGGTCCATGTGGGGCCCGATTTTTGTGAAAACCAGGACCAATTCCTACCGATTGTTGGTAGGAAATTAAAACCTACCAATATTGGTAGGTTTTACCTGAATTTTCACAAAGATAAGACCCCACCATCCTAATCATCAGTCATGTCATATTTCAAATTAATAAACAATTTTTTAAAAATAAGAAATATTTTCAATATGCTGTGGTCATTTCCTACCATATGTGGTAGGAAAATAAAACCTACCAAATCTGGTTGGTTTTATCCTTGATGGTACCCCGCCATCCACATCATCAGCCATATCATAATTTAAGTAATAAACATTTTTTTTAAATAAGAAATTTTTTCATTCTGCCAAGGCCATTTCCTATCATATATGGTAGGAAATAGTCACTGACGAATTTTGGACCCCCACCACCTTTTTGCTTTTGTAGTGCGTGGTGTTAAAATTTTAAAGATAAGAGAAAATTTTAAGAAAAAGAAAAAGAAGAACAAAGAAGAAGAACAAAGAAGAAGAACAAGATTTTATCATCACATCTCATTGTAAGTTTTTCAATAATTCCATTGTATTTGTTCATATTTATTAGTGTGGAAATAAGATAAACTTAATTTGTATATGTATGTATGTATGTATGTATGTATATGTATGTATATATATATATGTGTGTGTATATATGTATGGTAAGCATTTTCATAAAAATAGCATTTGTAAATTTGTGTATGTATGAGATGCCATGTATTAGTGTTTTTTTATGTTAAAAAATTATATTCATGTTAATTCTTTATTTGTTCATAAATAGCAAAAAGATGTAAATGTGTTATTAAAATGTAATTTGTTAATATTGTAGATATCAAATGTTAATCGTGATTGGATGTCTCACCGTGTGCAAAGTGATCGCATTTCATTAACGGATGAGTATAAAAAGGGCGTTGAAGAATTTTTAGATATGGCAAAAAAAAATGGGTTGATCGGGGATAAAACATTGTGTCCTTGTTCTCGTTGTAAAAATAGTCGTTTGGAAAATTTAGATACTATAAAATATCACTTGTGTGCTTTTGGTTTTTCTGAATCCTATACCGTGTGGACTTTGCACGGTGAGAAACAACCAACAATGGAATCTCGAGCACCATGTCATCGTAAACGTCGTGCACCACCAATTATGGAACAACCCGTTGATATGTATAGGTTGTTGCGAGATGGTGCCAGTCAAGATTATTACAGCTTCAATGATATGGCGGATGGTAGTACAAATGATGATGAAGAACCTCCAAATTATGATGCTTCTCAATTTTACACCGAGGCCAATGAAGCGGGAAGTCCCATTTACCCCGGTAACAAAAACTACACAAAACTCTCTTTTTGTACGAGATTGTTACATTTCAAAGACGTCTCTCGTTGTAGTGAGAAATTGTTTAATTTATTGCTTGATATTATTGGTGATGTGTTACTAAAAGATCATAAGCTACCGAGTACTTGCTATAAGGTGAAGAAAAATGGTAGAAAATTTAAATTTGGGATATGATAAGATTGATGTGTGTGATAATAATTGTATGTTGTTTTATGGTAACGATGAAAAAAAAGTTGTATGTGACATTTGCAATGAGAGTCGTTACAAGCATGTCTTGGGAAAAATGGAAGGAAAATACCTAAGAAGGTCTTAAGACATTTTCCACTTATTCCATGTTTACAATGATTATACATGTCGGAGTATATAGCTAAACATATGACTTGGCACAATGATAGAGAAATAAAAGAGGAAGAACTAAGTCACCCCGCGGACGGAGATGAATGGAAAATTTTTGATAAGAGATACCCGTCTTTTGCTAAGGAGGTCCGTAATGTTTGACTTGGATTGTCAAGTGATGGTTTCAATCCATTTGGAAACTCGGGAAACAATGTATACACATTATGGCCGGTTGTAGTGGTCGTCTATAATCTTCCTCCTTGGATGTGTATGAAAAGACCGTTCATGTTTATGACACTACTAGTTTCTGGTCCGGATAATCCGAAAAAGAATCTCAATGTATTTCTAAGGCCCCTTATGAATGAATTATTTATTTTGTGGCAAAGCAGAGTGGAAACTTATGATCAATCTTCGAAGAAAAATTTCATCATGAAGGGGGCACTTTTGTGGACAATTAGTGATTTTCCGGCTTTAGGTATGCTTAGTGGATGGTCAACAACAGGGAAGATGGGATGTCCGGTTTGTGTTGGAAATGTAGAAGGTTTCCAACTTAAGAAATCCGGAAAATGTTGTTTCTATGGGACTTATAGAACATTTTTGGAAGAAAATGATCCGTTGCGAAAGAAAAGTCAAAAGTATGCAACAACGGAAGTTAAAGTGTTTAATGGTCGTACCAAGGGTGAGGATTTACTAACTTCCTTATTACAAATAGAATTTGCTCCACCCGGAAACACTAGTAAAAAATTCAAGCTTAGTGGCTATGGGGAAAATCATCATTGGACCCATGTTTCAATGTTTTGGGAACTACCATATTGGAAATTTCTTGATCTACGACATTGTATTGATGTCATGCATACCGAGAAAAATGTGTTTGAAAATGTCTTTTATACAATTGTGAATGATCGGGTTAAGAGTAAAGATAGGAAGAAATCAAGGGAGGATTGCAAACTTTTAGGGGTGCGAAGTGATTTGTGGATCGATGAAAATGGAGTCATGCCTAAAGCGCCGTATACAATTACTAGAGCTCAACTCCGACTTTTGTGTGATTGGATTTCGAATCTTAAACTTCCCGATGGATGTGTCTCGAATATATCTCGTTGTATCAATTGGGATACTTTAAGAATTACGGGTTTTAAATCGCATGATTGTCATATTTTCATGCAAAAGTTAATGCCAATTGCTTTTTGTGAACTTTTGCCATCTTATATTGTGGATGCTCTCACGGCCCTCTCCAACATTTTCCTTGATATTTTCTCATCCATTTTACTACGCAAAGATTTGGATGTTTTGGAGAAACGTGTAGTGAGGACAATGTGTGTGCTTGAAACCGTCTTTCCCCCGACTTTGTTTGACATTATGGAACACTTACTTGTACACTTGATTGAAGAATGTAGACTCGGAGGACCGGTTTATTATCGTTGGATGTATCCTTTTGAACGTTTGTTGAAGCGTATGAAAGATAAGGTTGGAAATAGAGCAAGAGTGGAAGGTTCAATTGCGGAGAGATATGTCGAAGAGGAAATGATCAATTTTTCTTCATTTTACTTTCACTCTTCCATCAAGACGGTTCATAATACCACACGCCGTAATGAAGTTGTGGTTGGAGCACAAAATGAAAATGTTTTAGAAGTTTTTAGATATCCTTTTGAAACTATTGGAAAACATGCTACTCGTTATTTAAATGGTAGTGATTTGAAGATTGCCGAATATTATGTGCTACTAAACATGCCGGAAGTTCAACCTTACATTCGGTAATTTACGATTGACGTAATTTATGTATTGTGTGTCCTATGTAATTTAATGTTAATTTACTAATTTTATTTTATTTCAGGGAATTTGATGCCCACATACGTGCAAATGATCAACAAATATCGAATGAAAGATTGGAGTTTCTCCAAAAGTCCGAATTTAAGTCTTGGTTTAAGCAAAAGGTACTTTGATTAAACGTACATTTATAGGATATATTAATTTGTATGTATTTTTTTCCAACACATTTAACATTTTTGTGGTGCATAGGTTGAGCATGATGTCAACTATGAGCTCTTCAAACACTTGCTTGATGGGCCGGTATGCAATATTTTCTCATTCCAAGGTTGTATGGTTAATGGATATAGGTTTCATCTCAATGATGGAGTTTTTGTTAAAGGCACTTTTTACAATGATGTTCTTGTTAATTATTATGGTCAATTAGAAGAAATTATTAAACTTATCTATGGACGGGGGAATTTTGTTTATTTGTTTAGATTTCGTTGGTTTGATAGTGTTGGAGATGGTGTTCGGATTGATAAGAATCGTGTTGTGACTATTGATGTAAAATCAAGGTTAAAGTCAGATGAAGTATTTATTTTGGCTAGTCAAGCAATTCAAGTATATTATACTCCTAGTGTCTTAAATCCTCGGAGTAATTTGTATACGGTTGTAAGTTGTAAAAATCATCCCATTGATGAGACTACAAATGCACCAAATGAAGATGCCTTTCAAGAAAATGTATCAAATGCATCTTCATCTTCTTTTTTCATTGATTTCGCACAATATGATACAATTCCAATTGCTCGAACTCAAGATGTTGAAGAAGAATGGCAAGAATTTGACGAAGAAGATCAAGAAGTGGAAGAAGACGAAGAAAATGAGAGAGAACAAGAAAGTGAAGACGAGAATGGGGAAGAAACCGATGGTTTTGAAGATATTGATTGATATGTAATTCAAACTTTATTGTACTCATACTTTGAATTTTATTTGTTCTAGTAATTTGAATATTGTTAATGAAATTTAAATTGTACTCGTACTTTGAATTTCTTTTGTGCTAATAATTTTAATTTTAATATATATATGGTAGGAAATAACTTGTAGGAAATAACTGGTAGGAAATAGATGGTAGGAAATAACTTTATTGTACAAATAACATGGTTACTGGAATTAAACCTACCATTTATGTACAAATTTCCTACCATTATCGGTGGGAAAGTTGTACATTTTTAACGATATATAAGTTTACTATTGACTTTAGCACAAATAGAGCGGTTAGCTCAGTGGTTGGGCTGTTGTTTATTCTGTGAGAGGGCGGGGGTTCGAATCCATACCAAACCAAAATTTATTTCCGCCCAATTTTTTCATCTCATTTCAGTTTACAAAAATTGATTTGGAATATGATATATTAATATATATTAACTCTTCGTTTAGTTTAAACAGTGTGGTTGGCGCAGTGGTTGGGCAGTTGTTTATATTCTGTGAGAGGGCGGGGGTTTGAATCCATACCAAACCAAAATTTTGGCAATTTCCGCCAAAAATTTCACTCAAAAGTTGAATTTCCCGCTCACGTCAAAACCTACTTTTTTGTTGATCGGTTATCATTTTTTTTTGTTAATCAAACTCTACGGACATAAAGATCTACTCCTTGTAGTAATGGAGGATAAAAATTAGTTGAATTAAACTTACATCTTTATGTACTTATGTTATTCACTAAAACCCAAATATATCGAAAAAAAATTAAAAATACAAAGACGTTTGGATAAATTGAATTTTTTATATGAAACGTCGTTTTGTAGCTTGCTAAAGGTAAGGAAAACAATTTAGACAAAAAGGAATTACAAAAAGTTAAAGTCGTTATTCGAATATTGAGTTAGAGTTTATACTCATATTTTAGGGGTTGTCTAGGGTTACACATTTTGATTTTTTTAAAAAAAATTTCAACGATCTAACCTTACGGATGATTAAATATGTTGATTTCTTAGTTGTATGTGAAATTTTAGATTTTTTTAATTTAAGCTCCTACATTTTTATAATGAATCTATCTATCAAACTTATAATTTACAAAATTGATTCGGAGAATGGTACATATAATTTCGTGCTAATTTACTACAAAATCATGGTTGGCGCAGTGGTTGGGCTGTTGTTTATTCTGTGAGAGGGCGGGGGAGGATAAAAATTAGTTGAATTAAACTTACATCTTTATGTACTTATGTTATTCGCTATAACCCAAATATATCGAAAAAAAATTAAAAATACAAAGACGTATGGATAAATTGTATTTTTTTTATATGAAACGTCGTTTTGTAGCTTGATAAAGGTAAGGAAAAAAATTTAGACAAAAAGGAATTACAAAAAGTTAAAGTCGTTTAGAAAACGAAGAAATGTCGTTATTCGAATATTGAGTTAGAGTTTATACTCATATTTTAGGGGTTGTCTAGGGTTACACATTTTGATTTTTTTTAAATTTTTTTTCAACGATCTAACCTTACGGATGATTAAATATGTTGATTTCTTAGTTGTATGTGAAATTTTAGATTTTTTTAATTTAAGCTCCTACATTTTTATAATGAATCTATCTATCAAACTTATAATTTACAAAATTGATTCGGAGAATGGTACATATAATTTCCCGCTAATTTACTACAAAATCATGGTTGGCGCAGTGGTTGGGCTGTTGTTTATTCTGTGAGAGGGCGGGTGTTCGAATCCATACCAAACCAAAATTTTGGCAATTTCCGCCAAAAATTTCACTGAAAAGTTGAATATCCCGCCCACATCAAAACCTACCAGTGTTGGTTGGTGCAGTGGTTTATCACTTTGTCTTTCTCTAAGACTGCAAGGGTTCGAATCCTCTCAACCCAATTTTTTTGCCTAAAATTTTATCAAAATATTTACCTCTCAACTCATTTTAATAAAATTTTCCCCACATCTCATATCATTTACCCTAATTTCCCCCACATCTCATCATTTACTCATTTGCCTCCCTCTCTCCTCTTCACTTTCCTATTCATCTCCTACCATCTCTTCGATTTCATCTTCTTCTAGCAAGCCTTCGATTTTATCTTCTTCGATTTTCTTCTTTTATTCTCTTTTATCTCCTCGTATTCTGTTTTGAAACCCCTTTTTGATTCGTTTTTATATGAATATGTGTTTATATGATAGTTTGTATGCATATAGTTTGTATATGTAACATCAATTTAATGCTTATTGATCAATTTTAAGCAATATGTTATGTTTATTCACATATCGGGTGTTAAATAGGGTTGATATTCATGTTAAATAGGGGTTTTTTCTTGGTATGCATGCTATAAACTATGGGTTTTCATGAATTACGGGTTTCCATAATTTTAAGTTCAAAAAGTGCTATTATTGGTTAATACAGGGGGTTTTGACATGTTTTTTATCAGGGTTTGATAGAAAAGGAATTACGTATGTGGGTATGTATGCATATATATGTTTGTGGTGTATATATATGTGGATTTTCATGTTTTTCATTTTGTTTCATGGTATAAAGGGGATTTATGCTTTATTCAGTTTCAATGATTAACTTGATTGAAAATCCTGTTTTGAACCGATGATAGTTGTAAAGTATGGTTATATTATTGGTTTGTGGTGCACGTAACCTCTGCGTTGTATTTTATTGTATATACGCATATATATGTTTGTGATGCACGTAACCTCTGCATTGTATTGTATTGTAATGCATAAGTTCTTGAGATGGTTTTTAATTGATATTTTTGTTTATAAGACCGCAAATGTGTAACTTATAATGTATAGGCAGATGTGTTTAGCTTTTATTAATCTATTTGGAAACATTGGTATTGATGTACTTAATTAAACTATTTTAGAGTTAGAACGGTCGTAAAATATTTGGTGTTTAAATGTGTGTGATGTTTTATGGATAAGTCGGAATAAGTTTACGTGCGCTCTGTTTTTTGGTAACTTTTTTATAGTTATCAAGTTTAATTTTTCTATTCACATACAATTAATTATTAAGTAATGGAGATTAATTGTCTACTGATTGATTTTCTTATAAGGTTACCTAATGGCGAAAGTAAGTGCACATAACAAGGGTAAGGGTAATGTTGTTGAAAAGAGCAAGGGTAAAGCTGTTGAAACTGAACCTGCAAAGAAAGGCAGGAAAAACAAGACAATTTCTGTGAATGAGATCAGCAAATCAAAGATTAGTAAATCCAAGAGTAAATCAAAGATTAGAAAATCAAAGAGAGTTCAGCCTCGCAAAGGCAAAGGGAAATCAGTTGCATCTCGTGCTAAAGACAAAGCTCTAGTGGTATCACAATCTTATCCCCGAGGTATGACACGAGCAGAGATGGTTGAATGGAGGGGGCCAATAAAGCGTGCAAACTCTGCTGGACTTTTTGGTTCGACACCCCCACCAAGTCCGATACGTATTGATATTTCAAATGGAGTGTAAGTTTAAAGTTATACATATAGTTGCATTTTTTTATTTACATGGAATTTGTGTAAAATCAATTAATAACAATTATAATTCTGTTTTGTAGCATCATGCATAATAAAGCAAAAAAGACACTTCTAGGCATTGTTCGTGCATTCTGGCCAGTGGGAGCTTACATATGGACTGATATTAATGATAAGTATCCTGACTGGGTTGAGAAAAAAGTGATTGAAGAATTCTATGTATGTGTTTTCCATGTAATTGGTTTGTTGTAGTTTATTTAATTAATTTTTATTTTGACATTGTATATTATATGAATTGTAGAAATTTTATCGCCGTCAAAGGGGTCAAAGCCGTAGGGGATATATGAGGACTATAGCTGGGCATGTCAAGGCATTGATTAAGAGAACGGTGCATGAAGAGAAAGATCGGGCTTTTGCAAAGTCCAAGAAGCTAAAAAAGTCAGTGTTGGAATTAAAACCTAGCTATTTCAATGATCTAGTGTGGGAAGGGATGATTGCGCGCTGGAACTCATAAGACCATATGCACCTAGCTGAAGTAGGTGCAGAAAATCGGAAGAAGGTGGTCACTTTGCACAGCGCGGGTGCGAGATCTTTTCAGGAAATGGAGAAGGTAATAATAGTGACTACTTATTCTTGTAAATTAATACATAGTTTTACTGTTCTAACTTATAAAGATTATTTGCGTACTAATTATTCTTATTTGTTAGATTTTAACTAATGAGAAGCATGGTGTTCCGCCAACCCGCCTCGAAGTGTGGGATAGATCACACACTAAGGTAGGCAAAGAAGTTGATGAAAATGGCCAACGAGTTTACACATCTGCGGCTGCAAAGAGAATTGCGGTATTAAAATTTACTTTTTAATCTCAATTTAACACATATTCGTGGGATGTTTTAGTTGATATTAATTGATGTATATAAATTATTATAGTTGAAGTATGCGAAGATACTCGAGGAGAATGGCTTTGATCCTGCTCAATCTGATAAGGCCGCTGAGCCATTTCAGTGGTGGTTGATGGAGACGGAACCTAACTGTGATAAGCCGAAGAAAAATTGGTTTATTGGCTATCCGAGGATTCCAGCCCACAAACTAGTTAAGGACTTGTCCGTTTAGTTTGATGAAGAAGTGGAGAACATGGTTGAAACTTCAGCAGCAGGTGCCGCTCGTAATAGCAGTGAAATTCCGAAGAAGATATTTGCGGATGTGGTTGGCGGGGTCATTGAGATCCTTAAAAACGATCCATCCACTTATCAGCGAGAACTTAATGAAGATGAAGTTAAAAATCTTGCTTTAGCTGCTATGGATCTTAGTAACCCGACAAACCGCGGTGATTTCTCTAAGTTCATTTCAAATCAAGTGCTTTATCTTGTGACAGACCTTGTGGACGATATGTTCAAAAGGTATCAAGCCAAGGCAAAAGAGGTAAATTCATTCCTTCAGTGATTTTATGTCTTTAGTATAATTTCACCTTGATGTATATGTCTCTTATGTGATTCTGTATTATTTCAATTGTAGGTCTTGGATGATATTTCTGATGAGGAGGGTGATGTGACAGACATATCCGAATCCGATGATGAAGGCGATGTGGCTGGTGCAATAGAGGGTGCACGTGCAGATGCAGGTGCAACAGACGATGCAGAAGGAGATGTGGAAGGTGAAGACAGTGATACTGAAGGTGAAGATGGAGAATCAGATGGTGAATCTGAAGCTGAAAAAGGTGAAGGCTCGGCTGGTGAGGAAGAAGATTAAACCTTAAAAATCGTAGTATCCTGAAGATTAAACCTTAAAGTATCCTGAACTTTTGTTGGGTGTTGTTTTTGGTTGTTTAAGTATCACATTGGTTGTATACCGTAACTTTGTTTTTGGTTTTGGATGTATGGGAAGTATTAGAACTCTGTTTATGGTGTTTGTGTTTGGAACATTTCTGCAAATGTGATTGGATATTTGGAACAATTCCTTTCTGAATGTGATTGGAATTTTTATTTATTTGCATTTAGTTCTAGTTACTAGTTAAGGAATTGATAGTAATACAGGTTGAGAATGAGCTTGGTACTGTGAATTGAATTGGGAAATAACAAATTCAAAAATTATATGAATTTGAATATGCCCAATAAAACCTACCGACTAACACATTTCCTACCATACTTACAATTCAAAACCCAGAAAATTGATGATTATGGTAGGTTATAATTGGTAGGAAATAACAATGATGGTAGGAAATAGTCCTTGACCGGGGTCAAAGGTGACCCACAAATTGACGTGGCAGTGGGCCCTCATGTGACATGTGGCACGCCATGTCATCCTTATGGGACCACATTTATTTGACGTGGCACTTGACGTGTCAAGTGACCTATCAGGGTCAACTGCCATGTGGCCGTTGATGTGGTCGTTGATGTGGCTCGCCACATGGACAGCCATTTGGCATGTGGGACCATTTAAGAACAAACCATCAATTCCTACCATACACCAATTCCGACCTGAGCAATTCCTACCATGTCAAATGGTAGGAATTGACACCAATTCCTACCGATTTACCCCCAAAACCTACCATTTTCGTGGTAGGAAAAGGCCGTTTTTGGTGTAGTGCCTCTTTATCATACCCATCAATGACTCCCTCCAAAAGAGAACATAAGTGCTTGAAATGATATACGAATTTTCAGAGTATTGTCAATGTATCTAACTATGTCATATTGTCATTGACCCTGCAGGTTGTTTTGTGGAGACACATAGCAGGTCAAAGTATTTACCAAATGGTCCTTCTGTTCGTGTTCAATTTTGTAGGGAAGCAAATTCTGGGACTGAACGGTTCAGATGCTACCATAATTCTCAATACCTTCATATTCACTACTTTTGTAGGAGACACAAAAGTTTAAGAGGTGGTGGATGTAGGAGGTACACATGGTACAACTTTAAATTTTAGTAGAGGCTAATTTGTAGCTGTATGTTTACCTTTTTTTTCCCTTTACCCACATATCTAATTTGTAGTTACAATTTTTTTTTAAATTTGGGTGTATTTTCAGAATCATGTAATATAAATGGTTGCATATATATAGTGAATGGTCCAGTTTTTATTTTTTTTACGCTTGGCTAGATAACGGTTTATTTAATATAAGCTCAGAAACTAATATCTAATGGTAACAAATACATCAAAATTTTAATAAATACTGATGTGTAAAATCTAAATATACATCAATTTTATTGTGGAAAAACTGATGTCTAACATAAAGATATACATCACATTTTTCTATAAATACTGATGTTTATAAGTTCATTAGACATGAGTATAGGATGATGTCTAAGATGACAATAGACATCAATTTATTTGCTAGAAAATTGATGTCTTAGAGCTAAATAGACATCGGTTTCTGACCGATGTCTAAGATAGACATCACCGACTAAGACATCGGTTGGCAAACAACATAGACATCGGCCATAAACCGATGTCTATTGACTTTGTTCTCTTAATTTGTTCATCTAGGAAGTAATTCTTATATATCTGTACATTTACATGTTTTTTCTTGAGTTTCTCATCGATTTAATAATCTCTATGCTAGCTATATTCATAAAATGAATTGATTAAAAACTTTTCGTGTTATCTTTGTAGAAGGCTGGTAGCAAGCAAACCGCTAGTAAGTCTATTCGAGGAAAGGTTCCGAGAAAGCAACTCAAAATAAAGGTTACATCTTTAATGCCAATAATAGCATACAATGTGATCTATCTAATGCTAAATTTTATGCGTCTTCTCCTCCGTCACACTGTTCATACGCGCTCGAACCACTGACGGATTCAGGAAGCCACATGGATATTGTCTAGGAACACCTTCACTTACGTATATATTTATCAATTCATGTTACTTTTGCAATATCATTTCATAGTTCTTGCCCAATATCATTTCCTAGACGATGGTGAATAAGAATGTACCATATATAAAATGAGGATTAAGATCTAATATCATGCCTTGATTTTTTTTAAACAACAGTACTATACTAATTAAATATGCATATGCACACATCACACATGTATTTATATAAATGTACATCAATATACAAAAACATATGGAACAAATTGAAAGAGAAAGAGATTTAAGGCGCCAAATTCAAAATTTTCAAATTTTTTCAAAATTGCGGTCGAATTAACGAGTTGAATTTAATAAATTCGACTGGTTTTTGCTAAATTCCACTCGTCTAAAATCGACGAGACTTTTGCAGTCGAATTTAGATAAATTTGACTGGTTCCAGTCGAATTTAGCTAAATTCGACCGCAAAATTTCGGTCGAATTTAGCCATATTTCTTGTAGTGTGGCCCCATTAGAAACTTGTAACCATCCAATCAAAACATAATCCCCCTACCTATATAAACACAATTTCCCCCCTCCCCATTTGTTCATCAAACTTTCATATCTCTCACTAGGAAGTGAAAAAGATAGAATGAATTGCTTAAGAGATTTGGAGAAGAATTATAGGGAGGTAATTAAGTGACTCTCTCGTCTTAATTTGTTCATCTATGAAGTACTTCATATAGATCCATAAATTTTGAAGTTTTTTCTTGGGTTAGTGATCTATATAATTATCTTTATGCTACCTATATTCATCAAAGGAATCGATTAATACATTTTCATGTTTTCTTTCTAGTTGGATCCTACCAAGCAAACCGCCATTAAGTCTACCAGAGGAAAGGTTCGGAGAAAGCAACTTGAAATAGAGGTTACATCTTAATTGGCAATAATAGAATACCTTGTGATCTATCTATTGCTAAGTTTTCGTGTCTTCTTCTCCATCACAGACTGCTCAAATGCGTGCTCCAACCACGGGTGGATTTAGGAAGCCACATAGATATCGTCCACGAACAATTGCCCTTCGGTATTCATTTATCAATTTATGTTATTTTTTCAATATTATTTCATAGTTATTGACCAAGGGTAATCACACTCTAATTACTTGTAGTGACATTCGTAAGTGTAAGTATCAGAAGACTATCGAGCAATTGTTAGTTTGTAGTTGCCGAAAGATTCGCATTTCCGGATCCATGGTGCCATTGCTTTACAGGAGGCATATGAGACATACCTCGTAGGCCTGGATACCAATGTATGTGAAACCTATGCGATTGAAAGAATAGTTATTGATTCTAATAGGTACTAAGGTGAGGACGAGGAGCATGTGAAAAAGATTTAGGCTATGAATACATTTGAGAAACACTTGAAAAACACTAGGAATCTAGTTTGGCTCCATTCCAGCAGCTATCAGGAATAGTCTAGTGGATACAATCGAGAATGCATTTCAACTAGGGGGATGGCAACCAACCGCTAACAGAGATGTATGAGTTCGCGTACAAGATGCAAGAGGTTGAGCACACATCCAATCAAATATTGACCATATATTATAGATCTGGTTTGTATTAGGCTAGTGAGTTGCCTAAGCATCTATCGATTTTTATTGTATTTATTTACTTAGTCAGTTGCTTAGGGAGCCACCAGCCAATAAAAACCAACCCCATTCTAGCCAATATTGCATGTGTGCTCAACCTCTTGCAT
Source organism: Heracleum sosnowskyi (assembly GCA_030848705.1). Taxonomy (NCBI): domain Eukaryota; kingdom Viridiplantae; phylum Streptophyta; class Magnoliopsida; order Apiales; family Apiaceae; genus Heracleum; species Heracleum sosnowskyi. The sequence goes on along the minus strand of CM061242.1, from coordinate 109,273,606 downwards.
CTTGTACGCGAACTAATCAGCCTCTTCTAGGCATTGATTGCCATCCCACCAGTGAAATCCATTCTTGATAGCATCCTCCAGACTATTCTTGATAGGTGCTGCAATGAACCCAAACTAGATGCCCCAAATGAGATTCCTAGTGTTTTTCAAGTAAATCTCAAATCAATTCATGGCCAGAATCTTTTTTGCATGCTCCTCGTCTTCATCTTTATTCCTTTCAGCAAAGGGTGGATTTGTGTAGAGGCCTACATTCTCGAAGCATTTTGCATATTCTTGAAATGTAACAATTTACTACTAAGTGTGATCTTTATGTACTTTTCATTAGTGGGATAAAAAAGAGCTCCCGCATCGATAACACCCTTGTAAAATTCAGAACCACTTATGTTTGGCGGTTCTTCAATGTTTCGATTACCTCTGGTTTCTCCATCATTATTATTTGGGCCGCTGGTATCTCGTAACAATGTCTCTGAATCAAAAGATTGTTCATTTGTTTGACGATGCTTTCGCCTTTACTTTCAATTTTTTCACCATGTGGATCCCGCAGTTTATAAGCTCCCCAAAAACCATTGGAAATTAAGTCATATTCAACTTCATCAATTTTGAAACAATAACCATTTTAACAACTGGTACATGGACACCTTGTTTTTCCCCCTCATCCCATTTTCTATTTCAAATTATATGAATGTTTTTACACCGTTCTCAGATTCATCCCTCGATGAAAGAAATTGTCCATCTATACGTTGACTCTGTTGAGTATTAATCTAAACAGATGTTTATTTATTTTGTTTAAATAAATCAACGTGTATAAGTTTTATGAACGTTGTATTAGAGAGACTTAGTCTCAGGTAGTTGCTAGCTAATAGGAGTCCAGTTTAGGAGTTGTGGAGGAAAACCAGGAGCTACTTTTCTATTTTGTAGGAGTCGTGCTGTTGGTATACATCATATATATGGTGTATATGTTTGTCTAGTTTTAATCATCAAGTTGTATGCTTTCCATTCAGAAATAAATCAAACAGTTCTGTTTCTTTCATATATATTCTTTCACCTGGTATCAGAGCCTCTACATAGCCAGCACCACATTCAACCGAGATGGAGTCAGGCAAGAGCAAAGAGAGCCATTTTGGCTTGAGTTATCCGATGCTCACGAAAACGAATTACACTGCTTGGGCGATGAAAAAGAAAGTGTTTATGCAGGCACACGGTGTATGGGATGCAATCGAAGCTAAAGATCCAAAGGTTCCAGAGGCTCCAGTTGACGATAAAATGGACAAACGTGCCTTAGCTATTATCTACCAAGGGATTTCTGAAGACCTATTGTTAACTCTTGCAGAAAAGAAAACCGCGAAAGATGCATGGGGAGCTATCAAGACTGTAAGTTTAGGTGCTGACAAGGTTAAAAAGGCTAAAGCACAGACTCTTAAGGCTGAGTTCGAGTCTATGAACATGAAGGAGACAGATCAGTTGGATGATTTTTGTATGAGACTCAATGGTCTTGTCACGAATATCAGGGCATTGGGGGAGAAAGTTGAAGAGGCATATGTTGTAAAGAAGTTACTAAGAGCAGTCCCACCCAAGTTCCTCCAAATAGCTTCTGCTATCGAACAATTCGGGGACTTGGAAGCCATGTCGGTTGAGGAGGTGACCGGCTCACTTAAGGCTCATGAAGAACGCCTTAATGGACAAAACGACAGCAAGGAAGGGGGACAACAGCTCTTATTAACCGCTGAGGAGTGGGCAAAACGTGAGAACAGCAGTGAAAAACTGTTACTCACCTGTGAAGAGTGGCTTCGAAAGTCACAAAGAGGAAACATATCTGGAGGGAATGATTTCCGTAGCAGTGCAGGTGGTCGTGACAGGTTTGATCGAAGCCGAGTGAAGTGCTTCAACTGTGGAGCTTACGGGCACTATGCTGCTGAGTGCCGCAAGCCGAAGAAGGACAGGATGCAGAGGGGCGAAGCAAATTTACTACAAACAACTGATGACGAGCCTGCATTGTTGATGGTTGAAAAACACGACGTTGCAGAGGATGTAGTATTTTTGACTGGTGATGAAACTCCAACTGGAAAACAGGAGATTGAGACAAACGCTTGGTATTTAGACAATGGGGCTAGTAACCATATGACAGGGTGCAGGGAAAAATTTGACACATTGGACAGAACGATAAAGGGACAAGTGAAATTCGGAGATGGGTCGTTGGTAAAAATAGAAGGGAAAGGGTCTATTAGAATGGTGTGCAAGAATGGTGAAACAAAGATGCTGCATGGAGTATATTTCATTCCTACACTTCGTAGCAATATCATAAGCCTTGGGAAATTATCTGAAGAAGGAAATCGTGTGGTCCTCAATGGTGATTTTCTGTGGATTTACGACAGCTGTGGCCGGCTACTTATGCAAGTTAAAAGGTCTGGAAACCGTCTCTACAAAATCTATATTGAAGACAGAAAACATATGTGCCTCCTTACGAAATCAGAAGAAGCAGCCTGGTTGTGGCACCCGCGACTCGGTCACGTAAATTTTAAAGCAATGGAATTGATGTCCAGAAATAATATGGCTCATGGGCTACCAGTTTTTACTCAGCCAAAAGATCTTTGCAGTGGCTGTCTCCTCTCCAAACAAACTCGTAAGCCATTTCCGTCTAAGTCAAATTATATGTCTAACACTGCTTTAAATTTAATACATGGAGATATTTGTGGACCCATATCACCACCGACACCGGCGGGAAATCGTTACTTTCTATTGCTTGTTGATGACTTTAGCAGAATGATGTGGGTTTATATGCTTAAAACTAAAAGTGAAGCATTGAATCATTTCAAAAGTTTCAAGTCTTTGGTTGAAAATGGAGCTACGCACGACATTAAGGTGTTTAGAACGGACCGGGGCGGAGAATTTTGCTCAAAAGACTTTGAATTATTCTGTGAGAATGTAGGTATTTTAAGACATTACACGGCACCGTATACACCACAACAAAACGGTGTCGTTGAGCGTAGAAATCGGACAGTTGTTGCCATGGCCAGGAGTCTTTTACAAGAACGAAATCTGCCTGCCAAGTTTTGGGGAGAGGCTGTTCGACACGCTGTTTACATCCTCAACAAATTGCCTACACGAGCTCTGTCAAAACTATCTCCCCACGAAGCCTGGTATGGTAAGAAACCAAGTGTTGATTATCTAAAAGTGTTTGGTTGTCTCTCTTATATGAAGGTTCCAGCCGTTCATACTCAGAAACTCGACCCCCGGAGCAAACAAGTGGTTTATTTTGGTCGAGAACCAGGCACCAAAGCCTTTAGGGTGTTTGATCCCGTTTCTGGTCGCATACATGTTAGTCGCGACGTCACGTTTGATGAGGCAAAAGGCTGGGATTGGATACACTCAAGTACTGATACTGCGCACCCAGGAAATCATTTTATATTGGAGGAGTTTATTGCCGATTCTCCAACTATCTCAGACTCCACTGTCTCGACACTACGCCATAGATGGCCGGATGCAATACTTATAAATTGCAACGCCCACTTTGTGTTACAATTGATACACTATTTTTTAACTACTGCAATACTTCGGAGACAGTGTTACATTACACATAAACGTTCTGTTGCAATAGGACGGACTCTGTTGCAAAAGACTCCTTGTGTTACTTTATCGACACAGTGTTGCATTTGATTTCAATTAATAATTAATTTTTAATTAATTTTTAATCAAAAAATAATATTAAAAAAGGTGGGGCCCACAGAAAAAAGTGGGACCCACAAGTGGGAACCACTAATTTTTCTATTTTGTATTTAAAAATTAATTAATAATTAATTTTTAATTAATTTTTAATTAACTTTTAATCAAAAAATAATATTAAAAAAGGTGGGGCCCACAGAAAAAAGTGGGACCCACTAATTTTTCAATTTTTTATTTAAAAATTAATTAATAATTAATTAATAATTAATTTTTAATTAATTTTTAATCAAAAAATAATATTAAAAAAGGTGGGGCCCACAGAAAAAAGTGGGCCCCACAAGTGGGTCCCACTAATTTTTCTAGTTTTTATTTAAAAATTAATTAATAATTAATTTTTAATTAATTTTTAATCAAAAAATAATATTAAAAAAGGTGGGGCCCACAGAAAAAAGTGGGCCCCACTAATTTTTCTATTTTTTATTTAAAAATTAATCAATAATTAATTAATAATTAATTTTTAATCAAAAAATAATATTTACAAAGGTGGGGCCCACAGAAAAAAGTGGGCCCCACTAATATTTCTATTTTTTATTTAAAAATTTATTAATAATTAATTTTTAATTAATTTTTAATCAAAAAATAATATTAAAAAAGGTGGGGCCCACAGAAAATGTGGGCCCCACAAGTGGGTCCCACTAATTTTTCCATTTTTTATTTAAAAATTAATTAATAATTAATTTTTAATTAATTTTTAATCAAAAAATAATATTTAAAAAGGTGGGGCCCACAGAAAAAAGTGGGACCCACTAATTTTTCTATTTTTTATTTAAAAATTAATTAATAATTAATTTTTAATTAATTTTTAATCAAAAAATAATATTAAAAAAGGTGGGGCCCACAGAAAAAAGTGGGCCCCACAAGTGGGTCCCACTAATTTTTCAATTTTTTATTTAAAAATTAATTAATAATTAATTTTTAATTAATTTTTAATTAATTTTTAATCAAAAAATAATATTAAAAAAGGTGGGGCCCACAGAAAAAAGTGGGACCCACAAGTATGACCCACTAATTTTTCTATTTTTTATTTAAAAATTAATTAAAAATTAATTAATAATTAATTTTTAATTAATTTTTAATTAAAAAATAATATTAAAAAAGGTGGGGCCCACAGAAAAAAGTGGGACCCACTAATTTTTCAATTTTTTTTTAAAATTAATTAATAATTAATTAATAATTAATTTTCAATTAATTTTTAATCAAAAAATAATATTAAAAAAGGTGGGGCCCACAGAAAAAAGTGGGACCCACCAATTTTTCTATTTTTTATTTAAAAATTAATTAATAATTAATATTTAATTAATTTTTAATCAAAAAATAATATTAAAAAAGGTGGGCCCACAGAAAAAAGTGGGACCCACTAATTTTTCAATTTTTTATTTAAAAATTAATTAATTATTAAAAATTAATTAATTTTTAATCAAAAAATAATATTAAAAAAGGTGGGGCCCACAGAAAAAAGTGGGACCCACTAATTTTTCAATTTGTTTTTTAAAAATTAATTAATAATTAATTAATAATTAATTTTTAATTAATTTTTAATCAAAAAATAATATTAAAAAAGGTGGGCCCATAGAAAAAAGTGGGACCCACTAATTTTTCTATTTTTTATTTAAAAATTAATTAAAAATTAATTTTTATTTAATTTTTAATCAAAAAATAATATTAAAAAAGGTGGGTCCCTAAACCTTAAACCCTAAACCTTAAACCCTAAACCCGGACCCTAAACCCGTATAAATTTTTAATTGATTTCTTCGACGATCCAACCGTACGGATGTTAAAAGATACTCATTTTAGTGTTGGGAAAAAATAATCAAAAAATATAAAAGTCTGGTTATGCCGCATCTTTCCAGAAACGTTGGAAGAGTATTGCTTTCAAGAACGGGACATGTGTCAGATTCACTGAATTATTTTTTCAATTGATTTCTTCGACGATCCAACCGTACGGATGTTAAAAGATACTCATTCTAGTGTTGGGAAAAAATAATCAAAAAATATAAAAGTCTGGTTATGCCGCATCTTTCCAGAAACGTTGGAAGAGTATTGCTTTCAAGAACGGGACATGTGTCAGATTCACTGAATTATTTTTTCAATTGATTTCTTCGACGATCCAACCGTACGGATGTTAAAAGATACTCATTCTAGTGTTGGGAAAAAATGATCAAAAAATATAAAAGTCTGGTTATGCCGCATCTTTCCAGAAACGTTGGAAGAGTATTGCTTTCAAGAACGGGACATGTGTCAGATTCACTGAATTATGTTTTCAATTGATTTCTTCGACGATCCAACCGTACGGATGTTAAAAGATACTCATTCTAGTGTTGGGAAAAAATGATCAAAAAATATAAAAGTCTGGTTATGCCGCATCTTTCTAGAAACGTTGGAAGAGTATTGCTTTCAAGAACAGGACATGTGTCAGATTCACTGAATTATTTTTTCAATTGATTTCTTCGACGATCCAACCGTACGGATGTTAAAAGATACTCATTCTAGTGTTGGGAAAAAATATAAAAGTCTGGTTATGCCGCATATTTCCAAAAACGTTGGAACAATATTATTTTCTGGGAATATGACACGTCTTAGATTCAATGAATAATTTTTTGGAAATTATCAAAAATATTGTCGTAACATTCAGATTTTGAATTTATTTTTATATTTTAAATCAGTTATAGTATATTAATATTTTTTTAATTATATTATGTAATTACACATGTTTTTTGCTAAATTTTAAAATATAAATTCTGTTTTTACAGAAATTAAATTATAACACAGTATTTCACGGGCGGCAAATTTCCCCCCCAAACTGAATTATTGGAACATCTCACTTCCCCCCTTTGACGAAAATTCACATCTCACTTTCTCTCCACTCTCTCTTTCTCTCCGCTCTCTCTTTCACTCCGCTCTCTCTTTCACTCCACTCTCTCTTTCAATTAACTGTGGGTTTCTGTGGGGCATTTCACGGCTACATTTCACTTTCAATTAAATGTGGGTTTCTCTCTCTCGCATTTCAGGTAACTGTGGGTTTTTGTTTACTTTCTCTTTCGCATTTCTTCACTTTTCAATTAGGGTTTAATTGATTGGGGGTTGCAATTAGGGTTTTAATTGGGGGTTGTAATTAGGGTTTTAATTGGGGCTTTCAATTAGGGTTTCAATTGGGGGTTGCATATGCGAGCCCTAATCAAACTCCATCTTCTCCGTCTTCGTGTAGTCAATTTGCAAACCAAAGGCCTTGTTTCTGAGTTTCCCCCAAACCCTAGATCGAGAAAGCTGGCTGAACATCTAGCCTCTATATTCGGTACAGAGAAGGACAGAGTGAACTGCCCTTTCTACTTCATGATCGGACACTTTGAGGTTGTTATTAGCTCTCTCTCTCCACTACAACAAAAACGACTAAATTCAACTGTCAAAATTCGGTTGAATTTAGTATAAATTCAACGGAAAACGGTTGAGTTTATATTAAATTCAACCGCAAGCTTCCGGTTGTATATAAGGCCGTTACATTTAACAGTTCGGTTGAATTTAGCATCAGATTCAACCATTTTCGGTTGAGTTTAGATATATTATTTTCAACCATTTCCCGTTTAAATAAACTTAAGGATTTTTGAAAAACTTTGAAATTTAGAATTTGAATTCCACCAAAACAAATTATTTTCCCGCCAACAATTCAGCCGCCAAAAAATTTATTCTGAAAATTTATTTTCCCGCCAACAATTCTAAATTCAACCGAATCTTGTTGAATATGATTGTCCCAAAATCAACCAACTTTGGTTGATTTAATTTATGTTTTGCCACTTGTGCACCTTAAATTCAACCGATGTCAGTTAAAAATACTTGACTATATAATTTTTTTCCAACCATTTACAGTTGAATTTAATATACCATATTGTACCATTATTTTCACTATTGAATTGCCTCTACAATTCCTGGTTCTAATCTAATGGTCCAGTAAACATGAGAAGATATATACACAAACGATTAGGTCCAAAATAAAATCCAGATAATAATATTGCATTGATACATGAAATAAGTTTGATGCCTCATGTCTAGAACATAATACTCTAATTAAAGGTCTTAGAACAAAAGCAAAGATGCAGAGATTTTAAGACGAGAAATAACAAAAAACACTCTTAGGGGAAAAGAGGATAGCGGTTCTCTAACTCCTCTAAAGTAACATGATAGACATCTTCATGCTGGTTTATCGGGGTCTGTGATCTTGTAGCCTGCAATTAAGAAAATAAACTTTAGATGTAGTATTAAAACTAGACAACAGATTGTAACTTCAAACTTATTTGTAGCCAACTAAGTTGAAGAACTTAGACACATACCAAATAACTTATTTTTTATTGTTGGCTTAACTTAACATACCAAATAATTTGTTACTACATATTTTTCTTTCTTCCTGTTCAAACAGATTACTACAAATAAGCTTCCACTTAACAAAGGTATGTTATTTAAATTGCGTAAATAGGAGAAGAACAACAATAAATATGAAGCTTCATAAAACACACAAAGCTCAAACCCCATGTACAAACTTTTGTATGATAGACAAAAAAAACTGATTTTTCTGCTTATTACTTGTGACATAAATACTTAGCAAATAAAATGAGGAACAGGCATGCCCTATGAGTTCCTAAGAAACAACTTGCATTTATAAACTCTTTTCGTGTGTATTTTGTGTGTAAAAAAATTGCATTATATTTAAATTATTACCTCTAGGATAACCTTTTTGTAACGCTCAAAGAGAGGAGGAGTCATTTGTGCAGCTATTCGGATATACTCTTCCCATAAGATTTTAGATGTTGGATCTTCTCCATTTGGATAAGCACGAGTAGCCAATTTCTGCACCTCTTCGTCAAGTCTGGCACGTGTCACCTCAATCTCGTCTATAGCCTCAACCATGTTAGTCACCTCTGTCATGACCTTCCCGATCATAGAGTATGCACGCTCTGGAATGCGTTCTGGAGAGATGGATAAAACAGATTGTGAAGTTGTATATTTGGCAGCTCCATCTAATCCAAGAATCTCTGGAAGTGTATGCCGCGGAAACATAAGCACCTTCCCCTTTTTTGGTGGACAAACTTCCAACAATAGCTCGACCTCCCGTTTTCTTTGGGAGCCAGGAGATGGTGTTACATTCTGAGAACATCCCTCGTGAGAACTGTCCTCCTGAGAATTGCCTTCTTGCATAGTACGTTCCACAACAGCCTACATTACATAAAAACCTAATAAGACCCACTCAAAATTTATATCCTAATATTACATAATATAATGCAATATTAGCAAAAGGAGGGGAGAGGTTGTGATGTTGCAGCAGTGAATATTTAAGCAATTGATTCAGGTATTTGGTTTAATTGCAAAAAATCAGATAAATGGTTTCAATGCAAACTCCACTAGTGAAAAAATATGATCAGACAAAACTATTAAATAGAGGGTATTGTGCAGCTAAATATATCAGAATATAGCACTTACTCCATTTATGGTTAGAAGGAATCAGAATATAGAACTGAAGTAGTAATTTTCGACAAGTAGTGATATTTACCTTTTACTTGTTTCTCTTTTTTATTCCTTAATAGAAATCTAGCACATGTATTGATATGAACTATAAATTATTTGAAATATTTTTTGTAGGTCCCTTGTATGGGGGCATTTTTGTTTGTGCTTTGATGGTCAGAAGCTTCTTGATGACAGCCAGTTAAAACAGCTTTGATGGTCAGAAGCTTCTCAATCTCAGGTTTAGAGGTTAAAACAGCCAGTGGTCAATATATTTTCCTCCTTTACTTGTGACATCTTAGTTGTAAGAGTGTTCTTTTCCTAAATGTGAATTCAATTTAAGTCTGAACTACCTCTGAAAGTTCCCTCCTTTTTTTCTCCCTGTCACAACAGAAGATGTTCTAACAATTAGCCTGTCAATTTTTTTTTATTTTCCCCCAAAAAATCAGGGCTGAAACTAATATATTATTACATTTTTTTCTCTGCTTAGAGATTTTTAAAACCTTGTAATTTTATATCCTGTCAAATTTTATATCCTATCAAATTTAGGGTAGGTCTTGCCATTGCACCATTACAGAAGAAAATGGAATTTATTTTAAGATAAGTAATTTCTATTTTATTTGACACGAAGTAATTTCTTTTAATTCCTATATTAAAAGGTCAGTCTCTACTTATAAAACATAATATAATAAGGGAGGAGGATACTATGGAAAAAATTAAGTAAAGAACATACTTTGAGTTTTTTTCCTATTTCTTCCACCTGTCCATTCTTCTTGTACGAAACATCAAACTTTTCCAGGATAGTGAGAGGTTTTTTGTTTTTCTTCTCTAGTTCCTACAGAAAAAGGAAACAAAGACATTGCATAACATATTCCAAATTGAAAAAACAATAGAACGGTTTGTCGTGATGAGATTAGAGCACAAAGTTGACCTGGTTGATTTTCTATTCATTAGCTAATGTCCAGTATTTTTTAATACATAAAAATAGTACCTCGTAACGTTGGTCAAATGGCTTCGCTCCACTGCTGTGATTAATCTCAGACTTCTTGACGTTTACCCTACCATTTTCCGACATCTTGGAAAATCCCTCAGTTTCCCAGTAATCAACAAGACCATTCCATGCATTTTCAGATAAGTAGTATGGGGCGCAACTACGAAGATTTGCAGTTGTGTCGCCCTTAGCATGTGCCTCGTCAACCCTCATCAGACCATCACTCTTCCAGCCATTCGTATAACTTTTTATATTATTTTTCAAATGCTTCCGGACCACTGCATCCCCCTCCAGCTCTTTAACTTTATCACCATTAAATTCTGGTGGGTACTCATAATATTCCTTTCAAGCAAAAATATTAGAACTTTTAACATAAAAACTTTTATAAAAATAACAAGATCATAAAAATTGACAAGTGCTGAAAATGTGCATGTACCATCATACCTTAAAATCCTCTATGCACTCGTTCAAAAATGTCTCTCGAGCCCGTCCCTTTTGTTTTGCTGTATCATAATCCCAACGCGTTCTTACAATTGCTTTAAGCGTCTTCTTGTAATGAGGCTCCTTAATGCTACAAAAATTTGCAATATCATAATTGAGAAGTAATAATTTTCTGCAAAAAAACTAACAAGACTAAATGTATATATAATATGTATATTACTTTTTTTTGTTTATGAAGGTTACGACACCAAGTTTGGGTTCTCCTAATTGTGGCTTCTTTTTATAATCACCATCACAAATGCTACGTGAAGCTCTCGCAAATTTAATACCATCAGCCCCAACTTGTTCCTCATCGTTGCCCTCTCCTTCATCACCACCCTCTTCATTACCCTCCTCATTCTGATTTTCTACATTACCTCTACCAACATCTTCTCTTCTCCCTCCCTGGCCCCGTCCCCCAACCCTATTTCTATCTCTCCCATCTCCCTCGTTTCCGGTAACCCTGCTCCTAGCGCTCCTACTACCACTAGCCCCCACTGCCATCAAGATAATAAAGAGAACTAGCAGCCAACAAGTCTTAAGCATTTCCTGTAATTATTAGCAAATTATTAGCAAATTATCAGCACAACTTCAAATTATCAGCACAACTAGCACACTAAAAAATCAGCGACAAAAAGAATACAGATGTAACAACATCAGCAGACAAAAAGGAAACCATAATAATGAAGACAAATAAAGAATGCTCTGTAAAAGTCTTATTCTCAAGGATGTAATGAGATTTCTGGTGGATGGATGGAACGGTCATGACAATACTCCTGTCTTAGTATATAGCCATTCAAATCAGTTAGAATGGTCGCTTGGCAATAAATAATGCAATGGTCACCATGCTTTTAGAAAATTGACATTTTCGCTCTTTTAATTCTTTTGCTTTTGCTGCATCCTTATATTAGATTTAGTTCCATCATTACCTAATCTCAATCTATATAAGTTTATCGACAATTTGGTAGGCTATTAGTACTTGATAAAAGGATCAGTTTTAACATAACTCAGAATGTGCCAACTCAGAATTACTTATATCAGTTTTCGTCTTCTGATGAGTAACTCATTTTCCTGAACAATGTGCCAAAATTGGAAACGTAATCAAAACCCTGAAACCAAATCTCGAATCTACTGTTAGAGCTAGATAACACATATAGCATAAACTACATAGTTCCCTGGTGATGAGAAACAACCAACCGAATATTTAAACGCCCTCGTAGCACTCAATATATACAATCACTTGTGGCCGGTATTAATATTAACTACACATTGGACACAAGCAACCACACAAAATATACTAAATCTAACCCTAGAGCATTTGAATGTAATGTCCTAGTAGCCAAAAACAAGTCAAGTTAAAACAACTTTTTAGACTGTAGAAATGAAACTAAAACTGTAAATAAAAATGATAAATCTGTAACATATTACGCATCTGGAAGAATTAAAATACCACGAGATGGTTATTCGGATTTTAGTTGTAGATGCAATTAGTATAGTACATAATAATATTTAGTCCATGTATATATCTATGTGAACATTAAACAAAGAGATTTTGACTGAAACATTTAACAGAGATTTTGTATACTAATACTTAATTAATCTAGATTTTATTGATTTTATAGATTTTGTGAACTTCAGTCTCTTATATTGACAGTAGATGAGCATTAGCAAGACTGTAGGCAAATTTTTGTTTAGTCTGCATATATTCGTTCGGAATCAAGTTTTATGATCAACAGACTAGTGATTTCATGATTTACTTTATCTAAATTTGTGATCATTTTATTGAGCAGAAGAGTGGCTGATAGATGCAGAGGATGAAAGCATTGGAATTTCAAAACTTAATCCAGATATACCGCTGATAGACAATCCACTCAATCTCAGGTGAGCTACTATCAGTTTTGCACTTGAATCTTTGTACACAGAAGTCGGCATAGTACTTGCTAATATAATATTGAAACTCAGAATAGTACTTCCTGAATTTTTCAAGCTAGACATGAATATGCATTTATATAATACAACTACACTCTAAATTGATTTAAACTAACTACAAGATAACATATAAAAGGTTATTACTCTTTTTAGTGTAGTGTATACATAAAGTTATAAAAACAAGATACTTGTTTAACTTTTGATATTGAGCATATGACAAGATAGAATATAGGAGGCTAATGAGGTGTTAATTTCTGTAGGTGTTAATTTCTGTAGGTTGAACAACTGGCTAAGTACTCGTTCCCCGGCTGACATCTATGTTCTTGGGTACTAATTACTATAATCTACTTTGTCGAATTTACCTATTTTTGGTTTTTGCTAGTGTAAAGGGTTTTATTCTGTAACCTGTTGACCAACTTTTTTATTTCCTTGTCAATCATAAATCAGATTTCAGGGTATCGTCCCTCTGAACACAAACATATAAACATTTAAAGTTTTCATTTAATCCATCAAAAAATATATAAACATATAAACTTACTTTTGTAGCAACACTTTCCCGCGCCTCAGCTTTTGTGAAGAAATAAGAAACCAAAACACCAACTACTAGTGGACTCGGCTTCACAAACTGATTAAAACACAAAAGAAGCAAAAAGGAGTTGAGTACAGAGTAGTATTGGTACAAAATTAAATCCCAAATTGAAATTCCCAAAATCATCTCAAACAAATCAAAATTAAAACCCTAATTGAGAATCCATATAAACCCTAATCCCAAAAGATGAATAAATACAAAAATACACATTCGGAAATGAACAAACCCTGAATTCATACCTTTTGAGACGTACTCTGGAGATTTGAGAGGTTTGTGAGAGATTTATGAGATATTTTTGAGAGGTTTCTGAGAGATTTATAAAAGGTTTTTGAAATTTGTGAGATTTTTGGGAGATTTTTGAGAGGTTTGTGAGATTTTGGTGAGAGATTTGCCGCGTTGTGAGAGGTTTTCATTGTGAGATTTGTGTAATTTTTGAGAAAGAAGAAAAGAGTTGAGCGGGTTGTGATGTAGAAAGAAGAAGAGCGGCGTTGTGATACATATGACCTAGGGGTATTAGTTGGGTATCCTGTTAATGTAAAAAAAGAAAAACACATAATAATAGTACCCAATTATATTACAAATTTGAAGTCTAATCATAATAGAATATATAAATTCAAGTGTTAAACATAATCATCTCAATAATCACAAATTTAATATAAATTTGGTAGAATTAAAAAGAATATTAAACCACCACATCATCATCGCTCTCACTTTCTTCCTCAACACTCATGTCTTCGTCATTGTTACTATTGTGTTCTTCGTTGTAGTCTTCCACCGAATTGTAGTTGTAGTCCTCCACCGAATTATCATTCTCAACAAACCTCAAATCAATGAAAAAATTTGTAGGATCATGAATAATCACCGGTTCAACACGAGAAGATGAAGTATTTGAAACATCATTTTGCAAAGCATCATCATTTGAGATAGAGTTCTTCTTTGACAACACTTCTTCATTGACAAAACGACTCTTCGTTGTCAAAACCGTGTACCATGATGATTTTGCATTTGAAATATTTCGCGCATAATAAACTTGATGAGCTTGACTAGCCAAAACGAACACATCTTCGGCATTTAGTGTTGATCTAACATCCACCGTAGTAATTCTATTTCTATCCACTTTGACATGTGTTGTATGATCAAACCAATGACATTTGAATAATATAACTTTATGCCCATTATGATAGTGAAGTTCAAGTATTTCTTCAATTCGACCATAATAATTTTCAACACACTCCTTGTAAGAAGTTCCTATATATAAATGAGTAAATTTCTTAGGTACAAATTATGTAGCAATATAACAAGTAAAATAACATTGGATACGAGTAATGAAGTACCAAAATTAATAAATAAAACAACATTATATCTAAGATAAACTTCTTACCAAGGACAAGAACACCGGAATTTGGTGAAGTGCGTTCATTAGGATTTGCACAACCAAATTTATAACCATTACAGTAGCAACCATTATAAATATCCACGTCACGCATCGGACCTCTTATCAAATCTTTAAATTTGTGTTTGAGTTTAGGGTCATCCGCTACCTAATTATATAATGAATGAACCACACACATATATATAAGGCCTCTTCATTGCAATATTTAAAGATAACAACAAACATTTGTATATATATTTGAAACGTACCCTTCTTTCAAACCAATTTGTAAATTGATCATTTTGAAATCTTTCTTTTGATGCATCATCAAATTCTGGGTATTGTCTCTGTACCAACTTGTGAAACTCCCTATAAAACAACAATGATTAGTAAAATAAAATAAAGCATATAAAAAGTATGAGTTAAAAGATCTTACCCCAAGTACTTTGCAACCTCCGGCGTATTAATAAGAACATAATATTTGATGAGTCTATGTTCATCAACAGTCAAGATTCTATGTCTTTTTTTAACAATGGGTTTTGCCGGGTGTGTGTACACCTCTAACAAGTTGGGATCCCTGCACTTTTTGGGTGCCTCGTTACGACGCAATCGGTTATGCACTGTTTCGACTTTGGATTCAAAGTATAGAGAACAAAAGTGCACACATTCCTCCTCGATGTAGCGTTCAGCCATTGAACCCTCCGGATGTGCTTTGTTCCTAACTTTCATCTTCAACCCGTGCAAGAATCTTTCAAAAGGATACATCCATCGATATGTAACAGGGCCACCCAACTTACACTCAGTAGCCAAATGCAATGGCAAATGCTCCATGGGGTCAAAGAAACCAGGAATAAAGATGGTTTCAAACTTAGACATTATCCTCACTATATCTTTCTCCATTTTTAACAAATCAGAGTATTTCAAGGTAGATGAGCATAAATCTTGGAAGAAGTTAGACAACTCAATAATGGCATCACCAACTTGCTTCGGTAGTAAGTCACGACAAACAATAGGCAACAACTTTTGCATGAAAATATGACAGTCATGCGATTTCATCCCACGAATAGAATGTTTTTCAAAATGCACACACCTAGATATATTTGAAACATACCCATCCGGAAGTTTAAGTGTTGAAATCCACTCCAACAACTTATCAACTTGTTCCCTCAGGAGCGCATATGGAGCATGTGGCATTATGTCGCCATCTTGAAGCCATAACTCACGTCGTATACCAAGTTCCTTACAATCACGCCTTGCTTTCAAGTGATCTTTAGACTTGTTTTTATCACCCAGTATGGTGTAAAATATGTTTTCAAAAACATTCTTTTCAGTGTGCATGACATCAATATTGTGACGAAGGGCGAGTGTCTCCCAGTACGGGAGTTCAAAAAATGGAGAATAATGAGTCCAATTATGAGTCACACCATAGTCCCGGGGTTTTCTTTTGGTTGACTTTCCTGGGGGAGGAAACTGTATAAGTTCACATATTGTCTTCGCTCGTAATCCTGAGTGTCGAGCTGTAACAGATCGTGCCTCTCTTTTTCCAAACTTTGTGCTATTTCTCAATGGATCATCTGGTTCCAAAAAATATCGAGCAGTGCCAAAGAAAGAAGTTTTACCACCATTCTTGAGTTGAAAGCCTTTAATATCTCCACTACATACATTACATGCCAATTTACCCTTAGTCGACCATCCACTTAACATAGCAAGTGCTGGAAAGTCACTAATTGTCCACAGTAGTGCTGCCCTCATCTGAAAATTTGTGCGTGATGACCTATCATATGTCTCCACCCCTGTCCATAACGTTTTCAGTTCATCAATTAACGGTCGGAGATAAACATGTAGGTCTTTTGTAGGATCATTGGGACCAGGAACAATGAGAGGCATGAACATGTATGGAGCTTTCATGCACATAGATGGTGGAAGGTTATAAACAACCACCACAACAGGCCATACAGTGTAATCCCTTGCTAGGGGGTCACGAAATGGGTCAAACCCGTCACTAGAAAGGCCAAGTCTGATATTTCGTGCCTCTTTTGAAAATCTTGGAAATCTAGCATCAAAATCTTTCCATTCATCTCCATCTGCTGGGTGAGATAATTGACCTTCAACTACAACTCTATCATGGTGCCAAGTCATACACTTAGCAGTTTGCTCAGACATGTATAAACGTTGTAGTCTTGGTATAAGTGGAAAGTATCGCAAGATTTTTCTTGGAATCAACTTCTTTCTGTCATCCTTTTGATTCTTATATCGGCTTGTATGACATATATCGCAATATATCTTCTTACTATTTTCCTTGTAAAATAACATGCAATCATTCTCACAAGCATCAATCTTTTCGTATCTCATATTCAGTCCACTTATCATCTTTTTAACATCATAATATGTCTCAGGTAGGTTATGTTTCTCTGGCAGCACTGATCCAATAAGTTGAAGTAGTTCATCAAATCCCTTGTTACTACAACCATGTTTGTTCTTGAAATACAACAACTTGTTTACGAATGATAAAGTGGTAGAACTGGAACAATCCGGATAAAGTGGTTCAGAAGCACCATCCAACATCTCATAAAATTTTTTTGCTGTTGCAGTCGGTTCCTCCTCACCACCCTCGAAATATCCATGTGCATCTGCAAAATCACTAAGCATTTCACGGGCATCATACATATGATCATCTCTAAGATCAATATTACACGAACTAGTCTCGGCTTCAACTCGCGACCCACGCTTCTCACCATGAAAAATCCATTTAGTGTATGACTCCATAATTCCATACCGATACAAATCATAAGTTACATTTTCGGGTAACTTACTCCATGTATTCCCACATTCCTTACATGGACATTTTATCCTCCCCTTTGAATCAACATCCCCTTTCAAAGCAACTTTAATAAAATCTTGTACACCAAGCTTGTATTCCTCCGTTATATTATTTCTCGAATCGAACCTACGATACATCCAACTTCGATCGGATGCCATCTAATATCACATATAATTTAATTAATTTTTATAGTTAAAAACCAAACTAGATAACTAATAATATCAATAAAAATATACAAACATATTGTTAGTATAATCAATTTGTAGCTAATTATCTCTCTATTATCTTAACACTCTTAAGAACAAGTAGTAATTACACTAATTTTGTTAGTTTAATTAGCACAATAAAACATCATTTTATTCAAAAAAAACATACAATATTGACATAATTAACATAAATAATACAAATGGTAACAATAAGATGTAAAAGGAATATTTTGAATACTTACTTGGACATGAAAACTTGTAAAATTGAAGCTCAAGGTAGAGAGAAAATGGTGAAAGAGTAAAAAGGGAAATGGAGGCGACGAAAAGGAAAGGGTGCTGGGCAGAAGGGTTTACAATTGTATCGGCCAAATTCAACTAGATATGGTTGAAAATGAAAGGTTACGTGGCAGATACAAAACCAACCATAAACGGTTGAGATTGTGTTTCTATTTTCAACCATATTCGGTGGAATTTAACTCATGCCACGTCACTTCCTGTTAAAGCACAAATTCAACTAATTCCCGTTGAATTAATAACTATGAAATTACTAATTTGTTATAATTATTTAGATGTCTAATTTAAAATACATGTGAGAACTTTTAACATTTTCAACGTTTATCGAAAATATTAAAGATTTTTACATTATAATTATATAAAGTAACTTTTAAAATGTTGGATATGTAAACTAAACATTCTAGTAAACTTTTATGACTTTTATAAGTTAAGGAGTATTTATTTATTTTATGAAAGTACGCATCGAATATATACTTATAATTGTTTCCTAAAAATGAAAGATTTATAATTTTACTAATATTTGTCGAAATAAAAGTGAAAGTGTATTTCATGGTTGCCCATATATTTCAATTTGTTTTTGAAAAAATTCATTTATTTTTGAAAAAATTCATTTATTTTTGAAAAAATTGATTTATTTTTTATATTTTAGATAATTAGGAAAAAAATGAAAAGTAAATTCAATCGAATTTTGATATTGGTTGAATTTACAAAATGGGGGGAAATTTCCAGTCTTTTCAACAAAAGAGTCTTTTCATTATTCAACCGGATATTGTTGAATTTAGCGTCGGTTAAAATTATCCGGTTGCATTTAACTTTTTAGCAAGAATTTTGGCATCTGACGAAATTTAAGCATATTGAAATTCAACTGGATCTGGTTGCATTTCTTTTCGGTTGATTTTGTTCGGTTGAATTTAATGCTGGTTGAATTTGTTCGGTTGAATTTACAAAATGGGGGGAAATTTCCCGCCCTCAACAAAAGAGTCTTTTCATTATTCAACCGGATATGGTTGAATTTAGCGTCGGTTGAAATTATCCGGTTGTATTTAACTTTTTAGTGGGAATTTTGGCGCCTGGCGAAATTTAAGCATTTTGAAATTCAACTGGATCTGGTTGCATTTGTTTCCGGTTGATTTTGTTCGGTTGAATTTAATGCTGGTTGAATTTGTTCGGTTGAATTTAATCCCGGTTGAATTTATTCGGTTGAAAATGGGTCTCGGTCAAAGCTCAGACGCCATTGACTACATATTTAACAGGATTCGGTTGAATTTAATCCCGGTTGAATTTATCCGGTTGAATTTAACCACTTTTTCTAGTAGTGCTCCCTCCCTCTCTCTGTGATTGAATTAATTGATTTGGTTGTCTTATATGTGTGAATTGAGCTATATACTTCTGTGACAATCTGGCGGACCACATGGTGTGTGTATATATATGTACTATGTCTTTTTTTTAATATATTATTGAAATTAATGTTGCGGAATTTTCAGTTTCTAAACCCTTTCTTAGGATGTTAAACTGTTCTTTTCTTTTCTGTTCTTTGTGTTAGTTTATTGATCTATTCTCCCTATTTATTTATCTTGTATTTATGTTTCCCTAGTTTATTGATGTCATTTACTGTATGTCATGTTTTTATTTGTTTTTACCTTGTGAATGTTAATATGTTAAGTTGGCATGGGATGATATTAAGCCGTTGTACTTTTAGATAAGGACTCTGGAGTGATGATTCTTAGCCAAATCAGACATTAATGTGCTCCAGAGGAATGTGTTTCCTATATATATACTTGGGCTGCTTTTAAAGCAATCGAGTAGACACCTTCTGTAGAAGCGCATATGTGTGGTGATAAAATAGAGAAATGGTAGCAAGCTGACCAGAGTTTTTCTTATTTTTAATGACAAAATATGTAAAATGAATGTGAACCCTGCACTTACTATTCTATCTGTAAGCACTTAATTTTCATCTTATTGGTCTGGTAATAGGACATCACGTCTGCTGTATTTAACTTGGCATTACATCCAGAATCAGGTTATGGTTTTTTGGTTCAAATGTTCCAATGTGTTAATCAGGTGTGAAATGGTAGGATGAAACTAGAGAATTAGTAATTGAGAAGAGCAGTTTTGGTGAACTGTAATATTATGAGCTGATACATGCTCATATGTGACAAAAAAAGTCCTATATGTAAATTGCGTAAAAAACAAAGTAACTAATAGTTGATGACATGTCACTCGTGTCAGGAAGACACAATGTCCTTAAATTTAAAATCTTAAATTCACTATAATATGGCTTTACGAGGTTGAGGACTAAACCTCTTTTGCTGGTTGCTTAGTAAGTCCTCCACTAGTCCACTTGGATCCTTTGTTTGGTTACTATATTTATCTGGAGATGAAATGAGAAATCTAGAAGTTTCTAGAGATGTTGATTAAGTTAAATTTTAATGCGTTGACATCTAAGCTTTTCTATGAAGTGTTTTTAAAATTTTTGAACCAACATTCTTAAGTAGTTCAAAATTATATGTTCATTATCAACTTAATTAATGGATTTCAAATACTTTTCTGCACTACTGATGGAATTTACACTATTATTGAAGTTTGAGATGCTGTTGTTGGACATTAAAACAACTCTTCTTTTAAAAGGAGTCTATGCAACTGACACTACAAGAATAATTGAATCAGACAAGGCTTTTTGCCCGTTGTCTGATGCCCTAGAAAACCGTTGTCTATTGAGATGCCGTCTGTTACGCAGCTCAGACAACGGACGCGTCCGTTGTCTGATTCCCTAGAGACAACGGTTTTGGTCTTAGAAAACGTTGTCTGAAACGCGTGAACAACAACGGTTGTTGTAGAAACCATTGTCTGACAAATAAATCAACAATTGTTTATTAACTAGAAAATGTTGTTATTTTAATTTTC
Source organism: Heracleum sosnowskyi (assembly GCA_030848705.1). NCBI lineage: Eukaryota > Viridiplantae > Streptophyta > Magnoliopsida > Apiales > Apiaceae > Heracleum > Heracleum sosnowskyi. The sequence continues at coordinate 109,252,813 of CM061242.1, read as the reverse complement.
AGACAAGGCTTTATTTTCCAAAAGAGTGTTGTGTGATCTAAATATTTACGACGGTTTTAGTAGAACAACCCCATTGTCTTAATAGTTTAACACAATGGTTTCCTTTCTAAAAACTGTTGTCTATTCTTGACTTGCACAATTGTTTTCTTTAAATACCTGTTGTCTGAAAGCTGTTAGGCAATGGTTTAAAAAGATAAACATGTTTGAACATTAGCAGAACCACAACAGTTTTTGTTTCTAAAACACTTGTTTCTGATTTTGATAGACAACGGTATTGGACAAAAAACTGTTGTCTGAAGTGTTTACGACAATGGTTTAGCATAAACTGTTGTCTGAAGTGTTTTATATAACAAAATTAAAAAACCAAACTGGCAATATAAAGAAACCAAACTGGCAATATAAAGAAGCCAAACTAAAACCAAAACAAACAGCCAATCCATTCCATCGTGTTCAATAAACCATTACAACCAACACATCCAACCAAGTAAAATTCACGAACTAATTAAGTTAAATATGTTCAACAACATTAGCGACCAACTCTGGTTTTGAGACACATTCAGCCACCTTTTTAAACTTCTTTTCAGTAAGTTTCTTCCCTCCCTGAAAAAAATTAGGAATGCAATTATGCATACTAGAATGAAAGAACAGAATATCCAACGGAATGTAAACTGAAAGTAAGTACTTAGTCTTTACTTCACAACAATGTCTATTTATTCAAGTAAATTAAAACAGCTTCCAAATTAACTCAAGGTAGAGGTAGTACCGTAAACATGATGAAGACTAGGCAACAGAAGAATGCAACATTTTTCACATAATTCACAACTCACAATTTGTTATTACCAATGGTCGTATTTGATAAATGGTCGTATGTTAAAAAGACTACAAATTCTAAATAGGTCAAACAATGGAACTAGCATAGTCCTGCATATTCAAGCTTAACTAAAGGGAAGAACCAAATGCTAATTATTCCTTAGTGAAATAATTTAGTGAGAGAGGGAGAGTGAAATTGAGACTGAGAGGATAAGTGTATGAGAGAGCGTTTTTTTCGTTTTCTCGTTTAAGGGGAAAAGTCTGCTTCCAATAATTTAGTTTGGGGGGAAACTTGCCGCCTTTTATTTTTTTCAGTCGGGTGTAATGTTTTTTTAATTCTTATTATTTAAAATTAAATAAATATCATGTGTAATTAGTCAATTACATAATATAATTAAAAAAATATTAATATATTATACATGATTTATAATAGTAAAAATTAATTCAAAATTCGAATGTTACTGCATCATTTTTGATAATTTAAAAAAATATTCAGTGAATCTGACACATGTCCCGTTCCCAAAAGTAGTAATGTTCCAACGTTTTTGAAAAGATGCGGCACAACCGGGCCTTGTTATTTTTTGATTATTTTTTCCCAACACTAGAATGAGTACTGATTAACATCCGTACGGTTGGATCGTCGAAGAAATCATTTAAAAAAAATATTCATTGAATCTGACACATGTCCCGTTCCCAAAAGTAGTAGTGTTCCAACGTTTTTGAAAAGATGCGGCACAACCGGGCCTTGTTATTTTTTGATTATTTTTTCCCAACACTAGAATGAGTACTGATTAACATCCGTACGGTTGGATCGTCGAAGAAATCACTTAAAAAAAATATTCAGTGAATCTGACACATGTCCCGTTCCCAAAAGTAGTAGTGTTCCAACGTTTTTGAAAAGATGCGGCACAACCGGGCCTTGTTATTTTTTGATTATTTTTTCCCAACACTAGAATGAGTACTGATTAACATCCGTACGGTTGGATCGTCGAAGAAATCATTTAAAAAAAATATTCATTGAATCTGACACATGTCCCGTTCCCAAAAGTAGTAGTGTTCCAACGTTTTTGAAAAGATGCGGCACAACCGGGCCTTGTTATTTTTTGATTATTTTTTCCCAACACTAGAATGAGTACTGATTAACATCCGTACGGTTGGATCGTCGAAGAAATCATTTAAAAAAAATATTCATTGAATCTGACACATGTCCCGTTCCCAAAAGTAGTAGTGTTCCAACGTTTTTGAAAAGATGCGGCACAACCGGGCCTTGTTATTTTTTGATTATTTTTTCCCAACACTAGAATGAGTACTGATTAACATCCGTACGGTTGGATCGTCGAAGAAATCACTTAAAAAAAATATTCAGTGAATCTGACACATGTCCCGTTCCCAAAAGTAGTAGTGTTCCAACGTTTTTGAAAAGATGCGGCACAACCGGACCTTGTTATTTTTTGATTATTTTTTCCCAACACTAGAATGAGTACTGATTAACATCCGTACGGTTGGATCGTCAAAGAAATCATTTAAAAAAAATATTCATTGAATCTGACACATGTCCCGTTCCCAAAAGTAGTAGTGTTCCAACGTTTTTGAAAAGATGCGGCACAACCGGGCCTTGTTATTTTTTGATTATTTTTTCCCAACACTAGAATGAGTACTGATTAACATCCGTACGGTTGGATCGTCGAAGAAATCATTTAAAAAAAATATTCAGTGAATCTGACACATGTCCCATTCCCAAAAGTAGTAGTGTTCCAACGTTTTTGAAAAGATGCGGCACAACCGGGCCTTGTTATTTTTTGATTATTTTTTCCCAACACTAGAATGAGTACTGATTAACATCCGTACGGTTGGATCGTCGAAGAAATCATTTAAAAAAAATATTCATTGAATCTGACACATGTCCCGTTCCCAAAAGTAGTAGTGTTCCAACGTTTTTGAAAAGATGCGGCACAACCGGGCCTTGTTATTTTTTGATTATTTTTTCCCAACACTAGAATGAGTACTGATTAACATCCGTACGGTTGGATCGTCGAAGAAATCATTTAAAAAAAATATTCAGTGAATCTGACACATGTCCCGTTCCCAAAAGTAGTAGTGTTCCAACGTTTTTGAAAAGATGCGGCACAACCGGGCGTTGTTATTTTTTGATTATTTTTTCACAACACTAGAATGAGTACTGATTAACATCCGTACGGTTGGATCGTCGAAGAAATCATTTAAAAAAAATATTCATTGAATCTGACACATGTCCCGTTCCCAAAAGTAGTAGTGTTCCAACGTTTTTGAAAAGATGCGGCACAACCGGGCCTTGTTATTTTTTGATTATTTTTTCCCAACACTAGAATGAGTACTGATTAACATCCGTCCGGTTGGATCGTCGAAGAAATCATTTAAAAAAAATATTCAGTGAATCTGACACATGTCCCGTTCCCAAAAGTAGTAGTGTTCCAACGTTTTTGAAAAGATGCGGCACAACCGGGCCTTGTTATTTTTTGATTATTTTTTCCCAACACTAGAATGAGTACTGATTAACATCCGTACGGTTGGATCGTCGAAGAAATCATTTAAAAAAAATATTCATTGAATCTGACACATGTCCCGTTCCCAAAAGTAGTAGTGTTCCAACGTTTTTGAAAAGATGCGGCACAACCGGGCGTTGTTATTTTTTGATTATTTTTTCACAACACTAGAATGAGTACTGATTAACATCCGTACGGTTGGATCGTCGAAGAAATCATTTAAAAAAAATATTCATTGAATCTGACACATGTCCCGTTCCCAAAAGTAGTAGTGTTCCAACGTTTTTGAAAAGATGCGGCACAACCGGGCCTTGTTATTTTTTGATTATTTTTTCCCAACACTAGAATGAGTACTGATTAACATCCGTCCGGTTGGATCGTCGAAGAAATCATTTAAAAAAAATATTCAGTGAATCTGACACATGTCCCGTTCCCAAAAGTAGTAGTGTTCCAACGTTTTTGAAAAGATGCGGCACAACCGGGCCTTGTTATTTTTTGATTATTTTTTCCCAACACTAGAATGAGTACTGATTAACATCCGTACGGTTGGATCGTCGAAGAAATCATTTAAAAAAAATATTCATTGAATCTGACACATGTCCCGTTCCCAAAAGTAGTAGTGTTCCAACGTTTTTGAAAAGATGCGGCACAACCGGGCCTTGTACGTTTTTGTCAAGTTCAATGTAGCGGCGTCTGTATACAAGCCGATACAATGATTGTGGAGGGTAATGATAAAAATATTGAGCATGCTTCACAACTATTTTATGGTTTTTTTTTAATTTTTTTAACTATCAGACAACGGTTTATGTAAGCTAAACAATTGTGTGACAGCAACATATTTAACAGCCAAAAACCATTGTCTCTAAGATTTCAATTGGACAACGGTATGCAGAAACTATTGTGTGAATTAAGTATAGTCCACATACAAGTAAAACACTTGTCTGATTCTAACAACGGTTTACAAAACCATTGTCTTAAGTTTCTTCAGACAATGGTTTTGTAAACCGTTGTTAGAATCAGACAAGTGTTTATTCAAACTGTTGTGTGACATCCATTTAAGCCCCACACCATTTACACCATTTACACCAGCCACCACAAGTCAACATTCCATAGACACAACAGCTAGCAGCTCTAGTGTCTCCAGCACTTCGCACATCGACAGGGAACCACACAGACTTCGTTTGCTCTCTGAAATTTATGACAACACAGTCAATGTGGAGCTTGAGGAAGAGCTTTTACTCTCTGGAATTGATGAACCCGTCACGTTTGACGAAGCTGTCAAAGATAAGTCCTGGGTAGTAGCTATGCACAGCGAAATTGATTCCATTGAAAGGAATCACACATGGGAACTCACTGATTTACCAAAGGGAAAGAAACCCATCGCTCTGAAATGGGTATTTAAACTCAAACAGGACACAACAGGAGAGGTGATTAAACATAAAGCCCGACTAGTCGCCAAAGGATATGTCCAGCAATACGGTATTGATTACGATGAAGTCTTTGCTCCCGTCACTCGTTTGGAGATCGTGCGTTTACTTCTCGCAATTGCAGCTAAAAATGCCTGGGAAGTGCATCATCTTGATGTTAAATCTGCGTTCCTCAATGGTGTTCTCCAAGAAGAAGTATATGTTTCTCAACCCAAAGGATTTGTGAAACCAGGCCTTGAACACAAAGTCTATCGTCTATTAAAAGCTCTTTACGGGCTGCGTCAAGCCCCTCGAGCTTGGTATTCCCAACTCAACAAATGTCTCTTGCGCCTTGGTTTTATAAAATGCCCTTATGAACATGCAGTTTATACACGACGAGATGGCAGCGATTCTCTTATCATCGTTGTCTATGTGGATGACCTCTTGATTACAGGTACTAGCTTGTCTGCCATTGTCAAATTCAAGGGGGAGATGAATAAAGAATTTGACATGTCGGATCTCGGAAAGCTGTCCTACTACCTGGGCTTAGAGGTGCATCAAGGTCTTGGGTTTATTGACATTCGACAAACTGCTTATGCAAAGAAAGTGCTCCAAAAGGCTGGAATGAGCGAGTGTCATGCTACCAAGTATCCAATGGACTCGAAGTTACAGATAGATGCAGATACAACAGGAGTTCCAGTGAATCCAACGTATTACAAGAGCCTAGTTGGAGGCCTTCGCTACCTGGTATATACTCGACCTGACATAGCCTATGCCGTAGGCATTGTCAGTCGCTACATGGACAGGCCAACTGAACTCCATCTAAATGCCATAAAACGGATATGCAGGTACTTGAAAGGAACACTACACTTTGGTCTGGTCTATAAAAGGGGCCAGGGTAATTATCTGCTATCAGGATTTTCAGACAGTGATTTAGCCGACAACATAGAAGATAGGAAAAACACAGGAGGAATGGCGTTCTATCTCGATGAAAGTCTTATTACATGGGTATCACAGAAGCAGAGGTGTGTTGCACTTTCATCTTGTGAGGCGGAATTTATGGCAGCCACAGCTGCTGCTTGTCAAGGAATATGGCTTCAAAAGGTACTTAGTCAAATTGCAGATGTCAAGACGGGGCCAGTAACGTTGTATATTGACAACAAATCAACTATTGACTTGGCTAAAAACCCGGTGTTTCATGGTAGGAGCAAGCACATTGACGTGCGATATCACTTTATTCGTGATTGTGTGGAGCAGAGACTAATTGTGGTGAAACATGTCTGTACAACTGAGCAAAGGGCTGATATTTTGACTAAGGCGTTACCAGCAGCAAAATTCGAGAAGATGAGAAGTTTGTTGGGTTAAGGAGCTTAAAGCTGTTTAGATTAAAGGGGAGTATGTTGAGTATTAATCTAAACAGATGTTTATTTATTTTGTTTAAATAAATCAACGTGTATAAGTTTTATGAACGTTGTATTAGAGAGACTTAGTCTCAGGTAGTTGCTAGCTAATAGGAGTCCAGTTTAGGAGTTGTGGAGGAAAACCAGGAGCTACTTTTCTATTTTGTAGGAGTCGTGCTGTTGGTATACATCATATATATGGTGTATATGTTTGTCTAGTTTTAATGATCAAGTTGTATGCTTTCCATTCAGAAATAAATCAAACAGTTCCGTTTCTTTCATATATATTCTTTCAGACTCATCGAATCCCATTAAGCGTGGACGGCTTGTGCTCATATACATTTTTGTACAAATTAATTACCCATACACATACACATACATACAGAACTTTTTATTATAGAGATGCACACACAGGTTTATTACCCACCCACATACACAAATTTATATATATAATTGAAAAGTACAATTATTCTATTTTAAAATGTATTTTCAGTTTTTTAAAATATTAAACAGAATTTTTTTAATTTTTTTATTAAAAATTGATCAATTTGACAGGTAAAATTGGACGAGTATTAGATTAGATTCTACTTATTTGGTGATAGAATTTGGTTTTTGACCTAGTCTAGTACAACCAATCTTTTAAGAGAAGAAATAAAAGCCAAGAGTTTTGAATTGTGATTCTTGATTTAGAAAATGTCAATTTTAAATGTTAGTTTTTAAAGAATTACCCATATCTTCTTGGGTGAGTGCTTGTGCTGGCATGTTCATTGCATGCATTCTTCCTTTTTTAAATTTTCATCAAATTTGTTCTCCATCTTTTAAAGAATGCCATTTTTTGGAACAAAATTAATGTCAATTTTCAAAGAATTACACACACACACAATAACAATCTCAACAGAAGCATAGTTAGGAAGTTCTAATATTGATAACTGTATGAAAAGTGAAGTATTAGTATAGTCCCTATAACATATTAAGAGTTATGAATTTGTTGGTGATTTTTATGAAGATTTATAATTCTTGGTAGCAAAGAATATACTATTTTCAGACTTATAAATAACGAAACTGGTGAGCCTATAGCAGTTTGGGAGAGACCTAGCTAGTAGTTAAAATAAAGACCGCAAACTGGTGCTATATATATATTCAACAGTACCTATTGGGCCTTTGCAATTACTTACGGCCAGTGTTAGAGAATTTTGTCAGGTTATTAGTAAGCCCATGTATATGACCGCTACAAGATTGTGTACTCTCTACACTCTTTCTCTTTAATTGTAAGAACTATAGGACTTTTATTGTCTAGGTCCTTGAACTATTTTTTTCAATAACACTTAAGCTTTTCTCATTCGCATCCTTCCGTCCATATTTAATGACGTTAGTCAATGCTACGTGGCACTAACATGGCAATTTAAAATTCACGGATTGAAGTGAAATTTTGATATGTTAATGTACTAGTGATTACAAGAACATGGATGGTGAAATTTTTCGATTTCGAGTTCACTAGCAAATGAAAATCTACAGATTTTAATAAGTTTTTTCTCCTGTTATTGAAATTAAAGTGCATATTTTTATACGTTAGTGAACTCGAAATCAAAAAATTTCACCAACCGTGTTCTTGTAATAACTCGTAGATTAACATATCAAAATTTCACTTCAATCTGTGAATTTTGATTGCCACGTCTGACTAAAGTCCGTTAGTCAAATATGGACGGAAGGATGTGAATCAGAAAAGTTTAAATGTTTATGGATCAAAGTATTAAAAAAAATTGTTGAAGGACCTAGATAATAAAAGGTCTATAGTTGGGGGACATTATAATTAATTATATTCTTTTAGATATTAAATAAATTCTTTTGGAATCTTTCTAAATTATCTACGTGATCATCTAAATATTTTTATTTTAAAATTACTACCGTGTTATCTGCCATAGATCCTCAATCCAAGTATTTGAAAATTACTACCGTGTTGTCTAGCTTTTAGATTTAATTAAGACCGTCCAATGGAGTGGCACAAAACTTAAACAACTACAATAAAAGCCGTCAGATTCATATTATAAAAAGCACCCCATTAGCAACCTTCAACCATCCACCCAAAACATAATCTCCTACCTATATAAACACGATTGACGCCTCCCAGTTATTCATTCAACTTTCATTTCTCTCCCCAGGAAGGGAAAGGGATTGAATACATCGCTTCACAGATTTGAAGAAGAAGGGAGGTAATTAAGTGACTTTGTTCTCTTAATATGTTCATCTAGGAAGTAATTCTTATATATCCGTACATTTTCATGTTTTTTCTTGGGTTTCTCATCGGTTTAATAATCTCTATGCTAGCTATATTCATAAAATGAATTGATTAGTAACTTTTGGTGTTATCTTTGTAGAAGGCTGGTACCAAGCAAACCGCTAGTAAGTCTATTCGAGGAAAGGTTCCGACAAAGCAACTTAAAATAAAGGTTACATCTTTAATGCCAATAATAGCATACAATGTGATCTATCTAATGCTAAATTTTATGCGTCTTCTCCTCCGTCACACTGCTCATACGCGCTCGAACCACTGACGGATTCACGAAGCCACACATTCACGAAGCCACACGGATATTGTCTAGGAACACCTTCACTTAGGTATATATTTATCAATTTATGTTACTTTTGCAATATCATTTCATAGTTCTTGCCCAATATCATTTCCTAGACGATGGTGAATAAGAATGTACTATATATAAAATGAGGATTAAGATCTAATATCATGCCTTGATTTTTTTTAAACAACACTATACTAATTAAATATACATATGCACACATCACACATGTATTTATATAAATGTACATCAAAATACAAAAACATATGGAACAAATTGAAAGAGAAAGAGATTTGCTTACTACTCATATTTTTCTCGAAATTTTTAACTTCTTACATGAGATGCTATGACAAAATATTGAAGAAACAACTTTGGGGGATGACTGTGTTCGTAGATTTTTGGGGGGTGGGGAAGGGGAATAATGTTTGATTTTATATAGTATCATGTATTATTAGGCAAAAAAACAACTCATAAATTTTTGACTTAGTGGACTAATTTGATTCCATACATTATCATGTATTATTACTAAACAACATGCCCAACAATACTAAGATTAGAAATCATCTTAAAGCCCAACACGGGTTTAGTATATATCCATATCTATCAAACCCGTTGGCTGCACCTGATCCGAATAGGAAGCTTATGTCATCTTTCAGTTTCCTTGGGCCCATGAACGTGAATCAGGTTCAAATCTTTTACACATTCTTAGATACTACCGTATCCATGAATGATTGATTCACTCATTTAGTTGTAGAAATAGTATCATAAATCATGAACTTATATAAGTAATTGTCACCAATTATGCTATTAATGCCTAAACCGAGGTAATTACATGTTTAATCACAATAAATTTAACTATCATGTTTTGGAAATATTATATATTGTAGTTTGATAGCAAATCGATATAACTCACAGTATTTCAATGTTTGTTTGTGTCCACTCCTCTATTTATGATCACATTATGGTCCACTTTTAATAACCTGTTTTGTTTCTTATCTTTTTCAAATTCTGGGCAAAGCTAGAAACTTTAAGCACATGGGTATGTTAAGATCCCCATTAAAAAGATTACAAACACAACAATAATTAAGAAGTGACGATAATCTAATTATAAATTCAGAAGTGGACGGAAACATACATTGAAATAATATTAGGTAGATTTGATATCATACCATCTACAATATATAAAATTTCCAAAAGATGATAGCTAAATATATTGTGATTAAACATATAATTACATCATTTAAGGTAGTAATCGCATAATTTCTCATGATTAATAATGTAAGTATTTGGTTTATCATACTATTTCTCCCACTAAACGAGAGAATCATATATGGATAGGGTAGTATCTAAAAAGGTCAAGAAGGTTTGAACCTCATTCATGTTCATCGACCAACCACACCGAAAGATAACATAAGCTTCCATCTCCCATAGGGTGCCGCAGACGCCACGCTTTAGATTTAGGATTATTAGCTGAATTTAGGGTTTTGATAGTTATATACTAAACCGATGTTGGGCTTTAAGATGAATTCTAATTTTAATATTTTTGGGCCCGTTTTTTTAGTTATAGTACATGATACTATACCCAATCAAATTAGTCCACTAAGTTACAAATTTGTGGTTTGCTTTTCGTAAGTGTGTTAAGAGGAACCCATCTTCCAGAATTTAAGCAAGTTTCCAAAATAGTAAAGGACTTACGCGATGCACTTCCTCGAGAATTTGATAAGCAAGAAATCAGCTGAAGAGATTACCATTTATCCACCATTAAAATGCTTCATATGTATGCGTACATTTTCAGATATGTGAAGAAGAACTTTAGGGATGTAATAAAGTTACCCTTTCTCCTTGATTTGTTCATACATGTAGTACTTATAAATCCATAGATTTTGAAGTTTTTTCTACGATTTCTAATCTATTTAATTATTCTTATACTCATCCGATTTTTTTTTTTTTTTGAAATTATTACAATTTTATGTGTTAGGATCCGAGTCTATCTATTAGATTGAATAAAGCAAACCAATCGGAATACACTTGGTGTGGTTTAGGATCCGAGTCTATCTATTAGATTGAATAAAGACCGTATCGAGAAGCAAAAAACTTAAAAAACTACACTAAAAGCCGTGAGATTCATATTTTAGCAGGCACTCGCCCCATTAGCAACTTGTAACCATCCAATCAAAACATAATCCCCCTACCTATATAAACACAATTTCCCCCCTCCCCATTTGTTCATCAAACTTTCATATCTCTCACTAGGAAGTGAAAAAAAATAAAGTGAATTGCTTAAGAGATTTGGAGAAGAATTATAGGGAGGTAATTAAGTGACTCTCTCGTCTTAATTTGTTCATCTATGAAGTACTTCATATAGATCCATACATTTTGAAGTTTTTTCTTGGGTTAGTGGTTTATATAATTATCTTTATGCTACCTATATTCATAAAAGGAATCGATTAATAAGTTTTCATGTTTTCTTTCTAGTTGGATCCTACCAAGCAAACCGCCATTAAGTCTACCAGAGGAAAGGTTCGGATAAAGCAACTTGAAATAGAGGTTACATCTTAATTGGCAATAATAGAATACCTTGTGATCTATATATTACTAAGTTTTCGTGTCTTCTTCTCCATCACAGATTGCTCAAATGCGTGCTCCAACCACGGGTGGATTTAGGAAGCCAGATAGATATCGTCCGGGAACAATTGCCCTTCGGTATTTATTTATCAATTTATGTTATTTTTTCAATATTATTTCATAGTTATTGACCAAGGGTAATCACACTCTAATTACTTGTAGTGACATTCGTAAGTGTAAGTATCAGAAGACTATCAAGCTTTTGATCTTAAAACTTTCATTCAAGAACGTACGCGAAATTGTTCAAGGCATTAAAGTTAGTTTTTTCATAATTAATTACCAAACTTCAAAAATTATTTTCTTTGTTTATCGTATGTGCTGAAATTAATTCTAATTTGCAATTGTTAGTTTGTAGTTGCCGAAATATTCGCATTTACAGATCCATGTTGCCATTGCTTTGCAGGAGGCATATGAGACATACCTGGTAGGCCTGGATACCAATGTATGTGAAACCTATGCGACTGAAAGAATGGTTATTGATTCTAAGAGGTACTAAGGTGAGGACGAGGAGCATGTGAAAAAGATTTAGGCTATGAATACATTTGAGAAATACTTGAAAAACACTAGGAATCTAGTTTGGCTCCATTCCAGCAGCTATCAGGAATAGTCTAGTGGATACAATCGAGAATGCATTTCAACTAGGGGGATGGCAACCAACCGCTAGCAGAGGTGTATGAGTTGGCGTACAAGATGCAAGAGGTTGAGCACACATCCAATCAAATATTGACCATATATTATAGGTCTGGTTTGTATTAAGCTAGTGAGTTGCCTAAGCATCTATCGATTTTTATTGTATTTATTTACTTAGTGAGTTGCTTAGGGAGCCAACAGCCAATAAAAACCAACCCCATTCTAGCCAATATTTGATTGCATGTGTGCTCAACCTCTTGCATCTTGTACGCCAACTAATAAGCCATCCCACCAGTGAAATCCATTCTTGATAGCATCCTCTAGACTATTCTTGATAGGTGCTGCAATGGACCCAAACTAGATGCCCCAAATGAGATTCCTAGTGTTTTTCAAGTAAATCTCAAATCAATTCATGGCCAGAATCTTTTTTGCATGCTCCTCGTCCTCATCTTTATTCCTCCCGTATCGATAACACCCTTGTAAAATTCAGAACCACTTGTGTTTGGCAGTTCTTCAATGTTTCGATTACCTCTGGTTTCTCCATCATTATTATTTGGGCCCCTAGTATCTCGTAACAATGCCTCTGTATCAAAATATTGTTCATTTGTTTGACGATGCTTTCGCCTTTACTTTCAATTTTTTCACCATGTGGAACCTGCAGTTTATAAGCTCCCCAAAAACCATTGGAAATCAAGTCATATTCAATTTCATCAATTTTGAAACAATTGATGAAATACAAAGCTTATGATTTGATCAGAAGTACTGTATTTAGATATCAAACTGGGAAAGAAACATGCTCGTTATATTGAAAAATTGAATACATGCATAATATATATGCAGATAGAAAACATAGCTGAAAACTAGCAACTAATCACCTAGTTAGACTCCACTACTCCCAGATTCCTAACAAAGCTGAACCAACTAATGACCAACTAGTTAGATCATATAAACCCGGTAGGTTTGTTCTTACTGGTTTATCTGAGATAAATATGGTAAGAATTCTAAAAGTGTCGAAAGTTTAGGAAAAATCTAATGTGCGAATATAGACCTACATGTATACAAATACATTCTCTCTTAAAAGTGCTAGCTAGTCTCACCACCCCAGAAGTAGTGGCAATGTTTGAAGAGATATTAGAAGCATATTAAACCAAATTTATTTTTATGTCCATCATGTTTTCATGCTGGTCAATAAGATCGTCATTATCATCGGCAGCATTCTTTCTAGTGTGTTCTAATTGATTTTTATAGATGATTTCTGGAAGATAGGAAATGCAATGTTTGAACTTAAAGAGATAATATAATCTTAACTTCAAAGTAGATCCATCATTTGTAGGAGTGGTAATCATCAATTTGAGTAATGTGGATTCTTTGATGATCATGTTAGAATAAAGCATATATAGTACTCTAAGCTTGTTTAATTACTAATAATGCATTGCTAACAAATTAAAAAAAAATTAGATTAATGAGAAACAAGATCTCTAATTGACCTACTTACCATGTTCCAGCTCTTGACTCATGATTTACCGATTCTTGAAAATGTTTCCAAATTGACTAACACTAAATGGAAAACGAAAAAGCGTGAAGATGTGTCCAAATTAACTAACGCTACATGCAAAAAAAAAAGTGTATATACAACAGCTTGTGCAGTGGTTTGCAAAAGGTAGGAGAAGGATTCAAATTTTTTTGAAACTGTTTTTCCATCTTCTAAAGCACCAATATAAATACTTGTGTAACAACTAATTTTGAATCTTGAGAATGCATGCAAAACAAACTGTTTTTTGTTGGATCTATTTGAGCAATGTCTGATTGACGAACACTCTCCTTCAGTGAATTCTTATCTTCAATTGAATTTTTTTATTTCCATAAACAACTTTCTGTTATATAGAAACCTAAAAGGTCATTAGTTGAATTGAAAAATTATATAAAATTAAACAAAAAAAACTTGGTTAACAATACATGTGTCATATATTTTTTGCGATGTTTCTCATTATGTTTATTCTACTGCTCAATAGTTTAAGTATCTTGTTTGAAGATATTTTTCTCTTTCGACAAATCTTTACAATTCAAATTTTAAAGACATAACTGTAAGGGATAATTATAAGGGGACTAAGAAATCGGTATATAATTAAAATTTTGTATATACAATATGGGCTAAAATTTAGAAGATTGTCATCCAGTTGAGTTTCTTTATTTCTAGAAACAACTTTTTATTTATACATAAAACACAAGAGATAATTATCTGGATCGAATAATTCTAAAAATTAAGGAAAAAGAAACTTTTGATAGTAATACCTCGGACATAAATAGTTTCAGAATCTCTTGTTTAACGATATCTTTTTTTGTATGGATACCTTTTGTTTTCCAATTATAAAGGCATATCTAGAAGAAAAAAATATAGAGGACTAAGAAATTAGTTCAATATTGTACAAAGTATGGATGATTTAAATATTGTAAGCCTATTCATGAATTAACTAACCGTACATGAGATAAATAGTTAAATTCATTTGGGACTATTTAAATATAATAAGGCTAGTCATGAATAAAGAATAAATATAACAGGACAAATATAATTGAATTCAATTTATGCCCTTGTGATTGGTGATGTAAATATTCGAACATTTTCTATGAAATTGATTCGCATGCATATAGAACAACTTGGAATGCTGAAAATTGAATTTACCTCTACACAACTTGTACTAACAAAAACTTGGCATGCTGAAAAGTAAATTTACCTGTCCACAACTTGTATTCGATTAGTAACTTTTTTTGTACTTGGGTGATGGACAATGATCACTTCATCGGTAATAATGACGTATTCGTTGGTGTTTCATATTTTAAGTTCAATTCACCAAGACACTAACTTTATAAAAAAATTAGAACTACAATAAGAATAAAACTTTCAGATGGCCTACACTACAAATTACATGTACTATAATTTGCTTATGTTGTCATCTTATTGTAACTCCTTCGGCATGAGATATGTATTACATGATATAATATAATAATATAATATATTTTGGTACAATAGTAATGTAATTTAATAACAATGTAATATATTCGTACAATAACAATATAATTTATCGTAGATTTAGATTATTATTAAAAACAACATAGAATTTTACGTGAAATAAGTGTTTAGGGTACAATAACAATATAATCTATTTTAGATTAGATAATTTTTTTTTTTAATTTCAAAACAACATAGAAGTGACAAAGAAAAAATGTAACTTTTTACAATTAGTTTTTTCTTAAAAAAATTAAAATTTTACATAAAAAAAACTTGATACGAATGTTTAAATTTTATGGTTTAACTATCCATTGTATGTGATCATAGTGACATATGTATATCAATGTTATGACAATGGCAAAGAAGTGACAAAAAAAAAATGTAACCTTTTATCATGCAGTATGTGCAAAACGAAAAGTCAAAAATAAAATATTATTTTTTGTAAGATGAAAAATTCGAAATAATAATAGAATTGTTAGAAGATTGGTGAAAGCATAGGATTGAATAAAATTTTTTTAAAAACAATATAAAATTCTACTACGTGAAATATGAGTTTAGGATATAATAATTCTACTACATGAAATAGGAGTTTAGGATATAATAAAATCTATTTTAAATTAGATAATTATATTATTTTTTTAAAGATAAATTAGGGGTGAAACCAAAAAAAAATTGTGAACAAAAAAAGTGCGAACCAAATTTGGTACCATATTAAAATGGGGTTTCGCTTATTAATAAAGGTTATAGAGGATATAATATAATCTATTTCAAATTAGATAATTATATTATTTTTTCAAAAGATAAATTAGGGGTGAAACCAAAAAAAAATGTGAATAAAAAAAGTGCTAACCAAATTTGGTACCATATTCAAATGGGTTTGGCTTATTAATAAAGGTTATACAAGTGTTTGTTCTTTAAAGTGGAAAGCAAAACTTGCATCACGTGATAATACTGAAAACTGAGATTACAAAATAAATAGAAACTTGCACCTTGACGTGGTAGCAAGAAAATAGCAATTTACTCCTAACAATCTCCTACTACATGGCTAGTACTTATTCAACAATCTCCTAGAAAGACTCCACCACCTGGACCAAGTCTTAACAATCTCCTAGAAAGACTCCACCACCTAGACCAAGTCTTACTGCTACTTTTAAAAAAACAAACGACTACATTAATTTATTAAAACATGTTTAGATTAAAAATAAAACCGACAAACATTTCTAGTGCAGGGGCTGGTGAGAGTATAGCAGTTTGGGAGAGAACTAGCTAGTCTCTTAAAATAAAGACCGCAAACTGGTGCCATCATTAATGTTATTTCAATGGAGATCATTGATGTTATTTCAATGGAGTGTATATCTATGCTATATATATATATAGAGTAAGGTTCAAGAGAGAACCCTCTTAAAAAGAGAACCAAGGAACTTTTTAAAAAAATCATTTTAGCATAGAAAGAAAAATAGAATTAGTTAGTCCCAAAAAGTTAATTACTTACAAACAAAGATTCATTTTTAAATTAAAAAAAATATATGAAAAATTATGAATCTGCTTATGAATCTCTTATATATATATAAGAGATTCAAAAAGAGATTCATAATTTTTTCATATATTTTTTTAAATTTAAAAATGAATATTTGTTTGTAAGTAATTAACTTTTTGGGACTATTAGGATGATATACAACTATTTATATTTTTATTTAAATTTAAAACTAATTTTTTAAAAAAGTTCCTTGGTTCTCTTTTTAAGAGGGTTTCTCTCTCTCTATATATATATAGGCAAAGGTTCTAAAGAGAACTATATATTAATAGTAAACCAGAGTACCATTCTGGATCGTTTGATTAAATCTAATCCAACGGTCATTATATTAAACAAATAAAATCAAGTTAGTTACCTCTTTCAACTGAATTTCTGTATCTCTATTTGTATCTGAATCATGCTTCGATCGATTTTTGCGATGCTCTTCGATGCTCCTCTGCGCTTCTGTTTTCTTCTCCTGCGCGACTTCTCATCTATCGTAGCTCATCTTCTATCATTCGAAGCAATTTAATTGTGTTGAATCAGCAATTTATTTGTGTCGTATCTTTGATTTTTTTGTTAATTGTTTTGCGGTGATTTGATACCATTCGAGTTTTGCACATCAGAAAGCATGGATCATAATTCAGGTATTAACTTTCTCAAACTGATTTTTTTTGAAATTATAGGATAAATTTGAGGTTCAAATCATGTTTTTGGTATATTAAAACTGCGATTGACCTGTTTGGATTTTGTGAGTTTGTTTTAATTGAGATTCATAGAGATTCAAATAGATTTTGATAGTGATTTTGTCATATTTTGCTTGGTTTCGTAATTGTATTGTTGCGTTTTCTGATTCATTCAAATCATGATATCATATGTTGAGTTGCTCGTTTTAATTGAGATTCATAGAGATTCAAAGAGATTTTGATAGTGATTTGTCATATTTTATAGTTTGGAGATTGTAGACATGTTTTAAGCGATAAATGTGAAATAATTTAAATTTTCTAGTAAATTGGAACGCGGAATGAGATTCACTGCATAAAGCTGAAAAAGAAAAGAAGAAGTCGTTGATTTAACTAGCTGCAAGTTCTTGGTGACTGGTATAGATGGTTGAATAGTTTTTGACTGGTATAGGGGATAACTAGGAAAAAAAACACTTCAAATTAGCTTCATAGTGGTTCAGTGGATAAAATGGTGAGAATTCTTATACACTGAATTCTTGTTATGAGCTATATGATTGTAGCCTTATGCGTAATCTGGTCCAGCTGCATCATCCTTTTTAGCTATAGGAAGAAATTTTTTGGTCTACATATGTATCATTTTAATATAACTCGTTTGAAGTTCAATTTCATCATGTCTAACAATTAAGATGCATCCTGAATATATACCGTTTTATTAAATACACATGGACTATACTTTGCAGCCAGTCATAGTCAGGTTTGGCAACGGTATGCTAAGTCGATGATTCTTTTACTTAGCAAAAACAAAAAAGGCGATGATTCTTTTATGTGAATTACAAGTTTACAACTGATGCATTTATCTGCTTGGATTGGTAATTTGCTAGCTACTTGTCTCTGTTAGAGCAAGTCCAACGCATAGCTATAATATAGAACCAAAATTAAATACCAACATCGAAGAAACTCCTGGCCATCGCAGCTACTGCTATGTTCCTTCTTTCGACTACCCCGTTTTGTTGCGGGGTATACGGAGCGGTGTATTGCCTTTCGATGCCCATCTCTTCACAATACGACGTGAATTCTTTTGAACAAAACTCACCGCCCCGATCCATCCTCAACATCTTAATAGTTTTCTCCGTATCTTTTTCAACAATTGCCTTGTATTTTTTAAACACCCGAAGAGCATCACTTTTCTCTTTCGACAAATATACCCACATTTTTCTGTTGTAATCATCAACAAATAACAAAAAATACCGGTTAGCTCCGGAAGTCTCAGGCGTAATGGGGCCACATATATCCGCATAAACCAATTCAAGTGCTTTCTTCGTTTCAAAATTCGTATGAGATGGAAAAGGACTCCTGGCCAGCTTTTTCATCAAACACCCCTCACATTTTTCTTTTGGTTGGATCAACTTTGGAATTCCGTGTGCCATTCTTTCCTTCGACATGAGTTCCAAGGCCTGAAAGTTAACTTGTCCGAGTCTTGCATGCCATAACCATCTGTCTTCCTCATTTTTTGAGAGAAAGCACATAGGACTACTTTCCTCAAGTCTTATTTTGTAAAGCCGATTCTCAGTCCTTTTCACCTTCATCAACAGTCGACCTTGCTCCTCATGCACCCACAAGTAATCCCCTTCCAATACGACTTATTACCAGCTTCTGAAAGTTGACCCAAACTTATGATATTGTTGCATAATGTGGGAATGTAATATACCTTGTTTAGTGTTTTCTCCTCCCCATTCTTGCACTTGAAGGACACTTTCCCCCTACCTTTGATGTGTACGGTTGATCCATCACCGAATTTAGCCTTTCCAGTTATGCTCTCGTCTAGCTCCTTAAATTTCCCCCGTTGCCCTGTCATGTGGTTGCTCGCACCATTATCTAAGTACCAAACCTGCGAGTCTCTATGTCCCTCGGTATTGTCTAATAATTTCGTAGTCATTTTTTCTTCATTCAACAACATCATCTCCTTATCTGGTTTTTCCACCTCAGCAATCAGTAATGCTGGTTCGTCTCCTTGTATCTGCGTGAGGTTAACTTCCTTTTGGATCTATTTTTCTCATCGAGGCTTGCGACATTCATAAGCAAAATGCCCAAATGCTTGACAATTGTAGCACCTCATCTTGCTCATGTCTCGTCCTCCTCGGTTCGCTTCTTTTCCCCGGTTCCCGCCAGTACTTCGAGTCCCTTCTGTGTTCCTCTTCATCCACTCTTCACGAGTCAATAATAGCTCAATGGCAGATGCAATCTGCAGAAATTTTGAGGGAACTGCCCTGAGAAGTTTCTTCACTACATAGCTCTCTTCCATATTCTCTCCTAGTGCTCTGATATTGGAGACCAAACCATGCAATTTCTTGCAAAAGTCGGCTCCCAAGCACATCGTTCTCAATGCGTTCCAGGTCTCCTTCGATGTTTTCTTTTCAGCAAGTGCTAACAGCCAATCCTCTGGAATCCCTTGATAAATAACTGCCAGTGCTCGCTTGTCAGTCTTGTAATCAACTATCGTCTTAGGGTCAGCAGGTTCGATGGCCTCCCATACGCCATCTACCTGCATGAACACCTTCATCTTCTGAGCCCAAACTCCATAATTTGTTTTGGTCAGCATGGGATAGCTCAGCCCAATCGTACTCTCCTTCTTCTTGCTTGTTTCCATGACGAACTCGTACTGTCTGAAAGTTTAAGCAGTTACTGTGGCTCTGATACCAAGTAAAGCACTATTACACAGAATACACACACA
Source organism: Heracleum sosnowskyi (assembly GCA_030848705.1). NCBI lineage: Eukaryota > Viridiplantae > Streptophyta > Magnoliopsida > Apiales > Apiaceae > Heracleum > Heracleum sosnowskyi. The sequence goes on along the minus strand of CM061242.1, from coordinate 109,232,913 downwards.
CCTGTTTGTAAATAGAATTGGAAGAACGTAAAAACTTATATTAAACCAAGAGACGCACAAAATATATATAGGTGAATACAATGCAAGCTAAAAAATAGGAACTGCAACTAACAAACTCCTACCACATATCCACTTTATTTATTTAGGTCCTACTAATACGCTAATACCATATGACTAATTCTACCACTAATATATAGCCCCAACAGCAATATTTTATTTTTATATAACATGTTTAGATTATTTAAAAACCAACATATAGAGGCCCTACTTTTAGCCTGTGCAAAGTGACCAAGAGAAGAGGGCTAGCTGGCTTATGCTGAGGGCCCCCAAAAATCAAACAGCCCATATATAATTTATGTACACTTAATTATAATTTTCAATAAATAATGCCTACTTTTTATACTTTTGTCCTTTTTTTTAAACCATTTTGTCTTAAATTATTCCATTGCTAACTTTATGAAATGTGAAGTATCACTAGAGTCTAGCTTTTAACATCGTAAGAATTATGAATTTGTTGGTTCTTTTTATGAAGATTTAATAATTCTTGGTAGCAAAGTATATATAATTGCATTACTGCTCTTTCCAGACTTATATGTAATTAAACTGTAGAGAAGAGTGAGTACAACAAACATTGTAAGTGCGGGGCTGGTGAGCCTATAGTAAGCCTATAGCAGCTTGGAAGAGAACTAGTATGTTAAAAAAAAGAACGCAACTGACGCCATCATTGATGTTGAGTGTATATTATGCTTTGTATATATTCAACAATATTTATTGGGGGTTTGTAATTACTTTGGGCCACTATAAAAGGGTTCAGTCTAGTTAGCCCATATATATGATGGCTATAAGATTATGCAGTATCCACACTCTTCTTTTATAGATATTAAATAAAATCATTTTTTAATCTTTCTAAATTATCTACACGATCCTATGATTTTTTTTTATTTTAAAATTAATACCATTTTATGTGTTGTAGATCTCAATCCACATATTTTAAAACAGACCAATCAAAATACACTTGGTGGAGTTTATGATCCGAGTCTAGCTATTAGATTGAATAAAGACCGTTAGATGGAGAGGAAAAAAACATAAACAACTAAACTAAAAGCCCCATTAGCAACTTGTAACCATCCAATCAGAACATAATCCCCCTACCTATATAAACACAATCGCCCCCTCCTCATTTGTTCATCAAACTTTCATATCTCTCACTAGGAAGTGAAGAAGATAGAAGAAATTGCTTAAGAGATTTGAAGAAGAATTACAGGGAGGTAATTAGGTGGCTCTCTCCTCTTAATTTGTTCAACTACGAAGTAATTCATAGAGATCCGTACATTTTGATGTTTTTTCTTGGGTTTATGATCTATTTGATTATCTCTATGTCACCTATATTCATTAAAGGAATTGATTATTGAGTTTTCATGTTTTGTTTGTAGATGGCTCGTACCAAGCAAACCGCTCGTAAGTCTACCAGAGGAAAGGTTCCGAGAAAGCAGCTTGAAATAAAGGTTACATCTTAATTGACAATAATAGAATTCATTGTTTATCTATCTAAAGCTAAGTTTCCGTGTCTTCTTCTCCGTCAGAGACTGCTCGAATCCGTGCTCAAACCATGGGTGGATTTAGGAAGCCACATAGATACCGTCCGGGAACAGTTGTCCTTCGGTATGTATTTATCAATTTATGTTATTTTTTCAATATTATTTCATAGTTGTTGCCCATGGGTAATCATGGGTAATCACACTGTAATTTTTGTAGTGACATTCGTAAGTATCAGAAGACTACCGAGCTTTTGATCTTAAAACTTCCATTCCAGAGGCTTGTATGTGAAATTGCTCAAGGCATTAAGGTTAGTTTTTTCTAAATTAATTACTCAACTTCAAAACTTATTGTCGTTGTTTATCGAATGTGCAAAAAAAATTCAATTTGCAATTGTAATTTTGTTGTTGCAGAAAGATATGCGTTTCCAGAGCCATGCCGTCGTGGCTCTCCAGGAGGCATCTGAGGCATACCTCGTAGGCCTGTTCCAGGATACCAACCTTTGTGCAAGTCATGCTAAGCGTGTGACTATTATGCCTAAGGACATTCAGCTGGCAAGGAGGATCCGTGGGGAGCCGGCTTAAGCTATTCATTTTTATTGTATTTATTAATTACTCAGTTCGTATTTGTATCTTATTATAGTACTAATAAGATACTCCTTCTGTTTCTTTATATTTTTCGTTGTAGAGAAATTTCTTTTTTTGAGTTATATTAGTCATTCTCTAGTTCCAAGGTGAGTTGGTGTAATGTATACTAATCTTACATTTATTAATTGCATCAGTTTTCTAGAAAAGTAAGTTATAATTAATGTGATTTCAATGTAATAATTATGTTTCTTAATTATTGTGAAAACACCTAAAACTAAAGATAGGGTGTACTAGTTGTCATTAGTTTGAGAAAGGCTAATTATTTTGAAGTGATCAATGAAAATTGGATTTTTTGTTTTAATCTTCATACTGTTAAGACAGTACTTTTGCCTTTTGGTATTCAAATTTATGTTTCATTTTTTTTTCACAATTTGTTTAGTACATGAAGGATTGTTAATCTTTACAATATGATTCGATATGATTAAAATTTTGGTAGCACATGATAACAGTTATACATTCATTGACTTGCATATCATCTTTCTCTTCACACAATTATCTTGTTTTGGACTAGGGTGAAAATAAAATAAACCTGATGTACACAATTCCGTAGCTTTAACATCATTATTGTTTTTTGTGTTAAGAGTATATGAATCCTGGTGCATTCCTTATTTTAGGATTTTCCCTCTCCTGCAGCAGCAATTGTTTTTTTTTCAGTTCAAATTCTGTTTTTTTTTTCTTAAAAATGATGATTCTGTAGGTAGTGGGAGTGGTATTTATTTTAGTGCTTCATATCTCAATTTGGTGATAGTAATTGAATATGAGGTAGATGGTGTGTTTTTTAAAAGAATTTAAGTGAATTAGTTATTAGTTCTCACAGATTATAAGATGGTTGTTATGTAGCAATCTATAAGGCCGACGATGAAATTAGAATGCACCATAAAATGAGAATTAAAATCTTATCTCAACCTTGATTTTTTTTCTACTACTCGGGCCATACAAATAGAATATACACAGGCACACATCACACATGCATGTATGCAAATGTACTTCAATATATGCTTGCAAAAAGATAATGAACAAACTAACAGTGAAAGAGATCAGCTATATACCCTCGTGTTTTTCTCATCTCATGCAATTTCTTCTCCTTTTTAACTTCTAGGTAAGATGTGCTGACAAAATGTTGAAAGAACAAGTTGGGGGAGGGCGATTGTGTTTAAAGACTTGAAGGTAGGGGGATTATATATGATTGATTGGGCTATTGCCATTTTCGAGGGTGATGTTTACTGAAATATGTATTTCACGGCTTTAAACTATTGTTAGTTGTGTTTACTACGGTCTTGATTTAATCTTCTAGCTAGATTCAAATCATATAAACCCGGTAGGTTTGTTCTTACTGGTTTATCTGAGATAAATATGGTAAGAATTCTAAAAGTGTCGAAAGTTTAGGAAAAATCTAATCTGCGAATATAGACCTACATGTATACAAATACATTCTCTCTTGAAACTGCTAGCTAGTCTCACCACCCCAGAAGTAGTGGCAATGTTTGAAGAGATATTAGAAGCATATTAAACCAAATTTATTTTTATGTCCATCATGTTTTCATGCTGGTCAATAAGATCGTCATTATCATCGGTAGCATTCTTTCTGGTGTGTTCTAATTGATTTTATAGATGATTTCTGGAAGATAGGAAATGCAATGTTTGAACTTAAAGAGATAATATAATCTTAACTTCAAAGTAGATCCATCATTTGTAGGAGTGGTAATCATCAATTTGAGTAATGTGGATTCTTTGATGATCATGTTAGAATAAAGCATATATAGTACTCTAAGCTTGTTTAATTACTAATAATGCATTGCTAACAAATTAAAAAATTATTAGATTAATGAGAAACAAGATCTCTAATTGACCTACTTACCATGTTCCAGCTCTTGACTCATGATTTACCGATTCTTGAAAATGTTTCCAAATTGACTAACACTAAATGTAAAACGAAAAAGCGTGAAGATGTGTCCAAATTAACTAACAATACATGCAAAAAAAAAGTGTATATACAACAGCTTGTGCAGTGGTTTGCAAAAGGAAGGAGAAGGATTCAAATTTTTTTGAAACTGTTTTTCCATCTTCTAAAGCACCAATATAAATACTTTGTGTAACAACTAAGTTTGAATCTTGAGAATGCATGCAAAACAAACTGTTTTTTGTTGGATCTATTTGAGCAATGTCCGATTGACGAACACTCTCCTTAAGTGAATTCTTATCTTCATGTGTGAGTGCTTGTGCTGGCATGTTCATTGCTTGCATTCTTCCTTTTTAAATTTTCTTCAAATCTGTTTTCCATCTTTTAAAGAATGACATTTTTGGAATAAAATGATTGTCAATTTTGAAAGAATTACACACACACACTAACAATCTCAACAGAAGCATATCTAGGAAGTTCCAATATTGCTAACTATTCGAAAAGTGAAGCATCGACATAGTCTTCATAACATATTAAGAGTTATGAATTTGTTGGTGTTTTTATTGAATATTTGCAATTATTGGTAGCAAAGAATATACTCTTTTAAGACTTATGTATAACCACACTATAGAGAAGAGCAAGTATTGCAAACATTGTTGGATCAAAACAAAGAAGTGTTATTATATGTATAAGTGTTTGTTCTGTAAAGTGGAAAGCAAAACTTGCATTACGTAATACTGAAAACTGAGATTACAAAAAAAATAGAAACTTGCACCTTGACGTGAAAAACAAATGACTATATTAATTTATTAAAACAAGTTTAGATTAAAAATAAAACCAACAAACTCCCCCTTAATCTAAACATCACTTGCTAGCTTCTTGACTCCCAGCAACTCCCTTAATTTCTCGAAATTTGCTATTGACAATGACTTGGTCTATATCAGCCCTTTGCTCCTCCGAACGATCATGCTTAACTACAATTTCACCCCGTTCAACACACTCGCGTATAAAATGATAACGTATCCCAATGTGCTTGCTGCGACCGTGAAATACAGGATTTCTTGCCAAGTCGATCGTTGATCTATTATCAATGTAAATCACAACAGGACCAGTCCTTATGTCAGATATCTGAGTTAGCAAGTTCTTCAACCAAATTCCTTGCCACGTTGTAGATGTTGCTGCCATGAACTCAGCCTCACAAGTCGAGAGAGCTACACATCTTTGTTTCTGCGAAATCCATGTAACCAAACTTTCATTCAAATAGAAAACAACACCCCATGTGCTTTTTCTGTCATCCAAATTTCCTGCAAGGTCACTATCAGAGTATCCAGCTAGTAGATAGTCCCTAGTCCCTCATTTATACACAATACCATACTTCAGAGTTCCTTTTACATACCTTAAGATCCTCTTCACTGCTCCTTGATGTACAACAATAGGTCGTTCCATAAAACGGCTCACTATATCAACTGCATACGAAATATCTGGTCTCGTGTGAACGAGGTATCTTAGACCTCCCACCATAATTTTATACTTGGTCGAATCCACTACTTTTCCATGTTCATCTTTGTCAAGCTGCACTCTTGATTCCATTGGACATTTAATTGGATTGCACTCACTCAGTTCTGCCTTGTCAAGTATTTTCTTGGCATAGGTTGTATGTTTTAATTCAATGTAATCACGCCCCTGCTCAACTTCGATACCTAGGTCTGACATTTCAAATTGTCGACTCATCTGCTCCTTAAACTTTATAATGTTCTCAATACTTGTGCCAGTCACTAATAAATCATCCACATAGACACCTATAATCAAACACTCATTTCCTTCTCGTTTCACATAAACCCCATGCTCATATGGACAGTTTTCGAACCCAAAACATTCAAGACACTTCCTCAGTCGAGTATACCAAGATCGAGGTGCTTGGTGTAAACCATATAAAGCCTTAAGCAATTTATACACTTTATGCTCTTCACCTCTTTTCTCGAACCCCTCAGGTTGAAGCACATATACCTCCTCCTAGATTTCTCCATTTAAAAATGCTGATTTTACATCCATATGATGTACCTCCCAACGATTCTTAGCAGCAAGTGCAAGCAGCAAACACACGGTTTCCATTTGGGTCATAGGTGCCAACACCTCTTAAAATCAATTCCTTAATTCTGGACATATCCCTTGGCCACGAGCCTTGCTTTATGCTTCACAATTTTTCTGTATGTATCCTTCTTCAGTTTGAAAACGCACTTAAGTCCAATTGCCTTATGACCTAGTGGTAACTCAGTCAGTGTCCAAGTTTTATTCTTCTCTATAGACTTGATTTCAGTCTGCATTGCTTCTTCCCATTCTGATTCTTGCATAGCTTGCTTGTATGAAGTGAGCTCTTCGATGCTTAACAACATTAGCTCACTGTCCAACTCAACTTCCTCTACTTCGTCATATATCTCACTGAACAACCTTAGACGTCTGGGTTCACCACTTTCATCATGCGTTTGATGCATTTCAGGTTATCGAATTTGAATAGGTGTCATGACAGGCTCCTGTTCCCATTCTGAAACTTCCTCCAAATCTGGAAACACATTTGCAACATTAAAAGTGTTACCTGCCATCGAGGCTTTACTTTGTTGACCTTCCCAATCCCATGGTTTATTTTCGTCAAATGTCACATCTCTACTTACCAATGCAGACCTCGTGTTTGGATCGTACTTACCAATCCCTGAGGAGTCTTTGTAGATAAAATTCTTGTTGGCAAATGATTTAATAAATAAATAGAATGGCTCATAGCCTCTCCCCAAAAATACGACGGCATATTCATACCCTTCAAAATACTTCTTACCATGGCTACAAATATGCGATTCCTCCGTTCAACCACTCCGTTTTGTTGCGGAGTGTAGGGTGCTGTATAATGCCTCTATATCCCAGATTCTTCACAAAATTTATTGAAATCAATTGAACAAAACTCCCCCCCCCCCTCTACCAGTTCTAAAAGTTTTAATCTTTTGCTCTGTTTTGTTTTCTACCATGGCCTTGAAATTCTGAAAAACTTCGAATGCCTCCCCCTTAGTCTTGAAAATATAAGCCCACATTTTTCGACTAAAATCATCAACTAGAAAAAGAAAATACTTGTTGTTTGTAGGAGTAACTGGTTCAATTGGTCCACAAATATCTCCGTGTAATAGTTCTAACACACGTTTTGCATTGAAACTCGTCTGTCCTGGGAACGCCTTTCTCACTTACTTAGCCATCAAACATCCCTCACAATTACTTCCAGGTAACATTAACTTTGGTATACCATTAACCATTCCCTCCTGTGACATCAACTTCATTGCTTTAAAATTCACATGCCCAAACGAACTTGCCACATCCACGATTCTTCCTTTGATTTTGTCAATAAATACATATCTTTGTGTTCTTCAAGAATGATCTTGTACAAGCGGTTCTTTGATCTCCTTAACTTCATCAACAATTTTCCTTCCTCATCATATACCCACAAATATTCACCTTTGAGTACCACCTTTCTTTCTTCTTCCCATAATTGTCCTAAACTTATGATGTTGTTTCGAAGAGTAGGTATAAAATACACTTCACAAATCACGCATTCCTCTCCGTTTTTACATTTAAATATCACATACCCCTTTCCATGTATTTTAACAGTTGACCCATCACCAAACTTCACCTGGCCTGTCACTTTTTCATCCAATTCCTTGAACTTCGAATGAAGTCGTGTCATATGGTTGCTAGCACCATTATCTAGGTACCACAGATTTGTCTCCACCTCCTTGTCATAACTTGACCTCAATTTTGGAATTACACTTTCTTTATTCAGCATCACAACACCTTTCTCCTCATCTGCATATTCTGTCAAAATTAGTGCAAGCACTTCATCCTCAGTTTGAGTTAGATTTGCTTCTATCTTTCTTTTCGAGGCGTGCGATACTCCGATGCATAGTGTCCAAGTAATTTACAATTGAATCACCTAACTTTGCTTCGATCTCGACCACCACGAGTACCACGATTATCAAACTCACGTTGACCCTTCACCTGACCTTCTCATGCATTCCTCCCTAGTGAGCAGAATTTTCCTTCCTGGGCTTCTCTTTTCGCCCATTCCTCCTCAGTCAACAATAACTGGTTTCCCATGTTTTCAGTTTATCCTCGAATACACTCCACATGAGCTTTCAATCTCCCAACAGTTTCCTCTACACTCATCACTTCCAAATTTCCAAATTGCTCAATTGTTGAAGTAATTTGTAAATACTTTGAGGGTACAACCCTGAGCAATTTCTTCACCACGTATGCTTCCTCTATTGTCTCTTCAAGTACAATTATATTTGTCACTATACCATACAATTTCATGTAGAACTCGTCCAGCTGATCTGTATCTTTCATTCTTAGTAGTTCAAGCTCGGTTTTCAGCGTCTCCACCTTAGCTTTCTAGACTCGGGTCGGGTCCAACACACATTGTTTTAACAGCTTCCCAGGCCTCCTTCGCAGATTTTTTCTCAGCCACAATGAGCAGCATATCCTCGAAACATATCCTCGAAAATTCCTCGATATATGATTGCCAACGCAATCTTGTCCTTCCTGATTTCAACATTCGCCTTAGGATCATCTGGCTCGACTGCTTCCCATACACTTTGAGCTTGCATATAAACTTTCATCTTTACGGACCAGGCAGTGTAGTCATTCTTTGATAGCATGGAATAACTAAGTCCCATCGACTTTGGTGTCTCCATTACTTACTTGAACTTGGTTGCTCTGATACCAAATGTTGGATCAAAACAAAGAACTGCTATTATATGTATACTAGAAAATAACCCGTGCCAAGCACCGCCGAGTGATTTTTTTGGAAATTTATTTTATTTATAGTATTTTTTAATTAATATTATCAATTATGTTATTTTCAATTTTGACTTAAAATTGTCTACAATTACATTAATTTTTCATGAAATTAGTTACTGAAATTTACAAATATTTTGCTCATGAAAATATTATTATTATTTAGTTAATTATAAAAACTTTATATGTTATCCCTTTACAACATAACGGAATCTTAATAGTTGTAATTTATAAATAATTATATATATATAAGATCTTGTTTGATGTCATCTTTTTATTCCAGCATATCTTTTAACTTCCAATTTTGAAAGTGTAGCTATAAGGGATAATTATAAGAGCAATAACAAATTAGAAAAATATAGTATATACTATGTATGTATACATATATTGTTTTAAAAAATGTATGTATACATATAATTACAATTTTGTTTATTCAACCCTGGGATAAGATCTAGAAGATTTTCATCCAGTTGATTTTCTTTATTTCTAGAAATAGCTTTTTTATTATATAGAAAACGTAATTAAAATCAAATTAATTTTAAAATTAAAACACCAACCTGTATATAGATCCAAAAGATTCCCATTCCATTGAATTTTTTTGTTTCCATAAACAACTTTCTGTTATCAATTGAATTTTTTTATTTCCATAAACAACTTTCTGTTATATAGAAACGTAAAAGGTCATTAGTTGAATTGTAAAATTATATAAAATTAAATAAAAAAAAACTTTGTTACCAATACATGTGTCATATATTTTTTGCGATGTTTCTCATTATGTTTATTCTACTGCTCAATAGTTTAAGTATCTCTTGTTTTACGATATCTTTCTGTTTCGACAAATCTTTACAATTCCAATTTTAAAGACATAACTGTAAGGGATAATTATAAGGGGACTAAGAAATCGGTCAAATACAGTGTAAACTATGTATATATAATTAAAATTTTGTATATACAATATGGGCTAAAATTTAGAAAATTTAGAAGATTGTCATCCAGTTGAGTTTCTTATTTCTAGAAACAACTTTTTATTTATACATAAAACACAAGAGATAAATATCTGGATCGAATAATTCTAAAAATTAAGGAAAAAGAAACTTTTGATAGAAATACCTGGGACATAATTTTTTTGTGAATTTAATCATTACGTTCATCTCACTGCTCAATAGTTTCAGAATCTCTTGTTTAACGATATCTTTTTTTGTATGGATACTTTTTGTTTTCCAATTATAAAGGCATAGCCAGAAGAAAAAAATACAGGGGACTAAGAAATTAGTTCAATATCGTACAAAGTATGGATGATTTAAATATTGTAAGCCTATTCATGAATTAACTAACCGTACATGAGATAAATAGTTAAATTCATTTGGGACTATTTAAATATAATAAGGCTAGTCATGAATAAATAATAAATATAACATGACAAATATAATTGAATTCAATTTATGCGGTTGTGATTGGTGATGTAAATATTAGAACATTTTCTATGAAATTGATTCGCATGTAGATAGAACAACTTGGAATGCTGAAAATTGAATTTACCTCTACACAACTTGTACTAACAAAAACTTGGCATGCTGAAAAGTAAATTTACCTGTCCACAACTTGTATTCGTTTAGTAACTTTTTTTTGTACTTGGGTGATGGACAATGATCACTTCATCGGTAATAATGACGTACAATCATATCATATTCGTTGGTGTTTCATATTTTAAGTTCAATTCACCAAGACACTACGTTTATAAAAAAATTAGAACTACAATAAGAATAAAAATTTCAGATGGCGTAAACTACAAATTACATGTACTATAATTTGCTTATGTTGTGATCTTATTGTAACTCCTTCGGCATGAGATATCTATTACATGGTAGGAAATAGTCCTTGACCGGGGTCAAAGGTGACTCCACAAATTGACGTGGCAGTGGGCCCTCATGTGACATGTGGCACACCATGTCATCCTTATGGGACCACATTTATTTGACGTGGCACTTGACGTGTCAAGTGACCTATCAGGGTCAACTTCCATGTGGCCGTTGATGTGGTCGTTGATGTGGCTCGCCACATGGACAGCCATTTGGCATGTGGGACCATTTAAGAAACAAACCATCAATTCCTACCATACACCAATTCCGACCTGAGCAATTCCTACCATGTCGAATGGTAGGAATTGACACCAATTCCTACCGATTTACCCCCAAAACCTACCATTTTCGTGGTAGGAAAAGGCCATTTTTGGTGTAGTGCCTCTTTATCATACCCATCAATGACTCCCTCCAAAAGAGAACATAAGTGCTTGAAATGATATACGAATTTTCAGAGTGATTGCTAGACTTGTTGCTGAAATCAATGTATCTAACTATGTCATATTGTCATTGACCCTGCAGGTTGTTTTGTGGAGAAACATAGCAGGTCAAAGTATTTACCAAATGGTGCTTCTATTCATGTTCAATTTTACAGGGAAGCAAATTTTGGGACTGAACGGTTCAGATGCTACCATAATTCTCAATACCTTCATATTCACTACTTTTGTTGGAGACACAAAAGTTTAAGAGGTGGTGGATGTAGGAGGTACACATGGTACAACTTTAAATTTTAGTAGAGGCTAATTTGTAGCTGTATGTTTACCTTTTTTTTACCTTTACCCACATATCTAATTTGTAGTTACAATTTTTTTTTTTTTAAATTTGGGTGTATTTTCATAATGATGTAATATAAATGGTTGCATATATATAGTGAATGGTCCAATTTTTATTTTTTTTTACGCTTGGATAGATAACGGTTTATTTAATATAAGCTCATAAACTAATATCTAATGGTAACAAATACATCAAAATTTTAATAAATACTGATGTGTAAAATCTAAATATACATCAATTTTATTGTGGAAAAACTGATGTCTAACATAAAGATATACATCACATTTTTCTGAAAATACTGATGTTTATAAGTTCATTAGACATCAATATACGATGATGTCTAAGATGACAATAGACATCAATTTATTTGCTAGAAAATTGATGTCTTAGAGCTAAATAGACATCGGTTTCTGACCGATGTCTAAGATAGACATCATCGACTAAGACATCGGTTGGAAAACAACATAGACATCGGCCAAAAACCGATGTATATTGACCCTTTTCTTGTAGTGAAGGGAGGTAATTAAGTGACTTTGTTGTCTTAATATGTTCATCTAGGAAGTAATTCTTATATATCTGTACATTTTCATGTTTTTTCTTGAGTTTCTCATCGATTTAATAATCTCTATGCTAGCTATATTCATAAAATGAATTGATTAAAAACTTTTCGTGTTATCTTTGTAGAAGGTTGGTACCAAGCAAACCGCTAGTAAGTCTATTCGAGGAAAGGTTCCGAGAAAGCAACTCAAAATAAAGGTTACATCTTTAATGCCAATAATAGCATACAATGTGATCTATCTAATGCTAAATTTTATGCGTCTTCTCCTCCGTCACACTGCTCATACGCGCTCGAACCACTGACGGATTCAGGAAGCCACACGGATATTGTCTAGGAACACCTTCACTTAGTTATATATTTATCAATTCATGTTACTTTTGCAATATCATTTCATAGTTCTTGCCCAATATCATTTCCTAGACGATGGTGAATAAGAATGTACCATATATAAAATGAGGATTAAGATCTAATATCATGCCTTGATTTTTTTTAAACAACACTATACTAATTAAATATACATATGCACACATCACACATGTATTTATATAAATGTACATCAATATACAAAAACATATGGAACAAATTGAAAGAGAAAGAGATTTAAGGAATGGATTAATAAATTTTCATGTTTTCTTTCTAGTTGGATCCTACCAAGCAAACCGCCATTAAGTCTACCAGAGGAAAGGTTCGGAGAAAGCAACTTGAAATAGAGGTTACATCTTAATTGGCAATAATAGAATACCTTGTGATCTATATATTGCTAAGTTTTCGTGTCTTCTTCTCCATCACTGATTGCTCAAATGCGTGCTCCAACCACGGGTGGATTTAGGAAGCCAGATAGATATCGTCCGGGAACAATTGCCCTTCGGTATTTATTTATCAATTTATGTTATTTTTTCAATATTATTTCATAGTTATTGACCAAGGGTAATCACACTCTAATTACTTGTAGTGACATTCGTAAGTGTAAGTATCAGAAGACTATCGAGCTTTTGATCTTAAAACTTCCATTCAAGAACGTACGTGAAATTGTTCAAGGCATTAAAGTTAGTTTTTTCATAATTAATTACCCAACTTCAAAAATTATTGTCTTTGTTTATCGCATGTGCTGAAATTAATTCTAATTTGCAATTGTTAGTTTGTAGTTGCCGAAAGATTCGCATTTCCGGATCCATGTTGCCATTGCTTTGCAGGAGGCATATGAGACATACCTGGTAGGCCTGGATACCAATGTATGTGAAACCTATGCGATTGAAAGAATGGTTATTGATTCTAAGAGGTACTAAGGTGAGGACGAGGAGCATGTGAAAAAGATTTAGGCTATGAATACATTTGAGAAATACTTGAAAAACACTAGGAATCTAGTTTGGCTCCATTCCAGCAGCTATCAGGAATAGTCTAGTGGATACAATCGAGAATGCATTTCAACTAGGGGGATGGCAACCAACCGCTAACAGAGGTGTATGAGTTCGCGTACAAGATGCAAGAGGTTGAGCACACATCCAATCAAATATTGACCATATATTATAGGTCTGGTTTGTATTAAGCTAGTGAGTTGCCTAAGCATCTATCGATTTGTATTGTATTTATTTACTTAGTCAGTTGCTTAGGGAGCCACCAGCCAATAAAAACCAACCCCATTCTAGCCAATATTTGATTGCATGTGTGCTCAACCTCTTGCATCTTGTACGCGAACTAATAAGCCTCTTCAAGGCGTTGATTGCCATCCCACCAGTGAAATCCATTCTTGATAGCATCCTCTAGACTATTCTTGATAGGTGCTGCAATGGACCCAAACTAGCAACTAATCACCTAGTTAGACTCCACTACTCCCACATTCCTAACAAAGCTGAACCAACTAATGACCAACTAGTTAGATCTTATAAACCCGGTAGGTTTGTTCTTACTGGTTTATCTGAGATAAATATGGTAAGATTTCTAAAAGTGTCGAAAGTTTTGGAAAAATCTAATCTGCGAATATAGACCTACATGTATACAAATACATTCTCTCTTGAAACTTCTAGCTAGTCTCACCACCCCAGAAGTAGTGGCAATGTTTGAAGAGATATTAGAAGCATATTAAACCAAATTTATTTTTATGTCCATCATGTTTTCATGCTGGTCAATAAGATCGTCATTATCATCGGCAGCAAATAATGCATTGCTAACAAATTAAAAAATTATTAGATTAATGAGAAACAAGATCTCTAATTGACCTACTTACCATGTTCGAGCTCTTGACTCATGATTTACCGATTCTTGAAAATGTTTCCAAATTGACTAACACTAAATGCAAAACGAAAAAGCGTGAAGATGTGTCCAAATTAACTAACGCTACATGCAAAAAAAAGTGTATATACAACAGCTTGTGCAGTGGTTTGCAAAAGGTAGGAGAAGGAATCAAATTTTTTTGAAACTGTTTTTCCATCTTCTAAAGCACCAATATAAATACTTTGTGTAACAACTAATTTTGAATCTTGAGAATGCATGCAAAACAAACTATTTTTTGTTGGATCTATTTGAGCAATGTCTGATTGACGAACACTCTCCTTAAGTGAATTCTTATCTTCATGTGTGAGTGCTTGTGCTGGCATGTTCATTTCTTGCATTCTTCCTTTTTAAATTTTCTTCAAATCTGTTTTCCATCTTTTAAAGAATGACCTTTTTGGAATAAAATGATTGTCAATTTTGAAAGGATTACACAAACACAATAACAATCTCAACAGAAGCATATCTAGGAAGTTCCAATATTGCTAACTATTCGAAAAGTGAAGCATCAACATAGTCTTTATAACATATTAAGAGTTATGAATTTGTTGGTGTTTTTATTGAATATTTGCAATTATTGGTAGCAAAGAATATACTCTTTTAAGACTTATGTATAACCACACTATAGAGAAGAGCAAGTATTGCAAACATTGTTGGATCAAAACAAAGAAGTGTTATTATATGTATAAGTGTTTGTTCTGTAAAGTGGAAAGCAAAACTTGCATTACGTAATACTGAAAACTGAGATTACAAAATAAATAGAAACTTGCACCTTGACGTGAAAAACAAATGACTATATTAATTTATTAAAACAAGTTTAGATTAAAAATAAAACCAACAAACTCCCCCTTAATCTAAACATCACTTGCTAGCTTCTTGACTCCCAGCAACTCCCTTAATTTCTCGAAATTTGCTATTGACAATGACTTGGTCTATATCAGCCCTTTGCTCCTCCGAACGAACATGCTTAACTACAATTTCACCCCGTTCAACACACTCGCGTATAAAATGATAACGTATCCCAATGTGCTTGCTGCGACCGTGAAATACAGGATTTCTTGCCAAGTCGATCGTTGATCTATTATCAATGTAAATCACAACAGGACCAGTCCTTATGTCAGATATCTGAGTTAGCAAGTTCTTCAACCAAATTCCTTGCCACGTTGTAGATGTTGCTGCCATGAACTCAGCCTCACAAGTCGAGAGAGCTACACATCTTTGTTTCTGCGAAATCCATGTAACCAAACTTTCATTCAAATAGAAAACAACACCCCATGTGCTTTTTCTGTCATCCAAATTTCCTGCAAGGTCACTATCAGAGTATCCAGCTAGTAGATAGTCCCTAGTCCCTCATTTATACACAATACCATACTTCAGAGTTCCTTTTACATACCTTAAGATCCTCTTCACTGCTCCTTGATGTACAACAATAGGTCGTTCCATAAAACGGCTCACTATATCAACTGCATACGAAATATCTGGTCTCGTGTGAACGAGGTATCTTAGACCTCCCACCATAATTTTATACTTGGTCGAATCCACTACTTTTCCATGTTCATCTTTGTCAAGCTGCACTCTTGATTCCATTGGACATTTAATTGGATTGCACTCACTCAGTTCTGCCTTGTCAAGTATTTTCTTGGCATAGGTTGTATGTTTTAATTCAATGTAATCACGCCCCTGCTCAACTTCGATACCTAGGTCTGACATTTCAAATTGTCGACTCATCTGCTCCTTAAACTTTATAATGTTCTCAATACTTGTGCCAGTCACTAATAAATCATCCACATAGACACCTATAATCAAACACTCATTTCCTTCTCGTTTCACATAAACCCCATGCTCATATGGACAGATTTCGAACCCAAAACATTCAAGACACTTCCTCAGTCGAGTATACCAAGATCGAGGTGCTTGGTGTAAACCATATAAAGCCTTAAGCAATTTATACACTTTATGCTCTTCACCTCTTTTCTCGAACCCCTCAGGTTGAAGCACATATACCTCCTCCTAGATTTCTCCATTTAAAAATGCTGATTTTACATCCATATGATGTACCTCCCAACGATTCTTAGCAGCAAGTGCAAGCAGCAAACACACGGTTTCCATTTGGGTCATAGGTGCCAACACCTCTTAAAATCAATTCCATAATTCTGGACATATCCCTTGGCCACGAGCCTTGCTTTATGCTTCACAATTTTTCCGTATGTATCCTTCTTCAGCTTGAAAACGCACTTAAGTCCAATTGCCTTATGACCTAGTGGTAACTCAGTCAGTGTCCAAGTTTTATTCTTCTCTATAGACTTGATTTCAGTCTGCATTGCTTCTTCCCATTCTGATTCTTGCATAGCTTGCTTGTATGAAGTGAGCTCTTCGATGCTTAACAACATTAGCTCACTGTCCAACTCAACTTCCTCTACTTCGTCATATATCTCACTGAACAACCTTAGACGTCTGGGTTCACCACTTTCATCATGCGTTTGATGCATTTCAGGTTATCGAATTTGAATAGGTGTCATGACAGGCTCCTGTTCCCATTCTGAAACTTCCTCCAAATCTGGAAACACATTTGCAACATTAAAAGTGTTACCTGCCATCGAGGCTTTACTTTGTTGACCTTCCCAATCCCATGGTTTATTTTCGTCAAATGTCACATCTCTACTTACCAATGCAGACCTCGTGTTTGGATCGTACTTACCAATCCCTGAGGAGTCTTTGTAGATAAAATTCTTGTTGGCAAATGATTTAATAAATAAATAGAATGGCTCACAGCCTCTCCCCAAAAATACGACGGCATATTCATACCCTTCAAAATACTTCTTACCATGGCTACAAATATGCGATTCCTCCGTTCAACCACTCCGTTTTGTTGCGGAGTGTAGGGTGCTGTATAATGCCTCTATATCCCAGATTCTTCACAAAATTTATTGAAATCAATTGAACAAAACTCCCCCCCCCCCCTCTACCAGTTCTAAAAGTTTTAATCTTTTGCTCTGTTTTGTTTTCTACCATGGCCTTGAAATTCTGAAAAACTTCGAATGCCTCCCCCTTAGTCTTTAAAATATAAGCCCACATTTTTCGACTAAAATCATCAACTAGAAAAAGAAAATACTTGTTGTTTGTAGGAGTAACTGGTTCAATTGGTCCACAAATATCTCCGTGTAATAGTTCTAACACACGTTTTGCATTGAAACTCGTCTGTCCTGGGAACGCCTTTCTCACTTACTTAGCCATCAAACATCCCTCACAATTACTTCCAGGTAACATTAACTTTGGTATACCATTAACCATTCCCTCCTGTGACATCAACTTCATTGCTTTAAAATTCACATGCCCAAACGAACTTGCCACATCCACGATTCTTCCTTTGATTTTGTCAATAAATACATATCTTTGTGTTCTTCAAGAATGATCTTGTACAAGCGGTTCTTTGATCTCCTTAACTTCATCAACAATTTTCCTTCCTCATCATATACCCACAAATATTCACCTTTGAGTACCACCTTGCTTTCTTCTTCCCATAATTGTCCTAAACTTATGATGTTGTTTCGAAGAGTAGGTATAAAATACACTTCACAAATCACGCATTCCTCTCCGTTTTTACATTTAAATATCACATACCCCTTTCCATGTATTTTAACAGTTGACCCATCACCAAACTTCACCTGGCCTGTCACTTTTTCATCCAATTCCTTGAACTTCGAATGAAGTCGTGTCATATGGTTGCTAGCACCATTATCTAGGTACCACAGATTTGTCTCCACCTCCTTGTCATAACTTGACCTCAATTTTGGAATTACACTTTCTTTATTCAGCATCACAACACCTTTCTCCTCATCTGCATATTCTGTCAAAATTAGTGCAAGCACTTCATCCTCAGTTTGAGTTAGATTTGCTTCTATCTTTCTTTTCGAGGCGTGCGATACTCCGATGCATAGTGTCAAAGTAATTTACAATTGAATCACCTAACTTTGCTTCGATCTCGACCACCACGAGTACCACGATTATCAAACTCACGTTGACCCTTCACCTGACCTTCTCATGCATTCCTCCCTAGTGAGCAGAATTTTCCTTCCTGGGCTTCTCTTTTCGCCCATTCCTCCTCAGTCAACAATAACTGGTTTCCCATGTTTTCAGTTTATCCTCGAATACACTCCACATGAGCTTTCAATCTCCCAACAGTTTCCTCTACACTCATCACTTCCAAATTTCCAAATTGCTCAATTGTTGAAGTAATTTGTAAATACTTTGATGGTACAACCCTGAGCAATTTCTTCACCACGTATGCTTCCTCTATTGTCTCTTCAAGTACAATTATATTTGTCACTATCCCATACAATTTCATGTAGAACTTGTCCAGCTGATCTGTATCTTTCATTCTTAGTAGTTCAAGCTCGGTTTTCAGCGTCTCCACCTTAGCTTTCTAGACTCGGGTCGGGTCCAACACACATTGTTTTAACAGCTTCCCAGGCCTCCTTCGCAGATTTTTTCTCAGCCACAATGAGCAGCATATCCTCGAAACATATCCTCGAAAATTCCTCGATATATGATTGCCAACGCAATCTTGTCCTTCCTGATTTCAACATTCGCCTTAGGATCATCTGGCTCGACTGCTTCCCATACACTTTGAGCTTGCATATAAACTTTCATCTTTACGGACCAGGCAGTGTAGTCATTCTTTGATAGCATGGAATAACTAAGTCCCATCGACTTTGGTGTCTCCATTACTTACTTGAACTTGGTTGCTCTGATACCAAATGTTGGATCAAAACAAAGAACTGCTATTATATGTATACTAGAAAATAACCCGTGCCAAGCACCGCCGAGTGATTTTTTTGGAAATTTATTTTATTTATAGTATTTTTTAATTAATATTATCAATTATGTTATTTTCAATTTTGACTTAAAATTGTCTACAATTACATTAATTTTTCATGAAATTAGTTACTGAAATTTACAAATATTTTGCTCATGAAAATATTATTATTATTTAGTTAATTATAAAAACTTTATATGTTATCCCTTTACAACATAACGGAATCTTAATAGTTGTAATTTATAAATAATTATATATATATAAGATCTTGTTTGATGTCATCTTTTTTTCCAGCATATCTTTTAACTTCCAATTTTGAAAGTGTAGCTATAAGGGATAATTATAAGAGCAATAACAAATTAGAAAAATATAGTATATACTATGTATGTATACATATATTGTTTTAAAAAATGTATGTATACATATAATTACAATTTTGTTTATTCAACCCTGGGATAAGATCTAGAAGATTTTCATCCAGTTGATTTTCTTTATTTCTAGAAATAGCTTTTTTATTATATAGAAAACGTAATTAAAATCAAATTAATTTTAAAATTAAAACACCAACCTGTATATAGATCCAAAAGATTCCCATTCCATTGAATTTTTTTGTTTCCATAAACAACTTTCTGTTATCAATTGAATTTTTTTATTTCCATAAACAACTTTCTGTTATATAGAAACGTAAAAGGTCATTAGTTGAATTGTAAAATTATATAAAATTAAATAAAAAAAAACTTTGTTACCAATACATGTGTCATATATTTTTTGCGATGTTTCTCATTATGTTTATTCTACTGCTCAATAGTTTAAGTATCTCTTGTTTTACGATATCTTTCTGTTTCGACAAATCTTTACAATTCCAATTTTAAAGACATAACTGTAAGGGATAATTATAAGGGGACTAAGAAATCGGTCAAATACAGTGTAAACTATGTATATATAATTAAAATTTTGTATATACAATATGGGCTAAAATTTAGAAAATTTAGAAGATTGTCATCCAGTTGAGTTTCTTATTTCTAGAAACAACTTTTTATTTATACATAAAACACAAGAGATAATTATCTGGATCGAATAATTCTAAAAATTAAGGAAAAAGAAACTTTTGATAGAAATACCTGGGACATAATTTTTTTGTGAATTTAATCATTACGTTCATCTCACTGCTCAATAGTTTCAGAATCTCTTGTTTAACGATATCTTTTTTTGTATGGATACTTTTTGTTTTCCAATTATAAAGGCATAGCCAGAAGAAAAAAATACAGGGGACTAAGAAATTAGTTCAATATCGTACAAAGTATGGATGATTTAAATATTGTAAGCCTATTCATGAATTAACTAACCGTACATGAGATAAATAGTTAAATTCATTTGGGACTATTTAAATATAATAAGGCTAGTCATGAATAAATAATAAATATAACATGACAAATATAATTGAATTCAATTTATGCGGTTGTGATTGGTGATGTAAATATTAGAACATTTTCTATGAAATTGATTCGCATGTAGATAGAACAACTTGGAATGCTGAAAATTGAATTTACCTCTACACAACTTGTACTAACAAAAACTTGGCATGCTGAAAAGTAAATTTACCTGTCCACAACTTGTATTCGTTTAGTAACTTTTTTTTGTACTTGGGTGATGGACAATGATCACTTCATCGGTAATAATGACGTACAATCATATCATATTCGTTGGTGTTTCATATTTTAAGTTCAATTCACCAAGACACTACGTTTATAAAAAAATTAGAACTACAATAAGAATAAAAATTTCAGATGGCCTAAACTACAAATTACATGTACTATAATTTGCTTATGTTGTGATCTTATTGTAACTCCTTCGGCATGAGATATCTATTACATGGTAGGAAATAGTCCTTGACCGGGGTCAAAGGTGACTCCACAAATTGACGTGGCAGTGGGCCCTCATGTGACATGTGGCACACCATGTCATCCTTATGGGACCACATTTATTTGACGTGGCACTTGACGTGTCAAGTGACCTATCAGGGTCAACTTCCATGTGGCCGTTGATGTGGTCGTTGATGTGGCTCGCCACATGGACAGCCATTTGGCATGTGGGACCATTTAAGAAACAAACCATCAATTCCTACCATACACCAATTCCGACCTGAGCAATTCCTACCATGTCGAATGGTAGGAATTGACACCAATTCCTACCGATTTACCCCCAAAACCTACCATTTTCGTGGTAGGAAAAGGCCATTTTTGGTGTAGTGCCTCTTTATCATACCCATCAATGACTCCCTCCAAAAGAGAACATAAGTGCTTGAAATGATATACGAATTTTCAGAGTGATTGCTAGACTTGTTGCTGAAATCAATGTATCTAACTATGTCATATTGTCATTGACCCTGCAGGTTGTTTTGTGGAGAAACATAGCAGGTCAAAGTATTTACCAAATGGTGCTTCTGTTCATGTTCAATTTTGCAGGGAAGCAAATTTTGGGACTGAACGGTTCAGATGCTACCATAATTCTCAATACCTTCATATTCACTACTTTTGTTGGAGACACAAAAGTTTAAGAGGTGGTGGATGTAGGAGGTACACATGGTACAACTTTAAATTTTAGTAGAGGCTAATTTGTAGCTGTATGTTTACCTTTTTTTTACCTTTACCCACATATCTAATTTGTAGTTACAATTTTTTTTTTTTAAATTTGGGTGTATTTTCATAATGATGTAATATAAATGGTTGCATATATATAGTGAATGGTCCAATTTTTATTTTTTTTTACGCTTGGATAGATAACGGTTTATTTAATATAAGCTCATAAACTAATATCTAATGGTAACAAATACATCAAAATTTTAATAAATACTGATGTGTAAAATCTAAATATACATCAATTTTATTGTGGAAAAACTGATGTCTAACATAAAGATATACATCACATTTTTCTGAAAATACTGATGTTTATAAGTTCATTAGACATCAATATACGATGATGTCTAAGATGACAATAGACATCAATTTATTTGCTAGAAAATTGATGTCTTAGAGCTAAATAGACATCGGTTTCTGACCGATGTCTAAGATAGACATCATCGACTAAGACATCGGTTGGAAAACAACATAGACATCGGCCAGAAACCGATGTCTATTGACCCTTTTCTTGTAGTGAAGGGAGGTAATTAAGTGACTTTGTTGTCTTAATATGTTCATCTAGGAAGTAATTCTTATATATCTGTACATTTTCATGTTTTTTCTTGAGTTTCTCATCGATTTAATAATCTCTATGCTAGCTATATTCATAAAATGAATTGATTAAAAACTTTTCGTGTTATCTTTGTAGAAGGTTGGTACCAAGCAAACCGCTAGTAAGTCTATTCGAGGAAAGGTTCCGAGAAAGCAACTCAAAATAAAGGTTACATCTTTAATGCCAATAATAGCATACAATGTGATCTATCTAATGCTAAATTTTATGCGTCTTCTCCTCCGTCACACTGCTCATACGCGCTCGAACCACTGACGGATTCAGGAAGCCACACGGATATTGTCTAGGAACACCTTCACTTAGTTATATATTTATCAATTCATGTTACTTTTGCAATATCATTTCATAGTTCTTGCCCAATATCATTTCCTAGACGATGGTGAATAAGAATGTACCATATATAAAATGAGGATTAAGATCTAATATCATGCCTTGATTTTTTTTAAACAACACTATACTAATTAAATATACATATGCACACATCACACATGTATTTATATAAATGTACATCAATATACAAAAACATATGGAACAAATTGAAAGAGAAAGAGATTTAAGGAATGGATTAATAAATTTTCATGTTTTCTTTCTAGTTGGATCCTACCAAGCAAACCGCCATTAAGTCTACCAGAGGAAAGGTTCGGAGAAAGCAACTTGAAATAGAGGTTACATCTTAATTGGCAATAATAGAATACCTTGTGATCTATATATTGCTAAGTTTTCGTGTCTTCTTCTCCATCACTGATTGCTCAAATGCGTGCTCCAACCACGGGTGGATTTAGGAAGCCAGATAGATATCGTCCGGGAACAATTGCCCTTCGGTATTTATTTATCAATTTATGTTATTTTTTCAATATTATTTCATAGTTATTGACCAAGGGTAATCACACTCTAATTACTTGTAGTGACATTCGTAAGTGTAAGTATCAGAAGACTATCGAGCTTTTGATCTTAAAACTTCCATTCAAGAACGTACGTGAAATTGTTCAAGGCATTAAAGTTAGTTTTTTCATAATTAATTACCCAACTTCAAAAATTATTGTCTTTGTTTATCGCATGTGCTGAAATTAATTCTAATTTGCAATTGTTAGTTTGTAGTTGCCGAAAGATTCGCATTTCCGGATCCATGTTGCCATTGCTTTGCAGGAGGCATATGAGACATACCTGGTAGGCCTGGATACCAATGTATGTGAAACCTATGCGATTGAAAGAATGGTTATTGATTCTAAGAGGTACTAAGGTGAGGACGAGGAGCATGTGAAAAAGATTTAGGCTATGAATACATTTGAGAAATACTTGAAAAACACTAGGAATCTAGTTTGGCTCCATTCCAGCAGCTATCAGGAATAGTCTAGTGGATACAATCGAGAATGCATTTCAACTAGGGGGATGGCAACCAACCGCTAACAGAGGTGTATGAGTTCGCGTACAAGATGCAAGAGGTTGAGCACACATCCAATCAAATATTGACCATATATTATAGGTCTGGTTTGTATTAAGCTAGTGAGTTGCCTAAGCATCTATCGATTTGTATTGTATTTATTTACTTAGTCAGTTGCTTAGGGAGCCACCAGCCAATAAAAACCAACCCCATTCTAGCCAATATTTGATTGCATGTGTGCTCAACCTCTTGCATCTTGTACGCGAACTAATAAGCCTCTTCAAGGCGTTGATTGCCATCCCACCAGTGAAATCCATTCTTGATAGCATCCTCTAGACTATTCTTGATAGGTGCTGCAATGGACCCAAACTAGATGCCCCAAATGAGATTCCTAGTGTTTTTCAAGTAAATCTCAAATCAATTCATGGCCAGAATCTTTTTTGCATGCTCCTCGTCCTCATCTTTATTCCTCTCAGCAAAGGGTGGATTTGTGTAGAGGCCTACATTCTCGAAGCATTTTGCATATTCTTGAAATGTAACAATTTACTACTAAGTGTGATCTTTATGTACTTTTCATTACTGGGATAAAAAAGAGCTCACGCATCGATAACACCCTTGTAAAATTCAGAACCACTTGTGTTTGGCGGTTCTTCAATGTTTCGATTACCTCTGGTTTCTCCATCATTATTTTTTGGGCCCCTAGTATCTCGTAACAATGTCTCTGTATCAAAAGATTGTTCATTTGTTTGACGATGCTTTCGCCTTTACTTTCAATTTTTTCACCACGTGGAACCTGCAGTTTATAAGCTCCCCATAAACCATTGGAAATCAAGTCATATTCAACTTCATCAATTTTGAAACAATAACCATTTTAACAACTGGTACATGGAGACCTTGTTTTTCCCCCTCATACCATTTTCTATTGCAAATTATATGAATGTTTTTACACCATTCTCAGATTCATCCCTCGATGAAAGAAATTGTCCATCTATACGTTGACTCATCGAATCCCATTAAGTGTGGACGGCTTCTGCTCATATACATTTTTGTACAAATTAATTACCCATACACATACAGAAATTTTTATTATACAGATGCACACACAGGTTTATTACCCACGCACATACACAAATTTATATATATAATTGAAAAGTACAATTTTTCTATTTTAAAATATATTTTCTATAGAATTATAAACACAATACACACGCACACTCTTGTATGTATAAACTGAGGAAAAGAAAAGCTAGTACTTCTTATTCAAACTTAACCAACGTACAAAATGATATTTAAAACACTACAAAATATGAAAACTAGAAAATAGGATCCACTTAAACTAAACTCCTACTAAGACTCCACTACAGCTATTCAAAGCCTACATATATGCTACCCCCCGAGACCCGTTCCATTTTATTCCTACATACCAGCTAATAATAAAAGCACAAATAAAACATGTTTAGATTAATAAAAATCTAAAATATTCCCCCTTAATCTAAGCATGTTTAAGTTGCAAGCAAGCTCAACTTGTTTCAGCAAGATCTTCGACCCCGATCATTCCTCTCATTTCTTCAAACTTGTTTCTTTCCAGTGCCTTGGTTAAGATGTCCGCCCTTTGCTCGTGAGTAACCACATGTTTGATTACCAATTCACCTCGTTCAATACATTCGCGAATGAAATGAAATCGAACGTCTATTTGCTTGCTCCTACCGTGTAGTACCGGGTTCTTCATTATCTCAATAGCAGATTAATTGTCCACATGAAGTATAACTGGACCAACTTATTGTCCTGAAACCTCATTTAGCAATCCACGAAGCCATATGCTCTGACAAGCTGCTATTGTAGCTCCCATATATTCTGCCTCGCATGAAGACAGAGCAACTACCTTCTGTTTCTGCGAAGACCAAGATATCAAACTCCTATTCAGATAGAAACACATCCCTTCAGTGCTTCTCCTATCTATAACATCACCAGCCAAATCACTGTCTGAAAAACCGTATAAAATCTTACTATTCTTCTTTTTTACATTCACCAGACCATAGTCGATTGTTCCTCTTATGTACCTCAGAATGTGCTTCATAGCTTGTTGATGTTTAACCATCGGGATCTCCATAAATCTACTTACTACTCCCATAACATAGGAAATGTCTGGTCGAGTGTGTGTTAAGTAACGCAGACTCCCAACAATGCTTCTGTACTCAGTAGCATCCACCAATGTGCCTTTTTCGTCCTTGTCTAACTGCAGTTTGTGCTCCATAGGATACTTAGATGAATTACAGTTTATCATCCCAGATTTTTCCAACAGCTTCTTAGCATAAGCTGTCTGTTTCAGTGTCGTAGCATTCCTCCTTGGTTTACCTCTATACCGAGGTAAAATGACAATAAACCTAAGTCACTTATTTCGAACTGCCTGTTCATCTGTTGTTTGAACACCTTGATTTTTCCTTTATCTGAACCAACCACCAACAAATCATCAACATATACTCCTACTATAAGTATATTACCATTTCTGCACTTCGTACACACAGCTTGCTCGTGTAAACATTTGTTAAAGCCCAAACCCTTCAAGCACTTATCCAGCTTAGCATTCTAGGCTCTCGGAGCTTGACGTAGCCCATACAAAGCTTTTACTAATCTGTATGCCATATGTTCTTGTCCCTTATTCACGAATCCTTCGGGTTGAGTAACATAAACTTCTACAAGAAGTTCACCATTTAAAAATGCTGACTTAACATCAAGGTGATGAACTTCCCACCCTTCTTTTGCTGAGAGTGCCAACAGGAGTCGAACTGTATCAAGACGGGCCACCAGAGCGAAGACTTCATCATAATATATCCCCTTTCTTTGAACATATCCCTTTGCTACAAGACGCGCTTTATGTTTAACCACATTCCCTTTTGGATCCTTCTTCAATTTAAATACCCATTTCAACCCTATTGGTTTATGCCCAGGTGGCAAGTTTGTGAGAGTCCAAGTCTTGTTCTTCTCTATTGTTTCAAACTCCAACTTCATTGCATCTTGCCATTCTTTTTCTTCCTTTGCTTCGTAATATGATGTCGGTTCTTCTACCTTTAGCAGCATTAACTCATCGAGCATGTCGATAATCTCAGTGTCATTATAAACATCAGTTAATGACCTGAAATGCCTGGGCTCGCTACTAGTTGTAGGTGATGCATCAACAGTTTCTGCAATCGATTCAGCTGTAGCAATAGTCGAAGTCTGTTGAGGTGGCGACTGTAAAGGAGTTACAAGCTCATGTTCAGATTCGGCCATGTCTTATGTAATTCCAGACTCTTCTATTTCAATATAGTTCCCAGGAAAAACCACTTCATTATCATGTTCTTGTTCCCACGACCAAAAATTATTCTCCTGGACTACTACATCTCTACTAACATGTACATCCCTTGTTTTTGGATCATACAAACGGCTCCCCTTTGTTCCTGGTTCCTTACCAAGATACACCACCAATTTGCTTCGGTCATCTAGCTTTTTTACATGTACCGATGGAATTTTCATAAACACAGTGCACCCAAACACCCTTAAGTGTGTCAAATCTGGTTTATTTCCATTCCATGCTTCATACGGGGTTCTGCTACTCAAACTCCTCGTGGGTAATCGGTTTAGTACATAGATCGAGTGACGTACCGCTTCTCCCCATAGAGATGCTGGTAGTTTTGCACCCTTCAAAAAACTTCTCGCCATTACAGCAACAGTCTGATTTCTTCGTTCAACCACCCCGTTTTGTTGTGGGGTGTATGGTGTTGTGTAGTGCCTCAGGATACCAGCCTCCTCACAATAAAATGTAAATTCCTTGGAACAAAACTCACCACCCCGATCCGTCCTCAAAATCTTTATACTTCTTTCCGCTCCATTTTCAACCAATGCTTTAAACCTTTTGAACATCTCGAACGCATTGCCTTTTTCTTTTAACATATAAACCCACATTTTTCTACTAAAATCATCAACAAATAACAGAAAGTACCGATTACCTCCAGGTGTCATTGGTGTGATGGGTCCACGGATATCAGCGTGCACTAATTCAAGTGCTTTCTTTGCACTGAAACTAGTCTGGTGTGGGAAAGGCTTTCTGGACTACTTTGACATCAGACATCCTTCACATCTTTTCATCGGTTGAGTCATGGCTGGAATCCCGTATGCCATCTTCTCCCTCGACATCAGTTCCAAGGCTTTAAAATTTACATGCCCAAGTCGAACATGCTATAACCATGTAACCTCTTCCAGCTTTGTAAGTAAACATGATGCCTTGTTTTCCTCGAGACTGATTTAATACATGCGATTTTCAGTTTTCTTTACCTTCATTAGCAATTTACCACTGGCCTCATGAACCCACAGATAATCCCCGTCAAGAACCACTCTATTCCCTGTTTCAGATAATTGCCCCAAGCTTATGATATTGTTACATAAATTTGGGATGTAATATACCTCCTTAAGCACTCTTTCCTCGCCATTTTTGCACTGGAACGCAACTGTCCCTTTTCCCTTGATGTTCACTGTTGATCCATCTCCAAACTTACTTTCCCAAGCACACGTTCGTCCAACTCCCTGAATTTTCCACGTTGACCCGTCATATGATTACTCGCTCCGTTGTCTAGGTATCATACCTGTGATTCCCTTTGTTCCTTGATGTTTGTCTGTAACTTTGGAACCACTGCATCCTCCTTCAAGAACATTGACTCAATGTCTGTTTCTTCCACCTCGGCAACCAATAAAGCTGGTTCGTCTTCTTGAATCTGCGACAGATTTGCCTCTCTTGGCACGTCTCTCTCCTTTCGTGGTCTGCGACATTCTGCGGCAAAGTGTCCATGTGATTGACAATTGAAGCACCTTACCCTGCTCCTGTCCCGTACTCCGCGAATGTTTCCACTACCTCGAGTCCCTTCTCTGTTGGTCCTCTTTAGCCATTCCTCTCGAGTTAACAGTAACTTTCCCTCGTTACTTTCTTTCTTCCTCCAGTCTTCCTCTGTCAATAGTAGTTGTCCTTGGCTTGTCTCTGTTGTTCCTCGTAATATTTCCTTGTGGGCCTTCAATGAGCCAAAAACTTCTTCTACTGACATCTCCTCCAAGTTTCCAAATTGTTTGATAGCGAAAGAAATTTGCAAGAACTTGGAGGGAACTGCCTGGAGTAATTTCTTAACCACATACGCTTCTTCTACTTTCTCTCCCAGAACCCTGATGTTGGTAACTAGGCTGTTCAGTTTCAAATAAAACTCATCCAATTGTTCATTTTCTTTCATACACAAGGCTTCAAATTCGCTCTTGAGAGTTTGTGCTCTGGCCGCTTTCACCTTATCTTCTCCCAGGAACATAGTTTTGACAACCTTCCTGTTAATCCCAAATGACCTAACAGAATTGTAGAAGGGGGGGGGGGGGGTTGAATACAATTCTTGATATTTTCTTAAACTTAAGACACTTATAAATAAAACTGAACTGAATAAGTAAAAACACAAGATATAAATAATTCAGTTGGATTGTTTGATGATCCAACTGAAGTGTTTTTATTTCGGAAATAATCTGTGATACCAAAAGTACACAGCTGCTCAGTTACAAGGTTGTAGAGAAGAATGCTCTCAAAGATAGCTAATACAAACTATTTGTTTTTTTCTCTTACACTTATTTTAACTGCTACACTTGGTTATATATTCCCAAGTTTACAAAGCTATTTTTGGCTACACTAAAGTACACTACAGGTAACCGCCAATAGTTTGCTTTTCATCCCTTTGTCCAGTGGTCCTTGGAGATCCCTGCTTTTGTCTTCATGCTTATTATGATCACTCCCAAGAGCCCAATTGGAAACTGGGATGTTTCCTTATTCCCCATGTCCATTTTAATGGTTTTCAATGCAAAGTACACTTCCACATCACCTTTAGATCTGTTCAGTAAACTGTCACTATCAGTTTGTCAACTATTCAGAAAAGCAATAATGATTCGTTGATAGCAGGGAGATGTGTTTCGTTGATAGCTTTATTCTCCATTTCGTTGATGAGTAAACTTCATTTCGTTGATGAGTAAAATTCATTCCGTTGATGGTGTATCCTTGTTCCGTTGATAGAGTAATCTTCATACCGTTGACATGTCTTCACTTAGGCAAAATTACAAGGCATGATATACTTACAATTAACCAACCTATTTTGCCTATCTAGTACTTAGTCAACATGACTTAGAAAGCCTATCTAGTACATACATCAAATGCATATCAAACTGTGAAGTATTGTACAGTGCAATTGCTACAACACTCATTCCGTTGATGAGCTTCCTGTCAACGAAACACTGCAAAGCATGCCATTCCGTTGACAGTTACTAAATGACTTAATACAAAATCTACTAAGTGTTTTTATAATTATCATCAAGATCAACATATTCCTAACAATCTCCCCCAATTTATGACTGATAGAATAACAGCCATAAATCAAGAGCCTTGATGATAACAAAAACACTCAGTCAAATTACACAGGATAAAAGTAGAAATTGCATTGAGCTTCATTGAATTTAATTAAAATACAAAGTAGAAAATCTTACAAAACAAGTGCACATAGTTGTCCTCTAGACTGAGCAGATTTTTCATCTTTGCCTCTGTGGTCTTGTTTTCTTCCCTTTTCTTGCATTGTTCTCCTCAATCTGAGCTTGAAGTCTTCTGTAGAAAATCTTCTCTTCTTCATCTTGATTCCCCAACTTGGATTGCATTAATCTTAGAGTTTCATTGGATGCCTTCTCCAGTTGGTCTTCTATTCTGAAGAATCTTCTACAGTTGTCCTTGTCTCTGAATTCCATCATCCAAAAAGGTTGGAGATGAATTTTCTTTCCTGTTTGAGGGACCTTCAATACTCTGGGAAGTGCACCAGGCTTGTTCCAGCTAGCTTTGATTTGGCAAATTTTGGAAACAACTTCAGACTTAGCTGTTTTGGTAAAACCAAAATCCTTCTTCAGGCATTTAAACACAGATAGCAGTGTCTGATAATCTTCTCCCAGAATTCTATGTAGAGGCCAAACCTGTTCTCTCCCACCCTTGTAGACAAACACCAATCTCTCTGGTAGTTTGTAAGAAGCTGCTATTCCTCTCACTTCAACTAGGTCATCCAGATTGATATGTAGGTCAGACTCCTCCCTGATATCGGCAATGTAGATGAAGTCTTCTGGGTTGGTAGGAGGTTTTTCAGCTTGTGGTCTCCTTACTAGAATTGGCTTAGCCATGGTAGCCCTTTGCTTAGATTTCTTCTTTGGATCCATCTCAAAGAGGAATTTTGGAAAGTTGGCCTCATCAAACTCAATTGGCTCTTCCTTTGGCTCAATTGGCTGATCATGGAAATTAACAGGCTGTTTAGGATCAAAGGCTAACTTTACCCCTAGAGCTGGATCAGGAATTGTTGGAGGTGCAGTTGGTACAGAAGAGTCTGATGCAATACTCTGAGAGTCATCATTCTCAAAGGCTATATTTCTCCTAGCTCTTGCCTTTGGTTGCCTTGTGCTCTTCTTTGCACTCCTTTCCTCTCTGGCTTTTTCTTCTTGCTGTCTTTCTTCTTCATCAAGAGATTGAGCAACTGCAAGTGCTTGCATTGCTGCTCTTTCTGACTCTTCAGCCTTAGCTTCAGCAAAGTTTGGGTGACCAGCCCAAACACAGATTTTTTGTCCATTCCAGTAGACAATTGCCCTTTGCTTCCTTACCTCATAATCATTGCTTTCCTTGCTTTTTGTGATGAGTAGACCAAGAAGCTTGAGCTCATCTGGATAAGGTGCAGGATAGAAAGTCCTTTCTGTATTTTTGCCCTTTGGTTTAGCAGGAGACTTGGGAGATAAGCTTCTTTGCAATGTAGCTTGTTCCACATCCCTAATGCATGAAGTTTGTCCTTTCTCCTTCCTTGATCCTTGAGTGACTCCATGCAGAAGGGGCTCTACCTTATATGAAGAATTGGTCTGTGGCTCCCATTCCGTTGATGCTAAAACCATGGCATCCGTTGATGGCTCTGTAGAAGAAGCTTGATTCGTTGATGGATCTGAAGTCTTTGAAGAATCAGCTAACTTCTTGATTCTTTCATCTATCCTGGACCAGTGGTTTTTAATTTGTTCAGCAAGCTGTAGCTTCATAGATGCTTGCTGAATCAGGTCAATGCTGTCCAGTTTAGCTTTTCCTGACTCTCCCATAGCTAGTGGCTCCTTTGGCAGGGAAATGGCTGGGACCATAACCTTTGTGATTTGAATGTCTAGCTCCTTAGATTTCTCCCCCTTTTTGTTATCATCAAGAGAGATGACTGGGAGTCCTTGAGCTGCCACTAGTTGGGCCAACAGTTGTGTCTGCTTCTCCTGTTCCTTTTGCATCTGAGATAAAGTAGCTTCCACCTTGTCCACTCTAGAAGAGAGAGTCTTCAAGGAGGTAGCCACCTCAGGTTCCTTAGAGAAAAACCTGTTCATCTTGGACACAGTGAGAAGAGGAAGCTTTTCATCCAGCCTCCTGTCATTAGCATCCTTGAGATTTCTAATTGAGTCCTTGATTTCTCTAGCCTCAATCCTTGTCTGCATCATCTGTAGCCTTTGGATTTCCAGAGAATCCATAATAGCCTTGTAGAATTTCTTGTCATTGGCATTTGCAGACTCATGAGCCAGATAGGCCTCATTGTACTGCCTTGTGATTGCAGCATCCAGGGAGATCCTTCCTTGTAAATCTTGAGAAAGCCAGTTTGGTGTAAGAGGCACCACAGAAGTCCAAGTCTGTGAAGTAGTGGCCACCTGATTGTCACCAAAGCTGTCCTCATCATCAGAGAAATCAAACTCACCACTTGCTGCAGCTCCTGGAGATAGATTGGTCAAGGCATCATTTGCTCTTTGCATTGATGCAGTTGTATGAATTAGTTGTAGTGACCTCTCTGCCTCCACATTGCCCTGTTGAGCCAAAACTTGATAGGCTGACACAGGATGAGTAAAGGTCTCAGGATCCAGGGAAATACTATCCAGAGTTTGTTGATAATGCTCTTGGAAGGTAAGTTCCCTTTCTCCCTCATTGACCTCCATTGACTCACTAGCAATGGCTGCTTCCTCCCTTATGACTCCTGTAGTCCCTTCTCTCTCTCCTCTATTTTCTTGCATCATGGGCTCCCCATGGCTCACACCTCTCACACCCTCACCTTCACCTACTAAGGTGGAACTCTCAATCTCTCCTTTTGCCTGGCTGGAAGAAATAGCCAGCCTCTCACTCTCATTCTCTCCTTTTGCCTGGCTACAAGCCAGCCTCTCAGTTTCACTCCCTCTCAATCCTAAAAGTGTCTCAACTACCACCAGGTCATCTACACTAGTTGCGGAAACAACTAGATTTTCAATAAGGGGTGTAGAATGACCTATCAACGGAATGGTAGTTTGAACTGTCAACGGTATGGATACCGTTGATGGAGAAACACTTGTCAACGAAATAGACTGTTTCGTTGATGAAGTCAAGAAAGCACTTTGAGAATGAGATGTTACAGTAGAGTCTGTGGTGATTGATTTGAGAGTTTGGTCCACAGATCCCCTTGCAACTTCAGAAAAAATTGGTTGATGGCCCAACAAATCACTTAACAAGTGATGGGCACCAGCTTCAGAGTGGGGCTTCTCCAAGATTAGAGTTGGAGAATCAGGAATAGATGTATGGATCATGTCCACATCTAGAGATAAAGTTGGTGAATTTGATGGAGATAGTTCAAGGTTGATGTTTAGAGAATGGGACTGTAACCCCAGAGTGATAACAGGGGTTACATCAAACTGGAAGTGTTGATTCCAGTGTGTGTGCACCCTGTGAACCCTTGGACTTTTGCTTCACTCTCCTTTGGTATTGGGAAAATGTAGACTGTGGGCTTGAAGTGTCCCTTACCCTTTTGGACTGTGCTCTAGGTTGAGAGCTTGTTTCAATAATCACATCCTTTTGGGAGGATGCAATTAGACTTGTGCTTAAATCCATTTTACTCATTGTGCCTTGTTGGGAAGACACAATGGGGCTAGGCTGGGAAACACTTAGCTCACCTTCCTTATTCTTGGGGTTTCTTTTATGTTCACCCCTTCCCTCACCTCTCACAACTCCAGACTCACTCCCCTTAGGTTGTGTGGTAGTTTTTACAACAGGTGCCTTTTGAGAAGCACCTGAGGTTGGCTTGGAGGATTTCTTAGATTTTGGTTTTGTTGCTGGGGCAGGAGCCTGTTGGGTCACAGCTACAGACTCCATAGCAACTTGGTTGGATGAAACAATGGAAGTAACAGCTATACTAACAGGGATATCAGTAGTTACCTCAATGATTGGCAGATACACCACTGGAACATCACCATTGTGGTTCAGCCTCAGTATGTCTGTCAATACTCTCTTCTCTTGCACAAAGCACTCAAACCTGGCAGTAGGGTTAGAGATAACTAATGGTGCTGGACTAACATGATTAGCCAGCATCATCAGAAACCTTGCATAATAGATATTTTTCTTCCTATTTGCCTTATCACCCAACTTAGCACCAATTTCATACATAAGTTGGGTGCTAAAGTTGTAATATCTATCATTTAGAAGCATGGTTAGGAGAATTAACATAGAGTTAGTTAATGCATCAAAATTACTAATCTTTCCAGAAAAGACCTTAATGAATGCATCAGCTAAATAACTGTATTCCCTAACCAAACCTCTCCTAATTATCTTACCCAAGTTATCAGTAGGCAAGGAGTAGTTTATAGAATTTAGCATGGTAGTTATTTCAGTGTTAGTAGGCAAAGCATCACAGTTATTATCAGGAATATGTAAACATGCTTGCAAAACATCAGAATTAACTATGTACTCATTACCTTGAAGAGTGAATTGCAGTGTGCAGTTTGTTCCACTATACTCACATGAGGTCCAAATCTCCTCGATTATTTCATTGTAGAGTGGTGTAGAGTGAAACATCGCATAGCCCAACTTACAGTTCCTCATGAAATCCATCATCTTGAAAAAGATGCTGTTCGGACTCTCCTTAACAACAAATGGAATAGAATTATTCTTCTCATAGATGAACCCACCAGCAGACATAAGCTTGACTATGGGTGCCATTGTTGAGTGAGGAAAAGCTTCGAGCTGTATTGCTTGTTAGAGAGAAGAAGATAGAAAAACTTTTGGAATTTTTGAGAACAGGTAGAAATGAAATAAAGAAATTGAAATTTCTTAAATACTCCCCCAAAAATTCTCAGAAATTAAGTCCAATAATTTATCTAAATTACCTGATTGGCTTAAAAAGTAACCGTTAGAATTAAATATTACCACGATTTATACTTACAGGGGTGTATGCATAGATCGTGATAAAGAACGTGCAGTTTCAACGGTTCAGATTAAAAAGCGCTACATCAACGAATCAGGATCGGGCGGTTAAAGTCCCGTCTTATTTCGTTGATAAAGCCGTTTTTCGTTGATATAAAAGAGCTATCAACGAAACACCCAGAAAAATGCTAAGACTGTCAACGGAATGGTTCGTTTCGTTGACATAGTAATTTTGACTTAGACAAAATTTCACTTTTTCCTAAGAAAATTAATTCACAGAAAAACATAGCAAGTTTCTGGCTGCATTTTAACTTGCAAAAATCTCAAAATAATTAAGAGAAATTTAGCATACCTAGCTCACTTACTAATCTTGAGAATGTGGATTCATCAAGTGGCTTGGTAAAGATGTCTGCAAGTTGTTGTTCACTTGGAACAAAATGTAACTCCACAGTACCATTCATAACATGTTCTCTAATAAAGTGGTACTTGATGTCAATGTGCTTGGTCCTTGAATGCTGCACTGGATTCTCAGTAATGGCAATGGCACTAGTGTTGTCACAGAAAATAGGAATTTTCTCAATTCTTATTCCATAATCAAGTAGTTGATTTTTCATCCACAAAATCTGTGCACAACAACTTCCAGCTGCAATATACTCAGCCTCAGCTGTGGAGGTAGAAACTGAGTTTTGTTTCTTGCTGAACCATGAGACAAGCTTGTTTCCTAGGAATTGACAGGTGCCTGTTGTGCTTTTCCTGTCAATTTTACATCCTGCAAAATCTGCATCTGAATAACCAATTAGTTCAAAACCAGATTCTCTAGGATACCAAATGCCAAGGTTTGGTGTTCCTTTGAGATATCTGAAAATTCTTTTAATAGCAACTAAATGGGATTCCCTAGGATCAGCCTGAAATCTAGCACATAGACATGTAGCAAACATAATATCAGGTCTACTAGCTGTTAAATATAAAAGTGAGCCTACCATGCCTCTGTAACCTGAAATGTCCACAGATTTTTGCTTAGTATTCAATTCAAGTTTGGTGGCAGTAGGCATGGGAGTTTTGGCAGGAGAGCATTCCATTAAATTAAACTTCTTTAATAAATCATGAATGTATTTTGTTTGACTAATGAAAATGCCTTCATTAACTTGCTTCACTTGAAGACCAAGAAAGTAAGTTAATTCTCCCATCATGCTCATTTCATATTTACTTTGCATAAGCTTGGCAAACGTTTGACAAAGTTTCACATCTGTAGACCCAAAGATTATGTCATCTACATAAATTTGAACAAGTATAGTAGAACCATTCACAACCCTGTGAAAAAGAGTTTTATCTACAGTACCTCTAGTGAAGTGATTCTCAAGGAGGAACTGTGAAAGTGTGTCATACCAGGCTCTAGGTGCTTGTTTCAAACCATAGAGTGCTTTGAGGAGGAAGTATACATATTCTGGAAAATCATCATCTTCAAAACCAGGAGGTTGACTTACATACACCTCCTCTTCCAATTCCCCATTCAGAAAAGCACTCTTCACATCTATTTGATAGACTTTGAAATTGGCATGGGCTGCATAGGCTAGGAAAATCCTTATTGCTTCTAGTCTTGCAACAGGAGCAAAGGTTTCATCAAAATCAATTCCTTCTTCCTGTGAATAGCCTTTTTCAACCAATCTAGCTTTGTTCCTTGTGACTATGCCATTTTCATCCATCTTGTTTCTGAACACCCATTTTGTGCCTATGACACTCCTGTCCTTAGGCTTGGGCACCAGCTTCTAAACATTGTTCCTTTCAAATTGGTTTAGCTCTTCTTGCATAGCCAAGACCCAATCTGGATCTAGAAGTGCATCCTCAACTTTCTTTGGCTCATCTTGAGACAGAAAGCTGCTATATAGACATTCTTCTTGAGTTGCTCTTCTAGTTTGGACTTTTGAAGACACATCACCTATAATAAGTTCAAAGGGATGATCTTTAGTCCATTTCCTTGAGGGAGGTAGATTTGCTCTTGAAGAGGTAGCTTCATGATCATGATTGCATTGATTGGATATTTGTCCTTGAGAAACTCCCCCTGAGTTTGTTGTCCCTAAATGATCACTCCTGGAAGCATTTCTGTGACTGTCAACGGATTGTCCATTTTGACTGTCAACGAAACGCTCATTCTGACTGTCAACGAAATGTCCATTTGGTCTACTAGCAGCTATTCTTTTCAATCTTAATGCAGCAATTTCATCTTCACTACTGCTTTCATCTGTGCTAGATACAACAGCTTTAGGCTGTTTCTCAGTAGCCTTAACATGATTCATTTGATCTCCTTCCTCATTTTCAAAAGAAAGACTTTCATGGAAACCTTCATCACAGAGACCCTGAATTTTGAGATCATCAAAAACAACATGTACAGATTCCATAACAATGTTGGTTCTGAGATTGTAGACTCTGTAGGCTTTCCCTGCTGTATAACCCATAAACATTGCTTCATCTGCCTTTGCTTCAAATTTCCCCAAGTGCTCAGCTTGATTTCTCAGAACAAAACACTTGCATCCAAAGACATGAAGAAAATCCAATAGTGGCTTCTTTCTTTTGAGTAGCTGATAAGGGGTCATTCCTTTGGCCTGATTAATCAAAGAAATATTCTGAGTGAAGCAAGCTGTATTAACTGCCTCAGCCCAAAAATAAGTTGGTAACTTTGATTCATCTAGCATTGTCCTTGCAGCTTCAATAAGTGTTCTGTTTTTCCTTTCAACTACACCATTTTGCTGTGGTGTCCTTGCTGCTGAAAACTCATGCAAAATACCATTTTCTTCACAGAACACCTTCATGCTTGAATTCTTGAATTTTGTCCCATTGTCACTCCTAATCCTTCTCACTTTCAAGTCAGGATGATTGTTTACCATTTTGATGTGATTGATAATGATTTCACTTGCCTCATCTTTGGAGAGCAAAAAGAAAGTCCATGTAAATCTAGAAAAATCATCAACAATCACAAGACAATATTTCTTCTTTGAAATAGACATGACATTTACAGGGCCAAACAAATCCATATGAAGCAACTCAAGCTGATGGACAATTGATG
This sequence comes from Heracleum sosnowskyi, assembly GCA_030848705.1. Lineage (NCBI taxonomy): Eukaryota > Viridiplantae > Streptophyta > Magnoliopsida > Apiales > Apiaceae > Heracleum > Heracleum sosnowskyi. The sequence goes on along the minus strand of CM061242.1, from coordinate 109,194,788 downwards.
ACTCTGTCTTGCTTTTGAATGATGCCTTCTTTTGTTTCCCTTTTTGACAGGCATCACACAAACCATCCTTGGAAAACTCCACTTGTGGAATTCCTCTAGCAAGATCTTTCCTCACCAAATCATTCATAACTTTAAAGTTCAGATGAGATAATTTCTTGTGCCATAGCCAACTTTCATCCTTGCTTGCCTTGCTGAAAAGGCAAGTGATGGTTTCTGGACTTGTGCTACTAAAGTCAGCAATGTACACATTCCCTCTTCTAAATCCAGTCATTACCACATTGTTGTTTCCTCCTTTAGAAACAACACAGGCTTCTTTAGAAAAAGTAACTAAAAATCCTTTGTCACAAAGTTGGTTGATACTAAGCAAATTGTGCTTAAGACCATCCACCAATGCAACTTCATCTATGATGACATTCTCTTTTGAAATCAAGCCATATCCCTTAGTGTAGCCTTTGCTGTCATCTCCAAAAGCAATACAAGGGCCAGCTCTTTCCTGAAACTCTGTGAGCAGGGTAGAATCACCAGTCATGTGTCTTCAACAACCACTATCCAAGTACCAAAGATTCCTTTTGTCTCCCTGCACACAATAAAACCAAATCAAGTCAATTTTGGTACCCAAGTTTCCTTGGGTCCTGTTTTGTTAGCCTTTGCTTTTCCTTTTATATCATTTTTCACCTTGGGCTCAGATTGATTTAAATCAATCTTTATCCTTGGTGTTGATTTCTGAGGTTTGCTCACATTTTCATTCACAGCATGCATAATTGGAGGAACAAACATGTTATTCATATTCCATGGCATTTGTGGCACATTAAACATATTCATGTATGGATTAGACACAAATGGCATGCTGGCATATGGATTTTGAAATTGTGCATATGGAGCAAACATGTTAGGCATAACAGGCATTGTAGGCATAGAACTATTCATTGCAGGCTTGGGAATTTTCACTTTAACAGTCTTCTTAACAGATTTGCAGTTAGTGGATAAATGACTAACACTTCCACAATTAACACATGTCTTTCTAGGAGCATATTTATCAGGTGTGTAATTGTTGTGTTTGTTAATTCCTACTTTGTCATTCCTGTTATTCTTTTTATTTCCCTTAGCCTCAACTTGAACATTCTCTAACTTATCTTTCAATTGCTTGTTGGACAAGTGACCTACATTAGCTCTCTCAACAGGCTTCTCAACTTTCTTTGATTTACTAGACTCACCTTGAACAAAGTTCTTGGTGACAGGACCATACTTATTATTAAGTCTAGTGAGTTCATCTTTTCTTTTCTCTGTCAACGAAACACCCTGATCGGTTGATGGTTCATCTGTCAACGAAACATTGCATTTCGTTGACATATCAACCTTTAACAAATGATCATTGTTGTTTATTGACTCTGTTTCTGATTCTAAGGTTTCACAAACATACCCTAGTTTCTCTTTGTTCTTTTTCCATGATTGTTCACAGAAAGATTCCATACCTTGAACATTAATGATGTTGGTAGCAACATTCCTGGCATCTTTCCATTTAGCAATCACATTTTGTTCTATTTCTAGTTGTGTCTTAAGAATTTCTTCCCTTTGTAACACGTTCTCAAGTTCCTTCTTAGCATCCCTACTAACACATCTCATTTTCTCAAATTCAATGAGCTGTGCTTCTAACATTGCATTCCTATCACTTAAGAGCAAATTAGTCTCTTTTATTCTTGAATTCTCTTTGGTAAGTGATTTAAGAGTAACACACAAATTATATAATACAGTAGACATTTCATTTACTGCACTATCGCATTCCTCTTTAGAAAGCTCAGAAAGATTAGTAATTGTTACCTGGTTGCTTGAGGAGCTTGCTTCCTGCTCATGATTGTTAGCCATAAGAGCCAGGTTGACATATTCAACATCATCATCAGAATCTTCACCATTACCAGCCCAATCATACTCCTGAGACATGAAAGCCTTTTCTTTTTGCTTGAGAAGTTCAAAGTATTTCTTTTTATAATCAACAGGCTCAAATTTCCCGTTGCTCTTCTCAATCTTGGGCTTTCTGCAGTCTCCAGCAAAGTGACCAAGCATTCCACAATTGAAATATTTAGATTTAGACTTTTCAATCCAGTTACTTTTGTTAGGTTGAAAGTCTCTCCTTGGTGGCCTTGCTTCTGAGTTTCTCTTGAACTTGAACTTAGAGAATTTTCTTGACAGAAAAGCAATGTGTTCATCAATCTCATCTAAGTCATCCAAGTTGGCTGGTTCTGGTTCTTCTTCTTCTCTCATCTTACCTTTACCTTTGCTAGCATCACTTCTACAACTAGCTCGACTAGTTGTGGCCTTTGCAGCTTCTTCAGTGTCATCTTCCAGTTGGTTCACAGATGCAATCAATGCAATAGATCCACCCTTCTTCTGTACCTTCTCAATTTCTTCATCTTGCTCCATTTCCAACTCATATGTCTTTAATGTTCCATACAGCCTTTCAAGAGTGTAATCTTTGTACTCCTGAGTGTTTCTTAGAGAAATAGTCATAGGCTTCCATTCTTTTGGAAGAGCTCTAAGAAATTTAAGGTTTGAATCCTTGGTTTGATAGATCCTCCCATACAACTTTAATCCATTCAAAAGCTTTTGAAACCTACTAAACGTGTCATTTAGGGTTTCACCAGCTTTAAAGTGAAAGTGCTCATATTGTTGTATAAGGAGTTGCATTTTGTTCTCCCTTACTTGCTCAGTTCCTTCACATAGTGTTCTGACAGTGTCCCATACTTCTTTGGAGGTTGTACAGTTTATGACATTGTCGAACATCTCTTGCTCCAAACCATTAAACAGAATGTTCATGGTTCTTTTATCTTTATGGACTTCTGCAACATCTTCAATAGTCCATTCTGAGACAAGTTTTGGAATTTCCACATCAGGAGCATCATCTGGCAGTCCAACTCTAGATGCAAACTTCATGGGAACGTGTGGACCTTTCTCAATGCAGTCTACATATCTCTCATCCATAGACATGAGATGTAAATGCATCTTGACTTTCCAGTGAAAGTAATTGTCCTTATCAAGAACTGGTATCTTCACACCTGCATCCTTCTTCACCATGGTTTCTGTTTTTGGTCTTGATCTTTAAACTTCTTGTATGTTAGAAGCTTGCTCTGATACCAATTGTTAATCCCAAATGACCTAATAGAATTGTAGAAGGGGGGGTTGAATACAATTCTTGATATTTTCTTAAACTTAATTAAGACACTTATAAATAAAACTGAACTGAATAAGTAAAAACACAAGATATAAATAATTCAGTTGGATTGTTTGATGATCCAACTGAAGTGTTTTTATTTCGGAAATAATCTGTGATACCAAAAGTACACAGCTGCTCAGTTACAAGGTTGTAGAGAAGAATGCTCTCAAAGATAGCTAATACAAACTATTTGTTTTTCTTCTCTTACACTTATTTTAACTGCTACACTTGGTTATATATTCCCAAGTTTACAAAGCTATTTTTGGCTACACTAAAGTACACTAGAGGTAACCGCCAATAGTTTGCTTTTCATCCCTTTGTCCAGTGGTCCTTGGAGATCCCTGCTTTTGTCTTCATGCTTATTATGATCACTCCCAAGAGCCCAATTGGAAACTGGGATGTTTCCTTATTCCCCATGTCCATTTTAATGGTTTCCAATGCAAAGTACACTTCCACATCACCTTTAGATTTGTTCAGTAAACTGTCACTATCACTGTCAACTATTCAGAAAAGCAATAATGATTCGTTGATAGCAGGGAGATGTGTTTCGTTGATAGCTTTATTCTCCATTTCGTTGATGAGTAAACTTCATTTCGTTGATGAGTAAACTTCATTCCGTTGATGGTGTATCCTTGTTCCGTTGATAGAGTAATCTTCATACCGTTGACATGTCTTCACTTAGGCAAAATTACAAGGCATGATATACTTACAATTAACCAACCTATTTTGCCTATCTAGTACTTAGTCAACATGACTTAGAAAGCCTATCTAGTACATACATCAAATGCATATCAAACTGTGAAGTATTGTATAGTGCAATTGCTACAACACTCATTCCGTTGATGAGCTTCCTGTCAACGAAACACTGCAAAGCATGCCATTCCGTTGACAGTTACAAAATGACTTAATACAAAATCTACTAAGTGTTTTTATAATTATCATCAAGATCAACATATTCCTAACACTTCCAAGCATTCTTTGACATTTTCTTTTCTGCCATCGACAACAAGACATCGTCGGGAACTCCCTGGTAGATAACAGCTAGAGCTCGCTTGTCTATCTTATCATTCACAATGGTAGTCATCTCAGAATCCTTAGTCTCAATTGCCTCCCACACACCATGGGCTTGCATAAAGACCTTCATTTTAAGAGCCCTTGCTGTGTGGTTGGTTTTTGTCAACATCGGATAGCTTAGGCCGAACGAGCTTTCCTTGGTTCTGTTTGTCTCCATTTGAAACGTAGCTGAGATCGTCTCCTATCCTCTGATACCAAGTGTAGAATTATAAACACAATACACACGCACACTCTTGTACATATAAACTGAGGAAAAGAAAAGCCAGTACTTCTTATTCAAACTTAACCAACGTACAGAATGATATTTAAAACACTACAGAATATGGAAACTAGAAAATAGGATCCACTTAAACTAAACTCCTACTAAGACTCCACTACAGCTATTCAAAGCCTACATATATGCTACCCCCGAGACCCGTTCCATTCTATTCCTACATACGAGCTAATAATAAAAGCACAAATAAAACATGTTTAGATTAATAAAAATCTAACATTTTCTGTTTTTTAAAATATTAAACGGAAATTTTTAAATTTTTTTATTAAAAATTGATCAATTTGACAGGTAAAATTGGACGAGTATTAGATTAGATTCTACTTATTTGGTGATAGAATTGGGTTTTTGACCTAGTCAAGTATAACCAATCTTTTAATAGAAGAAATAAAAGCCAAGAGTTTTGAATTGTGATTCTTGATTTAGAAAATACTTAAACAATTAATTATTGGAATAAAATTTCAATTTTAAATGTTAGTTTTTAAAGAATTACCCGTATCTTCATGGGTGAGTGCTTGTGCTGGCATGTTCATTGCATGCATTCTTCCTTTTTAAATTTTCATCAAATTTGTTCTCCATCTTTTAAAGAATGCCATTTTTTGGAATAAAATTAATGTCAATTTTCAAAGAATTACACACACACAATAACAGTCTCAACAGAAGCATAGTTAGGAAGTTCTAAAATTGATAAGTGTATGAAAAGTGAAGTATTAGTATAGTCCCTATAACATATTAAGATTTATGAATTTGTTGGTGATTTTTATGAAGATTTATAATTCTTGGTAGCAAAGAATATACTATTTTCAGACTTATAAATAACGAAATTATAGGGAAGAGCAAGTACTGCAAACATTGGTAGTGAAAGGGCTGGTGAGCCTATAGCAGTTTGGGAGAGACCTAGCTAGTAGTTAAAATAAAGACCGCAAACTGGTGCCATCACTGATGTGATTCAATGAAGATCATTGATGTTATTTCAATGGAGTGTATATTTATGCTATATATATATTCAACAGTACCTATTGGGCCTTTGAAATTACTTAGGGCCAGTGTTAGAGAATTTTGTCAGGTTATTAGTAAGCCCATGTATATGACCGCTACAAGATTGTGTACTCTCTACACTCTTTCTCTTTTAGGGATAATTAATTGTAAGAACTATAGGACTTTTATTGTCTATTTCCTTGAACTATATTTTTCAATAACACTTAAACTTTTCTCATTCGCATCCTTCCGTCCATATTTAATGACGTTAGTCAATGCTACGTGGCGCTAACGTGGCAATTAAAAATTCACGGATTGAAGTGAAATTTTGATATGTTAATCTACGAGTGATTACAAGAACATGGATGGTGAAATTTTTCGATTTCGAGTTCACTAGCATATGAAAATCTACAGATTTTAATAAGTTTTTTCTCCTGTTCTTGAAATTAAAGTGCATATTTTTATACGTTAGTAAACTCGAAATCAAAAAATTTCACCAGCCGTGTTCTTGTAATAACTCGTAGGTTAACATATCAAAATTTCACTTCAATCTGTGAATTTTGATTGCCACGTCTGTCCGTTAGTCAAATATGGACGGAAGGATGTGAATGAGAAAAGTTTAAATGTTTATGGAACAAAGTATTAAAAAAAATTGTTGAAGGACCTAGACAATAAAAGGTCTATAGTTTGGGGAAATTATAATTAATTATATTCTTTTAGATATTAAATAAAATCCTTTTGGAATCTTTCTAAATTATCTACGTGATCATATAAATATTTTTATTTTGAAATTATTAGCGTGTTATCTGCCGTAGATCCTCAATCCAAGTATTTTAGAATAGACCAATACGAATACACTTAGTGGGGTTTATGATCCTTGTCTAGCTTTTAGATTTAATAAAGACCGTCCGATGGAGTGGCACAAAACTTAAACAACTACAATAAAAGCCGTCAGATTCATATTATAGAAAGCACCCCATTAGCAACTTTTAACCATCCACCCAAAACATAATCCCCTACCTATATGAACACGATTGACGCCTCCCCAGTTGTTCATTCCACTTTCAATTCTCTCCCCAGGAAGGGAAAGGGATTGAATACATCGCTTCACAGATTTGAAGAAGAAGGGAGGTAATTAAGTGACTTTGTTGTTTTAATATGTTCATCTAGGAAGTAATTCTTATATATCCGTACATTTTCATGTTTTTTCTTGGGTTTCTCATCGATTTAATAATCTCTATGCTAGCTATATTCATAAAATGAATTGATTAATAACTTTTGGTGTTATCTTTGTAGAAGGCTGGTACCAAGCAAACCGCTAGTAAGTCTATTCGAGGAAAGGTTCCGAGAAAGCAACTCAAAATAAAGGTTACATATTTAATGCCAATAATAGCATACAATGTGATCTATCTAATGCTAAATTTTATGTGTCTTCTCCTCCGTCACACTGCTCATACGCGCTTGAACCACTGACGGATTCAGGAAGCCACACGGATATTGTCTAGGAACACCTGCACTTAGGTATATATTTATCAATTTATGTTACTTTTGCAATATCATTTCATAGTTCTTGCCCAATATCATTTCCTAGACGATGGTGAATAAGAATGTACCATATATAAAATGAGGATTATGATCTAATCTCATGCCTTGATTTTTTTTAAACAACATTATACTAATTAAATATACATATGCACACATCACACATGTATTTATATAAATGTACATCAATATACAAAAACATATGGAACAAATTGAAAGAGAAAGAGATTTGCCTACTACTCATATTTTTCTCGAAATTTTTAACTTCTTACTTGAGATGCTATGACAAAATATTGAAGAAACAAGTTGGGGGGATGATTGTGTTCGTAGGTTTTTGGGGGTGGGGAAGGGGAGTAATGTTTGATTTTATATAGTATCATGTATATGTATTATTAGGCAAAAAAAACAACTCATAAATTTTTAACTTAGTGGACTAATTTGATTCCATACATTATCATGTATTATTACTAAACAACATGCCCAACAATACTAAGATTAGAAATCGTCTTAAAGCCCAACATAGGTTTAGTATATATATCCATATCTATCAAACCGTGATAACACTAAATCTAAAGCCCGGCGTTGGCTGCACCTGATCCGAATAGGAAGCTTATGTCATCTTTCAGTTTGCTTGGGCCGATGAATGTGAATCAGGTTCAAATCTTTTTCACTTTCTTAGATACTATCGTATCCATGTATGATTGATTCACTCATTTAGTTGTAGAAATAGTATCATAAATCATGTACTTATTTAAGTAATTGTCACCAATTATGCTATTAATGCCTAAAACGAGGTAATTACATGTTTAATCACAATAAATTTAACTATCATGTTTTGGAAATATTATATATTGTAGTATGATAGCAAATCAATATAACTCACATTATTTCAATGTTTGTTTGTGTCCACTCCTCTATTTATGATCACATTATGGTCCACTTTTAATAACTTGTTTTGTTTCTTATCTTTTTCAAATTCTGGGCAAAGCTAGAAACTTTAAGCACATGGGTATGTTAAGATCCCCGTTAAAAAGATTACAAACACAACAATAATTAAGAAGTGACGATAATCTAATTATAAATCCAGAAGTGGACGGAATATACATTGAAATAATATTAGGTAGATTTGATATCATAGCATCTACAATATATAAAATTTTCAAAAGATGATAGTTAAATATATTGTGATTAAACATATAATTACATCATTTAAGGTAGTAATCACATAATTGCTCATGATTAATAATGTAAATATTTGGTTTATCATACTATTTCTGCCATTAAAGGAGAGAATCATATATGGATAGGGTAGTATCTAAAAAGGTCAAGAAGGTTTGAACCTCATTCATGTTCATCGACCAACCACACCGAAAGATAACATAAGCTTCCATCTCCCATTGGGCATCGCGGACGCCACGCTTTAGATTTAATTAGGATTATTAGCTGAATTTAGGGTTTTGATAGTTATATACTTAACCGATGTTGGGCTTTAAGATAATTTCTAATTTTAATATTTTCGGGCCTATTTTTTTAGTTATAGTACATGATACTATACCGAATCAAATTAGTCCACTAAGTTACAAATTTGTGGTTTGCTTTTCGTAACTGTGTCACTGTAACAGGAACCCATCTTCCAGAATTTAAGCAAGTTTGCAAAATAGTAAAGGACATACACGATGTACTTCATCTGGAATTTGATAAGCAAGAAATCAGCTGAAGAGATTACCATTTATCCACCATTAAAATGCTTCATATATATCCGTACATTTTGAGATATGTGAAGAAGAACTTTAGGGAGGTAATAAAGTTACCCTTTCTCCTTAATTTGTTCATCCATGTAGTACTTATAAATCCATAGATTTTGATGTTTTTTCTACGATTTCTAATCTATTTAATTATTCTTATACTCATCCGAATTATTATTTTTTTAGAAATTATTACAATTTTATGTGTTGTAGATCCTCAATCCACATATTTTAAAGCAAATCAATCGGAATACACTTGGTGTGGTTTAGGATCCGAGTCTAGCTATTAGATTGAATAAAGACCGTATCGAGAAGCAAAAAACTTAAAAAACTACAATAAAAGCCGTGAGATTCATATTTTAGCACGCACTGGCCCCATTAGCAACTTGTAACCATCCAATCAAACATAATCCCCCTACCTATATAAACACAATTTCCCCCTCCCCATTTGTTCATCAAACTTTCATATCTCTCACTAGGAAGTGAAAAAGAAAGAATGAATTGCTTAAGAGATTTGGAGAAGAATTATAGGAAGGTAATTAAGTGACTCTCTCGCCTTATTTTGTTCATCTATGAAGTACTTCATATAGATCCATACATTTTGAAGTTTTTTCTTGGGTTAGTGATCTATATAATTATTATGCTACCTATATTCATAAAAGGAATCGATTAATAAATTTTCATGTTTTCTTTCTAGTTGGATCCTACCAAGCAAACCGCCATTAAGTCTACCAGAGGAAAGGTTCGGAGAAAGCAACTTGAAATAGAGGTTACATCTTAATTGGCAATAATAGAATACCTTGTGATCTATCGATTGCTAAGTTTTCGTGTCTTCTTCTCCATCACAGACTGCTCAAATGCGTGCTCCAACCACGGGTGGATTTAGGAAGCCACATAGATATCGTCCGGGAACAATTGCCCTTCGGTATTCATTTATCAATTTATGTTATTTTTTCAATATTATTTCATAGTTATTTACCAAGGGTAATCACACTCTAATTACTTGTAGTGACATTCTTAAGTGTAAGTATCAGAAGACTATCGAGCTTTTGATCTTAAAACTTCCATTCCAGAACGTACGCGAAATTGTTCAAGGCATTAAAGTTAGTTTTTTCATAATTAATTACCCAACTTCAAAAATTATTGTCTTTGTTTATCGCATGTGCTAAAATTAATTCTAATTTGCAATTGTTAGTTTGTAGTTGCCGAAAGATTCGCATTTCCGGATCCATGTTGCCATTGCTTTGCAGGAGGCATATGAGACATACCTTGTAGGCCTGGATACCAATGTATGTGAAACCTATACGATTGAAAGAATGGTTACTGATTCTAAGAGGTACTAAGGTGAGGATGAGGAGCATGTTAAAAAGATTTAGGCTATGAATACATTTGAGAAATACTTGAAAAACACTAGGAATCTAGTTTGGCTCCATTCCAGCAGCTATCAGGAATAGTCTAGTGGATACAATCGAGAATGCATTTCAACTAGGGGATGACAACCAACCGCTAGCAGAGGTGTATGAGTTCGCATACAAGATGCAAGAGGTTGAGCACACATCCAATCAAATATTGACCATATATTATAGGTCTGATTTGTATTAGGCTAGTGAGTTGCCTAAGCATCTATCGATTTTTATTGTATTTATTTACTTAGTAAGTTGCTTAAGCAGCCACCAGCCAATAAAAACCAACCCCATTCTAGCCAATATCTGATTGCATGTGTGCTCAACCTCTTGCATCTTGTACGCGAACTAATAAGCCTCTTCTAGGCGTTGATTGCCATCCCACCAGTGAAATCCATTCTTGATAGCATCCTCTAGACTATTCTTGATAGGTGCTGCAATGGACCCAAACTAGATGCCCCAAATGAGATTCCTAGTGTTTTTCAAGTAAATCTCAAATCAATTCATGGCCAGAATCTTTTTTGCATTCTCCTCGTCCTCATCTTTATTCCTCTTAGCAAAGGGTGGATTTGTGTAGAGGCCTACATTCCGGAAGCATTTTGCATATTCTTGAAATGTAACAATTTACTACTAAGTGTGATCTTTATGTACTTTTCATTACTCGGATAAAAAAGAGCTCCCGCATCGATAACACCATTTTAAAATTCAGAACCACTTGTGTTTGGCGGTTCTTCAATGTTTCGATTACCTCTGGTTTCTCCATCATTATTATTTGGGCCGCTAGTATCTCGTAACAATGTCTCTGTATCAAAAGATTGTTCATTTTTTTGACGATGCTTTCGCCTTTACTTTCAATTTTTTCACCATGTGGATCCCGCAGTTTATAAGCTCCCCAAAAACCATTGGAAATCAAGTCATATTCAACTTCATCAATTTTGAAACAATTGATGAAATACAAAGCTTATGATTTGATCAGAAGTACTGTATTTAGATATCAAACTGGGAAAGAAACATGCTCGTTATATTGAAAAATAGAATACATGCATAATATATATGCAGATAGAAAACATAGCTGAAAACTAGCAACTAATCACCTAGTTAGACTCCACTACTCCCACATTCCTAACAAAGCTGAACCAACTAATGACCAACTAGTTAGATCTTATAAACCCGGTAGGTTTGTTCTTACTGGTTTATCTGAGATAAATATGGTAAGAATTCTAAAAGTGTCGAAAGTTTAGGAAAAATCTAATCTGCGAATATAGACCTACATGTATACAAATACATTCTCTCTTGAAACTTCTAGCTAGTCTCACCACCCCAGAAGTAGTGGCAATGTTTGAAGAGATATTAGAAGCATATTAAACCAAATTTATTTTTATGTCCATCATGTTTTCATGCTGGTCAATAAGATCGTCATTATCATCGGCAGCAAATAATGCATTGCTAACAAATTAAAAAATTATTAGATTAATGAGAAACAAGATCTCTAATTGACCTACTTACCATGTTCGAGCTCTTGACTCATGATTTACCGATTCTTGAAAATGTTTCCAAATTGACTAACACTAAATGCAAAACGAAAAAGCGTGAAGATGTGTCCAAATTAACTAACGCTACATGCAAAAAAAAGTGTATATACAACAGCTTGTGCAGTGGTTTGCAAAAGGTAGGAGAAGGAATCAAATTTTTTTGAAACTGTTTTTCCATCTTCTAAAGCACCAATATAAATACTTTGTGTAACAACTAATTTTGAATCTTGAGAATGCATGCAAAACAAACTGTTTTTTGTTGGATCTATTTGAGCAATGTCTGATTGACGAACACTCTCCTTAAGTGAATTCTTATCTTCATGTGTGAGTGCTTGTGCTGGCATGTTCATTTCTTGCATTCTTCCTTTTTAAATTTTCTTCAAATCTGTTTTCCATCTTTTAAAGAATGACCTTTTTGGAATAAAATGATTGTCAATTTTGAAAGGATTACACAAACACAATAACAATCTCAACAGAAGCATATCTAGGAAGTTCCAATATTGCTAACTATTCGAAAAGTGAAGCATCAACATAGTCTTTATAACATATTAAGAGTTATGAATTTGTTGGTGTTTTTATTGAATATTTGCAATTATTGGTAGCAAAGAATATACTCTTTTAAGACTTATGTATAACCAAACTATAGAGAAGAGCAAGTATTGCAAACATTGTTGGATCAAAACAAAGAACTGTTATTATATGTATAAGTGTTTGTTTTGTAAAGTGGAAAGCAAAACTTGCATTACGTGATAATACTGAAAACTGAGATTACAAAATCAATGCCATATTTCTGGACATATCCCTTGGCCACGAGCCTTGCTTTATGCTTCACAATTTTTCCGTATGTATCCTTCTTGAGCTTGAAAACACACTTAAGTCCAATTGCCTTATGACCTGGTGGTAACTCAGTCAGTGTCCAAGTTTTATTCTTCTCTATAGACTTGATTTCAGTCTACATTGCTTCTTCCCATTCTGATTCTTGCATAGCTTGCTTGTATGAAGTGAGCTCTTCGATGCTTAACAACATTAGCTCACTGTCCAACTCAACTTCCTCTACTTCGTCATATATCTCACTGAACAACCTTAGACGTCTGGGTTCACCACTTTCATCATGCGTTTGATGCATTTCAGGTTCTCGAATTTGAATAGGTGTCATGACAGGCTCCTGTTCCCATTCTGAAACTTCCTCCAAATCTGGAAACACATTTGTAACATTAAAAGTGTTACCTGCCATCGAGGCTTTACTTTGTTGACCTACCCAATCCCATGGTTTATTTTCGTCAAATGTCACATCTCTACTTACCAATGCAGACCTCGTGTTTGGATCGTACATCCTGTATGCTTTCGTCCCTGCTTCCTTGCCCAAGTTAATCACAGTCTTGCTGCGGTTGTCAAGCTTTCTCATGTGCACATCTGGAAGCTTCATGTATGCAGTACACCCAAATACTCGAATATATTTCAAGTTCGGTTTCTTCCCAGTCCAAACTTCCTGAGGAGTCTTTGTAGATAAATTCTTGTTGGCAAATGATTTAATAAATAAATAGAATTCCTCACAGCCTCTCCCCAAAAATACGACGGCATATTCATACCCTTCAAAATACTTCGTACCATGGCTACAAATATGCAATTCCTCCGTTCAACCACTCCGTTTTGTTGCGGAGTGTAGGGGGCTGTATAATGCCTCTGTATCCCAGATTCTTCACAAAATTTCTTGAAATCAATTGAAAAAAACTCCCCCCCTCTATCAGTTCTAAAAGTTTTAATCTTTTGCTCTGTTTTGTTTTCTACCATGGCCTTGAAATTCTGAAAAACTTCGAATGCCTCCCCCTTAATCTTTAACATATAAGCCCACATTTTTCGACTAAAATCATCAACTAGAAAAAAAAAATACCTGTTGTTTGTAGGAGTAACTGGTTCAATTGGTCCACAAATATCTCCGTGTAATAGTTCTAACACACGTTTTGCATTGAAACTCGTCTGTCCTGGGAACGCCTTTCTCACTTGCTTAGCCATCAAACATCCCTCATAATTACTTCCAGGTAACATTAACTTTGGTATACCATAAACCATTCCCTCATGTGACATCAACTTCATTGCTTTAAAATTCACATGCCCCAAACGAACGTGCCACATCCTCGATTCTTCCTTTGATTTTGTCAATCAACACATATCTTTGTGTTCTTCAAGGATGATCTTGTACAAGCGGTTCTTTGATCTCCTTACCTTTATCAACAATTTTCCTTCCTCATCATATACCCACAAATATTCACCTTTGAGTACCACCTTGCTTCCTTCTTCCCATAGTTGTCCTAAACTTATGATGTTGTTTCGAAGAGTAGGTATAAAATACACTTCACGAATCACGTGTTCCTCTCCGTTTTTACATTTAAATATCACATACCCCTTTCCATGTATTTTAACAGTTGACCCATCACCAAACTTCACCTGGCGTGTCACTTTTTCATCCAATTCCTTGAACTTCGAATGAAGTCGTGTCATATGGTTGCTAGCACCATTATCTAGGTACCACAGATTTGTCTCCACCTCCTTGTCACAACTTGACCTCAATTTTGGAATTACACTTTCTTCATTCAGCATCACAACACCTTTCTCCTCATCTGCATATTCTGTCAAAAGTAGTGCAAGCACTTCATCCTCAGTTTGAGTTAGATTTGCTTCTATCTTTCTTTTCGAGGCGTGCGACACTCCGATGCATAGTGTCCAAGCAATTTACAATTGAAGCACCTAACTTTGCTTCGATCTCGACCTCCACGAGTACCACGATTATCAAACTCACGTTGACCCTTCGCCTGACCTTCTCATGCATTCCTCCCTAGTGAGCAGAAGTTTTCCTTCCTGGGCTTCTCTTTTCACCCATTCCTCCTCAGTCAACAATAACTGGTTTCCCATGATTTCAGTTTATCCTCGAATACACTCCACATGAGCTTTCAATCTCCCAACAGTTTCCTCTACTGTCATCACTTCCAAATTTCTAAATTGCTCAATTGTTGAAGCAATTTGTAAATACTTTGATGGTACAACCCTGAGCAATTTCTGCACCACGTATGCTTCCTCTATTGTCTCTTCACGTACAATTATATTTGTCACTATCCCATACAATTTCATGAAGAACTCGTCCAGCTGATCTGTATCTTTCATTCTTAGTAGTTCAAGCTCGGTTTTCAGCGTCTCCACCTTAGCTTTCTAGACTCGGCCGGGTCCAACACACATTGTTTTAATAGCTTCCTAGGCCTCCTTCGTAGATTTTTTTCTCAGCCACAATGAGCAGCATATCCTCGAAAATTCCTCGATATATGATTGCCAACGCAATCTTGTCCTTCGTGATTTCAACCTTCGTCTTAGGATCATATGGCTCGACTGCTTCCCATACACTTTGAGCTTGCATATAAACCTTCATCTTTACGGACCAGGCAGTGTAGTCATTCGTTGATAGCATGGAATAACTAAGTCCGATCGACTTTGGTGTCTCCATTACTTACTTGAACCTGGTTGCTCTGATACCAAATGTTGGATCAAAACAAAGAACTACTATTATATATATACTAGAAAACAACCCGTGCGAAGCACGGCCGGGTGATTTTTTTTGGAAATTTATTTTATTTATAGTATTTTTTAATTAATATTATCAATTATGTTATTTTCAATTTTGACTTAAAATTGTCTACAATTACATTATTTTTCATGAAATTAGTTACTGGATTTTACAAATATTTTGCTCATGAAAATATTATTATTATTCAGTTAATTATAAAAACTTTATATGTCATCCCTTTACAACATAACAGAATCTCAATGAACTGTAGACCAGTATCAACTGAAATGTTATTGGTAGATTATTTATATTTCAGTATTGAAAGAAAAATTATTTTAAAATCTAAAACACCAACTTGTGTATATATCCCAAAGATTCTCATCCAAATGATTTTTTTTTATTTTCAACAACAACTTTCTATTATATAAAAAATGTAAGAGATTAATAGTTGTAATTTATAAATAATTATATATATATATATATAAGATCTTGTTTGATGTCATCTTTTTATTCCAGCAGATCTTTTAACTTCCAATTTTGAATGTGTAGCTATAAGGGATAATTATAAAAGCAATAACAAATTAGAAAAATATAGTATATACTATGTATGTATACATATAATTACAATTTTGTTTAAGCTATGCTAAGCGTGCTAAGCGTGTGACTATTATGCCTAAGGACATTCAGCTGGCAAGGAGGATCAGTGGGGAGCGTGCTTAAGCTATTCATTTTTATTGTATTTATTAATTACTCAGTTCGTATTTGTATCTTATTATAGTACTAATAAGATACTCCTTCTGTTTCTTTATATTTTTCATTGTAGACAAATTTCTTTTTTTTAGTTATATTAGTCGTTCTCTATTTCCTAGGTGAGTTGGTGTAATGTATACTAATCTTACCTTTATTAATTGCATCAGTTTTCTAGAAAAAATAGTTCACTTCTTGAATACAACAGGGGCAGATTAGGAAAAGTAAGTTATAATTAATGTGATTTCAATGTAATAATTATGTTTCTTAATTCTTGTGAAAACACCTAAAACGAAAGATAGGGTGTACTAGTTGTCATTAGTTTGAGAAAGGCTAATTATTTGGAAGTGATCAATGAAAATTGGATTTTTTGTTTTAATCTTCATACTAAAAAGACAATACTTTTGCCTTTTGGTATTCAAATTTATGTTTCATTTTTTTTTCACAATTTGTTTAGTACATGAAGGATTGTTAATCTTTACAATATGATTCGATATGATTAAAATTTTGGTAGCACATGATAACAGTTATACATTCATTGACTTGCATATCTCTTCACACAATTATCTTATTTTTGACTAGGGTGAAAATAAAATAAACCTGATGTACTCATTTTCTTTTGATACTAGTCTAATCAATTCCGTAACTTTAACATCATTATTGTTTTTTGTGTTAAGAGCATATGAATCCTTGTGCATTCCTTATTTTAGGATTTGCCCTCTCCTGCAACAGCAATTGTTTTTTTTTCAGTTCAAATTCTGTTTTTTTTTTTCTTAAAAATGATGATTCTGTAGGTAATGGGAGTGGTATTTATTTTAGTGCTTCATATCTCAATTTGGTGATAGTAATTGAATATGAGGTAGATGGTGTGTTTTTTAAAAGAATTTAAGTGAATTAGTTATTAGTTCTCACAGATTATAAGATGGTTGTTATGTAGCAATCTATAAGGCCGACGATGAAATTAGAATGCACCATAAAATGAGAATTAAAATCTTATCTCAACCTTGATTTTTTTTCTACTACTCGGGCCATGCAAATAGAATAGACACATGCACACATCACACATGCATGTATGCAAATGTACTTCAATATATGCTTGCAAAAAGATAATGAACAAACTAACAGTGAAAGAGATCAGCTATATACCCTCATGTTTTTCTTATCTCATGCAATTTCTTCTCCTTTTTAACTTCTAGGTAAGATGTGCTGACAAAATGTTGAAAGAACAAGTTGGGGGAAGGCGATTGTGTTTAAAGACTTGAAGGTAGGGGGATTGTATATGATTGATTGGGCTATTGCCATTTTCGAGGCTGATGTTTACTGAAATATGTATTTCACGGCTTTAAACTATTGTTAGTTGTGTTTACTACGGTCTTGATTTAATCTTCTAGCTAGATTCACATCATATAAACCCGGTAGGTTTGTTCTTACTGGTTTATAAGATGGTCATTATCATCCGTAGCATTCTTTCTGGTGTGTTCTAATTGATTTTTATAGATGATTTCTGGAAGATAGGAAATGCAATGTTTGAACTTAAAGAGATAACATAATCTTAACTTCAAAGTAGATCCATCATTTGTAGGAGTGGTAATCATCAATTTGAGTAATGTGGATTCTTTGATGATCATGTCAGAATAAAGCATATATAGTACTCTAAGCTTGTTTAATTACTAATAATGCATTGTTAACAAATTAAAAAATTATTAGATAAATGAGAAACAAGATCTCTAATTGACCTACTTACCATGTTCCAGTTCTTGACTCATGATTTACCGATTCTTGAAAATGTTTCCAAGTTGACTAACACTAAATGCAAAACGAAAAAGCGTGAAGATGTGTCCAAATTAACTAACACTACATGCAAAAAAGAAGTGTATATACAGCAGCTTGTGCAGTGGTTTGCAAAAGGTAACAGAAGGATTCAAATTTTTTTGAAACTGTTTTTCCATCTTCTAAAGCACCAATTTTGAATCTTGAGAATGCATGCAAAACAAACGGTTTTTTGTTGGATCTATTTGAGCAATGTCCGATTGACGAACACTCTCCTTAAGTCAATTCTTATCTTCATGTGTGAGTGCTTGTGCTGGCATGTTCATTGCTTGCATTCTTCCTTTTTAAATTTTCTTCAAATCTGTTTTCCATCTTTTAAAGAATGACATTTTTGGAATAAAATGATTGTCAATTTTGAAAGAATTACACGCACACACAATAACAATCTCAACAGAAGCATATCTAGGAAGTTCCAATATTGCTAACTATTCGAAAAGTGAAGCATCAAAATAGTCTTTATAACATAATAAGAGTTCTGAATTTGTTGGTGTTTTTATTGAATATTTGCAATTATTGGTAGCAAAAAATATACTCTTTTAAGACTTATGTATAACCAAACTATAAACTTTTCTCATTCGCATCCTTCCGTCCATATTTAATGACATTAGTCAATGCTAAGTGGCGCTAACGTGGCAATTAAAAATTCACGGATTGAAGAGAAATTTTGATATGTTAATCTACGAGTGATTACAAGAACATGGATGGTGAAATTTTTCGATTTCGAGTTCACTAGCATATGAAAATCTACAGATTTTAATAAGTTTTTTCTCGTGTTCTTGAAATTAAAGTGCATATTTTTATACGTTAGTGAACTCGAAATCAAAAAATTTCACCAACCGTGTTCTTGTATTAACTAGTAGATTAACATATCAAAATTTCACTTCAATCTGTGAATTTTGATTGCCACGTCTGACTAAAGTCCGTTAGTCAAATATGGACGGAAGGATGTGAATCAGAAAAGTTTAAATGTTTATGGATCCAAGTATTAAAAAAAATAGTTGAAGGACCTAGACAATAAAAGGTCTATAGTTTGGGGGCATTATAATTAATTATATTCTTTTAGATATTAAATAAAATCCTTTTGGAATCTTTCTAAATTATCTACGTGATCATCTAAATATTTTTATTTTAAAATTACTACCGTGTTATCTGCCGTAGATCCTCAATCCAAGTATTTTAGAATAGACCAATAGGAATACACTTAGTGGGGTTTATGATCCTTGTCTAGCTTTTAGATTTAATAAAGACCGTCCGATGGAGTGACACAAAACTTGAACAACTACAATAAAAGCTGTCAGATTCATATTATAAAAGCACCCCATTAGCAACCTTTAACCATCCACTCAAAACATAATCCCCTACCTATATAAACACGATTGACGCATCCCAAATTGTTCATTCAACTTTCATTTCTCTCCCCAGGAAAGGAAATGGATTGAATACATTGCTTCACAGATTTGAAGAAGAAGGGAGGTAATTAAGTGACTTTGTTCTCTTAATATGTTCATCTAGGAAGTAATTCTTATATATCCGTACATTTTCATGTTTTTTCTTGAGTTTCTCATCGATTTAATAATCTCTATTCTAGCTATATTCATAAAATGAATTGATTAATAACCTTTCGTGTTATCTTGGTAGAAGGCTGGTACCAAGCAAACCGCTAGTAAGTCTATTCGAGGAAAGGTTCCGAGAAAGCAACTCAAAATAAAGGTTACATCTTTAATGCCAATAATAGCATACAATGTGATCTATCTAATGCAAAATTTTATGCGTCTTCTCCTCCGTCACACTGCTCATACGCGCTCGAACCACTGACAGATTCAGGAAGCCACACGGATATTGTCTAGGAACACCTTCACTTAGGTATATATTTATCAATTTATGTTACTTTTGCAATATCATTTCATAGTTCTTGCCCAATATCATTTCCTAGACGATGGTGAATAAGAATGTACCATATATAAAATGAGGATTAAGATCTAATATCATGCCTTGATTTTTTTTAAACAACACTATACTAATTAAATATACATATGCACACATCACACATGTATTTATATAAATGTACATCAATATACAAAAACATATGGAACAAATTGAAAGAGAAAGAGATTTGCCTACTACTCATATTTTTCTCGAAATTTCTAACTTCTTACATGAGATGCTATGACAAAATATTGAAGAAACAAGTTGGGGGGATGATTGTGTTCGTAGATTTTTGGGGGTGGGGAAGGGGAATAATGTTTGATTTTATATAGTATCATGTATTATTAGGCAAAAAAACAACTCATAAAATTTTAACTTAGTGGACTAATTTGATTCCATACATTATCATGTATTATTACTAAACAACATGCCCAACAATACTAAGATTAGAAATCATCTTAAAGCCGCCCAACACAGGTTTAGTATATATCCATATCTATCAAACCGTGATTTTACCTGATAACCCTAAATCTAAAGCCGGGCGTTGGCTGCACCTGATCCGAATAGGAAGCTTATGTCATCTTTCAGTTTGCTTGGGCCCATGAACGTGAATCAGGTTCAAATCTTTACATATCCATGTATGACTGATTCACTAATTTAGTTGTAGAAATAGTATCATAAATCATGTACTTATATAAGTAATTGTCACCAATTATGCTATTAATGCCTAAAACGAGGTAATTACATGTTTAATGACAATAAATTTAACTATCATGTTTTGGAAATATTATCTATTGTAGTATGATAGCAAATCGATATAACTCACATTATTTCAATGTTTGTTTGTTTGTGTCCACTCCTCTATTTATGATCATATTATGGTCCACTTTTAATAACTTGTTTTGTTTCTTCAAATTCTGGGCAAAGCTAGAAACTTTAAGCACATGGGTATGTTAATATCCCCATTAAAAAGATTACAAACACAACAATAATTAAGAAGTGACGATAATCTAATTATAAATCCAGAAGTGGACGGAAACATACACTGAAATAATATTAGGTAGATTTGATATCATACCATCTACAATATATAAAATTTCCAAAAGATGATAGTTAAATATATTGTGATTAAACATATAATTACATCATTTAAGGTAGTAATCGCATTATTTCTCATGATTAATAATGTAAGTATTTGGTTTATCATACTATTTCTCCCACTAAAGGAGAGAATCATATATGGATAGGGTAGTATCTAAAAAGGTCAAGAAGGTTTGAACCTCATTCATGTTCATCGACCAACCACACCGAAAGATAACATAAGCTTCCATCTCCCATAGGGTGCCGTGGACGCCACCCTTTAGATTTAGGATTATTAGCTGAATTTAGGGTTTTGATAGTTATATACTAAACCGATGTTGGGCTTTAAGATGAATTCTAATTTTAATATTTTTGGGCCTATTTTTTTAATTATAGTACATGATACTATACTGAATCAAATTAGTCCACTAAGTTACAAATTTGTGATTTGCTTTTCGTAAGTGTGTCACTGTAAGAGGAACCCATCTTCCAGAATTTAAGCAAGTTTGCAAAATAGTAAAGGACTTACGCGATGCACTACATCAGGAATTTGATAAGCAAGAAATTAGCTGAAGAGATTACCATTTATCCACCATTAAAATGCATCATATGTATCCATACATTTTGATATATGTGAAGAAGAACTTTAGGGAGGTAATAAAGTTACCCTTTCTCCTTGATTTGTTCATCCATGTAGTACTTATAAATCCATAGATTTTGAAGTTTTTTCTACGATTTCTAATCTATTTAATTATTCTTATACTCATTCGAAATATTATTTTTTTGAAATTATTACAATTCTATGTGTTGTAGATCCTCAATCCACATATTTTAAAGCAGACCAATCGGAATACACTTGGTGTGGTTTACGATCCGAGTTTAGCTATTAGATTGAATAAAGACCGTATCGAGAAGCAAAAAAGTTAAAAAATTACACTAAAAGCCGTGAGATTCATATTTTAGCATAGCAACTTGTAACCATCCAATCAAAACATAATACCCCTACCTATATAAACAAAATTCCCCCCTCCCCATTTGTTCATCAAACTTTCATATCTATCACTAGGAAGTGAAAAAGATAGAATGAATTGCTAAAGAGATTTGGAGAAGAATTATAGGGAGGTAATTAAGTGACTCTCTCGTCTTAATTTGTTCATCTATGAAGTACTTCATATAGATCCATACATTTCGAAGTTTTTTCTTGGGTTAGTGATCTATTTAATTATCTTTATGCTACCTATATTTATAAAAGGAATTGATTAATAAATTTTCATGTTTTCTTTCTAGTTGGATCATACCAAGCAAACCGCCATTAAGTCTACCAGAGGAAAGGTTCGGAGAAAGCAACTTGAAATAGAGGTTACATCTTAATTGGAATTAATAGAATACCATGTGATCTATCAATTGCTAAGTTTTCGTGTCTTCTTCTCCATCACAGATTGCTCAAATGCGTGCTCCAACCACGGGTGGATTTAGGAAGACAGATAGATATCGTCCGGGAACAATTGCCCTTCGGTATTTATTTATCAATTTATGTTATTTTTTCAATATTTTTTCATAGTTATTGACCAAGGGTAATCACACTCTAATTACTTGTAGTGACATTCGTAAGTGTAAGTATCAGAAGACTATCGAGCTTTTGATATTAAAACTTCCATTCCAGAACGTACGCGAAATTGTTAGGCATTAAAGTTAGTTTTTTCATAATTAATTACCCAACTTCAAAAATTATTGTATTTTTTTATCGCATGTGCTGAAATTAATTCTAATTTGCAATTGTTAGTTTGTAGTTGGCGAAAGATTCGCATTTCCGGATCCATGTTGCCATTGCTTTGCACGAGGCATATGAGACATGCCTGGTAGGCCTGGATACCAATGTATGTGAAACCTATGCGATTAAAAGAATGGTTATTGATTCTAAGAGGTACTAAGGTCAAGATTTAGGCTATGAATACATTTGAGAAATACTTGAAAAACACTAGGAATCTAGTTTGGCTCCATTCCAGCAGCTATCAGGAATAGTCTAGTGGATACAATCGAGAATGCATTTCAACTAGGGGGATGGAAACCAACCGCTAGGAGAGGTGTATGAGTTCGCGTACAAGATGCAAGAGGTTGAGCACACATCCAATCAAATATTGACCATATATTATAGGTCTGGTTTGTATTAGGCTAGTGAGTTGCCTAAGCACTTTAGTCCATAAAGTGCTTTATCCAATCTATAAACATGATTTGGATATTTAGGATCAATGAAACTAGGAGGTTGTTCAACATATACTTCTTCCTCCAGTTCACCATTTAAGAAAGCACTTTTAACATCCATCTGGAAAACCTTGAATTTATTATGAACTGCATATGCCAGAAAGATCCTGATGGCCTCTAGTCTTGCAACAGGAGCAAAAGTTTCATCATAATCAATTCCTTCTTGTTGAGAATACCCCTTTGCAACTAGCCTTGCTTTGTTTCTGATTATTACACGATCTGAATCAGTCTTATTCTTGAAAATCCACTTTGTACCCACAATTGACCTATTCTTTGGTCTTGGCACCAGTTTCCAGACTTCATTCCTTTCAAATTCATTCAATTCTTCTTGCATTGCAGTAACCCAATCAGCATCTTTAAGTGCATCTTTAACTTTCTTTGGCTCCTCCTTTGACAGAAAGTTATTATATAGACATTCATTTTGTGTTGCACTTCTTGTCTGAAGACCTGCATCAGGATCTCCAATTATCAAATCAGGAGTATGACTTGCAGTCCATTTCCTTGCTGGTGGTAAGTCATTCCTTGATGTAGATGCTCCCCCTGGATTGGTGTTATCTTGATTGAAAGAACTTGCTTCAGAAGAAGCTCCCCCTGAGATATTGTTATTTCCTCCTGATGAGTTATCAGGATTGTCACTTGAATCAGTATCTGAAGAATTTTGACCTGATGATTGAGTTGACTCTGAATTTGTAGTAGATTGTTGTTGCTCCTCTCAACATTTGTACTTCTAGATGTATCATCATTATTTGCATCATCAGTATTAGCACCATCAGTAATTGGTGCTTCATCAGGATTTGGTGTGTCATCAGGATTTGACGGATCATCAGGATTTGGTGACCCATCAGTATCTGATGAATTGTCAGGATCTGATTCATTTTCTTCAGGTTCCTTGGTAGCTTCATTTTCAAAAACCAATCTATCATGTGAGTTTTCATTCAATCCAATTATGTTCTTGTCATCAAAAGATACATGTATTGACTCCATGACAGTCCTTGTTCTCAAGTTAAAAACTCTAAAGGCTCTTGATGCAGGATAGCCTATGAAAATTCCCTCATCAGCCTTTGTTTCAAATTTCCCTAGCTGTTCAGGATGAGTTCTGAGAACAAAATATTTACAGCCAAACACATGCAGATGCTTCAAACTTGGTTTCTTCTCCTTGAGCATTTGATAGGGAATTACACCATGTCTGTTTATTAAAGTGAGATTTTGAGTATAGCATGTTGTGTTGACTACTTCTGCCCCGAAATATGTAGGCAATTTAGCTTCTTCCAACATAGTTATGCCAGCTTCAATAAGAGTTCTTTTTTTCCTTTCAACTACTCCATTTTGCTGAGGTGTACCATGAGCAGAGAATTGTTGAATAATTCATTTGTATTTGCAGAACTCTTCCATCTTTGAATTCTTGAATTCAGTACCATTATCACTTCTCAGTATCTTGACTTTGTACTTTGTGGTTGTCTCAATCATTCTCACATGATCCAACAGTATTTCAGGAGTTTCATCTTTTCTGTGCAGAAAATACACCCAGGTGAATCTAGAATATTCATCAACAATTACAAGAGTGTACCTTTTCTTACTGATGGACATAATGTTGACTGGTCCAAATAGATCAAGATGCAGCATGTGATATGGTTCTTCAATAGAGGATTATGATTTACTCTTGAATGATGTTCTTCTTTGTTTAGCCTTTTGACAAGCATCACAGAGTCCATCAGGAGTATACAAAGCTTTAGGTAATCCTCTCACTAAATCTTTCTTAACCAACTCATTGATGCTGCTGAAGTTGAGATGAGAAAGTTTCTTGTGCCAATTCCAACTTTTATCTACTGATGCTTTACTAATGAGACATGTAGGGGAGCCATCAGTATTTGAGAGAATGTTGGCTTCATAAATGTTACCATGTCTGTAGCCAGTCAATGCAATCTTTCCTGTTTCTTTGCTGACTACTTCACAATGTGTGGAATAGAAATTGACATGATAACCTCTGTCAGTGATTTGACTAATACTCAACAGGTTGTGTTTTAGTCCCTTCACTAGAGCTACTTTTTCAATGATGACATTGCCAATGATTATATTGCCATATCCCAAAGTTTGTCCAATGTTGCCATCTCCATAAGACACAGTTGGGCCAGCTTTTTCCTCATATTCTGATAATAGGGCCTTGTTTCCAGTCATGTGCACAGAACATCCACTATCCATGACTAGCACATTTTTCTTTTTACCCTGCAATCAGAATGTTAAAACACTAGTTAGAATGTTTAGGAACCCACAGTTGTTGGGTTCCTTTTCCATGCATTTTATTAATTTTAGCAGCAGAAGACTTTCTGATTTAAGCAATCCTGACAGGATTTAATCCATCAGGATTTGCTTTGTCAGTATCAGTATTAACAAAAGCATGCTTCACCTTGACATTCTTAATGCTACCAGAATTTGCACTATTATTAAACTTAGGTAATGGATCATAAAAGTTATAGTACAAATCATGGTATTCTTCACATGTATAAATAGAATGCCATTTACTACCACAATGAAAACAGGAATTCTGTGGTTTATAAAATACTGATTTATTCCTAACGTCAGACCTAGGAATTTCAGTAACCTTCTTTTTACTCTTTCTGCAATCAATAGCAAGATGATTAGAGTTACCACAGTTAAAGCAGCATTTTCTAGGTGCATTTGGGACATATTTATAACCATTTTCTTTATTAATCCCAATTTTACCATTCCTGTTTCTTTTGACACTAGGTTCCTTCTTCTTATCTGTAACTTCACAGATTTTATCCTTGAGTCGTTTTTGAGACAGTAAACCTACATTCTTAGTAACTTTACTCATGACATGTTTAGACTTAATAATTTTAACACTTTGAACAGAAGTAGATCCCATTTCAAAAATTGAATTGGAATCCTTACCAAAAACAAAATTAACAAGAGTAATCTTAGATTTGGTTTTGTCTATAACATGTCTATAGGTTTTTGGACTAACTGTCTCATCAACAACAATTTTCTCTTTCAATTTCTTATCTTCATCTGACTTATACCCTAGACACTCTTTCCAATTCTTAGAGGTATTAATCTCATGAAATTTTCTACCAGAGTCTGTCCAGGTTCTGATTTTCTCTTTAGCTTCCTCAAGTTCGTTTTCAAGAGCAGTACATTTAAGTTTCATCTCTAAATACATGTGTTTAGCATTATCACATTCTATCTATACTTTTTGCATATAAGAGAATTCAGTTTCTAAATGCTCATTCCTTTTTCTAACTTCAGACATTTCAGATAAGATCCTAGTATTTTCAGCAGCTTGACTTCTAAAGCTAATATGCAATGACTTTAGAAAACGTCTTAACTCAGAACCATTATCAGTATCAAAATCAAAGAAAGTATTTAGTACCTTATCATCAGGAATAACAGTATCATCAGTATTGGCCATTAGGGCATAGTTGACCACCTCAGTATCAGATTCTGAGGAAGAGTCCATCCAATCCTTGCTCGAAGTAATGAGTGCTTTAGCCATCTTGCACTCAGTTGCAAAGTGCCCCATTCCATTACACTTGTAGCATCTAATCTTTGACTTGTCAAATTTGCCAATTTTGTTGTCCTTTTTATTGTACTTGTCTTTGTCAGCATTGAAAGTCTTTTTCTGGAAGTTGCCTTGTTTTCTAGCCTTCCTAAACTTCATCTTTTTGAAGCCTCTGACTATCATAGCAACCATCTCTTCCATGTCTGAGTCAGAAGAATCATCATCAGTATTGGCATCAGGATTGCCATCAGTATCTGATGATGAATCATCAGGATCTGACTCCACCACTCTTGATTTCCTTCTAGAGACCTCCACAGCTTTTCCTTTTGATTTAGCCTCTACATTCAAGGCAATAGTCTTTGCCTTGCTGCTTCTTTTATTCTTTCTCTTTTGAACTTCAAGATCATGAGTTCTTAGCATTCCATAGACTTCATCAAGAGACACAGTGTTGAGATCATACTGATGTCTAATGATCGAGGTTTGAGTATCCCATTCTTCTGGTAAAGCTCTCAGAAACTTGGTATTTGAATCTTCAGAAACATATTCCTTGCCAACTAAAGATAGACTATTCAGGAGTGTCAGAAATCTATCATATAAATCAGTCAGGCTCTCATTAGGTCTAGCATCGAATTGTTCATATTCTTGAATCAAAAGAGCCCTTCTATGGACATGACAACATGTCAACACTCTGTTGGACATGACAACATCAAGACTATTGTGCAACATATTCCAAAGTATCCCAAATTTCTTTTGCAGACTTGCATGCAATCACTCTGTTGGACATGACAACATCAAGACTATTGTGTAGGATATTCTTTATCTTTGCCTCCCTGAGTACATGAGCTTTTTCTTCTGGAGTCCATTCACTCTTGGCCTTGACCACATAGTGTTCAGGTACAGTTTCTATTCGTTCTATAATTCTGGTAGGAATATATGGTCCATCACAAATCCTGTCCAAATAATCAGGATCCATAGCCTCTAGGTACATCAGCATCTTTACCTTCCATGTTGGATATTCAGACTTCTTTAGGATGGGAATTTTCATGCTTTCATACTTGGTTTCCGACATCTTAGATCGTATCTGATTCAAATTTAAATCAGTTTGCTCTGATACCAATTGTTGCCCAGTAAATAACAATTGTAGAAGGGGGGTTGAATACAATTGTATAAGATTCACGACTTTTAATAAACACAAATATGAATAATAACAGTTTTATTAAATCTGTTATAATACTGTTACAAAACTCTCTCAAGAAATTCTGAGTTCTTGAGAGCTTCAAGGTTACAAAAATACTCGTGTATGCGATTAATATAAATCGAAACCTAAACTGTGTTTATATACTACACAGCTTCTCTATCAATTTACAAGATAAGTCCTAATCAATTACAAAGATCGAAACCTATCCTAAATTGATAGCTTCATTAATATAAATAAGGAACCGACAAAATAAACTTCCTTATTTAACTAGACTCCAAATATAACTCTAAGTAGCAATCCTGATCAGCTTCTAGTCCTGATGATCAATCCTGATCCCAGTCCTGATGTAGATCCTGATCACAATCCTGATACTGACGCTTGAGCAAATACTGATGACCATGCAATACTGATGACGTCAGCAATCCTGATCAGTTGAGTCTAGATCCTGACGATCATTGAATCCTGATCTAACAAAATCCTCGAGAATGGTCCATTTGTTCCTCAGAATGAAGTTCCAACCTCGACGGTGAATGGTGTCGTTGTTGCAGCACACTGGGTCGTCAAGAAACCTTCAGAATTTATAGAAGCGAAAAAAGAAACGGTAGCTCTGGATGATTATGTGCAACTTAATGATGTTGAATATGAAGACTTCTACACTGTAGAAGAGATGGAAAGTATGGACAATCCAACCATGGCTTATATGGCTAAGAAATTCAGGAACATGAGATTCAAAAGAGACAAGCCATACAAGCCTCGGTGTCAAACATCTAAGTTCAGCAAAGGGAACTCATCTAAGGCTGTTGGTGGTGCGACAAGAGGAGGATACAAGATGGGATGGTGGATAGATCAAAGTTTAGATGCTACAACTGCAATGAACCTGGTCATTTTGCTATAGAATGCAGAAGGCCAAAAAATGGACAAAGGATCTAGTGGAGAGTTCAAGAAAGGACAAGGAAGAGCCTATGCGGCTGAAGGAAAATGTTGGGATGAATCTGATGATGAAGAAGAGGAAGAGTATGTGAACTTAGCCCTCATGGCCAAATCTGATGATGTTTCATCAAGCTCCTCAAGTCAGGTATCATTACTTATTTTTCTTGATATGTCTAAAGATGAATATAAGCAAATTGTTGAAGAATTAAGTGCTGAAATGTTTAACATCCATACCAGTTTAACTGCTGCAAATGAAGAAATAGCCAGGCTAGTTAAACTGAATGAAACACTCAAATCTGAAAATGAAATGCTTTTGCTTAAGACCAGTCCATTAGATTCCTTAGCTCAAGAAAATGCTAGATTTAAAAATGACATAGTTTGTGCTAAGGAGATAGAGGAGTTTCTGAGAAATGAGATCACTGAAAATGAATTCAAGCTTAAGGCTTTCAGGAACTCATCTAAGCTAATTCAAGATTACAATGAGAAACACATTGAGAATCAGAAAGTTGGAGTAGGTTTTGTTTATGGTAGAAGACCTGGAAAGGAAACTGTGGATCATGATTATTCAAATGGTGTTACTGTCAAACCTCACATCCTCAAAAAGGTTCACAAACCAACTTTCAAGATTACAGAAATTGAGTTTGATGAGGAAGCCATGCTCATCAAGCAACAACTCCTTGATGAAGATGAGAGTGTTGACAGCACACCTAATGAAGGAAAAAATACTGTTAGAATATACTGTCAACATAGATGCCTACAAGTCTAAGAATAGGAATGGAAAGTTAGGGATCAATAAAGGAAATGGCTATGCTTATGTTAAAAATGCTCCTAGGAAACTAGGCAATAATTGTGGCTCCTCTCACCATCTAACACATGTTTGTAAGAAATCAACAGAGAACAAAATCAATGTGACTAAGGTCAATGTTAACGTACATAGAACCCCCATTATGCATAGAACTATGGTTGTCTGTAACAACATTGATTGCATGCCTTGTAAGATCACTGCCATGAGTACATGTTTTAATCTACCTATTCTATCTACTGAAAAATGCTCTTACATGCAAACTGTTAAGACTTCTAGGCCTATTGATTTTAGTAAAAAGGCAACATTTACTAAGAAGAAGACAAGGTCTAATTCTAAAACTGAGTGGATGATAAAAGAAGTCAAATAGGAGATTTCTGATGTTGATGTTACTGTTAAAGTTGATGAAAACTCATGTGTTACTAAATCTGCAGGACCCAACAAGATTTGGGTACCAAATGCAACCTAAATACTATTTGTTTTGCAGGACAATAATAAGAAACACGTTATGTGCATCATTGACAGTGGATGCTCAAGACACATGACAAGTGATGTGCTAAAAATAAACAATTAATATCGCAAGCGCACGATCACCGTTTTAATATTTATGATTCGATGCACAGAGACTATTTTATTTTTCGCGAAACTTAATTTCTAATTTAGGCGGACTAGAACAATTAATTTTTGGAGAGATTTTTTATTTTAACTACGAAACAAATAAAAAAAACTAAGAATTAATGATCTTTTTAAGTTTACTAATTAAAAAAAACAAGTATTTAAAGAGCTAGAATTAACTAAATTAAAGAGCTAGTGTTTAAGCAAGAATTGTGCGTGGATATTAATTAAAGACTTTAAAAAGGAAATGGGCTAAAAATAGATAATGGGTTATGAATTGCCAACTATTAAATGTAACAACTAAATGGAGCAGATAACATAAATCATGGCTAGGAATGAAGTGGCTAGGCATTTTGGGCTAGAAAATGGATTTGAACAAAAATTGAAACAAGACCTTGGGCCAGGACCTGCTAAGGCCCGAAACAAACAAATATTGACTTCAATTTAAACAAGCTAACTAAAATGAAAATGGACCAGGAGAACTAAAGGAAAAAAAAACAAACAGAACAGGCGGCAGTTTTCAAGAAGGAAGCAGCAAACAATAGGAAAAAAACTGGCAGCAAAAGAAATTGAACGCGAAACAGTAATTAAAGTAAAAAAAAAAATTACTCGTCTGATTTATAAAACGGAGACAAACAAACCCCAACACAAATTAATTTTGTGCCGGAATCTTAACTAAAAAATATGAATCTAGCCGGAAAATTTAAATCTCACCGGAAAATTTAAGATCCCCGGAAAAATATAAACACACCCAACAAACTATTTAAAACTAGATCTAACAATTAAAGGTCCTAACTTTAACACTAACAACACCAAATTAAGCTCTAAACTAACAAACCGACTAAATCTAAACACCAAATCCAAGCACCAAAATTAAATCTACAATCTACTTTCAACACCCAACATCAAATCTACCACTAAATTAACAAACTCACTACAAAATCATACCAAATCCAACAAGAAAATGTAAATAATAATCTCTAATCATCGAACCCAACATTAAAACCAAATTTAAAGAGGCTTGACTCAAGAACACAATAAAAAGTAAATCTAGAGATTAAACACTACAAAACATTAAATGAAAAGGCTCATTTATACCTCAAGTGGTAGCACAAAGGCTATTTGACCAACTTTATTGGATTTACAAAAGTTCATAGCCAAGAAATGAAGAGAACAAGATGGAGAATTAAAGTAAAGACTTGAATTAACATTAAAATGAAAGAGAGTTTACAAAATTTAAGCTATTACAATGAAAGAGAATACTAGATCTAGGAAAATAAAAGAGAAACTAACTAAAAATTTAGACTATGCTAAAACTAGGGTTATTTACAAAGGGGAAGGAGCGGGTATTTATAGGGGAAAATTAGGGTTTTGGGGAAGGGTTGGGTTAATCTTGGCCCTTCATCTTGGAATCTAATCAACCAACAACTTATTTTGACTTTTTCTTCCATCCTTGATTTTTCTTTTCCACTTTTGCCCTTCCTTGTCCCTTTTTCTTCTTTTCTTTATTTTTCCAAATATCTACAAAATATGAAAATACAACTAATTAATTTATTTAAAAATACGAAAACTAACAATAAAATAGGTACAAGAGAATGCAAAAATATGCACTAATCAACAGGTGATAAAGCCCTGCTATCACATTTTGTTGAAAAAGCTGGCCCAATCATAACTTTTGGAGACAACAACAAAGGTTACACTGTGGGATATGGTTGTCTGGAAATTGGAAATGTTGTCATCAATAATATTGCACTTGTTGATGGATTGAAGCACAATCTACTCAGTGTCAGCCAATTCAGTGACAAAGGATTTAAGGTTGATTTTGATATGATGGTTTGCAACATCTATCACAAGAAAGATGGGAGCCTTTCTCTTAAAGGAGTGAGGAAATGAAGCTTGTTTGTTGCTGATCCAAGTTCAACAAAGAAGGACAAAATATATTGTTTCTACAGTAAAGCTACTGTTGGTGATAGCATGCTTTGGCATAAGAAACTCTCTTATCTCAACTTCAAAACTATGAACATGCTAATGAAGAAGGAGCTTGTAAGAGGACTACCTCAACATGAATTCTGTCAAGAAGGACTGTGTGAGGATTGTCAAATGGGAAAATTGAGAAGAGGTGTGCACAGGACAAAGCAAGCAAACACCAAGACTGAATCACTCAAGCTGATTCACATAGATCTTTTTGGCCCAGTAAATGTTACATCCTTAGCCAAAATGAGATATGCACTGGTCATGGTGGATGACTACTCTAGGTACACTTGAGTAAAGTTTCTAGAGTCAAAAGATAAAGCTGCTCAATAAATCATTAATCACATAAGAGTTCTAGACAGAACTCCAAATGCCAAAGTTCAAATTTTAAGAAGTGACAATGGTACTGAGTTCAGAAATGCATCACTTGGAAATTTTTGCAAAGATGAAGGCATTGTACAACAATTCTTTGCTGTCAAAACACCATAGAAGAATGGAGTTGTGGAAAGGAAGAACATGACCCTCATTGAAGCTGCTAGAACTATGTTGCATGATGCAAAATTACCAACATATTTCTGGGCATAGGCAATCAACCAGCTTGTTACACACAGAACAGAACCTTAATCAACAAGACTCATGGAAGCACCCCTTACTATTTATACTCAAGGTGTTGATCTTGAGAAAGATGTTGTCAATACTAATGATGTTAATCAAACTCCAGCACAGTCACAGACCATTTCAACTAATCTTCAAAATGATGGTGACTTTGGAGATAATGAAGAGCATGGTGGAGACAACTGCACTGGTGAAGATTCAATTCCTCAAATTGGAGCTGATCTATCAGATCAAAACAGAAGCTTGCCCAGAACCACAAAATGGAACAAGGATCACACTAATGATCTAATCATTGGTAATCCTTCCTCTGGGGTAAGAACAAGAAATAATGTCTCTGCTGACAGCATGTTCTCATGTTTTCTGTCTCAAATAAAACCAAAAACAACTGATGAAACATTGTTGGATTCTGATTGGGTGATTGTCGTACAAGAAGAACTCAACCAGTTTGAAAGAAACAATGTATGGAAGCTGGTTCCAAGACCAAAAGGAAAATCAGTCATTGAGACAAAGTGGGTATTCAGAAACAAACTGGATGAAAGTGGAATTATGACAAGAAATAAAGTAAGGCTAGTAGCTAAAGGTTACTGTCAACGGGAAGGAATAGATTATGATGAGACATTTGCACATGTTGCTAGACTTGAAGCCATAAGGATCTTTCTAGCTTTTGCTGCACATTGTAACTTTAAAGTGTTTCAGATGGATGTCAAAAGTGCCTTTCTTAATGAAGTGTTGGAGCAAGAGGTGTATGTTGAACAACCACTTGGATTTGAAGATGCTAAATTGTATAACTTTGTATACAAACTGTTCAAAGCACTATATGGATTGAAGCAAGCTCCCGGAGCTTGGTATGATACACTCTCTACCTTTCTATTAGAAAATCAATTTACAAGATGTGTAGTAGACAAAACTCTATTCTACCAGCATCATGGCAAAGACATCATCCTGGTTTAAATCTATGTTGATGACATTATTTTTGGATCTGCAAATGAAAAACTGTGTGAAAAGTTTTCATCTCTAATGAGAAACAAATATGAGATAAGCATGATGGGAGAACTGTTATTCTTCCTTGGTCTACAAATTCTTCAACAAGATAATGGAATATTTATATGCCAAGCCAAATATATCAAAGAACTACTCAAAAAGTTCAACTTAGAAGATTCATCACCTGCCAAGACTCCCATCTCCACATCAACCAATCTGGATCTTGATCCCAAAGGAAAGAAAGTGGACTCTAGTGCTTACAGAGGCATGGTAGGATCTCTCCTCTACATAACTGCTAGCAGACCAGATATAAGATCCGTGAACTTTATTAATAATATAAATTGTATTATATGTGTAGAATAATTATTGTGGAATATTTGGAGTTTTAATGATTAAGGTCGTTGAGTGATTATGTGCTAAATTGGTGTGTCGGAAGCCCCTTTCAAATATTTTGTCATTTGAAAATATCTTCAATTTTGAGCTCCGTTTTGAAAATTCAAGGGCGCCGTTGAAATTTTGTACATCATTATTATTCCTTTGTCATTCGTGTCTGAATCATTATCGGAGGATTTCTTCGTATCATTATATCCCTTATTATCTGATACTATCAATAGTATTTGTTTTATTCAAAGAAAGAAAAATTATTCTGTACCCTAATTGTTTAGGGAGATTGATATATCGTTCATATCAATAATACATCTGTTATAGCCCCAGTATTCTTGAGCATTCGTTATATAAATGATATGTATTCATATGGATAATTATCAGCCCTTTTGGATGATTATCACCTCGTAAAACGTGAACTTTACTTTATTAAAGATTTAAAGCGATCCAGTGGATCTATATCGATCCAAAAATGTAGTTTGGGGTATTATTTTCCACTAAGTATAAAAAGGAGAATTGTACATTATTACTTGTATAATACATATATAAATACAAAAAAATATAAAAAATCCCCGAACCGTGTTCTTCGTGTTCTTGAAAATCAAGATCAATTTTGAAGGTGTTATTGAAATCCAAATCTTAAGTTCAAGTACTCAAATCAAAGGTCTTGAGCTCTAGTTTCAGAATCTTCCAACCATATCATCATCTGGTAATTGTTCGATTTATTATGAATTTTTCAATATTCGAATTAAAATTAGGGTTCTTGTTCGAATTGGGGATTTCTTTTCTATTGATTCTCCGTTCAATTGATTGCTTCTAACATGTTCCTAGGGTTCTAATGAGTAGGAATTCATGCTTTAATTTCATGTTTGTGTTCGTTTTTGAAGAATTTTATTTTCGGGTTTTTACTCGAATTTTCTTTTTAATAGTCTGTTCTTGTTATTGATCTGACATGATTTTGGATAGAGGGCTTTGATTGTGTGTGTTCTTAACTTTGATTTAAAACCAATAACGTAGAGTTTCATGTAAGATTTAGTGAGATCGCATTTTGGCCGGAAAAACCAAACCCGATTGGGTTGACCGGATTTTTAGCTCGATTCCATGATGTTTGTGGTATGATATGATATGGGTTGTGTTTATTTTGTTGTCCTGAGCAAAAGCCCTCAAAGAAACGTGAGTTTTAGTACGATTTTGGCCGAGAACCAAATCCAGTGGCCGGACAACCGGCCGGATTCTAGAAAACCCAGTTTCCGGTGGGTTGTTCTTGGCGACCCGTTTTTGTTCTTCCCGACCCGTTTACTCGAATTGTTGACCCGGTTTCAATCTTCGAAACCCTAATTCATTTTCAGAAAACTGTTTTTGGATTTAATTTTTAAATTTAATTCGAAAATAGTTTAAAATCTTTTAAAAATCATATTTTTATTTTTAAAATATATTTATTTAAATTCTGAAAATTCTGAAAAATTATAATTATTTATTTAAATTCGAAAAATGATTAAATTTAATTATTTTAATTATTTTTGATTAATAATTTATTTAATTAATTAATTGATTAATTCTTTTAATCAGTTAATTTTTAATAATTAATTAGATTTAATTAATTTAAAATTAAGTTTAATTATTTTCTATCTTGATTTAATTATTTAAAAATAATTTGAGTGTTTGAAAAGTGTCAATTAATTTTATTAATTGATTTAATTGTTTTCAAATGCTTATATTGGGATTAAAAATCCGATTTTTGATTTAAAAATTGTTTGTGACTTATTTAAATTCAAATAAGCCTCGAATATTGTTCTAAAAATATTTATAAGTGCTATATGGTTTATATGAGTTGAATAATGTGTTTTATAGTCTGTAAATGCCCATACGAGGGCTAATGTCTGAGTTTTAATTACCGTAAATTAGATCGGGCACCCGATAGGAACCCGATTACTTGTTTAAATTTGAAAATGGTTATGAGTGTATATCGAGGATAGAACGAGGATAGTTAGACTTACTGTAATGAGTTGTTTATTATAGAATCGAGTTCCTGGAGCAAGGGAAAAGAGAAGGTAGAGTAAGCGTGGTAGAATTCCGTCAGCTACTTAGACCAGGCAAGTATCTGTGCCTTTACTTATTGATTCAATTGTTATTGTTCTTAATGATTTCATGTATGTTACCATCAGAACGATTCGGATTATTCGATCTTCATTGTTGACTTTCTTAAAAGTGTACTTATGTACCATTGAAACCATTTCGAATCTATTTCTCGAACTTCATTTGATAATTGAGCAGTTGAAACTCTTTTACAACTATTGTACCTTGTCATTGTGTACTTACGTACCATTGAAACCACTTCGAATCTACTTCTCAAACTTCATTTGATATTGAACAGTTGAAGCTCTTTTACAACTATTGCACCCTGTCATTGTGTACTTATCTTGTTATGCATGTTATTGCTTATTCTCTGTGATAGAATTGGCATGTTTTAAAATGAGACCAGTAATGGTCGGGCCATATTTATGGTCGTAATAACTTAAGGCCTAGATGGCCATGGATCCTAGTGGAGGACTTTGCTATAAGCTAGTCCGGGGTTGATGCGTGACTGATCAGCAGCTCAACCTTTTTATTTGAAAAATGTAGAAGTCCAATTCTAATCCCTCTTTCTTCAATAAAAATTGTTAAAAGAATATGCTTGACTTGTATATTGTTGATTCAGATAACTGTAATCCTTCCTTTCATTATGGAACTATGATTGATATATTATGCTTGCTGAGCACTTGTAGCTCATACTTGTTTTGTTTCTAACCCTATTCCAGTTAAGCGAGAATATGAGCAGACATAGTGCGAGCGATAGTTCTCCAGCAGCTAGGAGATCACCAAGAGTGGTTGTCATTGGCAGGGTAGTTGTTTATTTTGATAGTTAGACTAGATGTCTAGCTTTGACTTTAATATTGTGTAAGAACTCTGAAACTGGTTTGTAATAATAATGACTTAGAAGCTTGTTCAATGCCATAACCTGGATGCGGTCTTGGTTAAGGGGTGTTTTATGTTATTATATTATTATGCATATGTTATATACAAGTATATTCTGTTTCGTTGGTCGAGTGACTCCCCAGACCTGTGCCCCGGGTCTGGAGGGCGTCACAGGTTGGTATCAGAGCAACATGTTATGGCATTTGAAACAAGTTAGGACTTAGGGTCCAGGATAACGTAGAGAGTTAGAAATTCACGTAAGGATTATAGAAGGTCAATTAGGAATATTATGCGTGGTAATTGAATATGGTTGTATAATTGTAGCCCCTAGCTCTAGCTCAGATTCAGACCCGTCAGAGCGTACGATAGAGGATAGACATGTACCAGGAGGGAGAGCAGGACCATCGCGACCGATACGACCCCCACCTGGACATGCAGCAGTCATGAGGGATCATATACTTTGTCCCGTTCCACTTCGACGTGTAGCCCCAGCACCAGGGTCACAGGATTCAGTTTCTGGACCATTGTATCAGATGGCTCAGCCACCAGTTCCACACCATAAGTATCAGAGGGTGAGAGGGGAAAGAGAGTATTTCTATAGACATGTATTGGAGATGCGAGGGACTCATTCGGCAGAGGCAGCCGTAGCCCAAGAGAGGAATAGGCTCAGAGGTCAGGTAGGAGAGATTCAGATGAGACTTAGGGTTACGAGGACATTGGTAGAGACGAGGTTGCATGGACTAGTTTCTAGTAGAGAGGGAGAGACAGTAGCAGGGATGAGAGGGATATTGGACTATGCGATGAGGGAAATTGGAGAGATTGCCGGACCAGCGCTATGGGAAGCTAGAAAGGATGATCCTTGAGCAGATTTAGCTAAGGATGGATGATTAAATGGACATATGGATTTCCAGATTAGATAGTATATAGATGCATAGTATAGTACCAACAGTGCACCAGACTTATAGTATCGCCTTGGGTTGTTGTATTTTGCTGTTGTACTGTTGACCAGCAGTTGTAGTTCAGCTATGACGTACTTTACTTTTGAAAGCGTTCTACGCTTGAATCGAATCTATGTATATATCTATGATAACCACCTTTTGTAGAACTGTTATTATTCTCTTGTTATTCATTTTCAATATTATAATTGTCATTCTACTTGTGCAACGAGTGTACTCTTACGCCGTTGAAAATCCGTAAACCGTGGTTCTACCAATTGTGTTCTCTTTCTCTTCTATTTATGAATTATTTGATTAAACCAATTATTGTTTATTCATCAGCAATATGCCTCCTAGACGAAATACCCGTTCAAATGATTCTGACCAAGAATGTCAACGGAATCCACCTCCAACAGGTCACCTAGATCCAGCTGTAATACAACTTTTGAATACTCTTACTCAACAAACTACTGCCCTGGCACAACAACAACAACAACAGATTCAACAACAGCTGCTACAGCAGCAGCAGTATCAGCAACAACAACAGCACCAGCATGCAGCACCATTAGTTACGTTTAAATCATTTCAAGCAGCAAAACCTCCAGAGTTTAAAGGATCTGCAGACCCAGTTGAGGCGAAAGCATGGTTAAAGGAAATAGAGAAAGTGTTTGCCTTGATAGAGGTAACGGAAGAATGGTATGGAACCTGAGGGATTAATTACGCGGGGTAGGTTTACAGAGTTGTTTTTAGAAAGGTATTTTCCTGATTATATGCGAGACCAGATGGAGTTGAAATTTCTAGAGTTGAAACAAGGTAATATGACTGGTCCTCAGTATGAGTCAAAGTTTACTGAATTGTCTAGGTTTGTTCCGACGTATGTTGACACGGAGAAGAAGAAGGCCAAAAGGTTCCAACAGGGACTGAGGTCATGGATTCGTAGTAAGTTAGCCATTTTGGAGTTAGACACCTATGCCGCAGTGGTTCAGAAGGAAATGATTGCAGAAGTAGAGTGTGATTCATATATGAAGGAGAGAGAGAATAAGAAAAGGAAGGTAGGGACATCTGATAAGGGACAGCCGCAAGGGAGTTCACAAAGTCAATCTAAAGTGTTGATAGATTCAGGAGCTACTAAATCATTTATTTCAGAAACATTTGCTCGTAAATTGAATTACTTAATGGAAACCTTAAGTGGAGTGTTGAGTGTAGAAATAGCTAACCAGGATCGTATACCGGTCAGTTCGTATTGTCCCCATTGTGAAATTGAGATTTTAGGAAATCATTTTTATGCTGATTTATTACCTTTCAAGTTGGGAGAATTTGATGTGATTTTAGGAATGGATTGGTTAACCGATTATGATGCGCGTATTGATTGTAAGGATAAGAGGGTTACTTTAGTTACCCCAGAAAAGAAAGAAGTGGTATTTAAAGGAGAGAAACAAACGAAGAAATTTTTGACAATGATTCAGACTAAGAGGTTACTAAGACAAGGATGTGAGGCTTATCTCGCATATGTGATAGATACATCTTTAATGCCAATAACAGCAGTGTGATCAATCTATTGCTAACTTTTCAGAGTCTTGTCACTGAAAAGACAACTGCACTTAGGTATATATTTATCAATTTATGTTATTTTTGCAATATCATTTCATAGTTCTTGCCCAATATCATTTCCTAGCCGATGGTGAATAAGAATGTACCATATTTAAAATGAGGATTAAGATCTAATATCATGCCTTGATTTTTTTTAAACAACATTATACTAATTAAATATACATATGCACACAACTCATAAATTTTATATAGTATCATGTATTATTAGGCAAAAAAACAACTCATAAATTTTTAACTTAGTGGACTAATTTGATTCTATACATTATCATGTATTATTACTAAACAACATGCCCAACAATACTAAGATTAGAAATCATCTTAAAGCCCAACACAGGTTTAGTAGATATCCATATCTATCAAACCCTGATTTTACCTGATAACCCTAAATCTAAAGCGCCGCGTTGGCTGCACGTGATCCGAATAGGAAGCTTATGTCATCTTTCAGTTTGCTTGGGCCCATGAACGTGAATGAGGTTCAAATCTTTTTCACTTTCTTAGATACTACCCTATCCATGTATGATTGATTCACTCATCCAGTTGTAGAAATAGTATCATAAATCATGTACTTATATAAGAAATTGTCACCAATTATGCTATTAATGCCTAAAACTAGGTAATTACATGTTTAATCACAATAAATTTAACTATCATATTTTGGAAATATTATATATTGTAGTATGATAGCAAATCGATATAACTCACATTATTTAAATGTTTGTTTGTGTCCACTCCTCTATTTATGATCAGATTATGGTCCACTTTTAATAACTTGTTTTGTTTCTTATCTTTTTCAAATTCTAGGCAAAGCTAGAAACTTTAAGCACATGGGTATGTTAAGATCCCCATTAAAAAGATTACAAACACAATTAGTACTTAAAAGGGGACCATAATCTAATTATAAAATAAAACTGGACATGTTAAGATCCCCATTAAAAAGATTACAAACACAACAATAATTAAGTAGTGACGATAATCTAATTATAAATAGAGAAGTGGACGGAAATATACATTGAAATAATATTAGGTAGATTTGATATCATACCATCTATAATATATAAAATTTCCAAAAGATGATAGTTAAATGTATTGTGATTAAACATATAATTACATAATTTAAGGTAGTAATCGCATAATTGCTCTAAAAAAAATGTAGGTATTTGGTTTATCATACTATTTTTGCCACTAAAGGAGAGAATCATATATGTAGTATAGGGTAGTATCTAAAAAGGTCAAGAAGGTTTGAACCTCATTCCTTTCATCGACCATTCTCACTGAAAGATAACATAAGCTTCCATCTCCGATCAGGGTGCAGCGGACGCCACGCTTTAGATTTAGGATTATTAGCTGAATTTAGGGTTTTGATAGTTATATACTAAACCGATGTTGGGATTTAAGATGAATTCTAATCTTAATATTTTTTGGACTGTTTTTTTAGTTATAGTACATGATACTATACCGAATCAAATTAGTCCACTAAGTTACAAATTTGTGGTTTGCTTTTCGTAAGTGTGTCACCGTAATAGGAACCCATCTTCCAGAATTTCAGCAAGTTTGCAAAATGGTAAAGGACTTACGCGATGCACTTCATCGGGAATTTGATAAGTAAGAAATCAGCCGAAGACATTACCATTTATCCACCATTAAAATGCTTCATATGTATCCGTACATTTTGAGATATGTGAAGAAGAACTTTAGGGAGGTAATAAAGTTACCCTTTCTCGTTAATTTGTTCATCCATGCAGTACTTATAAATCCGTAGATTTTGAAGTTTTTTCTACGATTTATAATCAATTTAATTATTATTATACTCATCCGAATTATATTTTGTTTTTTTGAAATTATTACAATTTTATGTGTTGTAGATCCTCAATCCACATATTTTAAAGCAGACCAATCGGAATACACTTGGTGGGGTTTAGGATCCGAGTCTAGCTATTAGATTGAATAAAGACCGTATCGAGAAGCAAAAAACTTAAAAAACTATCGAGCTTTTGATCTTAAAACTTCCATTCCAGAACGTACGTGAAATTGTTCAAGGCATTAAGGTTAGTTTTTTTAAAATTAATTACCCAACTTCAAAAATTATTGTCTTCGGTTATCGCATGTGCTGAAATTAATTCAAATTTGCAATTGTTAGTTTGTAGTTGCCGAAAGATTCGCATTTCCGGATCCATGTTGCCCTTGCTTTGCAGGAGGCATATGAGAAATACCTTGTAGGCCTCGATACCAATGTATGTGAAACCTATGCGATTGAAAGAATGGTTATTGATTCTAAAAGGTACTAAGGTGATGACGAGGATCATGTGAAAACGATTCAGGCTATGAATACATTTGAGAATTACTTGAAAAACACTAGGAATCTCATTTGGGGAATCTAGTTTGGCTCCATTCCAGCAGCTGTCAGGAATAGTCTAGTGGATACAATCGAGAATGCATTTCAACTAGGGGGATGGCAACCAACCGATAGCAGAGGTGTATGAGTTCGCGTATAAGATGCAAGAGGTTGAGCACACATCCAATCAAATGAGATTCCTAGTGTTTTTCAAGTAATTCTCAAATCAATGTCCTCATCTTTATTCGTCTCATCAAAGGGTGGATTTGTGTAGAGGCCTACCGGGACACTTGCCCCACTGAAACCAAAATTATTGATTTTTTTATTAAAAATTTATGTTAAATTTTTGTATATTTTATAAAGTGCCCCCACTAAAAAAATTAAATGCCCGTACAATTGTAGTAATCATATCGTATGTGAGTGATTTCAATTAAATTTGTAGTTATATGACCAAAATTTAGGGATTAAAGTAAAACCAAATTTTTTAGCACTTAAATATCAGAAATGTAAAATACCACAAAAATTTGAGGTTGTGATATCCACATAATTAAGCTAAATATATAGTGCCCCCATATATTTCCCCATGATAAAAGTCTTATGAATCTGCCACTGCTCTCAGCATCACTAACCATTCTTTCAATTTATTCCTTCATGAGTCTTCCGGTTGTTAGTTATCATTTACATTTTTTCTAACCCCAATAGTTCTATCCTCCGAGTAACTTCCAGCGCCCTATTTGCATAAATGTCAAAGGTCGCCAATATACGTTGTGACATTGTTTGATACACTTTTCCAATTTTTCTCTTTTGAATTTTATAATGATCTTCGACATAGTGATCACAAACAACTTTTGATACATCATTTCCGTAGTATAACATACAATTATTTTGACATACATCAATTTTTTCATACTCAAAGTTCAATTTTTTCATCAATTTCTTCATATTATAGTAAGTAAGAGGCAATGAATTGTGGTTGGGAAGAACATCGACAAGCAATACAAGCAAAGAGTCCAATAAATTCTCGGAGCATTTTGCATATTCTTGAAATGTAACAATTTACTACTAAGTGTGATCTTTATGTACTTTTCATGAATGGGATAAAAAAGAGCTCCCAAAAAGAGCTCCCACATCGAAAACACCCTTGTAAAATTGAGAAGCACTTGAGTTTGGCAGTTCTTCAATGTTATGATTACCTCTGGTTTCTCCATCATTATTATTTGGGCCACTAGTATCTTGTAACAATGTCTCTATATCAAAAGATTGTTCCGTTGTTTTACCATGCTTTGGCCTTTACTTTCAATTTTTTCACCATGTGGATCGCGCAATTTATAAGCTCCCCAAAAACCATTGGAAATCGAGTGATATTCAACTTCATCAATTTCGAAACAATAAACATTTTAACAAGTGGTACATGGACAACTTGTTTGCAAATTATATGAATGTTTTTACACCATTCTCAGATTCATCCGTGGATGAAAGAAATTGTCCATCTATACGTTGACTCATGGAATCCCATTAAGCGTGGACCGCTTGTGCTCATATACATTTTTGTACAAATTAATTACCCATACACATACAGAACTTTTTATTATACACATGGACACACGTTTATTACCCACACACATACACAAATATATATATATATATATATATATATATATATAATTGAAAAGTACAATTATTCTATTTTAAAATGTATTTTCAGTTTTTTAAAATAGTAAAAGGATAATTTTTAATTTTTTTTATTAAAAATTGATCAATTTGACAGGTAAAATTGGACCAGTATTAGATTAGATTCTACTTATTTGGTGATAAAATTGGGTTTTTGACCAAGTACAACCAATCTTTATAAATATTTAAAGATATGAGTACAAGAGAAGAAATAAAAGCCAAGAGTTTTGAATTGTGATTCTTGATTTAGAAAATACTTAAACAATTAATTATTGGAATAAAATGTCAATTTTAAATGTTAGTTTTTAAAGAATTACCCATATCTTCATGAGTGCTTGTGCTGGCATGTTCATTGCATGCATTCTTCCTTTTTAAATTTTCATAAAATTTGTTCTCCATCTTTTTAAAGAATGTCATTTTTTGGAATAAAATTAATGTCAATTTTCAAAGAATTACACACACACAATAACAATCTCAATAAAAGCATAGTTGGGAAGTTCTAATATTGCTAACGGTATGAAAAGTGAAGTATTAGTATCACTACACCAAAAACGGCCTTTTCCTACCATATAAATCATACCAAAAAAACTTGATAGGAATTGACCCCCCATTTCCTACCGACGACAAATATGGTAGGAAATGGTCTGTGTGGGGCCCGAAATCTGTAAAAGCGCGGACCAATTCCTACCG
Organism: Heracleum sosnowskyi; assembly: GCA_030848705.1. Taxonomy (NCBI): domain Eukaryota; kingdom Viridiplantae; phylum Streptophyta; class Magnoliopsida; order Apiales; family Apiaceae; genus Heracleum; species Heracleum sosnowskyi. The sequence continues at coordinate 109,150,430 of CM061242.1, read as the reverse complement.
ATTGTTGGTAGGAAAATAAAACCTACCAACATCGGTAGGTTTTGCCTCATTTTCACAAAGTTAAGACCCCACCATCCTAATCATCAGCCTTGTCATATTTTTAAGTAATAAACAATTTTTATAAAATAAAAAATATTTTCAATATGCTGTGGTCATTTCCTACCATATATGGTAGGAAACTAAAACCTACCAAATCTCGTAGGTTTTATTCTTGATGGTACCCCACCATCCACATCATCACCCATATCATAATTTAAGTAATAAATAATTTTTTAAAAATAATAAAATTTTTAATTCTGTCATGGTCATTTCCTACCATATATGGTAGGAAAATAAAACCTACCAAATCTGGTAGGTTTTATTCGTGATGGTACCCCACCATATTTTAAAGTAATAAACATTTTTTTTAAATACGAAATATTTTCATTCTGTCAAGGGATGGTAGGAAATATTCACTGACGAATTTTGGACCCACACCACCTTTTTGCTTTTCCGTCAAAAATTTCACAGAAAAGTTGAATTTCCCGCGCACATCAAAACCTACCATTGTTGGTAGGTTTTAATCGATTAATAAAATAATACAAAATAAAATTAATGGAGAATGTGTTTATATTATATTTTTTGTTGATCGGTTATCATATTTTTTGTTAATCAAACTCTAGGGACATAAAGATTTACTCATTTTAGTAGTGGAGGATAAAAATTAGTTGAATTAAACTTACATATTTAGGTACTTATGTTATTCGTTAAAACCTAATTATATCGAAAAAAAATTAAAAATATAAAGACGCATGGATAAATTAAATTTTTTTATATGAAACGTCGTTTTGTAGTTTGATGAATGTAAGGAAAAAAATTTAGACAAAAAGGAATTACAAAAAGTTAAAATCGTTTAGAAAATGAAAGAGTGTTAGAAAATTGAGTTAGAATATTTACTCATGTTTTAGGGGTTGTCTAGGGTTACACTTTTTGATTTCTATTTATTTTTTTTCAACGATCCAACCTTACGGATGATTAAATATGTTGATTTCTTAGTTTTATACAAAATATTGGATTTTTTTAATTTAAACTCTTATATTTTTATAATAAATCTATTTTAGGGGTTGTCTAGGGTTACACTTTTTGATTTTTTTTTATTTTTTTTTCAACGATCTAACCTTACGGATGATTAAATATTTTGTTTTCTTAGCTGTATGTAAAATTTTAGAATTTTTTAATTTAAACTCCTATATTTTTATAATTAATCTATCTATCAAACTTATAATTTACAAAACTTGAACTGAAATATGATATATGAGTAAATTGCATATTTAGTACAAAAAACGATGTTGGTGTAGTGGTTATGCACTTGGTTATTCTTAGAGAGGGCAGTTGTTTAAATCCACACAACCCAATTTTTTTGGCAATTTCCGCCAAATTGTTTTACCAAAAACTTGAAATTACCGCGCACAATTAAAAAAGAATATAATTAAAATAATAAAAGAAAAACAATTACGGTAAAAACTCATTTACCCTCTGAAATAAATTAATAGATCTAAATTATCATTACGTTTCGATCGTCGAAAATATTATTTTAAAAAAATTATTATGTTTATTTTTTTTTTTAAAAACAATTGTGCCAAAACCTATACCCTACCATTATCGGTAGGAAATAAGCTACAATTTCACGAAAAATTCAAAAATTGCGCCTAAAACTAAAACTTCAAAAATTGCGCCCAAACCAAAAATTCAAAAATTTTGCTGAGAATCATAACCTACCATTATCGGTAGGAAATAAGCTACAATTTCACGAAAAATTCAAAAATTGCGCCTAAAACTAAAAATTCAAAAATTGCGCCCAAACCAAAAATTCAAATTTTTTGCTGAGAATCATAACCTACCATTATCGGTAGGAAATAAGCTACAATTTCCCGAAAAATTCAAAAATTGCGCTTAAAACTAAAAATTCAAAAATTGCGCCCAAACCAAAAATTCAAAATTTTCGCTGAAAATCATAACCTACCATTATCGGTAGGAAATAAGCTACAATTTTACGAAAAATTCAAAAATTGCGCCTAAAACTTAAAATTCAAAAATTGCGCCCAAACCAAAAATTCAAAAATTTCGCTGAGAATCATAACCTACCATTATCGGTAGGAAATAAGCTACAATTTTACGAAAAATTTAAAAATTGCGCCCAAACGAAAAATTCAAAAATAATTTCCTCTTCTTATTACTTATAATACAATCATTTTTTTTCTCATTTCACTTCAATTTTCTTTCCTCTCTTCATCTTCTTCTCTATATCTTTATCTTCTTCAAATCAATTTCACATATCATTCACTTTGTTCTTCTTCTTTTTGCTTATTTAAGTAATTTTATCTTCATGCTTATTTTGTTATTTAATTCTTAATACTAATTCTTGCTTTTTATGTAAATTTTAGGTACTTGATGAAGATCCAAAGACAATGATGTGAAAATAGAGAAAATGATTGTGAAGAAAATAACATGAAGATCCAAACGAAAAAGATGAAGATTTTGAAGATAATTAATTAAGCCTTGTAAATAATTTTTGATTTGTACTTTTGGTCCATAAGAACAACTTCTAATTTTGAATATTATGATTTATGTGTAAGGAATGTTTGAATTTTCATATACAATGAATGTTTGATTATTTGTTATGTTTGTATACTTGTGAATTATATATCGATCTATTTTTTTATAATGATTTGAGCAATTTGTTAGATAGGAGAAGTAATGAAAGCTTTATTTTTTTTGAAACAATTGTCTAGTAATTCCTACCACCTTCAAAGCATTTCCTACTGTCTTCATAACATTTCCTACCGTCTTCATAGCATTTCCTACCGTCTTCGTAACATTTTCCAGAATTGATGAATGCGGTAGGTTTTAACTAGTAGGAAATCATGAAGGTGGTAGGAATTGCTTGGTAGGAAATAGCTATTTTTATGTGCTTCTGTTATAAAACCTACCATTTTGGTGCCTCTTGAGTTGGTAGGAAATGCGTTGGTAGGATTTGGTTGGTAGGAAATAGTCCTTGACCAGGGTCAAATGTGACCCCACAAAATGACGTGGCAGTGACCCCCACTCGTGACACGTGGCATGACATGTCAACCTCGTGGCAAGTGACGTGTCGGGGTCCACCGCCATGTGGCCGTCGATGTGGCTGTTGATGTGGCTCGCCACATGGACAGCCATTTGGCATGTGGGGCCGTTTAAGAAACAGACCACCAATTCCTACCATCACCAATTCCGACCTGAGCACTTCCTACCATGTCGAATGGTAGGAATTGACACCAATTCCTACCGATTGACCCCCAAAACCTACCATTTTCGTGGTAGGAAAAGGCCATTTTTGGTGTAGTGTATAGTCCCTATAACATATTAAGAGTTATGAATTTGTTGGTGATTTTTATGAAGATTTATAATTCTTGGTAGCAAAGAATATACTATTTTCAGACTTATAAATAAAGAAACTGTAGAGAAGAGCAAGTACTGCAAACAATGGTAGTGATAGGGCTGGTGAGCCTGTAGCAGTTTGGGAGAGACCTAGCTAGTAGTTAAAATAAAGACCGCAAACTTGTGCCATCAATGATGTGATTTCAATGGAGATCATTGATGTTATTTCAATGGAGTGTATATTTATGCTATATATATATTCAACAGTACCTATTGGGCCTTTGGAATTAATTAGGGCCAGAGAATTTGTCAGGTTATTAGTAAGCCCTTGTATATGACCGCTACAAGATTGTGTACTCTCTACACTCTTTCTCTTTTCCGGATAATTAATTGTAAGAACTATAGGACTTTTATTGTCTAGGTCCTTGAACTATTTTTTTCAATACTGCGATCCCTAAACATTTAAACTTTTCTCATTCGCATCCTTCTGTCCATATTTAACTAATGGACGTTAGTCAATGTTACGTGGCGCTAACGTGGCAATCAAAAATTCACGGATTGAAGTGAAATTTTGATATGTTAATCTACGAGTGATTACAAGAACATGGGTGGTGAAATTTTTCGATTTCGAGTTCACTAGCATACGAAAATCTACATATTTTAATAAGTTTTTTCTCCTGTTCTTGAAATTAAAGTGCATATTTTTATACGTTAGTGAACTCGAAATCAAAAAATTTCACAAACCGTGTTCTTGTAATAACTCGTAGATTAACATATCAAAATTTCACTTCAATATGTGAATTTTGATTGCCACGTCTGACTAACGTCCGTTAGTCAAATATGGACGGAAGGATGTGAATCAGAAAAGTTTAAATGTTTGTTGATCACAGTATTAAAAAAAAAAGTTGAAGGACCTAGACAATAAAAGGTCTATAGTTTGGGGACATTATAATTAATTATATTCTTTTAGATATTAAATAAAATCCTTTTGGAATCTTTCTAAATTATCTATGTGATCATCTAAATATTTTTATTTTAAAATTACTATCGTGTTATCTGCCGTAGATCCTCAATCCATGTATTATAGAATAGACCAATAGGAATACACTTAGTGGGGTTTATGATCCTTGTCTAGATTTTAGATTTAATAAAGACGGTCGGATGGAGTGGTACAAAACTTAAACAACTACAATAAAAGCCATCAGATTCATATTATAGAAAGCACCCCATTAACAACCTTTAACCATCCACCTAAAACATAATCCCCCTAACTATATAAACACAATTGACCCCTCCCCATTTGTTCATTCAACTTTCATTTCTTCCCCAGGAAGGGAAAGGGATTGAGGTAATTAAGAGACTTTCTTCTCTTAATATGTTCATCGAGGAAGTACTTCTTATATATCCGTACATTTTCATGTTTTTTCTTGGGTTTCTCATCGATTTAATAATCTCTATGCTAGCTATATTCATAAAATGAATTGATTAATAACTTTTCGTGTTATCTTTGTAGAAGGCGAAGGCTCGTACCAAGCAAACCGCTAGTAAGTCTATTCGAGGAAAGGTTCCGAGAAAGCAACTCAAAATAGAGGTTACATCTTTAATCCCAATAATAGCATACAATGTGATCTATCTAATGCTAAATTTTATGTGTCTTCTCCTCCGTCACACCGCTCATACACGCTCCAGCCACTAGGGTATTCAGGAAGCCACACGGATATTGTCTAGGAGCAGCTGCACTTAGGTATATATTTATCAATTTATGTTATTTTTGCAATATCATTTCATAGTTCTTGCCCAATATCATTTCCTAGCCGATGGTGAATAAGAATGTACCATATATAAAATGAGGATTAAGATCTAATATCATGCCTTGATTTTTTTTTAAACAACACTATACTAATTAAATATACATATGCACACAGCTCATAAATTTTATATAGTATCATGTATTATTAGGCAAAAAAACAACTCATAAATTTTTAACTTAGTGGACTAATTTGATTCTATACATTATCATGTAGTATTACTAAACAACATGCCCAACAATACTAAGATTAGAAATCATCTTAAAGCCCAACACAGGTTTAGTAGATATCCATATCTATCAAACCCTGATTTTACCTGATAACCCTAAATCTAAAGCGCCGCGTATGTCATCTTTCAGTTTGCTTGGGCCGATGAACGTGAATCAGGTTCAAATCTTTTTCACTTTCTTAGATACTACCCTATCCATATATGATTGATTCACTCATTCAGTTGTAGAAATAGTATCATAAATCATGTACTTATATAAGTAATTGTCACCAATCATGCTATTAATGCCTAAAACTAGGTAATTACATGTTTAATCACAATAAATTTAACTATCATATTTTGGAAATATTATATATTGTAGTATGATAGCAAATCGATATAACTCACATTATTTCAATGTTTGTTTGTGTCCACTCCTCTATTTATGATCAGATTATGGTCCACTTTTAATAACTTGTTTTGTTTCTTATCTTTTTCAAATTCTAGGCAAAGCTAGAAACTTTAAGCACATGGGTATGTTAAGATCCCCATTAAAAAGATTACAAACACAATTAGTAATTAAAAGGGGACCATAATCTAATTATAAAATAAAACTGGACATGTTAAGATCCCCATTCAAAAGATTACAAACACAATTAGTAATTCAAATGCTTCATATGTATCCGTACATTTTGAGATATGTGAAGAAGAACTTTAGGGAGGTAATAAAGTTACCCTTTCTCGTTAATTTGTTCATCCATGCAGTACTTATAAATCCGTAGATTTTGAAGTTTTTTCTACGATTTATAATCAATTTAATTATTATTATACTCATCCGAATTATATTTTGTTTTTTTTGAAATTATTACAATTTTATGTGTTGTAGATCCTCAATCCACATATTTTAAAGCAGACCAATCGGAATACACTTGGTGGGGTTTAGGATCCGAGTCTAGCTATTAGATTGAATAAAGACCGTATCGAGAAGCAAAAAACTTAAAAAACTATCGAGCTTTTGATCTTAAAACTTCCATTCCAGAACGTACGTGAAATTGTTCAAGGCATTAAGGTTAGTTTTTTTAAAATTAATTACCCAACTTCAAAAATTATTGTCTTCGGTTATCGCATGTGCTGAAATTAATTAAAATTTGCAATTGTTAGTTTGTAGTTGCCGAAAATTCGCATTTCCGGATCCATGTTGCCCTTGCTTTGCAGGAGGCATATGAGAAATACCTTGTAGGCCTCGATACCAATGTATGTGAAACCTATGCGATTGGAAGAATGGTTATTGATTCTAAAAGGTACTAAGGTGATGACGAGGATCATGTGAAAACGATTCAGGCTATGAATACATTTGAGAATTACTTGAAAAACACTAGGAATCTCATTTCGGGAATCTAGTTTGGCTCCATTCCAGCAGCTGTCACGAATAGTCTAGTGGATACAATCGAGAATGCATTTCAACTAGGGGGATGGCAACCAACCGATAGCAGAGGTGTATGAGTTCGCGTATAAGATGCAAGAGGTTGAGCACACATCCAATCAAATGAGATTCCTAGTGTTTTTCAAGTAATTCTCAAATCAATGTCCTCATCTTTATTCGTCTCATCAAAGCGTGGATTTGTGTAGAGGCCTACCGGGACACTTGCCCCACTGAAACCAAAATTATTGATTTTTTTATTAAAAATTTATGTTAAATTTTTGTATATTTTATAAAGTGCCCCCACTAAAAAAATTAAATGCCCGTACAATTGTAGTAATCATATCGTATGTGAGTGATTTCAATTAAATTTGTAGTTATATGACCAAAATTTAGGGATTAAAGTAAAACCAAATTTTTTAGCACTTAAATATCAGAAATGTAAAATACCACAAAAATTTGAGGTTGTGATATCCAGATAATTATGCTAAATATATAGTGCCCCCCATATATTTCCCCATGATAAAAGTCTTATGAATCTGCCACTGCTCTCAGCATCACTAACCATTCTTTCAATTTATTCCTTCATGAGTCTGCCGGTTGTTAGTTATCATTTACATTTTTTCTAACCCCAATAGTTCTATCCTCCGAGTAACTTCCAGCGCCCTATTTGCATAAATGTCAAAGGTCGCCAATATACGTTGTGACATTGTTTGATACACTTTTCCAATTTTTCTCTTTTGAATTTTATAATGATCTTCGACATAGTGATCACAAACAACTTTTGATACATCATTTCCGTAGTATAACATACAATTATTTTGACATACATCAATTTTTTCATACTCAAAGTTCAATTTTTTCATCAATTTCTTCATATTATAGTAAGTAAGAGGCAATGAATTGTGGTTGGGAAGAACATCGGCAAGCAATACAAGCAAAGAGTACAATAAATTCTCGGAGCATTTTGCATATTCTTGAAATGTAACAATTTACTACTAAGTGTGATCTTTATGTACTTTTCATGAATGGGATAAAAAAGAGCTCCCAAAAAGAGCTCCCACATCGAAAACACCCTTGTAAAATTGAGAAGCACTTGAGTTTGGCAGTTCTTCAATGTTATGATTACCTCTGGTTTCTCCATCATTATTATTTGGGCCACTAGTATCTCGTAACAATGTCTCTATATCAAAAGATTGTTCCGTTGTTTTACCATGCTTTGGCCTTTACTTTCAATTTTTTCACCATGTGGATCGCGCAATTTATAAGCTCCCCAAAAACCATTGGAAATCGAGTGATATTCAACTTCATCAATTTCGAAACAATAAACATTTTAACAAGTGGTACATGGACACCTTGTTTGCAAATTATATGAATGTTTTTACACCATTCTCAGATTCATCTATGGATGAAAGAAATTGTCCATCTATAGGTTGACTCATGGAATCCCATTAAGCGTGGACCGCTTGTGCTCATATACATTTTTGTACAAATTAATTACCCATACACATACAGAACTTTTTATTATACACATGGACACACGTTTATTACCCACACACATACACAAATATATATATATATATATATATATATATATATATATATAATTGAAAAGTACAATTATTCTATTTTAAAATGTATTTTCAGTTTTTTAAAATAGTAAAAGGATAATTTTTAATTTTTTTATTAAAAATTGATCAATTTGACAGGTAAAATTGGACCAGTATTAGATTAGATTCTACTTATTTGGTGATAAAATTGGGTTTTTGACCAAGTACAACCAATCTTTATAAATATTTAAAGATATGAGTACAAGAGAAGAAATAAAAGCCAAGAGTTTTGAATTGTGATTCTTGATTTAGAAAATACTTAAACAATTAATTATTGGAATAAAATGTCAATTTTAAATGTTAGTTTTTAAAGAATTACCCATATCTTCATGAGTGCTTGTGCTGGCATGTTCATTTCATGCATTCTTCCTTTTTAAATTTTCATAAAATTTGTTCTCCATCTTTTTAAAGAATGTCATTTTTTGGAATAAAATTAATGTCAATTTTCAAAGAATTACACACACACAATAACAATCTCAATAAAAGCATAGTTTGGAAGTTCTAATATTGCTAACGGTATGAAAAGTGAAGTATTAGTATAGTCCCTATAACATATTAAGAGTTATGAATTTGTTGGTGATTTTTATGAAGATTTATAATTCTTGGTAGCAAAGAATATACTATTTTCAGACTTATAAATAAAGAAACTGTAGAGAAGAGCAAGTACTGCAAACAATGGTAGTGATAGGGCTGGTGAGCCTGTAGCAGTTTGGGAGAGACCTAGCTAGTAGTTAAAATAAAGACCGCAAACTTGTGCCATCAATGATGTGATTTCAATGGAGATCATTGATGTTATTTCAATGGAGTGTATATTTATGCTATATATATATTCAACAGTACCTATTGGGCCTTTGGAATTAATTAGGGCCGGAGAATTTGTCAGGTTATTAGTAAGCCCTTGTATATGACCGCTACAAGATTGTGTACTCTCTACACTCTTTCTCTTTTCCGGATAATTAATTGTAAGAATTATAGGACTTTTATTGTCTAGGTCTTTGAACTATTTTTTTCAATACTGCGATCCCTAAACATTTAAACTTTTCTCATTCGCATCCTTCCGTCCATATTTAACTAATGGACGTTAGTCAATGTTACGTGGCGCTAACGTGGCAATCAAAAATTCACGGATTGAAGTGAAATTTTGATATGTTAATCTACGAGTGATTACAAGAACATGGGTGGTGAAATTTTTTGATTTCGAGTTCACTAGCATACGAAAATCTACATATTTTAATAAGTTTTTTCTCCTGTTCTTGAAATTAAAGTGCATATTTTTATACGTTAGTGAACTCGAAATCAAAAAATTTCACCAACCATGTTCTTGTAATAACTCGTAGATTAACATATCAAAATTTCACTTCAATATGTGAATTTTGATTGCCACGTCTGACTAACGTCCGTTAGTCAAATATGGACGGAAGGATGTGAATCAGAAAAGTTTAAATGTTTATGGATCACAGTATTAAAAAAAATAGTTGAAGGACCTAGACAATAAAAGGTCTATAGTTTGGGGACATTATAATTAATTATATTCTTTTAGATATTAAATAAAATCCTTTTGGAATCTTTCTAAATTATCTATGTGATCATCTAAATATTTTTATTTTAAAATTACTACCGTGTTATCTGCCGTAGATCCTCAATCCAAGTATTATAGAATAGACCAATAGGAATACACTTAGTGGGGTTTATGATCCTTGTCTAGATTTTAGATTTAATAAAGACCGTCGGATGGAGTGGCACAAAACTTAAACAACTACAATAAAAGCCATCAGATTCATATTATAGAAAGCACCCCATTAACAACCTTTAACCATCCACCTAAAACATAATCCCCCTAACTATATAAACACAATTGACCCCTCCCCATTTGTTCATTCAACTTTCATTTCTTCCCCAGGAAGGGAAAGGGATTGAGGTAATTAAGAGACTTTCTTCTCTTAATATGTTCATCGAGGAAGTACTTCTTATATATCCGTACATTTTCATGTTTTTTCTTGGGTTTCTCATCGATTTAATAATCTCTATGCTAGCTATATTCATAAAATGAATTGATTAATAACTTTTCGTGTTATCTTTGTAGAAGGCGAAGGCTCGTACCAAGCAAACCGCTAGTAAGTCTATTCGAGGAAAGGTTCCAAGAAAGCAACTCAAAATAGAGGTTACATCTTTAATCCCAATAATAGCATACAATGTGATCTATCTAATGCTAAATTTTATGTGTCTTCTCCTCCGTCACACTGCTCATACACGCTCCAGCCACTAGGGTATTCAGGAAGCCACACGGATATTGTCTAGGAGCAGCTGCACTTAGGTATATATTTATCAATTTATGTTATTTTTGCAATATCATTTCATAGTTCTTGCCCAATATCATTTCCTAGCCGATGGTGAATAAGAATGTACCATATATAAAATGAGGATTAAGATCTAATATCATGCCTTGATTTTTTTTTAAACAACACTATACTAATTAAATATACATATGCACACAACTCATAAATTTTATATAGTATCATGTATTATTAGGCAAAAAAACAACTCATAAATTTTTAACTTAGTGGACTAATTTGATTCTATACATTATCATGTAGTATTACTAAACAACATGCCCAACAATACTAAGATTAGAAATTATCTTAAAGCCCAACACAGGTTTAGTAGATATCCATATCTATCAAACCCTGATTTTACCTGATAACCCTAAATCTAAAGCGCCGCGTATGTCATCTTTCAGTTTGCTTGGGCCGATGAACGTGAATCAGGTTCAAATCTTTTTCACTTTCTTAGATACTACCCTATCCATATATGATTGATTCACTCATTCAGTTGTAGAAATAGTATCATAAATCATGTACTTATATAAGTAATTGTCACCAATCATGCTATTAATGCCTAAAACTAGGTAATTACATGTTTAATCACAATAAATTTAACTATCATATTTTGGAAATATTATATATTGTAGTATGATAGCAAATCGATATAACTCACATTATTTCAATGTTTGTTTGTGTCCACTCCTCTATTTATGATCAGATTATGGTCCACTTTTAATAACTTGTTTTGTTTCTTATCTTTTTCAAATTCTAGGCAAAGCTAGAAACTTTAAGCACATGGGTATGTTAAGATCCCCATTAAAAAGATTACAAACACAATTAGTAATTAAAAGGGGACCATAATCTAATTATAAAATAAAACTGGACATGTTAAGATCCCCATTCAAAAGATTACAAACACAACAGTAATTAAGTAGTGACGATAATCTAATTATAAATAGAGAAGTGGGCCGAAATATACATTGAAATAATATTAGGTAGATTTGATATCATACCATCTATAATATATAAAATTTCCAAAAGATGATAGTTAAATATATTGTGATTAAACATATAATTACATCATTTAAGGTAGTAATCGCATAATTGCTCTCAAAAAAAAATGTAGGTATTTGGTTTATCATACTATTTTTGCGACTAAAGGAGAGAATCATATATGTATAGGGTAGTATCTAAAAAGGTCAAGAAGGTTTGAACCTCATTCCTTTCATCGACCAACCTCACTGAAAGATAACATAAGCTTCCATCTCCGATCAGGGTGCAGCGGACGCCACGCTTTAGATTTAGGATTATTAGCTGAATTTAGGGTTTTGATAGTTATATACTAAACCGATGTTGGGCTTAAAGATGAATTCTAATCTTAATATTTTTTGGCGTGTTTTTTTAGTTATAGTACATGATAGTATACCGAATCAAATTAGTCCACTAAGTTACAAATTTGTGGTTTGCTTTTCGTAAGTGTGTCACCGTAAGAGGAACTCATCTTCCAAAATTTCAGCAAGTTTGAAAAATAGTAAAGGACTTACGCGATGCACTTCATAGGGAATTTGATAAGTAAGAAATCAGCCGGAGACATTACCATTTATCCACCATTAAAATGCTTCATATGTATCGGTACATTTTGAGATATGTGAAGAAGAACTTTAGGGAGGTAATAAAGTTACCCTTTCTCCTTAATTTGTTCATCCATGCAGTACTTATAAATCCGTAGATTTTGAAGTTTTTTCTACGATTTTTAATCTATTTAATTATTATTATACTCATCCGAATTATATTTTGTTTTTTTGAAATTATTACAATTTTATGTGTTGTAGATCCTCAATCCACATATTTTAAAGCAGACCAATCGGAATACACTTGGTGGGGTTTAGGATCCGAGTCTAGCTATTAGATTGAATAAAGACCGTATCGAGAAGCAAAAAACTTAAAAAACTATCGAGCTTTTCATCTTAAAACTTCCATTCCAGAACGTACGTGAAATTGTTCAAGGCATTAAGGTTAGTTTTTTCAAAATTAATCACCCAACTTCAAAAATTATTGTCTTTGTTTATCGCATGTGCTGAAATTAATTCAAATTTGCCATTGTTAGTTTGTAGTTGCCGAAATATTCGCATTTCCGGATCCATGTTGCCCTTGCTTTGCACGAGGCATATGAGACATACCTGGTAGGCCTGGATACCAATGTATGTGAAACCTATGCGATTGAAAGAATGGTTATTGATTCTAAGAGGTACTAAGGTGAGGACGAGAATCATGTGAAAACGATTCAGGCTATGAATACATTTGAGAATTACTTGAAAAACACTAGGAATCTCATTTGGGGAATCTAGTTTGGGTCCATTCCAGCAGCTGTCAAAAATAGTCTAGTGGATACAATCGAGAATGCATTTCAACAAGGGGGATGACAACCAACCGATAGCAGAGGTGTATGAGTTCGCGTACAAGATGCAAGAGGTTGAGCACACATCCAATCTAATATTGACCATATATTATAGGGTTGGTTTGTATTAGGCTAGTGAGTTGCCTAAGGAACTATCGATTTTTGTTATATTTATTTACTTAGTCAGTTGCTTAGGCAGCCACCAGACAATAAAAATCAACCCCATTCTAGCCAACATTTGATTGCATGTGTGCTCAGCCTCTTGCATCTTGTAGGTGAACTAATAAGCCTCTTCTAGGCGTTGATTGCCATCCCGCCAGTGAAATCCATTCTTGATAGCATCCTCTCGACTATTCTTGACAGCTGCTGGAATGGACCCAAATTAGATGCCCCAAATGAGATTCCTAGTGTTTTTCAAGTAATTCTCAAATCAATTCATGGCCAGAATCTTTTTTCATGCTCCTCGTCCTCATCTTTATTCCTCTCAGCAAAGTGTGGATTTTTGTAGAGGCCTACGCGACACCTACCCCACTGAAACCAAAATTATTGATTTTTTATTAAACAATTATGTTAAAGTTTTGTATATTTTATAAAGTTCCCCCACTAAAAAAATTAAATGCCCCTACAATTGTAGTAATCATATCGTATGTGAGTGATTTCAATTAAATTTGTAGTTATATGACCAAAATTTAGGGATTAAATTAAAACCAAATTTTTAGCACTTAAATATCAGAAATGTAAAATACCACAAAAATTTGAGGTTGTGATATCCAGCTTTTTATCTGATGACATAATTCAGCTAAATATATAGTGCCCCCATATAGTTCCCCACGATAAAAGTCTTATGAATGTGCCACTACTCTCAGCATCACTAACCATTCTTTCAATTTATTCCTTCATGAGTCTTCCGGTCGTTAGTTATCATTTACATTTTTTCTAACCCCAATAGTTCTATCCTCCGAGTAACTTCGAGCGCCCTATTTGCATAAATGTCAAAGGTCGCCAATATACGTTGTGACATTGTTTGATACACTTTTCCAATTTTTTTCTTTTGAATTTTATAATGATCTTCGACATAGTTATCACAGACAACTTTTGATACATCATTTCCGTAGTATAACATACAATTATTTTGACATACATCAATTTTTTCATACTCAAAGTTCAATTTTTTCATCAATTTCTTCATACTATAGTAAGTAAGAGGCAATGAATTGTGTTTGGGAAGAACATCGGCAAGCAATACAAGCAAAGAGTGCAATACATTCTCGGAGCATTTTGCATATTCTTGAAATGTAACAATTTACTACTAAGTGTGATCTTTAAGTACTTTTCATTACTGGGATAAAAAAGAGCTCCCAAAAAGAGCTTCCACATCGAAAACACCCTTGTAAAATTGAGAAGCACTTGAGTTTGGGGGTTCTTCAATGTTATGATTAACTTTGGTTTCTCCATCATTATTATTTGGGCCACTAGTATCTCGTAACAATGTCTCTATATCAAAAGATTGTTCCGTTGTTTGACCATGCTTTGGCCTTTACTTTCAATTTTTTCACCATGTGGATGGCTCAGTTTATAAGCTCCCCAAAAACCATTGGAAATCAAGTGATATTCAACTTCATCAATTTCGAAACAATAACCATTTTAACAAGTGGTACATGGACACCTTGTTTGCAAATTATATGAATGTTTTTACACCATTCTCAGATTCATCCGTGGATGAAACAAATTGTCCATCTATACGTTGACTCATCGAATCCCATTAAGCGTGGACCGCTTGTGCTCATATACATTTTTGTACAAATTAATTACCCATACACATACAGAACTTTTTATTATACACATGGACATATATATATATATATATATATATATATATATATAATTGAAAAGTACAATTATTCTGTTTTAAAATGTATTTTTAGTTTTTTAAAATAGTAAAAGGATAATTTTTAATTTTTTTATTAAAAATTGATCAATTTGATAGGTAAAATTGGACCACTATTAGATTAGATTCTACTTATTTGGTGATAAAATTGGGTTTTTGACCACGTCTGACTAACGTCCGTTAGTCAAATATGGACGGAAGGATGTGAATAAGAAAAGTTTAAATGTTTATGGATCACCGTATTAAAAAAAATGGTTGAAGGAAATGGCTATGCTTATGTTAAAAATGCTCCTAGGAAACTAGGCAATAATTGTGGCTCCTGTCACCATCTAACACATGTTTGTAAGAAATCAACAGAGAACAAAATCAATGTGACTAAGGTCAATGTTAACGTACATAGAACCCCCATTATGCATAGAACTATGGTTGTCAGTAACAACATTGATTGCATGCCTTGTAAGATCACTGCCATGAGTACATGTTTTAATCTACCTATTCTATCTACTGAAAAATGCTCTTACATGCAAACTGTTAAGACTTCTAGGCCTATTGATTTTAGTAAAAAGGCAACATTTACTAAGAAGAAGACAAGGTCTAATTCTAAAACTGAGTGGGTGATAAAAGAAGTCAAATAGGAGATTTCTGATGTTGATGTTACTGTTAAAGTTGATGAAAACTCATGTGTTACTAAATCTGCAGGACCCAACAAGATTTGGGTACCAAATGCAACCTAAATACTATTTGTTTTGCAGGACAATAATAAGAAACACGTTATGTGCATCATTGACAGTGGATGCTCAAGACACATGACAAGTGATGTGCTAAAAATAAACAATTAATATCGCAAGCGCACGATCACCGTTTTAATATTTATGATTCGATCCACAGAGACTATTTTATTTTTCGCGAAACTTAATTTCTAATTTAGGCGGACTAGAACAATTAATTTTTGGAGAGATTTTTTATTTTAACTACGAAACAAATAAAAAAAACTAAGAATTAATGATCTTTTTAAGTTTACTAATTAAAAAAAACAAGTATTTAAAGAGCTAGAATTAACTAAATTAAAGAGCTAGTGTTTAAGCAAGAATTGTGCCTGGATATTAATTAAAGACTTTAAAAAGGAAATGGGCTAAAAATAGATAATGGGTTATGAATTGCCAACTATTAAATGTAACAACTAAATGGAGCAGATAACATAAATCATGGCTAGGAATGAAGTGGCTAGGCATTTTGGGCTAGAAAATGGATTTGAACAAAAATTGAAACAAGACCTTGGGCCAGGACCTGCTAAGGCCCGAAACAAACAAATATTGACTTCAATTTAAACAAGCTAACTAAAATGAAAATGGACCAGGAGAACTAAAGGAAAAAAAAAACAAACAGAACAGGCGGCAGTTTTCAAGAAGGAAGCAGCAAACAATAGGAAAAAAACTGGCAGCAAAAGAAATTGAACGCGAAACAGTAATTAAAGTAAAAAAAAAATTACTCGTTTGATTTATAAAACGGAGACAAACAAACCCCAACACAAATTAATTTTGTGCCGGAATCTTAACTAAAAAATATGAATCTAGCCGGAAAATTTAAATCTCACCGGAAAATTTAAGATCCCCGGAAAAATATAAACACACCCAACAAACTATTTAAAACTAGATCTAACAATTAAAGGTCCTAACTTTAACACTAACAACACCAAATTAAGCTCTAAACTAACAAACCGACTAAATCTAAACACCAAATCCAAGCACCAAAATTAAATCTACAATCTACTTTCAACACCCAACATCAAATCTACCACTAAATTAACAAACTCACTACAAAATCATACCAAATCCAACAAGAAAATGTAAATAATAATCTCTAATCATCGAACCCAACATTAAAATCAAATTTAAAGAGGCTTGACTCAAGAACACAATAAAAAGTAAATCTAGAGATTAAACACTACAAAACATTAAATGAAAAGGCTCATTTATACCTCAAGTGGTAGCACAAAGGCTATTTGACCAACTTTATTGGATTTACAAAAGTTCATAGCCAAGAAATGAAGAGAACAAGATGGAGAATTAAAGTAAAGACTTGAATTAACATTAAAATGAAAGAGAGTTTACAAAATTTAAGCTATTACAATGAAAGAGAATACTAGATCTAGGAAAATAAAAGAGAAACTAACTAAAAATTTAGACTATGCTAAAACTAGGGTTATTTACAAAGGGGAAGGAGCGGGTATTTATAGGGGAAAATTAGGGTTTTGGGGAAGGGTTGGGTTAATCTTGGCCCTTCATCTTGGAATCTAATCAACCAACAACTTATTTTGACTTTTTCTTCCATCCTTGATTTTTCTTTTCCACTTTTGCCCTTCCTTGTCCCTTTTTCTTCTTTTCTTTATTTTTCCAAATATCTACAAAATATGAAAATACAACTAATTAATTTATTTAAAAATACGAAAACTAACAATAAAATAGGTACAAGAGAATGCAAAAATATGCACTAATCAACAGGTGATAAAGCCCTGCTATCACATTTTGTTGAAAAAGCTGGCCCAATCATAACTTTTGGAGACAACAACAAAGGTTACACTGTGGGATATGGTTGTCTGGAAATTGGAAATGTTGTCATCAATAATATTGCACTTGTTGATGGATTGAAGCACAATCTACTCAGTGTCAGCCAATTCAGTGACAAAGGATTTAAGGTTGATTTTGATATGATGGTTTGCAACATCTATCACAAGAAAGATGGGAGCCTTTCTCTTAAAGGAGTGAGGAAATGAAGCTTGTTTGTTGCTGATCCAAGTTCAACAAAGAAGGACAAAATATATTGTTTCTACAGTAAAGCTACTGTTGGTGATAGCATGCTTTGGCATAAGAAACTCTCTTATCTCAACTTCAAAACTATGAACATGCTAATGAAGAAGGAGCTTGTAAGAGGACTACCTCAACATGAATTCTGTCAAGAAGGACTGTGTGAGGATTGTCAAATGGGAAAATTGAGAAGAGGTGTGCACAGGACAAAGCAAGCAAACACCAAGACTGAATCACTCAAGCTGATTCACATAGATCTTTTTGGCCCAGTAAATGTTACATCCTTAGCCAAAATGAGATATGCACTGGTCATGGTGGATGACTACTCTAGGTACACTTGAGTAAAGTTTCTAGAGTCAAAAGATAAAGCTGCTCAATAAATCATTAATCACATAAGAGTTCTAGACAGAACTCCAAATGCCAAAGTTCAAATTTTAAGAAGTGACAATGGTACTGAGTTCAGAAATGCATCACTTGGAAATTTCTGCAAAGATGAAGGCATTGTACAACAATTCTTTGCTGTCAAAACACCATAGAAGAATGGAGTTGTGGAAAGGAAGAACATGACCCTCATTGAAGCTGCTAGAACTATGTTGCATGATGCAAAATTACCAACATATTTCTGGGCATAGGCAATCAACCAGCTTGTTACACACAGAACAGAACCTTAATCAACAAGACTCATGGAAGCACCCCTTACTATTTATACTCAAGGTGTTGATCTTGAGAAAGATGTTGTCAATACTAATGATGTTAATCAAACTCCAGCACAGTCACAGACCATTTCAACTAATCTTCAAAATGATGGTGACTTTGGAGATAATGAAGAGCATGGTGGAGACAACTGCACTGGTGAAGATTCAATTCCTCAAATTGGAGCTGATCTATCAGATCAAAACAGAAGCTTGCCCAGAACCACAAAATGGAACAAGGATCACACTAATGATCTAATCATTGGTAATCCTTCCTCTGGGGTAAGAACAAGAAATAATGTCTCTGCTGACAGCATGTTCTCATGTTTTCTGTCTCAAATAAAACCAAAAACAACTGATGAAACATTGTTGGATTCTGATTGGGTGATTGTCGTGCAAGAAGAACTCAACCAGTTTGAAAGAAACAATGTATGGAAGCTGGTTCCAAGACCAAAAGGAAAATCAGTCATTGAGACAAAGTGGGTATTCAGAAACAAACTGGATGAAAGTGGAATTATGACAAGAAATAAAGTAAGGCTAGTAGCTAAAGGTTATTGTCAACGGGAAGGAATAGATTATGATGAGACATTTGCACATGTTGCTAGACTTGAAGCCATAAGGATCTTTCTAGCTTTTGCTGCACATTGTAACTTTAAAGTGTTTCAGATGGATGTCAAAAGTGCCTTTCTTAATGAAGTGTTGGAGCAAGAGGTGTATGTTGAACAACCACTTGGATTTGAAGATGCTAAATTGTATAACTTTGTATACAAACTGTTCAAAGCACTATATGGATTGAAGCAAGCTCCCGGAGCTTGGTATGATACACTCTCTACCTTTCTATTAGAAAATCAATTTACAAGATGTGTAGTAGACAAAACTCTATTCTACCAGCATCATGGCAAAGACATCATCCTGGTTTAAATCTATGTTGATGACATTATTTTTGGATCTGCAAATGAAAAACTGTGTGAAAAGTTTTCATCTATAATGAGAAACAAATATGAGATAAGCATGATGGGAGAACTGTTATTCTTCCTTGGTCTACAAATTCTTCAACAAGATAATGGAATATTTATATGCCAAGCCAAATATATCAAAGAACTACTCAAAAAGTTCAACTTAGAAGATTCATCACCTGCCAAGACTCCCATCTCCACATCAACCAATCTGGATCTTGATCCCAAAGGAAAGAAAGTGGACTCTAGTGCTTACAGAGGCATGGTAGGATCTCTCCTCTACATAACTGCTAGCAGACCAGATATAAGATCCGTGAACTTTAT
Source organism: Heracleum sosnowskyi (assembly GCA_030848705.1). Lineage (NCBI taxonomy): Eukaryota > Viridiplantae > Streptophyta > Magnoliopsida > Apiales > Apiaceae > Heracleum > Heracleum sosnowskyi. The sequence continues at coordinate 109,130,605 of CM061242.1, read as the reverse complement.
TAATAATATAAATTGTATTATATGTGTAGAATAATTATTGTGGAATATTTGGAGTTTTAATGATTAAGGTCGTTGAGTGATTATGTGCTAAATTGGTGTGTCGGAAGCCCCTTTCAAATATTTTGTCATTTGAAAATATCTTCAATTTTGAGCTCCGTTTTGAAAATTCAAGGGCGCCGTTGAAATTTTGTACATCATTATTATTCCTTTGTCATTCGTGTCTGAATCATTATCGGAGGATTTCTTCGTATCATTATATCCCTTATTATCTGATACTATCAATAGTATTTGTTTTATTCAAAGAAAGAAAAATTATTCTGTACCCTAATTGTTTAGGGAGATTGATATATCGTTCATATCAATAATACATCTGTTATAGCCCCAGTATTCTTGAGCATTCGTTATATAAATGATATGTATTCATATGGATAATTATCAGCCCTTTTGGATGATTATCACCTCGTAAAACGTGAACTTTACTTTATTAAAGATTTAAAGCGATCCAGTGGATCTATATCGATCCAAAAATGTAGTTTGGGGTATTATTTTCCACTAAGTATAAAAAGGAGAATTGTACATTATTACTTGTATAATACATATATAAATACAAAAAAATATAAAAAATCCCCGAACCGTGTTCTTCGTGTTCTTGAAAATCAAGATCAATTTTGAAGGTGTTATTGAAATCCAAATCTTAAGTTCAAGTACTCAAATCAAAGGTCTTGAGCTCTAGTTTCAGAATCTTCCAACCATATCATCATCTGGTAATTTTTCGATTTATTATGAATTTTTCAATATTCGAATTAAAATTAGGGTTCTTGTTCGAATTGGGGATTTCTTTTCTATTGATTCTCCGTTCAATTGATTGCTTCTAACATGTTCCTAGGGTTCTAATGAGTAGGAATTCATGCTTTAATTTCATGTTTGTGTTCGTTTTTGAAGAATTTTATTTTCGGGTTTTTACTCGAATTTTCTTTTTAATAGTCTGTTCTTGTTATTGATCTGACATGATTTTGGATAGAGGGCTTTGATTGTGTGTGTTCTTAACTTTGATTTAAAACCAATAACGTAGAGTTTCATGTAAGATTTAGTGAGATCGCATTTTGGCCGGAAAAACCAAACCCGATTGGGTTGACCGGATTTTTAGCTCGATTCCATGATGTTTGTGGTATGATATGATATGGGTTGTGTTTATTTTGTTGTCCTGAGCAAATGCCCTCAAAGAAACGTGAGTTTTAGTACGATTTTGGCCGAGAACCAAATCCAGTGGCCGGACAACCGGCCGGATTCTAGAAAACCCAGTTTCCGGTGGGTTGTTCTTGGCGACCCGTTTTTGTTCTTCCCGACCCGTTTACTCGAATTGTTGACCCGGTTTCAATCTTCGAAACCCTAATTCATTTTCAGAAAACTGTTTTTGGATTTAATTTTTAAATTTAATTCGAAAATAGTTTAAAATCTTTTAAAAATCATATTTTTATTTTTAAAATATATTTATTTAAATTCTGAAAATTCTGAAAAATTATAATTATTTATTTAAATTCGAAAAATGATTAAATTTAATTATTTTAATTATTTTTGATTAATAATTTATTTAATTAATTAATTGATTAATTCTTTTAATCAGTTAATTTTTAATAATTAATTATTTATTAGATTTAATTAATTTAAAATTAAGTTTAATTATTTTCTATCTTGATTTAATTATTTAAAAATAATTTGAGTGTTTGAAAAGTGTCAATTAATTTTATTAATTGATTTAATTGTTTTCAAATGCTTATATTGGGATTAAAAATCCGATTTTTGATTTAAAAATTGTTTGTGACTTATTTAAATTCAAATAAGCCTCGAATATTGTTCTAAAAATATTTATAAGTTCTATATGGTTTATATGAGTTGAATAATGTGTTTTATAGTCTGTAAATGCCCATACGACGGCTAATGTCTGAGTTTTAATTACCGTAAATTAGATCGGGCACCCGATAGGAACCCGATTACTTATTTAAATTTGAAAATGGTTATGAGTGTATATCGAGGATAGAACGAGGATAGTTAGACTTACTGTAATGAGTTGTTTATTATAGAATCGAGTTCCTGGAGCAAGGGAAAAGAGAAGGTAGAGTAAGCGTGGTAGAATTCCGTCAGCTACTTAGACCAGGCAAGTATCTGTGCCTTTACTTATTGATTCAATTGTTATTGTTCTTAATGATTTCATGTATGTTACCATCAGAATGATTCGGATTATTCGATCTTCATTGTTGACTTTCTTAAAAGTGTACTTATGTACCATTGAAACCATTTCGAATCTATTTCTCGAACTTCATTTGATAATTGAGCAGTTGAAACTCTTTTACAACTATTGTACCTTGTCATTGTGTACTTACGTACCATTGAAACCACTTCGAATCTACTTCTCAAACTTCATTTGATATTGAACAGTTGAAGCTCTTTTACAACTATTGCACCCTGTCATTGTGTACTTATCTTGTTATGCATGTTATTGCTTATTCTCTGTGATAGAATTGGCATGTTTTAAAATGAGACTAGTAATGGTCGGGCCATATTTATGGTCGTAATAACTTAAGGCCCAGATGGCCATGGATCCTAGTGGAGGACTTTGCTATAAGCTAGTCCGGGGTTGATGCGTGACTGATCAGCAGCTCAACCTTTTTATTTGAAAAATGTAGAAGTCCAATTCTAATCCCTCTTTCTTCAATAAAAATTGTTAAAAGAATATGCTTGACTTGTATATTGTTGATTCAGATAACTGTAATCCTTCCTTTCATTATGGAACTATGATTGATATATTATGCTTGCTGAGCACTTGTAGCTCATACTTGTTTTGTTTCTAACCCTATTCCAGTTAAGCGAGAATATGAGCAGACATAGTGCGAGCGATAGTTCTCCAGCAGCTAGGAGATCACCAAGAGTGGTTGTCATTGGCAGGGTAGTTGTTTATTTTGATAGTTAGACTAGATGTCTAGCTTTGACTTTAATATTGTGTAAGAACTCTGAAACTGGTTTGTAATAATAATGACTTAGAAGCTTGTTCAATGCCATAACCTGGATGCGGTCTTGGTTAAGGGGTGTTTTATGTTATTATATTATTATGCATATGTTATATACAAGTATATTCTGTTTCGTTGGTCGAGTGACTCCCCAGACCTGTGCCCCGGGTCTGGAGGGCGTCACAGGTTGGTATCAGAGCACCATGTTATGGCATTTGAAACAAGTTAGGACTTAGGGTCCAGGATAACGTAGAGAGTTAGAAATTCACGTAAGGATTATAGAAGGTCAATTAGGAATATTATGCGTGGTAATTGAATATGGTTGTATAATTGTAGCCCCTAGCTCTAGCTCAGATTCAGACCCGTCAGAGCATACGATAGAGGATAGACATGTACCAGGAGGGAGAGCAGGACCATCGCGACCGATACGACCCCCACCTGGACATGCAGCAGTCATGAGGGATCATATACTTTGTCCCGTTCCACTTCGACGTGTAGCCCCAGCACCAGGGTCACAGGATTCAGTTTCTGGACCATTATATCAGATGGCTCAGCCACCAGTTCCACACCATAAGTATCAGAGGGTGAGAGGGGAAAGAGAGTATTTCTATAGACATGTATTGGAGATGCGAGGGACTCATTCGGCAGAGGCAGCCGTAGCCCAAGAGAGGAATAGGCTCAGAGGTCAGGTAGGAGAGATTCAGATGAGACTTAGGGTTACGAGGACATTGGTAGAGACGAGGTTGCATGGACTAGTTTCTAGTAGAGAGGGAGAGACAGTAGCAGGGATGAGAGGGATATTGGACTATGCGATGAGGGAAATTGGAGAGATTGCCGGACCAGCGCTATGGGAAGCTAGAAAGGATGATCCTTGAGCAGATTTAGCTAAGGATGGATGATTAAATGGACATATGGATTTCCAGATTAGATAGTATATAGATGCATAGTATAGTACCAACAGTGCACCAGACTTATAGTATCGCCTTGGGTTGTTGTATTTTGCTGTTGTACTGTTGACCAGCAGTTGTAGTTCAGCTATGACGTACTTTACTTTTGAAAGCGTTCTACGCTTGAATCGAATCTATGTATATATCTATGATAACCACCTTTTGTAGAACTGTTATTATTCTCTTGTTATTCATTTTCAATATTATAATTGTCATTCTACTTGTGCAACGAGTGTACTCTTACGCCGTTGAAAATCCGTAAACCGTGGTTCTACCAATTGTGTTCTCTTTCTCTTCTATTTATGAATTATTTGATTAAACCAATTATTGTTTATTCATCAGCAATATGCCTCCTAGACGAAATACCCGTTCAAATGATTCTGACCAAGAATGTCAACAGAATCCACCTCCAACAGGTCACCTAGATCCAGCTGTAATACAACTTTTGAATACTCTTACTCAACAAACTACTGCCCTGGCACAACAACAACAACAACAGATTCAACAACAGCTGCTACAGCAGCAGCAGTATCAGCAACAACAACAGCACCAACATGCATCACCATTAGTTACGTTTAAATCATTTCAAGCAGCAAAACCTCCAGAGTTTAAAGGATCTGCAGACCCAGTTGAGGCGAAAGCATGGTTAAAGGAAATAGAGAAAGTGTTTGCCTTGATAGAGGTAACGGAAGAATGGTATGGAACCTGAGGGATTAATTACGTGGGGTAGGTTTACAGAGTTGTTTTTAGAAAGGTATTTTCCTGATTATATGCGAGACCAGATGGAGTTGAAATTTCTAGAGTTGAAACAAGGTAATATGACTGGTCCTCGGTATGAGTCAAAGTTTACTGAATTGTCTAGGTTTGTTCCGACGTATGTTGACACGGAGAAGAAGAAGGCCAAAAGGTTCCAACAGGGACTGAGGTCATGGATTCGTAGTAAGTTAGCCATTTTGGAGTTAGACACCTATGCCGCAGTGGTTCAGAAGGAAATGATTGCAGAAGTAGAGTGTGATTCATATATGAAGGAGAGAGAGAATAAGAAAAGGAAGGTAGGGACATCTGATAAGGGACAGCCGCAAGGGAGTTCACAAAGTCAATCTAAAGTGTTGATAGATTCAGGAGCTACTAAATCATTTATTTCAGAAACATTTGCTCGTAAATTGAATTACTTAATGGAAACCTTAAGTGGAGTGTTGAGTGTAGAAATAGCTAACCAGGATCGTATACCGGTCAGTTCGTATTGTCCCCATTGTGAAATTGAGATTTTAGGAAATCATTTTTATGCTGATTTATTACCTTTCAAGTTGGGAGAATTTGATGTGATTTTAGGAATGGATTGGTTAACCGATTATGATGCGCGTATTGATTGTAAGGATAAGAGGGTTACTTTAGTTACCCCAGAAAAGAAAGAAGTGGTATTTAAAGGAGAGAAACAAACGAAGAAATTTTTGACAATGATTCAGACTAAGAGGTTACTAAGACAAGGATGTGAGGCTTATCTCGCATATGTGATATATACATCTTTAATGCCAATAACAGCAGTGTGATCAATCTATTGCTAACTTTTCAGAGTCTTGTCACTGAAAAGACAACTGCACTTAGGTATATATTTATCAATTTATGTTATTTTTGCAATATCATTTCATAGTTCTTGCCCAATATCATTTCCTAGCCGATGGTGAATAAGAATGTACCATATTTAAAATGAGGATTAAGATCTAATATCATGCCTTGATTTTTTTTAAACAACATTATACTAATTAAATATACATATGCACACAACTCATAAATTTTATATAGTATCATGTATTATTAGGCAAAAAAACAACTCATAAATTTTTAACTTAGTGGACTAATTTGATTCTATACATTATCATGTATTATTACTAAACAACATGCCCAACAATACTAAGATTAGAAATCATCTTAAAGCCCAACACAGGTTTAGTATATATCCATATCTATCAAACCCTGATTTTACCTGATAACCCTAAATCTAAAGCGCCGCGTTGGCTGCACGTGATCCGAATAGGAAGCTTATGTCATCTTTCAGTTTGCTTGGGCCGATGAACGTGAATGAGGTTCAAATCTTTTTCACTTTCTTAGATACTACCCTATCCATGTATGATTGATTCACTCATCCAGTTGTAGAAATAGTATCATAAATCATGTACTTATATAAGAAATTGTCACCAATTATGCTATTAATGCCTAAAACTAGGTAATTACATGTTTAATCACAATAAATTTAACTATCATATTTTGGAAATATTATATATTGTAGTATGATAGCAAATCGATATAACTCACATTATTTAAATGTTTGTTTGTGTCCACTCCTCTATTTATGATCAGATTATGGTCCACTTTTAATAACTTGTTTTGTTTCTTATCTTTTTCAAATTCTGGGCAAAGCTAGAAACTTTAAGCACATGGGTATGTTAAGATCCCCATTAAAAAGATTACAAACACAATTAGTAATTAAAAGGGGACCATAATCTAATTATAAAATAAAACTGGACATGTTAAGATCCCCATTAAAAAGATTACAAACACAACAATAATTAAGTAGTGACGATAATCTAATTATAAATAGAGAAGTGGACGGAAATATACATTGAAATAATATTAGGTAGATTTGATTTCCAAAAGATGATAGTTAAATGTATTGTGATTAAACATATAATTACATCATTTAAGGTAGTAATCGCATAATTGCTCTCAAAAAAAATGTAGGTATTTGGTTTATCATACTATTTTTGCCACTAAAGGAGAGAATCATATATGTAGTATAGGGTAGTATCTAAAAAGGTCAAGAAGGTTTGAACCTCATTCCTTTCATCGACCAACCTCACTGAAAGATAACATAAGCTTCCATCTCCGATCAGGGTGCAGCGGACGCCACGCTTTAGATTTAGGATTATTAGCTGAATTTAGGGTTTTGATAGTTATATACTAAACCGATGTTGGGATTTAAGATGAATTCTAATCTTAATATTTTTTGGCCTGTTTTTTTAGTTATAGTACATGATACTATACCGAATCAAATTAGTCCACTAAGTTACAAATTTGTGGTTTGCTTTTCGTAAGTGTGTCACCGTAATAGGAACCCATCTTCCAGAATTTCAGCAAGTTTGCAAAATGGTAAAGGACTTACGCGATGCACTTCATCGGGAATTTGATAAGTAAGAAATCAGCCGAAGACATTACCATTTATCCACCATTAAAATGCTTCATATGTATCCGTACATTTTGAGATATGTGAAGAAGAACTTTAGGGAGGTAATAAAGTTACCCTTTCTCGTTAATTTGTTCATCCATGCAGTACTTATAAATCCGTAGATTTTGAAGTTTTTTCTACGATTTATAATCAATTTAATTATTATTATACTCATCCGAATTATATTTTGTTTTTTTGAAATTATTACAATTTTATGTGTTGTAGATCCTCAATCCACATATTTTAAAGCAGACCAATCGGAATACACTTGGTGGGGTTTAGGATCCGAGTCTAGCTATTAGATTGAATAAAGACCGTATCGAGAAGCAAAAAACTTAAAAAACTATCGAGCTTTTGATCTTAAAACTTCCATTCCAGAACGTACGTGAAATTGTTCAAGGCATTAAGGTTAGTTTTTTTTAAATTAATTACCCAACTTCAAAAATTATTGTCTTCGGTTATCGCATGTGCTGAAATTAATTCAAATTTGCAATTGTTAGTTTGTAGTTGCCGAAAGATTCGCATTTCCGGATCCATGTTGCCCTTGCTTTGCAGGAGGCATATGAGAAATACCTTGTAGGCCTCGATACCAATGTATGTGAAACCTATGCGATTGAAAGAATGGTTATTGATTCTAAAAGGTACTAAGGTGATGACGAGGATCATGTGAAAACGATTCAGGCTATGAATACATTTGAGAATTACTTGAAAAACACTAGGAATCTCATTTGGGGAATCTAGTTTGGCTCCATTCCAGCAGCTGTCAGGAATAGTGTAGTGGATACAATCGAGAATGCATTTCAACTAGGGGGATGGCAACCAACCGATAGCAGAGGTGTATGAGTTCGCGTATAAGATGCAAGAGGTTGAGCACACATCCAATCAAATGAGATTCCTAGTGTTTTTCAAGTAATTCTCAAATCAATGTCCTCATCTTTATTCGTCTCATCAAAGGGTGGATTTGTGTAGAGGCCTACCGGGACACTTGCCCCACTGAAACCAAAATTATTGATTTTTTTATTAAAAATTTATGTTAAATTTTTGTATATTTTATAAAGTGCCCCCACTAAAAAAATTAAATGCCCGTACAATTGTAGTAATCATATCGTATGTGAGTGATTTCAATTAAATTTGTAGTTATATGACCAAAATTTAGGGATTAAAGTAAAACCAAATTTTTTAGCACTTAAATATCAGAAATGTAAAATACCACAAAAATTTGAGGTTGTGATATCCACATAATTAAGCTAAATATATAGTGCCCCCATATATTTCCCCATGATAAAAGTCTTATGAATCTGCCACTGCTCTCAGCATCACTAACCATTCTTTCAATTTATTCCTTCACGAGTCTTCCGGTTGTTAGTTATCATTTACATTTTTTCTAACCCCAATAGTTCTATCCTCCGAGTAACTTCCAGCGCCCTATTTGCATAAATGTCAAAGGTCGCCAATATACGTTGTGACATTGTTTGATACACTTTTCCAATTTTTGTCTTTTGAATTTTATAATGATCTTCGACATAGTGATCACAAACAACTTTTGATACATCATTTCCGTAGTATAACATACAATTATTTTGACATACATCAATTTTTTCATACTCAAAGTTCAATTTTTTCATCAATTTCTTCATATTATAGTAAGTAAGAGGCAATGAATTGTGGTTGGGAAGAACATCGGCAAGCAATACAAGCAAAGAGTCCAATAAATTCTCGGAGCATTTTGCATATTCTTGAAATGTAACAATTTACTACTAAGTGTGATCTTTATGTACTTTTCATGAATGGGATAAAAAAGAGCTCCCAAAAAGAGCTCACACATCGAAAACACCCTTGTAAAATTGAGAAGCACTTGAGTTTGGCAGTTCTTCAATGTTATGATTACCTCTGGTTTCTCCATCATTATTATTTGGGCCACTAGTATCTCGTAACAATGTCTCTATATCAAAACATTGTTCCGTTGTTTTACCATGCTTTGGCCTTTACTTTCAATTTTTTCACCATGTGGATCGCGCAATTTATAAGCTCCCCAAAAACCATTGGAAATCGAGTGATATTCAACTTCATCAATTTCGAAACAATAAACATTTTAACAAGTGGTACATGGACAACTTGTTTGCAAATTATATGAATGTTTTTACACCATTCTCAGATTCATCCGTGGATGAAAGAAATTGTCCATCTATACGTTGACTCATGGAATCCCATTAAGCGTGGACCGCTTGTGCTCATATACATTTTTGTACAAATTAATTACCCATACACATACAGAACTTTTTATTATACACATGGACACACGTTTATTACCCACACACATACACACACATATATATATATATATATATATATATATATATATATATATATATATATATATATATTGAAAAGTACAATTATTCTATTTTAAAATGTATTTTCAGTTTTTTAAAATAGTAAAAGGATAATTTTTAATTTTTTTTATTAAAAATTGATCAATTTGACAGGTAAAATTGGACCAGTATTAGATTAGATTCTACTTATTTGGTGATAAAATTGGGTTTTTGACCAAGTACAACCAATCTTTATAAATATTTAAAGATATGAGTACAAGAGAAGAAATAAAAGCCAAGAGTTTTGAATTGTGATTCTTGATTTAGAAAATACTTAAACAATTAATTATTGGAATAAAATGTCAATTTTAAATGTTAGTTTTTAAAGAATTACCCATATCTTCATGAGTGCTTGTGCTGGCATGTTCATTGCATGCATTCTTCCTTTTTAAATTTTCATAAAATTTGTTCTCCATCTTTTTAAAGAATGTCATTTTTTGGAATAAAATTAATGTCAATTTTCAAAGAATTACACACACACAATAACAATCTCAATAAAAGCATAGTTGGGAAGTTCTAATATTGCTAACGGTATGAAAAGTGAAGTATTAGTATCACTACACCAAAAACGGCCTTTTCCTACCATATAAATCATACCAAAAAAACTTGGTAGGAATTGACCCCCCATTTCCTACCGACGACAAATATGGTAGGAAATGGTCCGTGTGGGGCCCGAAATCTGTAAAAGCGCGGACCAATTCCTACCGATTGTTGGTAGGAAAATAAAACCTACCAACATCGGTAGGTTTTGCCTCATTTTCACAAAGTTAAGACTCCACCATCCTAATCATCAGCCTTGTCATATTTTTAAGTAATAAACAATTTTTATAAAATAAAAAATATTTTCAATATGATGTGGTCATTTCCTACCATATATGGTAGGAAACTAAAACCTACCAAATCTGGTAGGTTTTATTCTTGATGGTACCCCACCATCCACATCATCAGCCATATCATAATTTAAGTAATAAATAATTTTTTAAAAATAATAAAATTTTTAATTCTGTCATGGTCATTTCCTACCATATATGGTAGGAAAATAAAACCTACCAAATCTGGTAGGTTTATTCGTGATGGTACCCCACCATATTTTAAAGTAATAAACATTTTTTTTAAATACGAAATATTTTCATTCTGTCAAGGTATGGTAGGAAATAGTCAGTGACGAATTTTGGACCCCCACCACCTTTTTGCTTTTCCGCCAAAAATTTTACAGAAAAGTTGAATTTCCCGCGCACATCAAAACCTGGTAGGTTTTAATCGATTAATAAAATAATACAAAATAAAATTAATGGAGAATGTGTTTATATTATATTTTTTGTTGATCGGTTATCATATTTTTTGTTAATCAAACTCTAGGGACATAAAGATTTACTCATTTTAGTAGTGGAGGATAAAAATTAGTTGAATTAAACTTACATATTTAGGTACTTATGTTATTCGTTAAAACCTAATTATATCGAAAAAAACTTAAAAATATAAAGACGCATGGATAAATTAAATTTTTTTATATGAAACGTCGTTTTGTAGTTTGATGAATGTAAGGAAAAAAATTTAGACAAAAAGGAATTACAAAAAGTTAAAATCGTTTAGAAAATGAAAGAGTGTTAGAAAATTGAGTTAGAATTTTTACTCATGTTTTAGGGGTTGTCTAGGGTTACACTTTTTGATTTCTATTTATTTTTTTTCAACGATCCAACCTTACGGATGATTAAATATGTTGATTTCTTAGTTTTATACAAAATATTGGATTTTTTTAATTTAAACTCTTATATTTTTATAATAAATCTATTTTAGGGGTTGTCTACGGTTACACTTTTTGATTTTTTTTGATTTTTTTTTCAACGATCTAACCTTACGGATGATTAAATATTTTGTTTTCTTAGCTGTATGTAAAATTTTAGAATTTTTTAATTTAAACTCCTATATTTTTATAATTAATCTATCTATCAAACTTTTAATTTACAAAACTTGAACTGAAATATGATATAGGAGTAAATTGCATATTTAGTACAAAAAACGATGTTGGTGTAGTGGTTATGCACTTGGTTATTCTTAGAGAGGGCAGTTGTTTAAATCCACACAACCCAATTTTTTTGGCAATTTCCGCCAAATTGTTTTACCAAAAACTTGAAATTACCGCGCACAACTAAAAAAGAATATAATTAAAATAATAAAAGAAAAACAATTACGGTAAAAACTCATTTACCCTCTGAAATAAATTAATAGATCTAAATTATCATTACGTTTCGATCGTCGAAAATATTATTTTAAAAAAATTATTATGTTTATTTTTTTTTTTAAAAACAATTGTGCCAAAACCTATACCCTACCATTATCGGTAGGAAATAAGCTACAATTTCACGAAAAATTCAAAAATTGCGCCTAAAACTAAAAATTCAAAAATTGCGCCCAAACCAAAAATTCAAAAATTTTGCTGAGAATCATAACCTACCATTATCGGTAGGAAATAAGCTACAATTTCACGAAAAATTCAAAAATTGCGCCTAAAACTAAAAATTCAAAAATTGCGCCCAAACCAAAAATTCAAATTTTTTGCTGAGAATCATAACCTACCATTATCGGTAGGAAATAAGCTACAATTTCCCGAAAAATTCAAAAATTGCGCTTAAAACTAAAAATTCAAAAATTGCGCCCAAACCAAAAATTCAAAATTTTCACTGAAAATCATAACCTACCATTATCGGTAGGAAATAAGCTACAATTTTACGAAAAATTCAAAAATTGCGCCTAAAACTTAAAATTCAAAAATTACGCCCAAACCAAAAATTCAAAAATTTCGCTGAGAATCATAACCTACCATTATCGGTAGGAAATAAGCTACAATTTTACGAAAAATTTAAAAATTGCGCCCAAACGAAAAATTCAAAAATAATTTCCTCTTCTTATTACTTATAATACAATCATTTTTTTTTCTCATTTCACTTCAATTTTCTTTCCTCTCTTCATCTTCTTCTCTATATCTTTATCTTCTTCAAATCAATTTCACATATCATTCACTTTGTTCTTCTTATTTTTGCTTATTTAAGTAATTTTATCTTCATGCTTATTTTGTTATTTAATTCTTAATACTAATTCTTGCTTTTTATGTAAATTTTAGGTACTTGATGAAGATCCAAAGACAATGATGTGAAAATAGAGAAAATGATTGTGAAGAAAATAACATGAAGATCCAAACGAAAAAGATGAAGATTTTGAAGATAATTAATTAAGCCTTGTAAATAATTTTTGATTTGTACTTTTGGTCCATAAGAACAACTTCTAATTTTGAATATTATGATTTATGTGTAAGGAATGTTTGAATTTTCATATACAATGAATGTTTGATTATTTGTTATGTTTGTATACTTGTGAATTATATATCGATCTATTTTTTTATAATGATTTGAGCAATTTGTTAGATAGGAGAAGTAATGAAAGCTTTATTTTTTTTGAAACAATTGTCTAGTAATTCCTACCACCTTCAAAGCATTTCCTACTGTCTTCATAACATTTCCTACCGTCTTCATAGCATTTCCTACCGTCTTCGTAACATTTTCCAGAATTGATGAATGCGGTAGGTTTTAACTAGTAGGAAATAATGAAGGTGGTAGGAATTGCTTGGTAGGAAATAGCTATTTTTATGTGCTTCTGTTATAAAACCTACCATTTTGGTGCCTCTTGAGTTGGTAGGAAATGCGTTGGTAGGATTTGGTTGGTAGGAAATAGTCCTTGACCAGGGTCAAATGTGACCCCACAAAATGACGTGGCAGTGACCCCACTCGTGACACGTGGCATGACATTTCAACCTCGTGGCAAGTGACGTGTCGGGGTCCACCGCCATGTTCGATGTGGCTGTTGATGTGGCTCGCCACATGGACAGCCATTTGGCATGTGGGGCCGTTTAAGAAACAGACCACCAATTCCTACCATCACCAATTCCGACGTGAGCACTTCCTACCATGTCGAATGGTAGGAATTGACACCAATTCCTACCGATTCACGCCCAAAACCTACCATTTTCGTGGTAGGAAAATGCCGTTTTTGGTGTAGTGTATAGTCCCTATAACATATTAAGAGTTATGAATTTGTTGGTGATTTTTATGAAGATTTATAATTCTTGGTAGCAAAGAATATACTATTTTCAGACTTATAAATAAAGAAACTGTAGAGAAGAGCAAGTACTGCAAACAATGGTAGTGATAGGGCTGGTGAGCCTGTAGCAGTTTGGGAGAGACCTAGCTAGTAGTTAAAATAAAGACCGCAAACTTGTGCCATCAATGATGTGATTTCAATGGAGATCATTGATGTTATTTCAATGGAGTGTATATTTATGCTATATATATATTCAACAGTACCTATTGGGCCTTTGGAATTAATTAGGGCCAGAGAATTTGTCAGGTTATTAGTAAGCCCTTGTATATGACCGCTACAAGATTGTGTACTCTCTACACTCTTTCTCTTTTCCGGATAATTAATTGTAAGAACTATAGGACTTTTATTGTCTAGGTCCTTGAACTATTTTTTTCAATACTGCGATCCCTAAACATTTAAACTTTTCTCATTCGCATCCTTCCGTCCATATTTAACTAATGGACGTTAGTCAATGTTACATGGCGCTAACGTGGCAATCAAAAATTCACGGATTGAAGTGAAATTTTGATATGTTAATCTACGAGTGATTACAAGAACATGGGTGGTGAAATTTTTCGATTTCGAGTTCACTAGCATACGAAAATCTACATATTTTAATAAGTTTTTTCTCCTGTTCTTGAAATTAAAGTGCATATTTTTATACGTTAGTGAACTCGAAATCAAAAAATTTCACCAACCGTGTTCTTGTAATAACTCGTAGATTAACATATCAAAATTTCACTTCAATATGTGAATTTTGATTGCCACGTCTCACTAACGTCCGTTAGTCAAATATGGACGGAAGGATGTGAATCAGAAAAGTTTAAATGTTTATGGATCACAGTATTAAAAAAAATAGTTGAAGGATCTAGACAATAAAAGGTCTATAGTTTGGGGACATTATAATTAATTATATTCTTTTAGATATTAAATAAAATCCTTTTGGAATCTTTCTAAATTATCTATGTGATCATCTAAATATTTTTATTTTAAAATTACTACCGTGTTATGTGCCGTAGATCCTCAATCCAAGTATTATAGAATAGACCAATAGGAATACACTTAGTGGGGTTTATGATCCTTGTCTAGATTTTAGATTTAATAAAGACCGTCGGATGGAGTGGTACAAAACTTAAACAACTACAATAAAAGCCATCAGATTCATATTATAGAAAGCACCCCATTAACAACCTTTAACCATCCACCTAAAACATAATCCCCCTAACTATATAAACACAATTGACCCCTCCCCATTTGTTCATTCAACTTTCATTTCTTCCCCAGGAAGGGAAAGGGATTGAGGTAATTAAGAGACTTTCTTCTCTTAATATGTTCATCGAGGAAGTACTTCTTATATATCCGTACATTTTCATGTTTTTTCTTGGGTTTCTCATCGATTTAATAATCTCTATGCTAGCTATATTCATAAAATGAATTGATTAATAACTTTTCGTGTTATCTTTGTAGAAGGCGAAGGCTCGTACCAAGCAAACCGCTAGTAAGTCTATTCGAGGAAAGGTTCCGAGAAAGCAACTCAAAATAGAGGTTACATCTTTAATCCCAATAATAGCATACAATGTGATCTATCTAATGCTAAATTTTATGTGTCTTCTCCTCCGTCACACTGCTCATACACGCTCCAGCCACTAGGGTATTCAGGAAGCCACACGGATATTGTCTAGGAGCAGCTGCACTTAGGTATATATTTATCAATTTATGTTATTTTTGCAATATCATTTCATAGTTCTTGCCCAATATCATTTCCTAGCCGATGGTGAATAAGAATGTACCATATATAAAATGAGGATTAAGATCTAATATCATGCCTTGATTTTTTTTAAACAACACTATACTAATTAAATATACATATGCACAGAACTCATAAATTTTATATAGTATCATGTATTATTAGGCAAAAAAACAACTCATAAATTTTTAACTTAGTGGACTAATTTGATTCTATACATTATCATGTAGTATTACTAAACAACATGCCCAACAATACTAAGATTAGAAATTATCTTAAAGCCCAACACAGGTTTAGTAGATATCCATATCTATCAAACCCTGATTTTACCTGATAACCCTAAATCTAAAGCGCCGCGTATGTCATCTTTCAGTTTGCTTGGGCCGATGAACGTGAATCAGGTTCAAATCTTTTTCACTTTCTTAGATACTACCCTATCCATATATGATTGATTCACTCATTCAGTTGTAGAAATAGTATCATAAATCATGTACTTATATAAGTAATTGTCACCAATCATGCTATTAATGCCTAAAACTAGGTAATTACATGTTTAATCACAATAAATTTAACTATCATATTTTGGAAATATTATATATTGTAGTATGATAGCAAATCGATATAACTCACATTATTTCAATGTTTGTTTGTGTCCACTCCTCTATTTATGATCAGATTATGGTCCACTTTTAATAACTTGTTTTGTTTCTTATCTTTTTCAAATTCTAGGCAAAGCTAGAAACTTTAAGCACATGGGTATGTTAAGATCCCCATTAAAAAGATTACAAACACAATTAGTAATTAAAAGGGGACCATAATCTAATTATAAAATAAAACTGGACATGTTAAGATCCCCATTCAAAAGATTACAAACACAACAGTAATTAAGTAGTGACGATAATCTAATTATAATTAGAGAAGTGGGCGGAAATATACATTGAAATAATATTAGGTAGATTTGATATCATACCATCTATAATATATAAAATTTCCAAAAGATGATAGTTAAATATATTGTGATTAAACATATAATTACATCATTTAAGGTAGTAATCGCATAATTGCTCTAAAAAAAATGTAGGTATTTGGTTTATCATACTATTTTTGCGACTAAAGGAGAGAATCATATATGTATAGGGTAGTATCTAAAAAGGTCAAGAAGGTTTGAACCTCATTCCTTTCATCGACCAACCTCACTGAAAGATAACATAAGCTTCCATCTCCGATCAGGGTGCAGCGGACGCCACGCTTTAGATTTAGGATTATTAGCTGAATTTAGGGTTTTGATAGTTATATACTAAACCGATGTTGGGCTTAAAGATGAATTCTAATTTTAATATTTTTTGGCGTGTTTTTTTAGTTATAGTACATGATAGTATACCGAATCAAATTAGTCCACTAAGTTACAAATTTGTGGTTTGCTTTTCGTAAGTGTGTCACCGTAAGAGGAACTCATCTTCCAAAATTTCAGCAAGTTTGAAAAGTAGTAAAGGACTTACGCGATGCACTTCATCGGGAATTTGATAAGTAAGAAATCAGCCGGAGACATTACCATTTATCCACCATTAAAATGCTTCATATGTATCGGTACATTTTGAGATATGTGAAGAAGAACTTTAGGGAGGTAATAAAGTTACCCTTTCTCCTTAATTTGTTCATCCATGCAGTACTTATAAATCCGTAGATTTTGAAGTTTTTTCTACGATTTCTAATCTATTTAATTATTATTATACTCATCCGAATTATATTTTGTTTTTTTGAAATTATTACAATTTTATGTGTTGTAGATCCTCAATCCACATATTTTAAAGCAGACCAATCGGAATACACTTGGTGGGGTTTAGGATCCGAGTCTAGCTATTAGATTGAATAAAGACCGTATCGAGAAGCAAAAAACTTAAAAAACTATCGAGCTTTTGATCTTAAAACTTCCATTCCAGAACGTACGTGAAATTGTTCAAGGCATTAAGGTTAGTTTTTTTAAAATTAATTACCCAACTTCAAAAATTATTGTCTTCGGTTATCGCATGTGCTGAAATTAATTCAAATTTGCAATTGTTAGTTTTTAGTTGCCGAAAGATTCGCATTTCCGGATCCATGTTGCCCTTGCTTTGCAGGAGGCATATGAGAAATACCTGGTAGGCCTGGATACCAATGTATGTGAAACCTATGCGATTGAAAGAATGGTTATTGATTCTAAGAGGTACTAAGGTGAGGACGAGAATCATGTGAAAACGATTCAGGCTATGAATACATTTGAGAATTACTTGAAAAACACTAGGAATCTCATTTGGGGAATCTAGTTTGGGTCCATTCCAGCAGCTGTCAAAAATAGTCTAGTGGATACAATCGAGAATGCATTTCAACAAGGGGGATGACAACCAACCGATAGCAGAGGTGTATGAGTTCGCGTACAAGATGCAAGAGGTTGAGCACACATCCAATCTAATATTGACCATATATTATAGGGCTGGTTTGTATTAGGCTAGTGAGTTGCCTAAGCAACTATCGATTTTTGTTATATTTATTTACTTAGTCAGTTGCTTAGGCAGCCACCAGACAATAAAAACCAACCCCATTCTAGCCAACATTTGATTGCATGTGTGCTCAGCCTCTTGCATCTTGTAGGCGAACTAATAAGCCTCTTCTAGGCGTTGATTGCCATCCCGCCAGTGAAATCCATTCTTGATAGCATCCTCTCGACTATTCTTGACAGCTGCTGGAATGGACCCAAATTAGATGCCCCAAATGAGATTCCTAGTGTTTTTCAAGTAATTCTCAAATCAATTCATGGCCAGAATCTTTTTTCATGCTCCTCGTCCTCATCTTTACTCCTCACAGCAAAGTGTGGATTTTTGTAGAGGCCTACGGGACACCTACCCCACTGAAACCAAAATTATTGATTTTTTATTAAACAATTATGTTAAAGTTTTGTATATTTTATAAAGTTCCCCCACTAAAAAAATTAAATGCCCCTACAATTGTAGTAATCATATCGTATGTGAGTGATTTCAATTAAATTTGTAGTTATATGACCAAAATTTAGGGATTAAATTAAAACCAAATTTTTAGCACTTAAATATCAGAAATGTAAAATACCACAAAAATTTGAGGTTGTGATATCCAGCTTTTTATCTGATGACATAATTCAGCTAAATATATAGTGCCCCCATATAGTTCCCCACGATAAAAGTCTTATGAATGTGCCACTGCTCTCAGCATCATTAACCATTCTTTCAATTTATTCCTTCATGAGTCTTCCGGTCGTTAGTTATCATTTACATTTTTTCTAACCCCAATAGTTCTATCCTCCGAGTAACTTCGAGCGCCCTATTTGCATAAATGTCAAAGGTCGCCAATATACGTTGTGACATTGTTTGATACACTTTTCCAATTTTTTTCTTTTGAATTTTATAATGATCTTCGACATAGTTATCACAGACAACTTTTGATACATCATTTCCGTAGTATAACATACAATTATTTTGACATACATCAATTTTTTCATACTCAAAGTTCAATTTTTTCATCAATTTCTTCATACTATAGTAAGTAAGAGGCAATGAATTGTGTTTGGGAAGAACATCGGCAAGCAATACAAGCAAAGAGTGCAATACATTCTCGGAGCATTTTGCATATTCTTGAAATGTAACAATTTACTACTTAGTGTGATCTTTATGTACTTTTCATTACTGGGATAAAAAAGAGCTCCCAAAAAGAGCTTCCACATCGAAAACACCCTTGTAAAATTGAGAAGCACTTGAGTTTGGGGGTTCTTCAATGTTATGATTACCTTTGGTTTCTCCATCATTATTATTTGGGCCACTAGTATCTCGTAACAATGTCTCTATATCAAAAGATTGTTCCGTTGTTTGACCATGCTTTGGCCTTTACTTTCAATTTTTTCACCATGTTGATGGCTCAGTTTATAAGCTCCCCAAAAACCATTGGAAATCAAGTGATATTCAACTTCATCAATTTCGAAACAATAACCATTTTAACAAGTGGTACATGGACACCTTGTTTGCAAATTATATGAATGTTTTTACACCATTCTCAGATTCATCCGTGGATGAAACAAATTGTCCATCTATACGTTGACTCATCGAATCCCATTAAGCGTGGACCGCTTGTGCTCATATACATTTTTGTACAAATTAATTACCCATACACATAGAGAACTTTTTATTATACACATGGACACGTAAATTGAATTACTTAATGGAAACCTTAAGTGGAGTGTTGAGTGTAGAAATAGCTAACCAGGATCGTATACCGGTCAGTTCGTATTGTCCCCATTGTGAAATTGAGATTTTAGGAAATCATTTTTATGCTGATTTATTAACTTTCAAGTTGGGAGAATTTGATGTGATTTTAGGAATGGATTCGTTAACCGATTATGATGCGCGTATTGATTGTAAGGATAAGAGGGTTACTTTAGTTACCCCAGAAAAGAAAGAAGTGGTATTTAAAGGAGAGAAACAAACGAAGAAATTTTTGACAATGATTCAGACTAAGAGGTTACTAAGACAAGGATGTGAGGCTTATCTGGCATATGTGATAGATACATCTTTAATGCCAATAACAGCAGTGTGATCAATCTATTGCTAACTTTTCAGAGTCTTGTCACTGAAAAGACAACTGCACTTAGGTATATATTTATCAATTTATGTTATTTTTGCAATATCATTTCATAGTTCTTGCCCAATATCATTTCCTAGCCGATGGTGAATAAGAATGTACCATATTTAAAATGAGGATTAAGATCTAATATCATGCCTTGATTTTTTTTAAACAACATTATACTAATTAAATATACATATGCACACAACTCATAAATTTTATATAGTATCATGTATTATTAGGCAAAAAAACAACTCATAAATTTTTAACTTAGTGGACTAATTTGATTCTATACATTATCATGTATTATTACTAAACAACATGCCCAACAATACTAAGATTAGAAATCATCTTAAAGCCCAACACAGGTTTAGTATATATCCATATCTATCAAACCCTGATTTTACCTGATAACCCTAAATCTAAAGCGCCGCGTTGGCTGCACGTGATCCGAATAGGAAGCTTATGTCATCTTTCAGTTTGCTTGGGCCGATGAACGTGAATGAGGTTCAAATCTTTTTCACTTTCTTAGACACTACCCTATCCATGTATGATTGATTCACTCATCCAGTTGTAGAAATAGTATCATAAATCATGTACTTATATAAGAAATTGTCACCAATTATGCTATTAATGCCTAAAACTAGGTAATTACATGTTTAATCACAATAAATTTAACTATCATATTTTGGAAATATTATATATTGTAGTATGATAGCAAATCGATATAACTCACATTATTTAAATGTTTGTTTGTGTCCACTCCTCTATTTATGATCAGATTATGGTCCACTTTTAATAACTTGTTTTGTTTCTTATCTTTTTCAAATTCTGGGCAAAGCTAGAAACTTTAAGCACATGGGTATGTTAAGATCCCCATTAAAAAGATTACAAACACAATTAGTAATTAAGAGGGGACCATAATCTAATTATAAAATAAAACTGGACATGTTAAGATCCCCATTAAAAAGATTACAAACACAACAATAATTAAGTAGTGACGATAATCTAATTATAAATAGAGAAGTGGACGGAAATATACATTGAAATAATATTAGGTAGATTTGATATCATACCATCTATAATATATAAAATTTCCAAAAGATGATAGTTAAATGTATTGTGATTAAACATATAATTACATCATTTAAGGTAGTAATCGCATAATTGCTCTAAAAAAAAATGTAGGTATTTGGTTTATCATACTATTTTTGCCACTAAAGGAGAGAATCATATATGTAGTATAGGGTAGTATCTAAAAAGGTCAAGAAGGTTTGAACCTCATTCCTTTCATCGACCAACCTCACTGAAAGATAACATAAGCTTCCATCTCCGATCAGGGTGCAGCGGACGCCACGCTTTAGATTTAGGATTATTAGCTGAATTTAGGGTTTTGATAGTTATATACTAAACCGATGTTGGGATTTAAGATGAATTCTAATCTTAATATTTTTTGGCCTGTTTTTTTAGTTATAGTACATGATACTATACCGAATCAAATTAGTCCACTAAGTTACAAATTTGTGGTTTGCTTTTCGTAAGTGTGTCACCGTAATAGGAACCCATCTTCCAGAATTTCAGCAAGTTTGCAAAATGGTAAAGGACTTACGCGATGCACTTCATCAGGAATTTGATAAGTAAGAAATCAGCCGAAGACATTACCATTTATCCACCATTAAAATGCTTCATATGTATCCGTACATTTTGAGATATGTGAAGAAGAACTTTAGGGAGGTAATAAAGTTACCCTTTCTCGTTAATTTGTTCATCCATGCAGTACTTATAAATCCGTAGATTTTGAAGTTTTTTCTACGATTTATAATCAATTTAATTATTATTATACTCATCCGAATTATATTTTGTTTTTTTTGAAATTATTACAATTTTATGCGTTGTAGATCCTCAATCCACATATTTTAAAGCAGACTAATCGGAATACACTTGGTGGGGTTTAGGATCCGAGTCTAGCTATTAGATTGAATAAAGACCGTATCGAGAAGCAAAAAACTTAAAAAACTATCGAGCTTTTGATCTTAAAACTTCCATTCCAGAACGTACGTGAAATTGTTCAAGGCATTAAGGTTAGTTTTTGTTAAATTAATTACCCAACTTCAAAAATTATTGGCTTCGGTTATCGCATGTGCTGAAATTAATTCAAATTTGCAATTGTTAGTTTGTAGTTGCCGAAAGATTCGCATTTCCGGATCCATGTTGCCCTTGCTTTGCAGGAGGCATATGAGAAATACCTTGTAGGCCTCGATACCAATGTATGTGAAACCTATGCGATTGAAAGAATGGTTATTGATTCTAAAAGGTACTAAGGTGATGACGAGGATCATGTGAAAACGATTCAGGCTATGAATACATTTGAGAATTACTTGAAAAACACTAGGAATCTCATTTGGGGAATCTAGTTTGGCTCCATTCCAGCAGCTGTCAGGAATAGTCTAGTGGATACAATCGAGAATGCATTTCAACTAGGGGGATGGCAACCAACCGATAGCAGAGGTGTATGAGTTCGCGTATAAGATGCAAGAGGTTGAGCACACATCCAATCAAATGAGATTCCTAGTGTTTTTCAAGTAATTCTCAAATCAATGTCCTCATCTTTATTCGTCTCATCAAAGGGTGGATTTGTGTAGAGGCCTACCGGGACACTTGCCCCACTGAAACAAAAATTATTGATTTTTTTATTAAAAATTTATGTTAAATTTTTGTATATTTTATAAAGTGCCCCTACTAAAAAAATTAAATGCCCGTACAATTGTAGTAATCATATCGTATGTGAGTGATTTCAATTAAATTTGTAGTTATATGACCAAAATTTAGGGATTAAAGTAAAACCAAATTTTTTAGCACTTAAATATCAGAAATGTAAAATACCACAAAAATTTGAGGTTGTGATATCCACATAATTAAGCTAAATATATAGTGCCCCCATATATTTCCCCATGATAAAAGTCTTATGAATCTGCCACTGCTCTCAGCATCACTAACCATTCTTTCAATTTATTCCTTCATGAGTCTTCCGGTTGTTAGTTATCATTTACATTTTTTCTAACCCCAATAGTTCTATCCTCCGAGTAACTTCCAGCGCCCTATTTGCATAAATGTCAAAGGTCGCCAATATACGTTGTGACATTGTTTGATACACTTTTCCAATTTTTCTCTTTTGAATTTTATAATGATCTTCGACATAGTGATCACAAACAACTTTTGATACATCATTTCCGTAGTATAACATACAATTATTTTGACATACATCAATTTTTTCATACTCAAAGTTCAATTTTTTCATCAATTTCTTCATACTATAGTAAGTAAGAGGCAATGAATTGTGTTTGGGAAGAACATCGGCAAGCAATACAAGCAAAGAGTGCAATACATTCTCGGAGCATTTTGCATATTCTTGAAATGTAACAATTTACTACTAAGTGTGATCTTTATGTACTTTTCATTACTGGGATAAAAAAGAGCTCCCAAAAAGAGCTTCCACATCGAAAACACCCTTGTAAAATTGAGAAGCACTTGAGTTTGGGGGTTCTTCAATGTTATGATTACCTTTGGTTTCTCCATCATTATTATTTGGGCCACTAGTATCTCGTAACAATGTCTCTATATCAAAAGATTGTTCCGTTGTTTGACCATGCTTTGGCCTTTACTTTCAATTTTTTCACCATGTGGATGGCTCAGTTTATAAGCTCCCCAAAAACCATTGGAAATCAAGTGATATTCAACTTCATCAATTTCGAAACAATAACCATTTTAACAAGTGGTACATGGACACCTTGTTTGCAAATTATATGAATGTTTTTACACCATTCTCAGATTCATCCGTGGATGAAACAAATTGTCCATCTATACGTTGACTCATCGAATCCCATTAAGCGTGGACCGCTTGTGCTCATATACATTTTTGTACAAATTAATTACCCATACACATACAGAACTTTTTATTATACACATGGACACGTAAATTGAATTACTTAATGGAAACCTTAAGTGGAGTGTTGAGTGTAGAAATAGCTAACCAGGATCGTATACCGGTCAGTTCGTATTGTCCCCATTGTGAAATTGAGATTTTAGGAAATCATTTTTATGCTGATTTATTACCTTTCAAGTTGGGAGAATTTGATGTGATTTTAGGAATGGATTGGTTAACCGATTATGATGCGCGTATTGATTGTAAGGATAAGAGGGTTACTTTAGTTACCCCAGAAAAGAAAGAAGTGGTATTTAAAGGAGAGAAACAAACGAAGAAATTTTTGACAATGATTCAGACTAAGAGGTTACTAAGACAAGGATGTGAGGCTTATCTGGCATATGTGATAGATACATCTTTAATGCCAATAACAGCAGTGTGATCAATCTATTGCTAACTTTTCAGAGTCTTGTCACTGAAAAGACAACTGCACTTAGGTATATATTTATCAATTTATGTTATTTTTGCAATATCATTTCATAGTTCTTGCCCAATATCATTTCCTAGCCCATGGTGAATAAGAATGTACCATATTTAAAATGAGGATTAAGATCTAATATCATGCCTTGATTTTTTTTAAACAACATTATACTAATTAAATATACATATGCACACAACTCATAAATTTTATATAGTATCATGTATTATTAGGCAAAAAAACAACTCATAAATTTTTAACTTAGTGGACTAATTTGATTCTATACATTATCATGTATTATTACTAAACAACATGCCCAACAATACTAAGATTAGAAATCATCTTAAAGCCCAACACAGGTTTAGTATATATCCATATCTATCAAACCCTGATTTTACCTGATAACCCTAAATCTAAAGCGCCGCGTTGGCTGCACGTGATCCGAATAGGAAGCTTATGTCATCTTTCAGTTTGCTTGGGCCGATGAGCGTGAATGAGGTTCAAATCTTTTTCACTTTCTTAGACACTACCCTATCCATGTATGATTGATTCACTCATCCAGTTGTAGAAATAGTATCATAAATCATGTACTTATATAAGAAATTGTCACCAATCATGCTATTAATGCCTAAAACTAGGTAATTACATGTTTAATCACAATAAATTTAACTATCATATTTTGGAAATATTATATATTGTAGTATGATAGCAAATCGATATAACTCACATTATTTAAATGTTTGTTTGTGTCCACTCCTCTATTTATGATCAGATTATGGTCCACTTTTAATAACTTGTTTTGTTTCTTATCTTTTTCAAATTCTGGGCAAAGCTAGAAACTTTAAGCACATGGGTATGTTAAGATCCCCATTAAAAAGATTACAAACACAATTAGTAATTAAAAGGGGACCATAATCTAATTATAAAATAAAACTGGACATGTTAAGATCCCCATTAAAAAGATTACAAACACAACAATAATTAAGTAGTGACGATAATCTAATTATAAATAGAGAAGTGGACGGAAATATACATTGAAATAATATTAGGTAGATTTGATATCATACCATCTATAATATATAAAATTTCCAAAAGATGATAGTTAAATGTATTGTGATTAAACATATAATTACATCATTTAAGGTAGTAATCGCATAATTGCTCTAAAAAAAAATGTAGGTATTTGGTTTATCATACTATTTTTGCCACTAAAGGAGAGAATCATATATGTAGTATAGGGTAGTATCTAAAAAGGTCAAGAAGGTTTGAACCTCATTCCTTTCATCGACCAACCTCACTGAAAGATAACATAAGCTTCCATCTCCGATCAGGGTGCAGCGGACGCCACGCTTTAGATTTAGGATTATTAGCTGAATTTAGGGTTTTGATAGTTATATACTAAACCGATGTTGGGATTTAAGATGAATTCTAATCTTAATATTTTTTGGCCTGTATTTTTAGTTATAGTACATGATACTATACCGAATCAAATTAGTCCACTAAGTTACAAATTTGTGGTTTGCTTTTCGTAAGTGTGTCACCGTAATAGGAACCCATCTTCCAGAATTTCAGCAAGTTTGCAAAATGGTAAAGGACTTACGCGATGTACTTCATCGGGAATTTGATAAGTAAGAAATCAGACGAAGACATTACCATTTATCCACCATTAAAATGCTTCATATGTATCCGTACATTTTGAGATATGTGAAGAAGAACTTTAGGGAGGTAATAAAGTTACCCTTTCTCGTTAATTTGTTCATCCATGCAGTACTTATAAATCCGTAGATTTTGAAGTTTTTTCTACGATTTATAATCAATTTAATTATTATTATACTCATCCGAATTATATTTTGTTTTTTTGAAATTATTACAATTTTATGTGTTGTAGATCCTCAATCCACATATTTTAAAGCAGACCAATCGGAATACACTTGGTGGGGTTTAGGATCCGAGTCTAGCTATTAGATTGAATAAAGACCGTATCGAGAAGCAAAAAACTTAAAAAACTATCGAGCTTTTGATCTTAAAACTTCCATTCCAGAACGTACGTGAAATTGTTCAAGGCATTAAGGTTAGTTTTTTTAAAATTAATTACCCAACTTCAAAAATTATTGTCTTCGGTTATCGCATGTGCTGAAATTAATTCAAATTTGCAATTGTTAGTTTGTAGTTGCCGAAAGATTCGCATTTCCGGATCCATGTTGCCCTTGCTTTGCAGGAGGCATATGAGAAATACCTTGTAGGCCTGGATACCAATGTATGTGAAACCTATGCGATTGAAAGAATGGTTATTGATTCTAAAAGGTACTAAGGTGATGACGAGGATCATGTGAAAACGATTCAGGCTATGAATACATTTGAGAATTACTTGAAAAACACTAGGAATCTCATTTGGGGAATCTAGTTTGGCTCCATTCCAGCAGCTGTCAGGAATAGTGTAGTGGATACAATCGAGAATGCATTTCAACTAGGGGGATGGCAACCAACCAATAGCAGAGGTGTATGAGTTCGCGTATAAGATGCAAGAGGTTGAGCACACATCCAATCAAATGAGATTCCTAGTGTTTTTCAAGTAATTCTCAAATCAATGTCCTCATCTTTATTCGTCTCATCAAAGGGTGGATTTGTGTAGAGGCCTACCGGGACACTTGCCCCACTGAAACCAAAATTATTGATTTTTTTATTAAAAATTTATGTTAAATTTTTGTATATTTTATAAAGTGCCCCCACTAAAAAAATTAAATGCCCGTACAATTGTAGTAATCATATCGTATGTGAGTGATTTCAATTAAATTTGTAGTTATATGACCAAAATTTAGGGATTAAAGTAAAACCAAATTTTTTAGCACTTAAATATCAGAAATGTAAAATACCACAAAAATTTGAGGTTGTGATATCCACATAATTAAGCTAAATATATAGTGCCCCCATATATTTCCCCATGATAAAAGTCTTATGAATCTGCCACTGCTCTCAGCATCACTAACCATTCTTTCAATTTATTCCTTCATGAGTCTTCCGGTTGTTAGTTATCATTTACATTTTTTCTAACCCCAATAGTTCTATCCTCCGAGTAACTTCCAGCGCCCTATTTGCATAAATGTCAAAGGTCGCCAATATACGTTGTGACATTGTTTGATACACTTTTCCAATTTTTCTCTTTTGAATTTTATAATGATCTTCGACATAGTGATCACAAACAACTTTTGATACATCATTTCCGTAGTATAACATACAATTATTTTGACATACATCAATTTTTTCATACTCAAAGTTCAATTTTTTCATCAATTTCTTCATATTATAGTAAGTAAGAGGCAATGAATTGTGGTTGGGAAGAACATCGGCAAGCAATACAAGCAAAGAGTCCCATAAATTCTCGGAGCATTTTGCATATTCTTGAAATGTAACAATTTACTACTAAGTGTGATCTTTATGTACTTTTCATGAATGGGATAAAAAAGAGCTCCCAAAAAGAGCTCCCACATCGAAAACACCCTTGTAAAATTGAGAAGCACTTGAGTTTGGCAGTTCTTCAATGTTATGATTACCTCTGGTTTCTCCATCATTATTATTTGGGCCACTAGTATCTCGTAACAATGTCTCTATATCAAAAGATTGTTCCGTTGTTTTACCATGCTTTGGCCTTTACTTTCAATTTTTTCACCATGTGGATCGCGCAATTTATAATCTCCCCAAAAACCATTGGAAATCTAGTGATATTCAACTTCATCAATTTCGAAACAATAAACATTTTAACAAGTGGTACATGGACAACTTGTTTGCAAATTATATGAATGTTTTTACTCCATTCTCAGATTCATCCGTGGATGAAAGAAATTGTCCATCTATAGGTTGACTCATGGAATCCCATTAAGCGTGGACCGCTTGTGCTCATATACATTTTTGTACAAATTAATTACCCATACACATACAAAACTTTTTATTATACACATGGACACACGTTTATTACCCACACACATACACAAATATATATATATATATATATATATATATATATATATATATATATAATTGAAAAGTACAATTATTCTATTTTAAAATGTATTTTCAGTTTTTTAAAATAGTAAAAGGATAATTTTTAATTTTTTTTATTAAAAATTGATCAATTTGACAGGTAAAATTGGACCAGTATTAGATTAGATTCTACTTATTTGGTGATAAAATTGGGTTTTTGACCAAGTACAACCAATCTTTATAAATATTTAAAGATATGAGTACAAGAGAAGAAATAAAAGCCAAGAGTTTTGAATTGTGATTCTTGATTTAGAAAATACTTAAACAATTAATTATTGGAATAAAATGTCAATTTTAAATGTTAGTTTTTAAAGAATTACCCATATCTTCATGAGTGCTTGTGCTGGCATGTTCATTGCATGCATTCTTCCTTTTTAAATTTTCATAAAATTTGTTCTCCATCTTTTTAAAGAATGTCATTTTTTGGAATAAAATTAATGTCAATTTTCAAAGAATTACACACACACAATAACAATCTCAATAAAAGCATAGTTGGGAAGTTCTAATATTGCTAACGGTATGAAAAGTGAAGTATTAGTATATAGTCCCTATAACATATTAAGAGTTATGAATTTGTTGGTGATTTTTATGAAGATTTATCATTCTTGGTAGCAAAGAATATACTATTTTCAGACTTATAAATAAAGAAACTGTAGAGAAGAGCAAGTACTGCAAACAATGGTAGTGATAGGGCTGGTGAGCCTGTAGCAGTTTGGGAGAGACCTAGCTAGTAGTTAAAATAAAGACCGCAAACTTGTACCATCAATGATGTGATTTCAATGGAGATCATTGATGTTATTTCAATGGAGTGTATATTTATGCTATATATATATTCAACAGTACCTATTGGGCCTTTGGAATTAATTAGGGCCAGAGAATTTGTCAGGTTATTAGTAAGCCCTTGTATATGACCGCTACAAGATTGTGTACTCTCTACACTCTTTCTCTTTTCCGGATAATTAATTGTAAGAACTAATAGGACTTTTATTGTCTAGGTCCTTGAACTATTTTTTTCAATACTGCGATCCCTAAACATTTAAACTTTTCTCATTCGCATCCTTCCGTCCATATTTAACTAATGGACGTTAGTCAATGTTACGTGGCGCTAACGTGGCAATCAAAAATTCACGGATTGAAGTGAAATTTTGATATGTTAATCTACGAGTGATTACAAGAACATGGGTGGTGAAATTTTTCGATTTCGAGTTCACTAGCATACGAAAATCTACATATTTTAATAAGTTTTTTCTCCTGTTCTTGAAATTAAAGTGCATATTTTTATACGTTAGTGAACTCGAAATCAAAAAATTTCACCAACCGTGTTCTTGTAATAACTCGTAGATTAACATATCAAAATTTCACTTCAATATGTGAATTTTGATTGCCACGTCTGACTAACGTCCGTTAGTCAAATATGGACGGAAGGATGTGAATCAGAAAAGTTTAAATGTTTATGGATCACAGTATTAAAAAAAATAGTTGAAGGACCTAGACAATAAAAGGTCTATAGTTTGGGGACATTATAATTAATTATATTCTTTTAGATATTAAATAAAATCCTTTTGGAATCTTTCTAAATTATCTATGTGATCATCTAAATATTTTTATTTTAAAATTACTACTGTGTTATCTGCCGTAGATCCTCAATCCAAGTATTATAGAATAGACCAATAGGAATACACTTAGTGGGGTTTATGATCCTTGTCTAGATTTTAGATTTAATAAAGACCGTCGGATGGAGTGGTACAAAACTTAAACAACTACAATAAAAGCCATCAGATTCATATTATAGAAAGCACCCCATTAACAACCTTTAACCATCCACCTAAAACATAATCCCCCTAACTATATAAACACAATTGACCCCTCCCCATTTGTTCATTCAACTTTCATTTCTTCCCCAGGAAGGGAAAGGGATTGAGGTAATTAAGAGACTTTCTTCTCTTAATATGTTCATCGAGGAAGTACTTCTTATATATCCGTACATTTTCATGTTTTTTCTTGGGTTTCTCATCGATTTAATAATCTCTATGCTAGCTATATTCATAAAATGAATTGATTAATAACTTTTCGTGTTATCTTTGTAGAAGGCGAAGGCTCGTACCAAGCAAACCGCTAGTAAGTCTATTCGAGGAAAGGTTCCGAGAAAGCAACTCAAAATAGAGGTTACATCTTTAATCCCAATAATAGCATACAATGTGATCTATCTAATGCTAAATTTTATGTGTCTTCTCCTCCGTCACACTGCTCATACACGCTCCAGCCACTAGGGTATTCAGGAAGCCACACGGATATTGTCTAGGAGCACCTGCACTTAGGTATATATTTATCAATTTATGTTATTTTTGCAATATCATTTCATAGTTCTTGCCCAATATCATTTCCTAGCCGATGGTGAATAAGAATGTACCATATATAAAATGAGGATTAAGATCTAATATCATGCCTTGATTTTTTTTTAAACAACACTATACTAATTAAATATACATATGCACAGAACTCATAAATTTTATATAGTATCATGTATTATTAGGCAAAAAAACAACTCATAAATTTTTAACTTAGTGGACTAATTTGATTCTATACATTATCATGTAGTATTACTAAACAACATGCCCAACAATACTAAGATTAGAAATCATCTTAAAGCCCAACACAGGTTTAGTAGATATCCATATCTACCAAAACCTGATTTTACCTGATAACCCTAAATCTAAAGCGCCGCGTATGTCATCTTTCAGTTTGCTTGGGCCGATGAACGTGAATCAGGTTCAAATCTTTTTCACTTTCTTAGATACTACCCTATCCATATATGATTGATTCACTCATTCAGTTGTAGAAATAGTATCATAAATCATGTACTTATATAAGTAATTGTCACCAATCATGCTATTAATGCCTAAAACTAGGTAATTACATGTTTAATCACAATAAATTTAACTATCATATTTTGGAAATATTATATATTGTAGTATGATAGCAAATCGATATAACTCACATTATTTCAATGTTTGTTTGTGTCCACTCCTCTATTTATGATCAGATTATGGTCCACTTTTAATAACTTGTTTTGTTTCTTATCTTTTTCAAATTCTAGGCAAAGCTAGAAACTTTAAGCACATGGGTATGTTAAGATCCCCATTAAAAAGATTACAAACACAATTAGTAATTAAAAGGGGACCATAATCTAATTATAAAATAAAAGTGGACATGTTAAGATCCCCATTCAAAAGATTACAAACACAATTAGTAATTAAAATGCTTCATATGTATCCGTACATTTTGAGATATGTGAAGAAGAACTTTAGGGAGGTAATAAAGTTACCCTTTCTCGTTAATTTGTTCATCCATGCAGTACTTATAAATCCGTAGATTTTGAAGTTTTTTCTACGATTTATAATCAATTTAATTATTATTATACTCATCCGAATTATATTTTGTTTTTTTGAAATTATTACAATTTTATGTGTTGTAGATCCTCAATCCACATATTTTAAAGCAGACCAATCGGAATACACTTGGTGGGGTTTAGGATCCGAGTCTAGCTATTAGATTGAATAAAGACCGTATCGAGAAGCAAAAAACTTAAAAAACTATCGAGCTTTTGATCTTAAAACTTCCATTCCAGAACGTATGTGAAATTGTTCAAGGCATTAAGGTTAGTTTTTTTAAAATTAATTACCCAACTTCAAAAATTATTGTCTTCGGTTATCGCATGTGCTGAAATTAATTCAAATTTGCAATTGTTAGTTTGTAGTTGCCGAAAGATTCGCATTTCCGGATCCATGTTGCCCTTGCTTTGCAGGAGGCATATGAGAAATACCTTGTAGGCCTCGATACCAATGTATGTGAAACCTATGCGATTGAAAGAATGGTTATTGATTCTAAAAGGTACTAAGGTGATGACGAGGATCATGTGAAAACGATTCAGGCTATGAATACATTTGAGAATTACTTGAAAAACACTAGGAATCTCATTTGGGGAATCTAGTTTGGCTCCATTCCAGCAGCTGTCAGGAATAGTCTAGTCACTACAACAAAACTGCCCATTTACGACGGCCAACTTACGACGGAAAAAAAAGCGCGCCTAATTTACGACAGAATCAAGTAAACCGTCGTAATTACTTACGACGGAAAGAAAATCCGTCGCAAGTTTATTATTTTAATAATAAATTTTCACATCAGCGAAATAAATTTAATTGTAAAATGAATTATTTTTTCTAGCAGTGAACTTACGACGGAAAATCCGTCGTAAATTCGTTTAGGGGTCAACTTACGACGGAATTTTCGTCGTAAATTCATTTATTGTAATTCAATTTAATTGTAAAATGAATTATTTTTTCTAGCGGTGAACTTACAACGGAAAATCCGTCGTAAATTCGTTTAGGGGTCAACTTACGACGGAATCCGTCGTAAGTTGTCAGGCGGCAAATTCACCTTTTCATCTAAAAATAGGCGGCAGATTCAAATTTTCATCAAAAAATAAGCGGTAAATAACTTACGACGAATTCCGTCGTAAGTTGATGCTGTACCTGGGCATTTAAATCAGATCTCTATTTCGGTACAACGAGCATATAATTTTTTTTAATCTTTTATTAGTCCAACCAAATTAATTTTTTATTTTTCGAAAATTTGAGAATATCATTAAATTTGATATATCTTGACGTTCGTACGGTTCGATCGTCGAGAAATATATTTTAAAAAATAGAAACAATAATATGGGACAGAGCACTAGTTGCGAGTACTAGTCAATATAGTAGTGATCTATTAAGATCCAACCAAATTAATTTTTTATTTTTTGAAAATTTGGGAATATCAACAAATTAGATATATCTTGACATTCGTACGGTTCGATCGTCGAGTAATATATTTTAAAAAATAGAAACAATAATATGGGACACAGCACAAGTTACGAGTACTAGTCAATATAGTAGTGATCTACTAAGATCTCCAAACAAATTAATTTTTTATTTTTTGAAAATTTCGGAATATAATTAAATTAGATATATATAGACATTCGCACGGTTCGATCTTCGAGTAATAAATTTTAAAAAATAGAAACAATAATATGGGACACAACACAAGTTACGAGTACTAGTCAATATAGTAGTGATCTACTAAGATCTCCAACCAAATTAATTTTTTATTTTTTTAAAACTTGGGAATATCATTAAATTAGATATATCTTGACATTCGTACGGTTCGATCGTCGAGTAATATATATTAAAAAATAGAAACAATAATATGGGACACAGCACAAGTTACGAGTACTAGTCAATATAGTAGTGATCTACTAAGATCTCCAACCAAATTAATTTTTTATTTTTTGAAAACTTGGGAATATCATTAAATTAGATATATCTTGACATTCGTACGGTTCGATCGTCGAGTAATATATTTTAAAAAATAGAAACAATAATATGGGACACAGCACTAGTTACGAGTAATAGTCAATATAGTAGTGATCTATTAAGATCTCCAACCATATTAATTTTTTATTTTTTTAAAATTTGGGAATATCATTAAATTAGATATATCGTGACATTCGTACGGTTCGATCGTCGAGTAATATATTTTAAAAAATAGAAACAATAATATGGGACACAGCACTAGTTACGAGTAATAGTCAATATATATAGTAGTGATCTATTAAGATCTCCAACTAAATTAATTTTTTATTTTTTGAAAATTTGGGAATATCAATAAATTAGATATATCTTGACATTCGTACGGTTCGATCGTCGAGAAATATATTTTAAAAAATAGAAACAATAATATGGGACAGAGCACTAGTTACGAGTACTAGTCAATATAGTAGTGATTAACTAAGATCTCCAACCAAATTAATTTTTTATTTTTTGAAAACTTGGGAATATCATTAAATTAGATATATCTTGACATTCGTACGGTTCGATCGTCGAGAAATATAATTTAAAAAATAGAAACAATAATATGGGACAGAGCACTAGTTACGAGTACTAGTCAATATAGTAGTCATCTACTACGATAGTGATCAATATAGTAGTGATCTACTATCGATGAACCAATCGTACGGAGCTCAATTTATATCTAATTTAGTGATATTCCCAAAATGTTAAAAAATAAAAAATTAATTTGGATAGTGAAATTAATAGTCAACTATTGATTAATTTGGATAGTGAATTTAATTAGTTTGTAAAATAAATTAAAAAAATTAAATAAAAATTTTAAAAAGACCAAATTTTGAATTTAAATTCATACACAACCAAGTGGTCATAATCATTCTTTGGGTGATGAATATTACAATACTTTCACTAATTTTCCATTTTTTTACTTTTCCCCCATTTTTAACTAATTTGTAAAATAAATTAAAAAATTAAATAAAAATAGAAAAAACAAAAATTAATTTTTAAAATATTTGACTACTAGTTACTAATCTGGGAAAAATATTTGGTTTTTAAAATATTTTTTAAAATATTTTTTTTTTAATATTTTTTGATTATTTTATAAAATTTTATATTTATTTTTAATTTAAAAATAAAATAAAATAATAAACTTACGACGGATTTTGTTTTCCGTCGTAAGTTCAGTGACAAAAAACAAACTATTCCCATTGGCTACAAACAATTCACGCGGATCACACCCTTTCCACCGTTAGATTGAAACCAAGAAACATACATCCAACGGTGTATATTAAATCAAACCCCCACTTTTTTTTTACCACAAAATCAAACCCCCACATTAAATCATAACCCTCCCCATATTAAATCATAACCCTCCCCCCTCCCCCTCCCCCTCCCCCTCCCCCTCCTCCTCCCTCCTCCCTCCTCCCTCCTCCCTCTTTCCCCTTCCCCCCGCACTGTACACACATATATACATATATATTATTAATCTTCAAAAATTCATAACTTCACTTCTATTTATCACCTGCGATTTATGCATATATATTTGTGCTCCTAAAATCAAAATCTTCATTTTGATATTCATAATAACCAATTCCAAAACAATTTTTTTTTGGGCAATGTTTTGATTTTAATTCGATTTTGATGATTCAAGGTGTTTTTGATGATTATGAGCTTATTATATTATTTCTGGGTGAGCTTAGGGACGATTCCGGGATTTTGGAGGTGGTTGGTGTTCGTCGAAATTTTAGAAGATGATCGGATTTTGTTTGAACCAATTATTTTCTATATTGTATATTGGCGAATGTTTAAGTTATGATGTGTAAATGATTGTATGTTTTTTTTAGATTTATTAAAAATGGTTTTTGGTTCACCGGATTTTGGATTGTTGGCCGGAATTGATGGTCTAAATTTTCTTTTTAAATTATGGGTTAGTGTATGTGTACATAACACTACAACAAAACTGCCCATTTACGACGGCCAACTTACGACGGAAAAAAAAGCGCGCCTAATTTACGACAGAATCAAGTAAACCGTCGTAATTACTTACGACGGAAAGAAAATCCGTCGCAAGTTTATTATTTTAATAATAAATTTTCACATCAGCGAAATAAATTTAATTGTAAAATGAATTATTTTTTCTAGCGGTGAACTTACGACGAAAAATCCGTCGTAATTTCGTTTAGGGGTCAACTTACGACGGAATGTTCGTCGTAAATTCATTTATTGTAATTAAATTTAATTGTAAAATGAATTATTTTTTCTAGCGGTGAACTTACGACGGAAAATCCGTCGTAAATTCGTTTAGGGGTCAACTTACGACGGATTCCGTCGTACGTTGTCAGGCGGCAAATTCACCTTTTCATCTAAAAATAGGCGGCAGATTCAAATTTTCATTAAAAAATAAGCGGTAAATAACTTACGACGAATTCCGTCGTAAGTTACGAGTACTAGTCAATATAGTAGTGATCTACTATGATCTCCAACCAAATTAATTTTTTATTTTTTGAAAACTTGGGAATATCATTAAATTAGATATATCTTGACATTCGTACGGTTCGATCGTCGAGTAATATATTTTAAAAAATAGAAACAATAATATGGGACACAGCACTAGTTACGAGTAATAGTCAATATATATAGTAGTGATCTATTAAGATCTCCAACTAAATTAATTTTTTATTTTTTGAAAATTTGGGAATATCAATAAATTAGATATATCTTGACATTCGTACGGTTCGATCGTCGAGAAATATATTTTAAAAAATAGAAACAATAATATGGGACAGAGCAATAGAAACAATAATATGGGACAAAGCACTAGTTACGAGTACTAGTCAATATAGTAGTGATTAACTAAGATCTCCAACCAAATTAATTTTTTATTTTTTGAAAACTTGGGAATATCATTAAATTAGATATATCTTGACATTCGTACGGTTCGATCGTCGAGTAATATATTTTAAAAAATAGAAACAATTATATGGGACACAACACTAGTTACGAGTAATAGTCAATATTGTAGTGATCTATTAAGATCTCCAACCAAATTAATTTTTTATTTTTTGAAAATTTGGGAATATCAATAAATTAGATATATCTTGACATTCGTACGGTTCGATCGTCGAGAAATATATTTTAAAAAATAGAAACAATAATATGGGACAGAGCAATAGAAACAATAATATGGGACAAAGCACTAGTTACGAGTACTAGTCAATATAGTAGTGATTAACTAAGATCTCCAACCAAATTAATTTTTTATTTTTTGAAAACTTGGGAATATCATTAAATTAGATATATCTTGACATTCGTACGGTTCGATCGTCGAGTAATATATTTTAAAAAATAGAAACAATTATATGGGACACAGCACTAGTTACGAGTAATAGTCAATATTGTAGTGATCTATTAAGATCTCCAACCAAATTAATTTTTTATTTTTTGAAAATTTGGGAATATCAATAAATTAGATATATCTTGACATTCGTACGGTTCGATCGTCGAGAAATATATTTTAAAAAATAGAAACAATAATATGGGACAGAGCAATAGAAACAATAATATGGGACAAAGCACTAGTTACGAGTACTAGTCAATATAGTAGTGATTAACTAAGATCTCCAACCAAATTAATTTTTTATTTTTTGATTATTTTATAAAATTTTATATTTATTTTTAATTTAAAAAAAATAAAATAATAAACTTACGACGGATTTTGTTCTCCGTCGTAAGTTCAGTGACAAAAAACAAACTATTCCTATTGGCTACAAACAATTCACGCGGATCACACCCTTTCCACCGTTAGATTGAAACCAAGAAACATACATCCAACGGTGTATATTAAATCAAACCCCCACATTTTTTTTACCACAAAATCAAACCCCCACATTAAATAATAACCCCATATTAAATCATAACCCTCCCCATATTAAATCATAACCCTCCCCACTCCCCCCTCCCCCTCCCTGCTCCCTCCTCCCTCCTCCCTCTTTCCCCTTCCCCCCGCACTGTACACACATATATACATATATATTATTAATCTTCAAAAATTCATAACTTCACTTCTATTTATCACCTGCGATTTATGCATATATATTTGTGCTCCTAAAATCAAAATCTTCATTTTGATATTCATAATAACCAATTCCAAAACAATTTTGTTTTGGGCAATGTTTTGATTTTAATTCGATTTTGATGATTCAAGGTGTTTTTGATGATTATGAGCTTATTATATTATTGCTCGGTGAGCTTAGGGACGATTCCGGGATTTTGGAGGTGGTTGGTGTTCGTCGGAATTTTAGAAGATGATCGGATTTTGTTGGAACCAATTATTTTCTATATTGTATATTGGCGAATGTTTAAGTTATGATGTCTAAATGATTGTATGTTTTTTTTAGATTTATTAAAAATGGTTTTTGGTTCACCGGATTTTGGATTGTTGGCCGGAATTGATGGTCTAAATTTTCTTTTTAAATTATGGGTTAGTGTATGTGTACATAAGGGTGTTAAGTACTGCATATAATTTATTGGGATTTTTCTGGGCAAATTTTCGAGTCGCCGGAATATTGAGAAGTCGCCGGAATCTGGGGAAAAAATTTCTGGACTGAATTTACGACGGTTTTAAAATCCGTCGTAAATTATTCATATCCCGATTAACTTACGACGGATATTCCGTCGTAAATTAGTGATTTATTATTAAAAAAATAATTTAGTTTCTTTTATTTTTAAATGAAACTGA
The DNA here is from genome assembly GCA_030848705.1 of Heracleum sosnowskyi. NCBI lineage: Eukaryota > Viridiplantae > Streptophyta > Magnoliopsida > Apiales > Apiaceae > Heracleum > Heracleum sosnowskyi. The sequence goes on along the minus strand of CM061242.1, from coordinate 109,091,994 downwards.
TTGAACTTACGACGGAACTGGCGTCACAAGTTTAGCTATTACTTTAATACCAATGTGGGCCCCATTGGTTCAAACTTACGACGGAAATGTGAACTTACGACGGAACTGTGAACTTACGACGCAATCCGGAACTTGTGACGAAAATCGGAATTTGTGACGCAATTCTGAACTTACTACTTGAGCAAAAGCGACGGAACAATTTCGTCGTAAATGGTGGCATTTACGACGAATTCAATGCAAAAATTCCGTCGTAATTGGCCCAGTTTGTTGTAGTGTAAGGGTGTTAAGTACTGCATATAATTTATTGGGATTTTTCTGGGCAAATTTTCGAGTCGCCGGAATATTGAGAAGTCGCCGGAATCTGGGGAAAAAATTTCTGGACTGAATTTACAACGGTTTTAAAATCCGTCGTAAATTATTCATATCCCGACTAACTTACGACGGAATATCCGTCGTAAATTAGTGATTTATTATTAAAAAAATAATTTAGTTTTTTTATTTTTAAATGAAACTGATTGAACTTACGACGGAACTGGCGTCGCAAGTTTAGCTATTACTTTAATACCAATGTGGGCCCCATTGGTTCAAACTTACGACAGAAATGTTAACTTACGACGGAACTGTGAACTTACGACGCAATCCGGAACTTGTGACGAAAATCGGAATTTGTGACGCAATTCTGAACTTACTACTTGAGCAAAAGCGACGGAACAATTTCGTCGTAAATGGTGGCATTTACGACGAATTCAATGCAAAAATTCCGTCGTAATTGGCCCAGTTTGTTGTAGTGAGTGGATACAATCGAGAATGCATTTCAACTAGGGGGATGGCAACCAACCGATAGTAGAGGTGTATGAGTTCGCGTATAAGATGCAAGAGGTTGAGCACACATCCAATCAAATGAGATTCCTAGTGTTTTTCAAGTAATTCTCAAATCAATGTCCTCATCTTTATTCGTCTCATCAAAGGGTGGATTTGTGTAGAGGCCTACCGGGACACTTGCCCCACTGAAACCAAAATTATTGATTTTTTTATTAAAAATTTATGTTAAATTTTTGTATATTTTATAAAGTGCCCCCACTAAAAAAATTAAATGCCCGTACAATTGTAGTAATCATATCGTATGTGAGTGATTTCAATTAAATTTGTAGTTATATGACCAAAATTTAGGGATTAAAGTAAAACCAAATTTTTTAGCACTTAAATATCAGAAATGTAAAATACCACAAAAATTTGAGGTTGTGATATCCACATAATTAAGCTAAATATATAGTGCCCCCCATATATTTCCCCATGATAAAAGTCTTATGAATCTGCCACTGCTCTGAGCATCACTAACCATTCTTTCAATTTATTCCTTCATGAGTCTGCCGGTTGTTAGTTATCATTTACATTTTTTCTAACCCCAATAGTTCTATCCTCCGAGTAACTTCCAGCGCCCTATTTGCATAAATGTCAAAGGTCGCCAATATACGTTGTGACATTGTTTGATACACTTTTCCAATTTTTCTCTTTTGAATTTTATAATGATCTTCGACATAGTGATCACAAACAACTTTTGATACATCATTTCCGTAGTATAACATACAATTATTTTGACATACATCAATTTTTTCATACTCAAAGTTCAATTTTTTCATCAATTTCTTCATATTATAGTAAGTAAGAGGCAATGAATTGTGGTTGGGAAGAACATCGGCAAGCAATACAAGCAAAGAGTCCAATAAATTCTCGGAGCATTTTGCATATTCTTGAAATGTAACAATTTACTACTAAGTGTGATCTTTATGTACTTTTCATGAATGGGATAAAAAAGAGCTCCCAAAAAGAGCTCCCACATCGAAAACACCCTTGTAAAATTGAGAAGCACTTGAGTTTGGCAGTTCTTCAATGTTATGATTACCTCTGGTTTCTCCATCATTATTATTTGGGCCACTAGTATCTCGTAACAATGTCTCTATATCAAAAGATTGTTCCGTTGTTTTACCATGCTTTGGCCTTTACTTTCAATTTTTTCACCATGTGGATCGCGCAATTTATAAGCTCCCCAAAAACCATTGGAAATCGAGTGATATTCAACTTCATCAATTTCGAAACAATAAACATTTTAACAAGTGGTACATGGACACCTTGTTTGCAAATTATATGAATGTTTTTACACCATTCTCAGATTCATCTGTGGATGAAAGAAATTGTCCATCTATAGGTTGACTCATGGAATCCCATTAAGCGTGGACCGCTTGTGCTCATATACATTTTTGTACAAATTAATTACCCATACACATACAGAACTTTTTATTATACACATAGACACACGTTTATTACCCACACACATACACAAATATATATATATATATATATATATATATATATATATATATATATAATTGAAAAGTACAATTATTCTATTTTAAAATGTATTTTCAGTTTTTTAAAATAGTAAAAGGATAATTTTTAATTTTTTTATTAAAAATTGATCAATTTGACAGGTAAAATTGGACCAGTATTAGATTAGATTCTACTTATTTGGTGATAAAATTGGGTTTTTGACCAAGTACAACCAATCTTTATAAATATTTAAAGATATGAGTACAAGAGAAGAAATAAAAGCCAAGAGTTTTGAATTGTGATTCTTGATTTAGAAAATACTTAAACAATTAATTATTGGAATAAAATGTCAATTTTAAATGTTAGTTTTTAAAGAATTACTCATATCTTCATGAGTGCTTGTGCTGGCATGTTCATTGCATGCATTCTTCCTTTTTAAATTTTCATAAAATTTGTTCTCCATCTTTTTAAAGAATGTCATTTTTTGGAATAAAATTAATGTCAATTTTCAAAGAATTACACACACACAATAACAATCTCAATAAAAGCATAGTTTGGAAGTTCTAATATTGCTAACGGTATGAAAAGTGAAGTATTAGTATAGTCCCTATAACATATTAAGAGTTATGAATTTGTTGGTGATTTTTATGAAGATTTATAATTCTTGGTAGCAAAGAATATACTATTTTCAGACTTATAAATAAAGAAACTGTAGAGAAGAGCAAGTACTGCAAACAATGGTAGTGATAGGGCTGGTGAGCCTGTAGCAGTTTGGGAGAGACCTAGCTAGTAGTTAAAATAAAGACCGCAAACTTGTGCCATCAATGATGTGATTTCAATGGAGATCATTGATGTTATTTCAATGGAGTGTATATTTATGCTATATATATATTCAACAGTACCTATTGGGCCTTTGGAATTAATTAGGGCCGGAGAATTTGTCAGGTTATTAGTAAGCCCTTGTATATGACCGCTACAAGATTGTGTACTCTCTACACTCTTTCTCTTTTCCGGATAATTAATTGTAAGAATTATAGGACTTTTATTGTCTAGGTCTTTGAACTATTTTTTTCAATACTGCGATCCCTAAACATTTAAACTTTTCTCATTCGCATCCTTCCGTCCATATTTAACTAATGGACGTTAGTCAATGTTACGTGGCGCTAACGTGGCAATCAAAAATTCACGGATTGAAGTGAAATTTTGATATGTTAATCTACGAGTGATTACAAGAACATGGGTGGTGAAATTTTTCGATTTCGAGTTCACTAGCATACGAAAATCTACATATTTTAATAAGTTTTTTCTCCTGTTCTTGAAATTAAAGTGCATATTTTTATACGTTAGTGAACTCGAAATCAAAAAATTTCACCAACCGTGTTCTTGTAATAACTCGTAGATTAACATATCAAAATTTCACTTCAATATGTGAATTTTGATTGCCACGTCTGACTAACGTCCGTTAGTCAAATATGGACGGAAGGATGTGAATCAGAAAAGTTTAAATGTTTATGGATCACAGTATTAAAAAAAATAGTTGAAGGACCTAGACAATAAAAGGTCTATAGTTTGGGGACATTATAATTAATTATATTCTTTTAGATATTAAATAAAATCCTTTTGGAATCTTTCTAAATTATCTATGTGATCATCTAAATATTTTTATTTTAAAATTACTACCGTGTTATCTGCCGTAGATCCTCAATCCAAGTATTATAGAATAGACCAATAGGAATACACTTAGTGGGGTTTATGATCCTTGTCTAGATTTTAGATTTAATAAAGACCGTCGGATGGAGTGGCACAAAACTTAAACAACTACAATAAAAGCCATCAGATTCATATTATAGAAAGCACCCCATTAACAACCTTTAACCATCCACCTAAAACATAATCCCCCTAACTATATAAACACAATTGACCCCTCCCCATTTGTTCATTCAACTTTCATTTCTTCCCCAGGAAGGGAAAGGGATTGAGGTAATTAAGAGACTTTCTTCTCTTAATATGTTCATCGAGGAAGTACTTCTTATATATCCGTACATTTTCATGTTTTTTCTTGGGTTTCTCATCGATTTAATAATCTCTATGCTAGCTATATTCATAAAATGAATTGATTAATAACTTTTCATGTTATCTTTGTAGAAGGCGAAGGCTCGTACCAAGCAAACCGCTAGTAAGTCTATTCGAGGAAAGGTTCCGAGAAAGCAACTCAAAATAGAGGTTACATCTTTAATCCCAATAATAGCATACAATGTGATCTATCTAATGCTAAATTTTATGTGTCTTCTCCTCCGTCACACTGCTCATACACGCTCCAGCCACTAGGGTATTCAGGAAGCCACACGGATATTGTCTAGGAGCACCTGCACTTAGGTATATATTTATCAATTTATGTTATTTTTGCAATATCATTTCATAGTTCTTGCCCAATATCATTTCCTAGCCGATGGTGAATAAGAATGTACCATATATAAAATGAGGATTAAGATCTAATATCATGCCTTGATTTTTTTTTAAACAACACTATACTAATTAAATATACATATGCACACAACTCATAAATTTTATATAGTATCATGTATTATTAGGCAAAAAAACAACTCATAAATTTTTAACTTAGTGGACTAATTTGATTCTATACATTATCATGTAGTATTACTAAACAACATGCCCAACAATACTAAGATTAGAAATTATCTTAAAGCCCAACACAGGTTTAGTAGATATCCATATCTATCAAACCCTGATTTTACCTGATAACCCTAAATCTAAAGCGCCGCGTATGTCATCTTTCAGTTTGCTTGGGCCGATGAACGTGAATCAGGTTCAAATCTTTTTCACTTTCTTAGATACTACCCTATCCATGTATGATTGATTCACTCGTTCAGTTGTAGAAATAGTATGATAAATCATGTACTTATATAAGTAATTGTCACCAATTATGCTATTAATGTAAAGAAAACGTGTAAACAGAACTTGTTGAACTTGAAAATGGGATAAACACACTTTATTACTCCTTAATGAAAATGAGAATACAGAAGCCCTTTTTAAGAATAGGCCCAACAGCAACAACGTAAAACAAGCAATTACTCCTAACAAATAGCTACTAACTTATTCCACCTATGACTCCCTATAAACTCTCTAACGTTCCATGACTGAATCAAATAACCACACACATGCACAGCTGCTTACCTTATTTATATGTATTAGATTAAATCCAACACATTCCCCCTAATCTAATCATACTTAAGCAGCTTCTTGATTCCCAACAGCTCTCGCATCTTCTCGAATTTAACTGTGAACATTGGCTTGGTAAGAACATCTGCACGCTGCTCTACTGAACTGATATGCTTAATGACAATGTCTCCACGTTCTACGCATTCACGAATAAAGTGGAAACGTACGTCAATATGTTTGGACCGGCCATGAAATACAGGGTTCTTTGCTAGGTCTATAGCTGACCTGTTATCCACATACAAAGTTACTGGTTGTGCAGCTACACCAGTAATCTCACTCAACAGCTTTTGCAACCAAATTCCCTGGCATGCCGCTGCAGCTGCTGCCATAAATTCAGCTTCACACGAAGATAATGCCACACAACGTTGTTTCTGGGACACCCATGTCACGAGACTTTCACTGAGATAGAACGCCATTCCTCCTGTACTTCTACGATCATCACTATTTCCTGCAAAGTCACTGTCTGAATAACCTGATAACATATGATTACCTGTATCCTTGGAATAAATTAGCCCATAATCAATAGTTCCCTTAATGTATCGCAGCACACGCTTTACAGCCCCCAGATGCATACTAGTTGGTCGTTCCATGAAACGGCTGATCATCCCTACTGCAAACGATATATCTGGTCTTGTATGAACCAGATATCGTAGTCCCCCAATCAAACTTTTGAACATTGTAGAATCGACTGGCTTACCTGTTTCATCTTTGTGAAGTATCATCTTTGGCTCCATCGGATATTTGCTCGGATTGCAGTCAATCATGCCTGCTTTTTCAAGGAGTTTCCTGGCATACGCAGATTGCTTTAACTCAATATAATTCCTCTTCTGATCAACCTCAATACCAAGATAGTACGATAATTTTCCGAGGTCACTCATGTCGAACTCCTTGTTCATTTGCTCCTTGAATTTATTGATATTTGAAACACTTGTGCCAGTCACCAAGAGATCATCAACATACACTCCGATTATCAATGATTCATTCCCTTCTAGCTTTGTATAAACTGCATGCTCGTACGGGCACTTTGTAAAGCCTAGCTTTTCCAGAAATTTCTTCAGGCGAGCATACCATGCTCGTGGGGCTTGCCTTAGCCCGTACAATGCCTTCAATAGTTTGTATACTTTCCCTTCCTGTCCCTTTATTTCAAAGCCAGTTGGCTGCAACACATATACCTCTTCTTTTATTTCTCCATTCAGAAAGGCGGATTTTACATCCAAATGATGCACTTCCCAACCATTTGTTGCTGACAAAGCTAACAATAGGCGAACAGTCTCCAATCGTGTGACTGGAGCAAATGCTTCCTCGAAATCGACACCTTGTTTCTGCACATAACCTTTCGCTACGAGCCTCGCCTTATGCTTTATTACATCTCCATTCGTGTCTTTCTTGAGTTTAAACACCCATTTTAGCCCAATAGCCTTGTGACCCTGTGGTAGTTCTGTTAACTTCCACGTTTTGTTTCTTTCAATAGAGTCGAGTTCAGTTTCCATCGCTTTTCTCCACTCCTTTTCTTTCACAGCTTGTTCAAACGAATTCGGTTCTTCAATACTCAGCAATAACAAGTCATCAGCAAGCTCCATTTCAACTGTATCATTGTATATATCACTTAGAAGTCTGAACCTCTGTTGCTCACTCTCCACACTGCTTGGCGTGGTTGGATCAGTCACATGTGTTCCTGAAGCTGTTGAGTCCTGTGCACTTCCCAGAGACGTAGTTGCAGGAGTAGAGACATTTTCACTCCTTTGGCTCGATACAGGAGTTGCTGGTTCACTCGATGAATGTTCTCCTGACATTTGTTCACCTGAAAATTCTTCATCAGTGTTCCCATCTGAGCATTCTACTACTGTATAACGGCCAAAGTCAGGCAACTCGATTTCTTTACCCTTTTGATGGTTCCAATTCCAGAACTGATCCTCCTTGTAGACTACATCACGACTAACACACACATTTCCTTTGAGTGGATCGTACAAGCGACTAGCTTTAGTTCCAGGCTCCTTTCCTAAGTATACAACCATTTTGCTTCTGTCGTCCAATTTTTGTGTGTGCACTGATGGAATCTTCATAAACGCAATACATCCAAACAATTTTACATGCTCCAGGTCTGGTTTAACTCCTGTCCAGGCTTCATATGGAGTTTTCCCTCGTAGTATGCGTGTTGGCAGTCTATTAAGTATGTACACCGAGTGCCTAACTGCTTCACCCCACATAAACGATGGCAGATTTGCCTCTTTCAGGAAGCTGCGCGTCATGGCTGCTACCGTTCGATTTCTCCGCTCTACCACACCGTTCTGTTGTGGAGTGTAGGGTGCTGTGTAATGCCTTTGCACCCCACTATTCTCACAAAACTCTATAAATTCACCTGAACAAAACTCCCCACCTCTGTCCGTGCGAAGGATTTTGATGGTTCTGCCAGACTCATTCTCAACCAGCAGTTTAAACTTTTTAAATGCAATAAGCGCCTCACTCTTCAGTTTTAACATATACACCCACATCTTTCTACTGTAATCATCAACTAACAATAAGAAGTATTTGTTACCTGCTGGTGTTGAAGGTGCAATCGGCCCACAGATATCTGCATGAACTAATTCCAGCTTTTGCGTTGCATTGAAGTTTGTTTGAGAAGGAAACGGTTTCCTGGTCTGCTTTGCCATTAGACACCCTTCACATTTTTTCGATGGCTGCATCAACTTTGGAAGACCATATGCCATACTTTCTCTCCACATTAGGTCCATTGCCTGAAAGTTAACATGTCCGAGGCGGGCATGCCACAGCCATGTATCCTCCTCCATTTTATTCAACAAGCACAAACCATTATTTTGTTCAAGACTGATTTTATAGAGTCTGTTCTCAGACCTCTTGACCTTCATCAATAGCCTTTCTTTCTCGTCATACACCCACAGATAATCACCATCAAGTACTACTCTATTTCCGTCCTCCGATAATTGACCAAGACTAATAATATTATTACATAGGCTTGGGATAAAGTATACCTCCTTCAGAATTTTCTCTTCACCATTCTTGCACTTGAAAGCCACGACCCCTTTTCCTTCAATATTTTCGGTTGAGCCGTCTCCAAACTTCACCTGTCCTCTTACCCGTTCATCCAATTCTTTGAATTTTCCCCGTTGGCCAGTCATGTGGTTACTGGCTCCATTATCCAAATACCAAATTTGTGATTCCCTATGTCCTTCGCTGTTGGTCCGTAGTTTTGGCACCATAAGTTCCTTTTTCAACAACATCATGTTTACCTTTGGTTTTTCAATCTCAGCAATCAAGAGTGCAGGTTCATCTTCTTGAATCTGAGATAGATTTGCCTCCTTTTGGACGTCCCTTTCTCTACGAGGTCTGCGACATTCTGCTGCAAAGTGCCCATACACCTGGCAATTGAAACACCTCACCTTACTTCGGTCCCGTACTCCACGCACTCCTGTACCAGTCTTGGGTCCTTCCTTACTCCGTTTCAACCACTCCTCTCGTGTCATCAGTAATTGTCCCTCGTGGCTCTCCTTTTTCCTCCATTCCTCCTCTGTTAAGAGGAGCTTTCCTGGGCTTGTCTCTGTCTGCCCACGCACTCTCTCTTCGTGAGCCTTTAACGATCCAATGACTTCTTCGATTGACATCGTTTCCAGGTCCCCAAACTGCTCAATAGCAGACGCAATTTGGAGGAATTTTGAGGGAACCGCTCTGAGTAATTTTTTCACCACATACGCTTCTTCCATTTTCTCCCCTAACGTTCTGATATTGGTCACCAGACCATTCAGCTTAAAATAAAAATCATCCAGCTGTTCTGTTTCTTTCATAACCAGTGCTTCGAACTCTCCCTTTAGGGTTTGTGCCCGTGCCTTCTTCACCTTCTCCGCCCCAAGTGACATTGTCTTAATAGCCTCCCACGCTTCTTTTGATGTCTTCTTCTCAGCGAGAGACAATAGTAGCTCATCAGGAATTCCTTGGTAAATAATGGCCAGCGCCCGTTTGTCAACCTTGTCTTCGACTTTGTCTTTGGTTTCTTTATTTTCGATTGCCTCCCATACGCCATGAGCTTGCATAAAGACCTGCATTTTCAGAGCCCAGGTCGTATAGTTGGACTTTGTGAGCATAGGGTAACTTAAACCGAAAGAGCTTTCTTTGGGCTTTGAGTTTTCCATTCTGAGTATGACTGTTTCGTTTAATGACCAGGTTTGCTCTGATACCAGGTGTAAAGAAAACGTGTAAACAGAACTTGTTGAACTTGAAAATGGGATAAACACACTTTATTACTCCTTAATGAAAATGAGAATACAGAAGCCCTTTTTAAGAATAGGCCCAACAGCAACAACGTAAAACAAGCAATTACTCCTAACAAATAGCTACTAACTTATTCCACCTATGACTCCCTATAAACTCTCTAACGTTCCATGACTGAATCAAATAACCACACACATGCACAGCTGCTTACCTTATTTATATGTATTAGATTAAATCCAACAATTAATGCCTAAAACGAGGTAATTACATGTTTAATCACAATAAATTTAACTATCATGTTTTGGAAATATTATATATTGTAGTATGATAGCAAATCGATATAACTCACATTATTTCAATGTTTGTTTGTGTCCACTCCTCTATTTATGATCAGATTATGGTCCACTTTTAATAACTTGTTTTGTTTCTTATCTTTTTCAAATTCTGGGCAAAGCTAGAAACTTTAAGCACATGGGTATGTTAAGATCCCCATTAAAAAGATTACAAACACAATTAGTAATTAAAAGGGGACCATAATCTAATTATAAAATAAAACTGGACATGTTAAGATCCCCATTAAAAAGATTACAAACACAACAATAATTAAGTAGTGACGATAATCTAATTATAAATAGAGGAGTGGACGGAAATATACATTGAAATAATATTAGGTAGATTTGATATCATACCATCTATAATATATAAAATTTCCAAAAGATGATAGTTAAATATATTGTGATTAAACATATAATTACATCATTTAAGGTAGTAACCACATAATTGCTCATGATTAATAATGTAGGTCAAAAAAAAATAATGTAGGTATTTGGTTTATCATACTATTTTTGCCACTAAAGGAGAGAATCATATATGTATATGGTAGTATCTAAAAAGGTCAAGAAGGTTTGAACCTCATTCCTTTCATCGACCAACCTCACTGAAAGATAACATAATCTTCCATCTCCGATCAGGGTGCAGCGGACGCCACACTTTAGATTTAGGATTATTAGCTGAATTTAGGGTTTTGATAGTTATATACTAAACCGATGTTGGGCTTTAAGATGAATTCTAATCTTAATATTTTTTGGCCTGTTTTTTTAGTTATAGTACATGATACTATACCGAATCAAATTAGTCCACTAAGTTACAAATTTGTGGTTTGCTTTTCGTAAGTGTGTCACGGTAAGAGGAACCCATCTTCCATAATTTCAGCAAGTTTGCAAAATAGTAAAGGACTTACGCGATGCACTTCATCGGGAATTTGATAAGTAAGAAATCAGCCGAAGACATTACCATTTATCCACCATTAAAATGCTTCATATGTATCCGTACATTTTGAGATATGTGAAGAAGAACTTTAGGGAGGTAATAAAGTTACCCTTTCTCCTTAATTTGTTCATCCATGCAGTACTTATAAATCCATAGATTTTGAAGTTTTTTCTACGATTTCTAATCTATTTAATTATTATTATACTCATCCGAATTATATTTTGTTTTTTTTGAAATTATTACAATTTTATGTGTTGTAGATCCTCAATCCACATATTTTAAAGCAGACCAATCGGAATACACTTGGTGGGGTTTAGGATCCGAGTCTAGCTATTAGATTGAATAAAGACCGTATCGAGAAGCAAAAAACTTAAAAAACTATCGAGCTTTTGATCTTAAAACTTCCATTCCAGAACGTACGTGAAATTTTTGAAGGCATTAAGGTTAGTTTTTTCAAAATTAATTACCTAACTTCAAAAATTATTGTCTTTGTTTATCGCATGTGCTGAAATTAATTCAAATTTGCAATTGTTAGTTTGTAGTTGCCGAAAGATTCGCATTTCCGGATCCATGTTGCCCTTGCTTTGCAGGAGGCATATGAGACATACCTGGTAGGCCTGGATACCAATGTATGTGAAACCTCTGTGATTGAAAAAATGGTTATTGATTCTAAGAGGTACTAAGGTGAGGACGAGGATCATGTGAAAACGATTCACGCTATGAATATATTTGAGAATTACTTGAAAAACTCTTAGAATATCCTTTGGGGAATCTAGTTTGGCTCCATTCCAGCAGCTGTCAGGAATAGTCTAGTAGATACAATCGAGAATGCATTTCAACTAGGGGGATGGCAACCAACCGCTAGCAGAGGTGTATGAGTTCGCGTACAAGATGCAAGCGGTTGAGCACACATCCAATCAAATATTGACCATATATTATAGGGCTGGTTTGTATTAGGCTAGTGAGTTGCCTAAGCAACTATCGATTTTTGTTTTATTTATTTACTTAGTCAGTTGCTTAGGCAGCCACCAGCCAATAAAAACCAACCCCATTCTAGCCGATATTTGATTGCATGTGTGCTCAGCCTCTTGCATCTTGTACGCGAACTAATAAGCCTCTTCTAGGCGTTGATTGCCATCCCGCCAGTGAAATCCATTCTTGATAGCATCCTCTAGACTATTCTTGACAGCTGCGGGAATGGACCCAAATTAGATGCCCCAAATGAGATTCCTAGTGTTTTTCAAGTAATTCTCAAATCAATTCATGGCCAAAATATTTTTTGCATGTTCCTCGTCCTCATCTTTATTCCTCTCAGCAAAGGGTGGATTTGTGTAGAGGTCTACGGGACACGTGCCCCACTGAAACCAAAATTATTGATTTTTTTATTAAAAATTTATGTTAAAGTTTTGTATATTTTATAAAGTGCCCCCACTAAAAAAATTAAATGCCCCTACAATTGTAGTAATCATATCGTATGTGCGTGATTTCAATTAAATTTTTAGTTATATGACAAAAATTTAGGGATTAATGTGAAACCAAATTTTTAGCACTTAAATATCAGAAATGTAACATACCACAAAAAATTGAGGTTGTGATATCCAACATTTTATCTGATGACATAATTCGGCTAAATATATAGTGCCCCCATATAGTTCCTCACGATAAAAGTCTTATGAATCTGCCACTGCTCTCAGCATCACTAACCATTCTTTCAATTTATTCATTCATGAGTCTTCCGGTTGTTAGTTATCATTTACATTTCTTCTAACCCCAATAGTTCTATCCTCCGAGTAACTTCCAGCGCCCTATTTGCATAAATGTCAAAGGTCGCCAATATACGTTGTGACATTGTTTGATACATTTTTCCAATTTTTTCTTTTGAATTTTATAATGATCTTCGACATAATTATCACAAACAACTTTTGATACATCATTTCCGTAGTATAACATACAATTATTTTGACATACATCAATTTTTTCATACTCAAAGTTCAATTTGTTCATCAATTTCTTCTTACTCTTACTCTAGTAAGTAAGAGGCACTGAATTGTGTTTGGGAAGAACATCGGCAAGCAATACAAGCAAAGAGTCCAATACATTCTCGGAGCATTTTGCATATTCTTGAAATGTAACAATTTACTACTAAGTGTGATCTTTATGTACTTTTCATTACTGGGATAAAAGAGCTCCCAAAAAGAGCTCCCACATCGAAAACAGCCTTGTAAAATTGAGAAGCACTTGAGTTTGGCGGTTCTTCAATGTTATGATTACCTCTGGTTTCTCCATCATTATTATTTGGGCCACTAGTATCTCGTAACAATGTCTCTATATCAAAAGATTGTTCCGTTGTTTGACCATGTTGTGGCCTTTACTTTCAATTTTTTCACCATATGGATCGCGCAGTTTATAAGCTCCCCAAAAACCATTAGAAATCAAGTGATATTCAACTTCATCAATTTCGAAACAATAACCATTTTAACAAGTGGTACATGTTAAAATATTTAATCTTAACATGTTCAAATAAAATGTATTTGTTTTAGGAGTTGATTAGGTCTTTTAATAAAAGCGTAAGACTAGGACTTAGTAACAGTAGTTGAGAGTTGATAGGAGTTTGTGTTAAGTGGTTCCTTTATTTTAGCTACCACTACTTTCCATTTTGTATTTGTATGTTGATTTGCTCAATAATAATAACTAAGTGTTTTCCAGTTAATACATACTAGTGTGTGCGTGTGTATCTCTATGTTTTCCAATACTTGGTATCAGAGCTTGTAATCAACCTCGAAATCTTATTCAAATGGATACGAACAAAAGCAAAGAAGGGTCATTTAGTCTGAGCTATCCACTACTCACAAAAACGAATTATACAGCATGGGCGTTGAAGATGAAAGTGTTCATGCAGGTGCATGGTGTATGGGAGGCCATTGAACATAAGGATTTAGACGGTGCAGTAGATGATAAGAAAGACAAGAGAGCTTTGGCTGTTATCTATCAAGGTGTCCCTGAAGATATCTTGTTATCTATCACCGAGAAGAAGACTTCTTAGGAAGCTTGGAACGCGGTGAAGACAATGTCACTTGGAGCTGATAAGGTTAAAAAAGCGAAGATCCAAACACTGAAGTGTGAGTTTGAGGTGATGACAATGAAGGAAACCGAGCAGCTGGATGATTTCTGTTTACGACTCAACAACCTAGTCACTAATATAAGAGCCTTGGGAGAACAAGTGGAAGAAGCATATGTTGTCAAGAAGGTACTTCGAGCTGTCCCTTCCAAATTTCTGCATATTGCTTCTGCAATTGAACAATTTGGCAATGTGGATGCGATGTCTGTCGAGGAGGTGATAGGATCGCTAAAGGCTCACGAAGAAAGGGTGAAAGGCGTGGCATAGCCCAATCAAGGACAGCTGCTACTTACAGAGGACGAGTGGAGGAAACGGGAAAACAGCGAAGGAAAATTACTTCCGAGTCGAGAAGAATGGTTGAAGAAACGAGGTGGGTCTCGGGGAGTTGGAGAAAATCGTATAAGAGAGAGCAGCCGTGGAGGACGGGATAAGAGCAGAGTCCGATGCTTTAATTGCCAAGCATACGGACATTTTGCTGTAGAATGTCGACGACCACGAAGAGAAAGAGAAGTGCAAAAGGAATCCAACCTCACAGCGTTAGAAGATGAGCATGCCCTGTTGGTGGTTGAAGTGGAAGAAAAAGAAATTCAGTCGATGTTGCTGAAAGAAGACGCAGTAATCCCACAGTTAAAGCATAACAAAGAGACACAACGAAATACACAGGTTTGGTATTTGGATAATGGGGCTAGCAACCATATGACTGGTCAACGAGAAAAGTTTCGTGAACTTGATGAAAAGGTGGTTGGAAAGGTCAAATTTGGCGATGGTTCTACTATGGAGATAAAAGGAAAAGGGACGATCGTGTTTCAATGCAAGAATGGTGAAGAAAGAGTTCTTAAAGATGTATACTTCATCCCAAGTTTGTGTAACAATATAGTGAGCTTAGGCCAATTATCAGAAGCCGGGAACAAAGTAATTTTGGAAGGTGACTATTTGTGGGTTCATGAAAGTAGTGGTCGACTACTAATGAAAGTGAAAAAATCTGAGAATCGGTTGTATAAAATCAACTTAGAGGAGAGCAGACCAAGATGTATGCTGACCAAAGTCGAGGAGGATACATGGCTGTGGCACGCACGCCTCGGGCATGTGAATTTCCAGGCACTAGAGCTCATGTCAAAAGAAAATATGGCACATGGAATTCCGAAATTAACTCAGCCAAGAAAGAAATGCGAGGGGTGTATTATGTCAAAACAGTCCAGGAAGCCATTCCCATCACCTGTTGCAGCTGGCTCGAGCAAGGTACTTGAAGTCATACATGCGGATATATGCGGACCCATATCACCTACGACCCCTAGAGGTAATCGCTACTTTATCCTTTTTGTTGATGATTATAGTAAGAAGATGTGGGTCTATATGTTGAAGGAAAAGAGCAGTGCGTTTGAAACCTTCCAGAAATTTAAAGTAATGGTTGAAAAGGGCTCTAATCAAAGCATACACATTCTAAGGACGGATAGGGGAGGAGAATTCTGCTCAAAGGAATTCAATCTTTTCTGCGAAAAGGCTGGGATCGTAAGACACTACACTGCACCATACACCCCACAACAGAATGGGGTGGTTGAAAGGCGCAATCGGACAGTGGTCGCCATGACGCGAAGTATGTTAAAAGAGTTAAGTCTGCCTGCTTTCATGTGGGGAGAAGCTGTTCGCCATTCAATCTATGTACTAAATCGTGTTCCAACCCGCAGTCTAAGTGGCAAGACTCCTTACGAAGCATGGTATGGCGAAAAACCAGATTTAAAGCATCTAAGAGTATTTGGGTGCACAGCTTACATGAAGAATCCGTCGATACATACGAAGAAGTTAGATGACCGAAGCAAACTTGTAGTGTACCTCGGTAAAGAACCATGGACTAAAGGGAGTCGACTCTACGATCCTCGAACAGGAACTGTGCATGTCAGTCGAGATATAATTTTTCAAGAAAAGACGTTTTGGACTTGGGAACAAAACGACAACAGTGAGGCTATATTTCCTGGAAGTTATGTGGAGATGAGTAATGAGACAGGTATGGAGGACACACAAAATGAGATGGAACATGATCCAGTAACACCACAGTCCTCTACACAATCTTCACACTCACAGGTACAAACAAGCTCTAGCGAAGCAGCTATGGAGTCCACAGGGACTGGAACGGTTTCGTCTACAAAGAGCAGTGCACCAAGGGGATTTAGAAGTGTGAATCAGATAATGGATGAAACTGATGTGTTCGAGTTACTTGATGAATTGATGCTGCTGAAAGTTGAGGGACCAGTTACCTACAAAGAGGCAGAAAAGGAAAAGGAATGGCAGAAAGCTATGCAACTCAAGTTTGACATAATTGAGAAGAACAACACTTGGGTCTTGTCAGAATTACCACCGGGGCATAAACCGATTGGTTTAAAATGGGTGTACAAGCTTAAGAAGGATCCAGAAGGGAATATAGTAAAGCATAAAGCACGACTTGTGGCAAAGGGCTACGTACAGAGAAAGGGAATTGATTACGACGAAGTCTTTGCACCAGTCACACGCCTTGACACGGTGCGAATGTTACTAGCATTGTCAGCCAAAGAGGGATGGGTCGTGCATCACCTCGATGTTAAATCCACATTTCTGAATGGAGAACTTCAGGAGGAGGTGTACGTTTTGCAGCCTGAGGGATTCACAAAACGGGGTCAGGAACAGAAAGTGTATAGGCTTTTGAAAGCATTATACGGGCTGCGTCAGGCACCAAGAGCATGGAACGCTTGCCTGGATAAATGCCTGCGGGAACTAGGTTTTAAAAGATGTGAACATGAACA
This sequence comes from Heracleum sosnowskyi, assembly GCA_030848705.1. Classification (NCBI taxonomy): domain Eukaryota; kingdom Viridiplantae; phylum Streptophyta; class Magnoliopsida; order Apiales; family Apiaceae; genus Heracleum; species Heracleum sosnowskyi. The sequence goes on along the minus strand of CM061242.1, from coordinate 109,075,041 downwards.
AGCAGTATATACGAAAACAGAAGATGGAAATGTACTCGTAGTAGGTGTTTGTGTCGATGATCTCCTCGTTACAGGTTCGAACAAAGGGGAGATTGAACAATTTAAAGTGAAAATGAGTGAGCAGTTCGAGATGAGTGATTTGGGGTTGCTGTCCTTCTATCTGGGAATCAAAGTGAATCAAATGGGAAAATACATAACTCTGAAACAAGCTGCGTATGCGAAGAAGTTGCTTGAGAAGTCTGGGATGTCGACGTGCAACACATCGAAATTTCCAATGGAGCACAAAGCACAACTTGACAAAGACGAAGGAGGAAAGTTGGTGGATGCAACTGAGTATAGAGGTATTGTAGGTAGTTTACGCTATCTAACACATACTCGACCTGACATTTCATTTGCAGTAGGTGTGGTGAGTAGATTCATGGAAAAGCCAACTATCAAACACTTTCAGGCAGTAAAACATATTCTAAGGTATGTTAGAGGCACGGTCGATTTTGGCTTAATGTATGGGTGTGGAGATGAGAATCGAGTTTTGTTGGGCTACACAGATAGTGATCTAGCAGGCGATGTCATAGACAGACGAAGCACGGGGGGAATGTGCTTCTATTTGAACAACAGCCTGGTATCGTGGGCATCTCAAAAACAGAGAATTGTGGCTCTCTCATCCTGCGAAGCAGAGTATATGGCTGCCACAACGGCAGCCTGTCAAAGCATATGGTTACGTGGTTTATTAGAAGAAATTTCCGGACAAAAAGTTGGGCCAGTTGTGTTACATGTGGACAATAGATCAGCCATCGAGTTAATGAAGAATCCAGTTCAACATGGAAGGAGTAAGCACATCGATGTACGCTTTCACTTCATACGAGAGTGTATTGAATGAGGCAAGTTGGTGGTTAAGTTTGTGACTGCTAAAGAACAGAGAGCCGATATCTTGACAAAGGCGTTGGGAAGAGTTAAGTTTGAAGAAATGAGAGAGATGATCGGAGTAAAGAATCTGGGAACAACATCTTTGAGTCAGTGATATGGAGCTGCGGACATGGGAGACATGTTTAAGATTAGGGGGGAATGTGTTAAAATATTTAATCTTAACATGTTCAAATAAAATGTATTTGTTTTAGGAGTTGATTAGGTCTTTTAATAAAAGCGTAAGACTAGGACTTAGTAACAGTAGTTGAGAGTTGATAGGAGTTTGTGTTAAGTGGTTCCTTTATTTTAGCTACCACTACTTTCCATTTTGTATTTGTATGTTGATTTGCTCAATAATAATAACTGAGTGTTTTCCAGTTAATACATACTAGTGTGTGCCTGTGTATCTCTGTGTTTTCCAATAGTACATGGACACCTTGTTTGCAAATTATATGAATGTTTTTACACCATTCTCAGATTCATCGGTGGATGAAACAAATTGTCCATCTATACGTTGACTCATCGAATCCCATTAAGCGTGGACCGCTTGTGCTCATATACATTTTTGTACAAATTAATTACCCATACACATACAAAACTTTTTATTATACACATGGACACAATGTTTATTGCCCACACACATACACAAATATATATATATATATATAATTGAAAAGTACAATTATTCTATTTTAAAATGTATTTTCAGTTTTTTAAAATAGTAAAAGGATAATTTGTTATTTGTTTATTAAAAATTGATCAATTTGACAGGTAAAATTGGACGAGTATTAGATTAGATTCTACTTATTTGGTGATAAAATTGGGTTTTTGACCAAGTAAAACCAATCTTTTATAAATATTTAAAGATATGATTATACAAGAGAAGAAATAAAAGCCAAGAGTTTTGAATTGTGATTCTTGATTTTAGAAAATACTTAAACAATTAATTATTGGAATAAAATGTCAATTTTAAATGTTAGTTTTTAAAGAATTACCCATATCTTCATGAGTGCTTGTGCTGGCATGTTCATTGCATGCATTCTTCCTTTTTAAATTTTCATCAAATTTATTCTCCATCTTTTTAAAGAATGTCATTTTTTGGAATAAAATTAATGTCAATTTTCAAAGAATTACACACACACAATAACAATCTCAATAAAAGCATAGTTGGGAAGTTCTAATATTGCTAACAGTATGAAAAGTGAAGTATTAGTATAGTCCCTATAACATATTAAGAGTTATGAATTTGTTGGTAATTTTTATGAAGATGTATAATTCTTGGTAGCAAAGAATACACTATTTTCAGACTTATAAATAAAGAAAGTGTAGAGAAGAGCAAGTACTGCAAACATTGGTAGTGATAGGGCTGGTGAGCCTATAGCAGTTTGGGAGAGACCTAGCTAGTAGTTAAAATAAAGACCGCAAACTTGTGCCATCAATGATGTGATTTCAATGGAGATCATTGATGTTATTTCAATGGAGTGTATATTTATGCTATATATATATTCAACAGTACCTATTGGGCCTTTGGAATTAATTAGGGCCAGAGAATTTGTCAGGTTATTAGTAAGCCCTTGTATATGACCGCTACAAGATTGTGTACTCTCTACACTCTTTCTCTTTTCCGGATAATTAATTGTAAGAACTATAGGACTTTTATTGTCTAGGTCCTTGAACTATTTTTTTCAATACTGCGATCCCTAAACATTTAAACTTTTCTCATTCGCATCCTTCCGTCCATATTTAACTAATGGACGTTAGTCAATGTTACGTGGCGCTAACGTGGCAATCAAAAATTCACGGATTGAAGTGAAATTTTGATATGTTAATCTACGAGTGATTACAAGAACATGGGTGGTGAAATTTTTCGATTTCGAGTTCACTAGCATACGAAAATCTACATATTTTAATAAGTTTTTTCTCCCGTTCTTGAAATTAAAGTGCATATTTTTATACGTTAGTGAACTCGAAATCAAAAAATTTCACCAACCGTGTTCTTGTAATAACTCATAGATTAACATATCAAAATTTCACTTCAATATGTGAATTTTGATTGCCACGTCTGACGCGTTAGTCAAATATGGACGGAAGGATGTGAATCAGAAAAGTTTAAATGTTTATGGATCACAGTATTAAAAAAAATAGTTGAAGGACCTAGACAATAAAAGGTCTATAGTTTGGGGACATTATAATTAATTATATTCTTTTAGATATTAAATAAAATCCTTTTGGAATCTTTCTAAATTATCTATGTGATCATCTAAATATTTTTATTTTAAAATTACTACCGTGTTATCTGCCGTAGATCCTCAATCCAAGTATTATAGAATAGACCAATAGGAATACACTTAGTGGGGTTTATGATCCTTGTCTAGATTTTAGATTTAATAAAGACCGTCGGATGGAGTGGCACAAAACTTAAACAACTACAATAAAAGCCATCAGATTCATATTATAGAAAGCACCCCATTAACAACCTTTAACCATCCACCTAAAACATAATCCCCCTAACTATATAAACACAATTGACCCCTCCCCATTTGTTCATTCAACTTTCATTTCTTCCCCAGGAAGGGAAAGGGATTGAGGTAATTAAGAGACTTTCTTCTCTTAATATGTTCATCGAGGAAGTACTTCTTATATATCCGTACATTTTCATGTTTTTTCTTGGGTTTCTCATCGATTTAATAATCTCTATGCTAGCTATATTCATAAAATGAATTGATTAATAACTTTTCGTGTTATCTTTGTAGAAGGCGAAGGCTCGTACCAAGCAAACCGCTAGTAAGTCTATTCGAGGAAAGGTTCCGAGAAAGCAACTCAAAATAGAGGTTACATCTTTAATCCCAATAATAGCATACAATGTGATCTATCTAATGCTAAATTTTATGTGTCTTCTCCTCCGTCACACTGCTCATACACGCTCCAGCCACTAGGGTATTCAGGAAGCCACACGGATATTGTCTAGGAGCACCTGCACTTAGGTATATATTTATCAATTTATGTTATTTTTGCAATATCATTTCATAGTTCTTGCCCAATATCATTTCCTAGCCGATGGTGAATAAGAATGTACCATATATAAAATGAGGATTAAGATCTAATATCATGCCTTGATTTTTTTTTAAACAACACTATACTAATTAAATATACATATGCACAGAACTCATAAATTTTATATAGTATCATGTATTATTAGGCAAAAAAACAACTCATAAATTTTTAACTTAGTGGACTAATTTGATTCTATACATTATCATGTAGTATTACTAAACAACATGCCCAACAATACTAAGATTAGAAATCATCTTAAAGCCCAACACAGGTTTAGTAGATATCCATATCTATCAAACCCTGATTTTACCTGATAACCCTAAATCTAAAGCGCCGCGTATGTCATCTTTCAGTTTGCTTGGGCCGATGAACGTGAATCAGGTTCAAATCTTTTTCACTTTCTTAGATACTACCCTATCCATATATGATTGATTCACTCATTCAGTTGTAGAAATAGTATCATAAATCATGTACTTATATAAGTAATTGTCACCAATCATGCTATTAATGCCTAAAACTAGGTAATTACATGTTTAATCACAATAAATTTAACTATCATATTTTGGAAATATTATATATTGTAGTATGATAGCAAATCGATATAACTCACATTATTTCAATGTTTGTTTGTGTCCACTCCTCTATTTATGATCAGATTATGGTCCACTTTTAATAACTTGTTTTGTTTCTTATCTTTTTCAAATTCTAGGCAAAGCTAGAAACTTTAAGCACATGGGTATGTTAAGATCCCCATTAAAAAGATTACAAACACAATTAGTAATTAAAAGGGGACCATAATCTAATTATAAAATAAAACTGGACATGTTAAGATCCCCATTCAAAAGATTACAAACACAATTAGTAATTAAAATGCTTCATATGTATCCGTACATTTTGAGATATGTGAAGAAGAACTTTAGGGAGGTAATAAAGTTACCCTTTCTCGTTAATTTGTTCATCCATGCAGTACTTATAAATCCGTAGATTTTGAAGTTTTTTCTACGATTTATAATCAATTTAATTATTATTATACTCATCCGAATTATATTTTGTTTTTTTGAAATTATTACAATTTTATGTGTTGTAGATCCTCAATCCACATATTTTAAAGCAGACCAATCGGAATACACTTGGTGGGGTTTAGGATCCGAGTCTAGCTATTAGATTGAATAAAGACCGTATCGAGAAGCAAAAAACTTAAAAAACTATCGAGCTTTTGATCTTAAAACTTCCATTCCAGAACGTACGTGAAATTGTTCAAGGCATTAAGGTTAGTTTTTTTAAAATTAATTACCCAACTTCAAAAATTATTGTCTTCGGTTATCGCATGTGCTGAAATTAATTCAAATTTGCAATTGTTAGTTTGTAGTTGCCGAAAGATTCGCATTTCCGGATCCATGTTGCCCTTGCTTTGCAGGAGGCATATGAGAAATACCTTGTAGGCCTCGATACCAATGTATGTGAAACCTATGCGATTGAAAGAATGGTTATTGATTCTAAAAGGTACTAAGGTGATGACGAGGATCATGTGAAAATGATTCAGGCTATGAATACATTTGAGAATTACTTGAAAAACACTAGGAATCTCATTTGGGGAATCTAGTTTGGCTCCATTCCAGCAGCTGTCAGGAATAGTCTAGTGGATACAATCGAGAATGCATTTCAACTAGGGGGATGGCAACCAACCGATAGCAGAGGTGTATGAGTTCGCGTATAAGATGCAAGAGGTTGAGCACACATCCAATCAAATGAGATTCCTAGTGTTTTTCAAGTAATTCTCAAATCAATGTCCTCATCTTTATTCGTCTCATCAAAGGGTGGATTTGTGTAGAGGCCTACCGGGACACTTGCCCCACTGAAACCAAAATTATTGATTTTTTTATTAAAAATTTATGTTAAATTTTTGTATATTTTATAAAGTGCCCCCACTAAAAAAATTAAATGCCCGTACAATTGTAGTAATCATATCGTATGTGAGTGATTTCAATTAAATTTGTAGTTATATGACCAAAATTTAGGGATTAAAGTAAACCAAATTTTTTAGCACTTAAATATCAGAAATGTAAAATACCACAAAAATTTGAGGTTGTGATATCCACATAATTAAGCTAAATATATAGTGCCCCCCATATATTTCCCCATGATAAAAGTCTTATGAATGTGCCACTGCTCTCAGCATCACTAACCATTCTTTCAATTTATTCCTTCATGAGTCTGCCGGTTGTTAGTTATCATTTACATTTTTTCTAACCCCAATAGTTCTATCCTCCGAGTAACTTCCAGCGCCCTATTTGCATAAATGTCAAAGGTCGCCAATATACGTTGTGACATTGTTTGATACACTTTTCCAATTTTTCTCTTTTGAATTTTATAATGATCTTCGACATAGTGATCACAAACAACTTTTGATACATCATTTCCGTAGTATAACATACAATTATTTTGACATACATCAATTTTTTCATACTCAAAGGTCAATTTTTTCATCAATTTCTTCATATTATAGTAAGTAAGAGGCAATGAATTGTGGTTGGGAAGAACATCGGCAAGCAATACAAGCAAAGAGTCCAATAAATTCTCGGAGCATTTTGCATATTCTTGAAATGTAACAATTTACTACTAAGTGTGATCTTTATGTACTTTTCATGAATGGGATAAAAAAGAGCTCCCAAAAAGAGCTCCCACATCGAAAACACCCTTGTAAAATTGAGAAGCACTTGAGTTTGGCAGTTCTTCAATGTTATGATTACCTCTGGTTTCTCCATCATTATTATTTGGGCCACTAGTATCTCGTAACAATGTCTCTATATCAAAAGATTGTTCCGTTGTTTTACCATGCTTTGGCCTTTACTTTCAATTTTTTCACCATGTGGATCGCGCAATTTATAAGCTCCCCAAAAACCATTGGAAATCGAGTGATATTCAACTTCATCAATTTCGAAACAATAAACATTTTAACAAGTGGTACATGGACACCTTGTTTGCAAATTATATGAATGTTTTTACACCATTCTCAGATTCATCTGTGGATGAAAGAAATTGTCCATCTATAGGTTGACTCATGGAATCCCATTAAGCGTGGACCGCTTGTGCTCATATACATTTTTGTACAAATTAATTACCCATACACATACAGAACTTTTTATTATACACATGGACACACGTTTATTACCCACACACATACACAAATATATATATATATATATATATATATATATATATATAATTGAAAAGTACAATTATTCTATTTTAAAATGTATTTTCAGTTTTTTAAAATAGTAAAAGGATAATTTTTAATTTTTTTATTAAAAATTGATCAATTTGAATGGTAAAATTGGACCAGTATTAGATTAGATTCTACTTATTTGGTGATAAAATTGGGTTTTTGACCAAGTACAACCAATCTTTATAAATATTTAAAGATATGAGTACAAGAGAAGAAATAAAAGCCAAGAGTTTTGAATTGTGATTCTTGATTTAGAAAATACTTAAACAATTAATTATTGGAATAAAATGTCAATTTTAAATGTTAGTTTTTAAAGAATTACCCATATCTTCATGAGTGCTTGTGCTGGCATGTTCATTGCATGCATTCTTCCTTTTTAAATTTTCATAAAATTTGTTCTCCATCTTTTTAAAAAATGTCATTTTTTGGAATAAAATTAATGTCAATTTTCAAAGAATTACACACACACAATAACAATCTCAATAAAAGCATAGTTTGGAAGTTCTAATATTGCTAACGGTATGAAAAGTGAAGTATTAGTATAGTCCCTATAACATATTAAGAGTTATGAATTTGTTGGTGATTTTTATGAAGATTTATAATTCTTGGTAGCAAAGAATATACTATTTTCAGACTTATAAATAAAGAAACTGTAGAGAAGAGCAAGTACTGCAAACAATGGTAGTGATAGGGCTGGTGAGCCTGTAGCAGTTTGGGAGAGACCTAGCTAGTAGTTAAAATAAAGACCGCAAACTTGTGCCATCAATGATGTGATTTCAATGGAGATCATTGATGTTATTTCAATGGAGTGTATATTTATGCTATATATATATTCAACAGTACCTATTGGGCCTTTGGAATTAATTAGGGCCGGAGAATTTGTCAGGTTATTAGTAAGCCCTTGTATATGACCGCTACAAGATTGTGTACTCTCTACACTCTTTCTCTTTTCCGGATAATTAATTGTAAGAATTATAGGACTTTTATTGTCTAGGTCTTTGAACTATTTTTTTCAATACTGCGATCCCTAAACATTTAAACTTTTCTCATTCGCATCCTTCCGTCCATATTTAACTAATGGACGTTAGTCAATGTTACGTGGCGCTAACGTGGCAATCAAAAATTCACGGATTGAAGTGAAATTTTGATATGTTAATCTACGAGTGATTACAAGAACATGGGTGGTGAAATTTTTCGATTTCGAGTTCACTAGCATACGAAAATCTACATATTTTAATAAGTTTTTTCTCCTGTTCTTGAAATTAAAGTGCATATTTTTATACGTTAGTGAACTCGAAATCAAAAATTTTTACCAACCGTGTTCTTGTAATAACTCGTAGATTAACATATCAAAATTTCACTTCAATATGTGAATTTTGATTGCCACGTCTGACTAACGTCCGTTAGTCAAATATGGACGGAAGGATGTGAATCAGAAAAGTTTAAATGTTTATGGATCACAGTATTAAAAAAAATAGTTGAAGGACCTAGACAATAAAAGGTCTATAGTTTGGGGACATTATAATTAATTATATTCTTTTAGATATTAAATAAAATCCTTTTGGAATCTTTCTAAATTATCTATGTGATCATCTAAATATTTTTATTTTAAAATTACTACCGTGTTATCTGCCGTAGATCCTCAATCCAAGTATTATAGAATAGACCAATAGGAATACACTTAGTGGGGTTTATGATCCTTGTCTAGATTTTAGATTTAATAAAGACCGTCGGATGGAGTGGCACAAAACTTAAACAACTACAATAAAAGCCATCAGATTCATATTATAGAAAGCACCCCATTAACAACCTTTAACCATCCACCTAAAACATAATCCCCCTAACTATATAAACACAATTGACCCCTCCCCATTTGTTCATTCAACTTTCATTTCTTCCCCAGGAAGGGAAAGGGATTGAGGTAATTAAGAGACTTTCTTCTCTTAATATGTTCATCGAGGAAGTACTTCTTATATATCCGTACATTTTCATGTTTTTTCTTGGGTTTCTCATCGATTTAATAATCTCTATGCTAGCTATATTCATAAAATGAATTGATTAATAACTTTTCGTGTTATCTTTGTAGAAGGCGAAGGCTCGTACCAAGCAAACCGCTAGTAAGTCTATTCGAGGAAAGGTTCCGAGAAAGCAACTCAAAATAGAGGTTACATCTTTAATCCCAATAATAGCATACAATGTGATCTATCTAATGCTAAATTTTATGTGTCTTCTCCTCCGTCACACTGCTCATACACGCTCCAGCCACTAGGGTATTCAGGAAGCCACACGGATATTGTCTAGGAGCACCTGCACTTAGGTATATATTTATCAATTTATGTTATTTTTGCAATATCATTTCATAGTTCTTGCGCAATATCATTTCCTAGCCGATGGTGAATAAGAATGTACCATATATAAAATGAGGATTAAGATCTAATATCATGCCTTGATTTTTTTTTAAACAACACTATACTAATTAAATATACATATGCACACAACTCATAAATTTTATATAGTATCATGTATTATTAGGCAAAAAAACAACTCATAAATTTTTAACTTAGTGGACTAATTTGATTCTATACATTATCATGTAGTATTACTAAACAACATGCCCAACAATACTAAGATTAGAAATTATCTTAAAGCCCAACACAGGTTTAGTAGATATCCATATCTATCAAACCCTGATTTTACCTGATAACCCTAAATCTAAAGCGCCGCGTATGTCATCTTTCAGTTTGCTTGGGCCGATGAACGTGAATCAGGTTCAAATCTTTTTCACTTTCTTAGATACTACCCTATCCATATATGATTGATTCACTCATTCAGTTGTAGAAATAGTATCATAAATCATGTACTTATATAAGTAATTGTCACCAATCATGCTATTAATGCCTAAAACTAGGTAATTACATGTTTAATCACAATAAATTTAACTATCATATTTTGGAAATATTATATATTGTAGTATGATAGCAAATCGATATAACTCACATTATTTCAATGTTTGTTTGTGTCCACTCCTCTATTTATGATCAGATTATGGTCCACTTTTAATAACTTGTTTTGTTTCTTATCTTTTTCAAATTCTAGGCAAAGCTAGAAACTTTAAGCACATGGGTATGTTAAGATCCCCATTAAAAAGATTACAAACACAATTAGTAATTAAAAGGGGACCATAATCTAATTATAAAATAAAACTGGACATGTTAAGATCCCCATTCAAAAGATTACAAACACAACAGTAATTAAGTAGTGACGATAATCTAATTATAAATAGAGAAGTGGGCGGAAATATACATTGAAATAATATTAGGTAGATTTGATATCATACCATCTATAATATATAAAATTTCCAAAAGATGATAGTTAAATATATTGTGATTAAACATATAATTACATCATTTAAGGTAGTAATCCCATAATTGCTCTCAAAAAAAAATGTAGGTATTTGGTTTATCATACTATTTTTGCGACTAAAGGAGAGAATCATATATGTATAGGGTAGTATCTAAAAAGGTCAAGAAGGTTTGAACCTCATTCCTTTCATCGACCAACCTCACTGAAAGATAACATAAGCTTCCATCTCCGCGGACGCCACACTTTAGATTTAGGATTATTAGCTGAATTTAGGGTTTTGATAGTTATATACTAAACCGATGTTGGGCTTAAAGATGAATTCTAATCTTAATATTTTTTGGCGTGTTTTTTTTAGTTATAGTACATGATAGTATACCGAATCAAATTAGTCCACTAAGTTACAAATTTGTGGTTTGCTTTTCGTAAGTGTGTCACCGTAAGAGGAACTCATCTTCCAAAATTTCAGCAAGTTTGAAAAATAGTAAAGGACTTACGCGATGCACTTCATCGGGAATTTGATAAGTAAGAAATCAGCCGGAGACATTACCATTTATCCACCATTAAAATGCTTCATATGTATCGGTACATTTTGAGATATGTGAAGAAGAACTTTAGGGAGGTAATAAAGTTACCCTTTCTCCTTAATTTGTTCATCCATGCAGTACTTATAAATCCGTAGATTTTGAAGTTTTTTCTACGATTTCTAATCTATTTAATTATTATTATACTCATCCGAATTATATTTTGTTTTTTTGAAATTATTACAATTTTATGTGTTGTAGATCCTCAATCCACATATTTTAAAGCAGACCAATCGGAATACACTTGGTGGGGTTTAGGATCCGAGTCTAGCTATTAGATTGAATAAAGACCGTATCGAGAAGCAAAAAACTTAAAAAACTATCGAGCTTTTGATCTTAAAACTTCCATTCCAGAACGTACGTGAAATTGTTCAAGGCATTAAGGTTAGTTTTTTCAAAATTAATCACCCAACTTCAAAAATTATTGTCTTTGTTTATCGCATGTGCTGAAATTAATTCAAATTTGCCATTGTTAGTTTGTAGTTGCCGAAATATTCGCATTTCCGGATCCATGTTGCCCTTGCTTTGCACGAGGCATATGAGACATACCTGGTAGGCCTGGATACCAATGTATGTGAAACCTATGCGATTGAAAGAATGGTTATTGATTCTAAGAGGTACTAAGGTGAGGACGAGAATCATGTGAAAACGATTCAGGCTATGAATACATTTGAGAATTACTTGAAAAACACTAGGAATCTCATTTGGGGAATCTAGTTTGGGTCCATTCCAGCAGCTGTCAAAAATAGTCTAGTGGATACAATCGAGAATGCATTTCAACAAGGGGGATGACAACCAACCGATAGCAGAGGTGTATGAGTTCGCGTACAAGATGCAAGAGGTTGAGCACACATCCAATCTAATATTGACCATATATTATAGGGCTGGTTTGTATTAGGTTAGTGAGTTGCCTAAGCAACTATCGATTTTTGTTATATTTATTTACTTAGTCAGTTGCTTAGGCAGCCACCAGACAATAAAAACCAACCCCATTCTAGCCAACATTTGATTGCATGTGTGCTCAGCCTCTTGCATCTTGTAGGCGAACTAATAAGCCTCTTCTAGGCGTTGATTGCCATCCCGCCAGTGAAATCCATTCTTGATAGCATCCTCTCGACTATTCTTGACAGCTGCTGGAATGGACCCAAATTAGATGCCCCAAATGAGATTCCTAGTGTTTTTCAAGTAATTCTCAAATCAATTCATGGCCAGAATCTTTTTTCATGCTCCTCGTCCTCATCTTTATTCCTCTCAGCAAAGTGTGGATTTTTGTAGAGGCCTACGGGACACCTACCCCACTGAAACCAAAATTATTGATTTTTTATTAAACAATTATGTTAAAGTTTTGTATATTTTATAAAGTTCCCCCACTAAAAAAATTAAATGCCCCTACAATTGTAGTAATCATATCGTATGTGAGTGATTTCAATTAAATTTGTAGTTATATGACCAAAATTTAGGGATTAAATTAAAACCAAATTTTTAGCACTTAAATATCAGAAATGTAAAATACCACAAAAATTTGAGGTTGTGATATCCAGCTTTTTATCTGATGACATAATTCAGCTAAATATATAGTGCCCCCATATAGTTCCCCACGATAAAAGTCTTATGAATGTGCCACTGCTCTCAGCATCACTAACCATTCTTTCAATTTATTCCTTCATGAGTCTTCTGGTCGTTAGTTATCATTTACATTTTTTCTAACCCCAATAGTTCTATCCTCCGAGTAACTTCGAGCGCCCTATTTGCATAAATGTCAAAGGTCGCCAATATACGTTGTGACATTGTTTGATACACTTTTCCAATTTTTTTCTTTTGAATTTTATAATGATCTTCGACATAGTTATCACACACAACTTTTGATACATCATTTCCGTAGTATAACATACAATTATTTTGACATACATCAATTTTTTCATACTCAAAGTTCAATTTTTTCATCAATTTCTTCATACTATAGTAAGTAAGAGGCAATGAATTGTGTTTGGGAAGAACATCGGCAAGCAATACAAGCAAAGAGTGCAATACATTCTCGGAGCATTTTGCATATTCTTGAAATGTAACAATTTACTACTAAGTGTGATCTTTATGTACTTTTCATTACTGGGATAAAAAAGAGCTCCCAAAAAGAGCTTCCACATCGAAAACACCCTTGTAAAATTGAGAAGCACTTGAGTTTGGGGGTTCTTCAATGTTATGATTACCTTTGGTTTCTCCATCATTATTATTTGGGCCACTAGTATCTCTTAACAATGTCTCTATATCAAAAGATTGTTCCGTTGTTTGACCATGCTTTGGCCTTTACTTTCAATTTTTTCACCATGTGGATGGCTCAGTTTATAAGCTCCCCAAAAACCATTGGAAATCAAGTGATATTCAACTTCATCAATTTCGAAACAATAACCATTTTAACAAGTGGTACATGGACACCTTGTTTGCAAATTATATGAATGTTTTTACACCATTCTCAGATTCATCCGTGGATGAAACAAATTGTCCATCTATACGTTGACTCATCGAATCCCATTAAGCGTGGACCGCTAGTGCTCATATACATTTTTGTACAAATTAATTACCCATACACATACAGAACTTTTTATTATACACATGGACATATATATATATATATATATATATATATATATATATAATTGAAAAGTACAATTATTCTGTTTTAAAATGTATTTTTAGTTTTTTAAAATAGTAAAAGGATAATTTTTAATTTTTTTATTAAAAATTGATCAATTTGATAGGTAAAATTGGACCACTATTAGATTAGATTCTACTTATTTGGTGATAAAATTGGGTTTTTGACCACGTCTGACTAACGTCCGTTAGTCAAATATGGACGGAAGGATGTGAATAAGAAAAGTTTAAATGTTTATGGATCACCGTATTAAAAAAAATAGTTGAAGGACCTAGACAATAAAAGGTCTATAGTTTGGGGACATTATAATTAATTACATTCTTTTAGATATTAAATAAAATCCTTTTGGAATCTTTCTAAATTATCTATGTGATCATCTAAATATTTTTATTTTAAAATTACTACCGTGTTATCTGCCGTAGATCCTCAATCCAAGTATTATAGAATAGACCAATAGGAATACACTTAGTGGGGTTTATGATCCTTGTCTAGCTTTTAGATTTAATAAAGACGGTCGGATGGAGTGGCACAAAACTTAAACAACTACAATAAAAGCCGTCAGATTCATATTATAGAAAGCACCCCATTAACAACCTTTAACCATCCTGCTAAAACATAATCCCCCTACCTATATAGACACAATTGACCCCTCCCCGGTTGTTCATTCAACTTTCGTTTCTTCCCCAGGAAGGGAAAGGGATTGAGGTAATTAAGTGACTTTCTTCTCTTAATATGTTCATCCAGGAAGTAATTCTTATATATCCGTACATTTTCATGTTTTTTCTTGGGTTTCTCATCGATTTAATAATCTCTATGCTAGCTATATTCATAAAATGAATTGATTAATAACTTTTCGTGTTATCTTTGTAGAAGGCTGTACCAAGCAAACCGCTAGTAAGTCTATTCGAGGAAAGGTTCCGAGAAAGCAACTCAAAATAAAGGTTACATTTTTAATGCCAATAATAGCATACAATGTGATCTATCTAATGCTTAATTTTATGTGTCTTCTCCTCCGTCACACTGCTCATACACGCTCCAACCACTAGGGATTCAGGAAGCCACACGCATATTGTCTAGGAACATCTGCACTTAGGTATATATTTATCAATTTATGTTATTTTTGCAATATCATTTCATAGTTCTTGCCCAATATCATTTCCTAGCCGATGGTGAATAAGAATGTACCATATATAAAATGAGGATTAAGATCTAATATCATGCCTTGATTTTTTTTAAACAACACTATACTAATTAAATATACATATGCACACAACTCATAAATTTTATATAGTATTATGTATTATTAGGCAAAAAAAACTCATAAATTTTTAACTTAGTGGACTAATTTGATTCTATACATTATCATGTATTATTACTAAACAACATGCCCAACAATACTAAGATTAGAAATCATCTTAAAGCCCAACACAGGTTTAGTATATATCCATATCTATCAAACCCTGATTTTAACTCATAACCCTAAATCTAAAGCGCGGCGTTGGCTGCACCTGATCCGAATACACTACAAGAAATTATGGGCAATTTCGACCTCCCAAATCGGACCGTGGCTAAATTCAACCGTTTGTGGTCGAATTTATGGACTGCGGCTAAATTCAACCGTTTCTGGTCGAAAATAAAAATGGTCGAATTTGGTCGGTCGAATTTACTACTAAATTCGACTGATTTTTTTTTATTGGTCGAATTTAATCCTAAATTCGACCGATTTTTTTTGTCTGGTCGAAAATAAAATTCCCCCAAAAAAGGAGGGAAAAGTCCTGCCAAAATATTAAATTTTGAAAACTAAATTCGACCTAATTCGGTCGAATTTAAAATTAAACTTGGCGGTAATTTTGCCGCCTATATTTTTTCAATTTCGGTAAAAAATGGGAAATTTCCCAAACTATTCAAATATATTTTCAACCGAATTTAGTCTAATTTAATAAATGTGACCGAATTCGGTTGAATTTATTTTTTTCAGAATTTTTTAAATATGTTATTAATTTTATAAATGTTTGTACACATCATGAAAAATAATTAAAAATACAAGGATACCATTCACTACATGTAAAAATTTAGTTAGTACAAAATTTTTTTTATATATGATTAGAAAATGTTGAACTTTCATTTTTTGATATTTTTAGAAAAATTAAATAAAATATCTAATTGTTGTTAAAAAATAAAACAAATATGAAAGTATTTTGATGACATATTACATTCAATAAAATAAATTTGAATAAATAATAGTCGGTAGAAAAAAAAAATCTTCATAGCTCTGTACATCGTCATAGTTGAGTAGAATATGGGGGGTTTAGGGTTTAGATTTAGGGGTTGGGCTAGGGTTAGAGTTTTTATTTTATTTAAAAATTATTTTGATTAATCCAACCGTACGGATGTGAAGATTATCAAAAAAATATAGTGTGTGCAAAAAATTAATTAATTTAAATATTAATATCTTAAATATTTTAACAAATATATATGTCACCTACACTAAATTTGACCACAAACCCTAGTTGGTTGAATTTAAGCTTTAGTTCGACTGATATCGGTCGAATTTAGCTAAATTCAACCGATATCAGTCGAATTTACCCGTGTTCTGTTTTCGACCAAATTTGGTTGAATTTAGTAAAATTCAGAATAAACCAATTTATTCATGCCACGTGTCACGCTTGTAGTGGCCGAAAAACAAGGACATGGATTGCTCTTTTACATTCAATCTAGACCATTCATTTGTTTCCTAAGATATTCCATCCTAACCATTAATTCAATTACATTCATCTTTTTCTCTCTTGTATATTTCATCCATTCATATTCTTTCATAAACATTCTTCTATACTCCTACTCCATTCTTCTTCTCTTACAAACATACATATACTCCTACTCCATTCTTCTTCTCTAATAAACATACATATCAATTTATATACATAAATACTAACACATGTTTCATACATTTCAAACAATATATTTAGGATTAGTTCATTTTCGGTAACTTAAAAGCGAAATAACACAAGTCATTATAATTATACACACACTAAGTTATTTTTTTTTTAATTTTTTCACATTTGGATATTATTGGGGTAAAGTAATTTTTATAGTGTTTGATTTTTAATTATGTGTATCAAAAGAATGAAAAATTATTGCATTTTTAGACCAACATTATTTATGTATATTATTTAGGATTAGTAGAAAAAATAACTATTATATCCATTATTATTTAATGTAATCATCCTTCTTGATATGTAGAAACTAGTGAAAAATTGTAGATTTTTTTTGCATTTCTTGGGCAGCAGATTCTGCTGTTTTTTTTTTAAACTGGTGTTTGTTAAATTCGACCGAATTTGGTCGAATTTAAAAAATAATTTGGACTGTATTCGGTCGAATTTAGCATACTAAATTCGGCCATATTTGGTCGAATTAAATTCAGTTTAGGCGCCAAAATTCGAAAATTCAAATTTTTTACCAAAATTTCAAAATTTCAAAATTTCAAAATTTTGAAATATTTGGTTGAATTTAGTGGGTCGAATTTATATGGTCGAAAATAGACGGCCGAAATTAGCCAATTTCGACCGTTTTGAGCAATTTCGACCAAGCTAAAAACGACCTTCTTATTTTTGGTCGAAATTAGTTAAATTCGACCGTTTGCGGTGGAAATTAGCTAATTTCCACCGTTTTTCTATGGTCGAAATTAGCCGATTTTTTTGTAGTGATAGGAAGCTTATGTCATCTTTCAGTTTGCTTGGGCCGATGAACGTGAATCAGGTTCAAATCTTTTTCACTTTCTTAGATACTACCCTATCCATGTATGATTGATTCACTCGTTCAGTTGTAGAAATAGTATGATAAATCATGTACTTATATAAGTAATTGTCACCAATTATGCTATTAATGCCTAAAACGAGGTAATTACATGTTTAATCACAATAAATTTAACTATCATGTTTTGGAAATATTATATATTGTAGTATGATAGCAAATCGATATAACTCACATTATTTCAATGTTTGTTTGTGTCCACTCCTCTATTTATGATCAGATTATGGTCCACTTTTAATAACTTGTTTTGTTTCTTATCTTTTTCAAATTCTGGGCAAAGCTAGAAACTTTAAGCACATGGGTATGTTAAGATCCCCATTAAAAAGATTACAAACACAAATAGTAATTAAAAGGGGACCATAATCTAATTAGAAAATAAAACTGGACATGTTAAGATCCCCATTAAAAAGATTACAAACACAACAATAATTAAGTAGTGACGATAATCTAATTATAAATAGAGGAGTGGACGGAAATATACATTGAAATAATATTAGGTAGATTTGATATCATACCATCTATAATATATAAAATTTCCAAAAGATGATAGTTAAATATATTGTGATTAAACATATAATTACATCATTTAAGGTAGTAACCACATAATTGCTCATGATTAATAATGTAGGTCAAAAAAAAATAATGTAGGTATTTGGTTTATCATACTATTTTTGCCACTAAAGGAGAGAATCATATATGTATATGGTAGTATCTAAAAAGGTCAAGAAGGTTTGAACCTCATTCCTTTCATCGACCAACCTCACTGAAAGATAACATAATCTTCCATCTCCGATCAGGGTGCAGCGGACGCCACACTTTAGATTTAGGATTATTAGCTGAATTTAGGGTTTTGATAGTTATATACTAAACCGATGTTGGGCTTTAAGATGAATTCTAATCTTAATATTTTTTGGCCTGTTTTTTTAGTTATAGTACATGATACTATACCGAATCAAATTAGTCCACTAAGTTACAAATTTGTGGTTTGCTTTTCGTAAGTGTGTCACGGTAAGAGGAACCCATCTTCCATAATTTCAGCAAGTTTGCAAAATAGTAAAGGACTTACGGGATGCACTTCATCGGGAATTTGATAAGTAAGAAATCAGCCGAAGACATTACCATTTATCCACCATTAAAATGCTTCATATGTATCCGTACATTTTGAGATATGTGAAGAAGAACTTTAGGGAGGTAATAAAGTTACCCTTTCTTCTTAATTTGTTCATCCATGCAGTACTTATAAATCCGTAGATTTTGAAGTTTTTTCTACGATTTCTAATCTATTTAATTATTATTATACTCATCCGAATTATATTTTGTTTTTTTTGAAATTATTACAATTTTATGTGTTGTAGATCCTCAATCCACATATTTTAAAGCAGACCAATCGAAATACACTTGGTGGGGTTTAGGATCCGAGTCTAGCTATTAGATTGAATAAAGACCGTATCGAGAAGCAAAAAACTTAAAAAACTATCGAGCTTTTGATCTTAAAACTTCCATTCCAGAACGTACGTGAAATTTTTGAAGGCATTAAGGTTAGTTTTTTCAAAATTAATTACCTAACTTCAAAAATTATTGTCTTTGTTTATCGCATGTGCTGAAATTAATTCAAATTTGCAATTGTTAGTTTGTAGTTGCCGAAAGATTCGCATTTCCGGATCCATGTTGCCCTTGCTTTGCAGGAGGCATATGAGACATACCTGGTAGGCCTGGATACCAATGTATGTGAAACCTCTGTGATTGAAAAAATGGTTATTGATTCTAAGAGGTACTAAGGTGAGGACGAGGATCATGTGAAAACGATTCACGCTATGAATATATTTGAGAATTACTTGAAAAACTCTTAGAATATCCTTTGGGGAATCTAGTTTGGCTCCATTCCAGCAGCTATCAGGAATAGTCTAGTAGATACAATCGAGAATGCATTTCAACTAGGGGGATGGCAACCAACCGCTAGCAGAGGTGTATGAGTTCGCGTACAAGATGCAAGCGGTTGAGCACACATCCAATCAAATATTGACCATATATTATAGGGCTGGTTTGTATTAGGCTAGTGAGTTGCCTAAGCAACTATCGATTTTTGTTGTATTTATTTACTTAGTCAGTTGCTTAGGCAGCCACCAGCCAATAAAAACCAACCCCATTCTAGCCGATATTTGATTGCATGTGTGCTCAGCCTCTTGCATCTTGTACGCGAACTAATAAGCCTCTTCTAGGCGTTGATTGCCATCCCGCCAGTGAAATCCATTCTTGATAGTATCCTCTAGACTATTCTTGACAGCTGCGGGAATGGACCCAAATTAGATGCCCCAAATGAGATTCCTAGTGTTTTTCAAGTAATTCTCAAATCAATTCATGGCCAAAATATTTTTTGCATGTTCCTCGTCCTCATCTTTATTCCTCTCAGCAAAGGGTGGATTTGTGTAGAGGTCTACGGGACACGTGCCCCACTGAAACCAAAATTATTGATTTTTTTATTAAAAATTTATGTTAAAGTTTTGTATATTTTATAAAGTGCCCCCACTAAAAAAATTAAATGCCCCTACAATTGTAGTAATCATATCGTATGTGCGTGATTTCAATTAAATTTTTAGTTATATGACAAAAATTTAGGGATTAATGTGAAACCAAATTTTTAGCACTTAAATATCAGAAATGTAAAATACCACAAAAAATTGAGGTTGTGATATCCAGCATTTTATCTGATGACATAATTCGGCTAAATATATAGTGCCCCCATATAGTTCCTCACGATAAAAGTCTTATGAATCTGCCACTGCTCTCAGCATCACTAACCATTCTTTCAATTTATTCATTCATGAGTCTTCCGGTTGTTAGTTATCATTTACATTTCTTCTAACCCCAATAGTTCTATCCTCCGAGTAACTTCCAGCGCCCTATTTGCATAAATGTCAAAGGTCGCCAATATACGTTGTGACATTGTTTGATACATTTTTCCAATTTTTTCTTTTGAATTTTATAATGATCTTCGACATAATTATCACAAACAACTTTTGATACATCATTTCCGTAGTATAACATACAATTATTTTGACATACATCAATTTTTTCATACTCAAAGTTCAATTTGTTCATCAATTTCTTCTTACTCTTACTCTAGTAAGTAAGAGGCACTGAATTGTGTTTGGGAAGAACATCGGCAAGCAATACAAGCAAAGAGTCCAATACATTCTCGGAGCATTTTGCATATTCTTGAAATGTAACAATTTACTACTAAGTGTGATCTTTATGTACTTTTCATTACTGGGATAAAAGAGCTCCCAAAAAGAGCTCCCACATCGAAAACACCCTTGTAAAATTGAGAAGCACTTGAGTTTGGCGGTTCTTCAATGTTATGATTACCTCTGGTTTCTCCATCATTATTATTTGGGCCACTAGTATCTCGTAACAATGTCTCTATATCAAAAGATTGTTCCGTTGTTTGACCATGTTGTGGCCTTTACTTTCAATTTTTTCACCATATGGATCGCGCAGTTTATAAGCTCCCCAAAAACCATTGGAAATCAAGTGATATTCAACTTCATCAATTTCGAAACAATAACCATTTTAACAAGTGGTACATGTTAAAATATTTAATCTTAACATGTTCAAATAAAATGTATTTGTTTTAGGAGTTGATTAGGTCTTTTAATAAAAGCGTAAGACTAGGACTTAGTAATAGTAGTTGAGAGTTGATAGGAGTTTGTGTTAAGTGGTTCCTTTATTTTAGCTACCACTACTTTCCATTTTGTATTTGTATGTTGATTTGCTCAATAATAATAACTGAGTGTTTTCCAGTTAATACATACTAGTGTGTGCCTGTGTATCTCTGTGTTTTCCAATAGTACATGGACACCTTGTTTGCAAATTATATGAATGTTTTTACACCATTCTCAGATTCATCGGTGGATGAAACAAATTGTCCATCTATACGTTGACTCATCGAATCCCATTAAGCGTGGACCGCTTGTGCTCATATACATTTTTGTACAAATTAATTACCCATACACATACAAAACTTTTTATTATACACATGGACACAATGTTTATTGCCCACACACATACACAAATATATATATATATATATATAATTGAAAAGTACAATTATTCTATTTTAAAATGTATTTTCAGTTTTTTAAAATAGTAAAAGGATAATTTGTTATTTGTTTATTAAAAATTGATCAATTTGACAGGTAAAATTGGACGAGTATTAGATTAGATTCTACTTATTTGGTGATAAAATTGGGTTTTTGACCAAGTAAAACCAATCTTTTATAAATATTTAAAGATATGATTATACAAGAGAAGAAATAAAAGCCAAGAGTTTTGAATTGTGATTCTTGATTTTAGAAAATACTTAAACAATTAATTATTGGAATAAAATGTCAATTTTAAATGTTAGTTTTTAAAGAATTACCCATATCTTCATGAGTGCTTGTGCTGGCATGTTCATTGCATGCATTCTTCCTTTTTAAATTTTCATCAAATTTATTCTCCATCTTTTTAAAGAATGTCATTTTTTGGAATAAAATTAATGTCAATTTTCAAAGAATTACACACACACAATAACAATCTCAATAAAAGCATAGTTGGGAAGTTCTAATATTGCTAACAGTATGAAAAGTGAAGTATTAGTATAGTCCCTATAACATATTAAGAGTTATGAATTTGTTGGTGATTTTTATGAAGATGTATAATTCTTGGTAGCAAAGAATACACTATTTTCAGACTTATAAATAAAGAAAGTGTAGAGAAGAGCAAGTACTGCAAACATTGGTAGTGATAGGGCTGGTGAGCCTATAGCAGTTTGGGAGAGACCTAGCTAGTAGTTAAAATAAAGACCGCAAACTTGTGCCATCACTGATGTGATTTCAATGGAGATCATTGATGTTATTTCAATGGAGTGTATATTTATGCTATATATATATTCAACAGTACCTATTGGGCCTTTGGAATTAATTAGGGCTAGTGTTAGAGAATTTATCAGGTTATTAGTAAACCCTTGTATATGACCGCTACAAGATTGTGTACTCTCTACACTCTTTCTCTTTTAGGGATAATTAATTGTTAGAACTACAGGACTTTTATTGTCTAGGTCCTTGAACTATTTTTTTCAATACTGTGATCCCGAAACATTTAAACTTTTCTCATTGGCATCCTTCCGTCCATATTTAACTAATGGACGTTAGTCAATGCTACGTGGCGCTAACGTGGCAATCAAAAATTCACGGATTGAAGGGAAATTTTGATATGTTAATCTATGAGTGATTACAAGAACATGGGTGGTGAAATTTTTCGATTTCGAGTTCACTAGCATATGAAAATCTACAGATTTTAATAAGTTTTTTCTCTTGTTCTTGAAATTAAAGTGCATATTTTTATACGTTAGTAAACTCGAAATCAAAAAATTTCACCAACCGTGTTCTTATAATAACTCGTAGATTAACATATCAAAATTTCACTTCAATATGTGAATTTTGATTGCCACGTCTGACTAACGCCTGTTAGTCAAATATGGACCGAAGGATGTGAATCAGAAAAGTTTAAATGTTTATGGATCACAGTATTAAAAAAAATAGTTGAAGGACCTAGACAATAAAAGGTCTATAGTTTGGGGACATTATAATTAATTATATTCTTTTAGATATTAAATAAAATCCTTTTGGAATCTTTCTAAATTATCTATGTGATAATCTAAATATTTTTATTTTAAAATTACTACCGTGTTATAGCCCTAGATCCTCAATCCAAGTATTATAGAATAGACCAATAGGAATACACTTAGTGGGGTTTATGATCCTTGTCTAGCTTTTAGATTTAATAAAGACCGTCGGATGGAGTGGCACAAAACTTAAACAAGTACAATAAAAGCAGTTAGATTCATATTATAGAAAGCACCCCATTAACAACCTTTAACCATCCACCTAAAACATAATCCCCGTACCTATATAAACACAATTGACCCCTCCCCAGTTGTTCATTCAACTTTCATTTCTTCCCCAGGAAGGGAAAAGGATTGAGGTAATTAAGTGACTTTCTTCTCTTAATATGTTCATCCACGAAGTAATTCTTATATATCCGTACATTTTCATGTTTTTTCTTGGGTTTCTCATCGATTTAATAATCTCTATGCTAGATATATTCATAAAATGAATTGATTAATAACTTTTCGTGTTATCTTTGTAGAAGGCTGGTACCAAGCAAACCGCTAGTAAGTCTATTCGAGGAAAGGTTCCGAGAAAGCAACTCAAAATAAAGGTTACATCTTTAATGCCAATAATAGCATACAATGTGATCTATCTAATGCTAAATTTTATGTGTCTTCCCCTCCGTCACGCTGCACATACACGCTCCAACCAGTAGGGGATTCAGGAAGCCACACGGATATTGTCTAGGAACAGCTGCACTTAGGTATATATTTATCAATTTATGTTATTTTTGCAATATCATTTCATAGTTGTTGCTCAATCTCATTTCCTAGCCGATGGTGAATAAGAATGTACCATATATAAAATGAGGATTAAGATCTTATATCATGCCTTGATTTTTTTTTAAACAACACTATACTAATTAAATATACATATGCACACAACTCATAAATTTTACATAGTATCATGTATTATTAGGCAAAAAAACAACTCATAAATTTTTAACTTAGTGGACTAATTTGATTCTATACATTATCATGTATTATTACTAAACAACATGCCCAACAATACTAAGATTAGAAATCATCATAAAGCCCAACACAGGTTTAGTATATATCCATATCTATCAAACCCTGATTTTACCTGATAACCCTAAATCTAAAGCGCTGCTTTGGCTGCACCTGATCCGAATAGGAAGCTTATGTCATCTTTCAGTTTGCTTGGGCCGATGAAGGTGAATTAGGTTAAAATCTTTTTCACTTTCTTAGATACTACCCTATCCATGTATGATTGATTCACTCATTCACTTGTAGAAATAGTATCATAAATCATGTACTTATATAAGTAATTGTCACCAATTATGCTATTAATGCCTAAAACTAGGTAATTACATGTTTAATCACAATAAATTTAACTATCATGTTTTGGAAATATTATATATTGTAGTATGATAGCAAATCGATATAACTCACATTATTTCAATGTTTGTTTGTGTCCACTCCTCTATTTATGATCAGATTATGGTCCACTTTTAATAAGTTGTTTTGTTTCTTATCCTTTTCAAATTCTAGGCAAAGCTAGAAACTTTAAGCACATGGGTATGTTAAGATCCCCTTACAAACACAATTAGTAATTAAAAGGGGACCATAATCTAATTATAAAATAAAACTGGACATGTTAAGATCCCCATTAAAAAGATTACAAACACAACAATAATTAAGTAGTGACGATAATCTAATTATAAATAGAGAAGTGGACGGAAATATACATTGAAATAATATTAGGTAGATTTGATATCATACCATCTATAAAATATAAAATTTCCAAAAGATGATAGTTAAATATATTGTGATTAAACATATAATTACATCATTTAAGGTAGTAATCGCATAATTCCTCTAAAAAAAAATGTTGGTATTTGGTTTATCATAATAATTTTGCCACTAAAGGAGAGAATCATATATGTATAGGGTAGTATCTAAAAAGGTCAAGAAGGTTTGAACCTCATTCCTTTCATCGACCAACCTCACTGAATTTAGGGTTTTGATGATGCAATATACGCTTTAAAACAAATAACAGACACTCTCTTGATTACTGAAATGGATAAACTGGAAACTCACTATTAAGGAAAGTACATACAGATTACATATATATGAAAGCAAACGGCTATCTGAGACTCCTACAAGCAAGGAACTGAAAAGCTATTTTCTCTCCACTAGACTCCAACAAACTACCACTACTCAAAGACTTATTCTCCAGGCGATACACTCGCTATTATTCAGAGTAACAAATGGACTTGGACTACGTTTAGATTACCAAGCCCAGCAAGGCCCAACATACTCTCCCTTAATCTAAACGTATTCCTTCTCGTTCAGCCTTAGCCCAGCACCTGTAACTTCTTTGACACCGAGCAGCTTCCTCATCTTTTCAAACTTCACAGCAGATAACGCCTTGGTGAGAATATCTGCACGTTGCTCACTGGTCTTGACATGTTTAACGATTATCAAACCTTGCTCCACGCACTCCCTTATGAAATGATATCGTATATCAATATGTTTGCTCCTTCCGTGAAAGACTGGGTTTTTAGCCAAGTCGATAGCTGACCTGTTATCAATATACAAAGTCACAGGACCAATTTTCACATTGCAGATTTGATTGAGAACTCTCTGCAGCCATATTCCTTGGCATGCTGCAGCTGTTGCGGCCATAAATTCTGCCTCACAAGATGACAGGGCGACACAGCGTTGCTTCTGAGAAACCCAAGTAATAAGACTCTCATCCAAATAAAATGCCACTCCTCCGGTGCTCTTCCGATCATCCACATTACCAGCCAAGTCGCTATCGGAAAAACCTGACAGCAGGTAGTTACCTCGACCCTTAGTATATATCAAGCCAAAATGTAAAGTTCCCTTTACATACCGTAAAATCCTCTTCGCTGCAGTGAGGTGTGTCACTGTTGGACGCTCCATGTACCTGCTAATCACGCCAACTGAGTAAGCGAGGTCTGGACGGGTGTGCACTAAATATCGTAGACCCCCAACGATGGACTTAAACTCCGTTGAGTTTACTGGTTCGCCATCTTCATCCTTAGTCAGCTGAAGTTTGTACTCCATTGGATACTTTACTGCATTACAATCTCGCATACCAGATTTTTCGAGCAACTTCCTTGCATATGCCGTCTGTTTGATCTCAATATAACCCTCACCTTGTTCGACCTCTAGCCCGAGATAGTATGAGAGTTTTCCCAAGTCTGTCATATCGAACTCCTTACTCATTTGATCCTTAAACCGCAAAATGCTTGCAACGCTGGTTCCAGTAATTAGAATATCATCTACATATACTCCAATTATTAGAAAATCTCTCCCTTCCTTTCGAGTATACACAGCGTGCTCGAAAGGACATTTAACAAAACCCAAGCGTTGCAGACATTTATTTAGCTGTGCATACCATGCTCGAGGGGCTTGGCGAAGTCCGTACAGTGCTTTTAGGAGCCTATACACCTTTTGTTCTTGCCCAGCCTTCACAAATCCACGAGGTTGTGAAACATAGACCTCCTCCTGCAACTCCCCGTTCAAAAACGCCAACTTGACGTCGAGGTGGTGGACTTCCCAGTTGCATTTGGCTGCCAAAGCAAGGAGTAAACGCACGGTTTCCATTCTTGTTACTGGGGCAAAAACCTCTTCATAATCAATACCATATTTCTGAACATAGCCCTTTGCAACTAAACGGGCCTTGTTTTTTATCACTTCCCCGTTAGTGTCCTTCTTGAGCTTGAAAACCCATTTCAAATCAATGGCATTATGGCCCTGTGGCAGGTCTGTTAATACCCAGGTGTCGTTTTTCTCGATGGCTGCAATTTCAGTTTGCATTGCGTCTCTCCATGTTTTTTCTTTAACTGCTTGTTCATATGTGACTGGGTCGTCGACTCCCAGCAGTAGCAACTCGTCTGCCAGCTCCACTATTTTGGTGTTGTCATACATGTCTCGTAGTGATCTGTATCTCAGGGGTGCAGTGCTATCAGTACTGGTGGTATTAGAGACGGTGCTCTCTGAGCTGGGTGTTGCTGTATTGCCTGGGAAGGTAGAGTTTGGTGTCACTGGTGTATTACCACCAGATAGAGTGTTTGTGGTGTCTTGAGAAGCTTCAACGTCAACAGCATCCTCGTCAATTTGGTCTGTGTCTATCAACATAAACATACCAGTGCTATACACACCACCTTCTGATGTCGATTCATCCCATTGCCACCCCTGTTTTTCATTGAAAACAACATCACGACTTACATTGATTTTTCCTGTAGAGGGATCGTAAAGGCGGTACGCCTTTGTGCCAGGTTCTCTCCCGAGGTGTACCATTTGTTTGCTTCTATCATCCAATTTTGTAACCTGTATGCTGGGTATTTTTACATGAGCAACACAACCAAAAACACGTAAGTAGTCAACAAACGGTTTTTTCTTAAACCAGGCCTCATATGGTGTCTTCCCTGTCAAGCTTCTAGTGGGTAGTCGATTTAATACATACACTGCATGGCGTATAGCCTCTCCCCACATGAATGGTGGGACTTTCATCTCTTTCAACATGCTCCGGGCCATAGCAACAACTGTCCTGTTACGTCTCTCAACAACTCCGTTTTGTTGCTGAGAGTATGGTGCGGTGTAGTGGCGTGTAATCCCTGCCTCTTCACAAAATGTAGTGAAAGCTCTTGAACAGAATTCCCCTCCTCGGTCAGTTCGGAGTACTTTTATTCCTGGGGATATAGTTTTCTCGATTGAGACTTTGAATCTCTTGAACACAGCAAGTGCCTCGTCCTTAGTTTTAATCATGTAGACCCACATCATGCGAGTAAAGTCATCTACGAGCAACAGAAAATATCTATTTCCAGCAGGGGTGGACGGGGAAATGGGACCACAAATATCTCCATGTATTAATTCTAAAGGAACTTGTGCAGAGAAATTGGATTCAGAAGGGAAAGGCTTACGTGTTTGTTTGGAGAGGAGACAACCATTGCACAGTTCCTTTGATATTTTCAGCACAGGTAGTCCATTCACCATACGGTTTTTTGACATGTCTGCCATTGCCTGATAGTTGACGTGACCAAAACGAAGATGCCACAAACGTGCACTTTCTTCCGCGCTGGTGAGTAAGCATGCTTCCTTCTTTATTTCAGAGATATGAATTTTGTATAGTCTGTTCGAGGAACGTTGCACCTTCATTAAGAGTCTGTGTTTTGTGTCGTGTACTCGCAGCTGATCACCATCCAGAACCACCTTGTTGCCTTCCTCAGATAGCTGCCCCAGGTTGATTATATTGCTTCGAAGGGTGGGAATAAAATACACGTTCTTGAGTTCCTTCTCTTCACCGTTTTTGCAATGTATCTTTATTGATCCTACCCCCTTAATGTGCACCATGGTACCGTCTCCGAATTTAACTTGACCAGTAACTCCCTCATCTAATTCTGCAAATTTTTCGCGGTGTCCAGTCATGTGATTACTGGCACCGTTGTCCAAATACCACATATTCTCTTCTATCTTGGCCTCAATTTCCTTACCCACATTAGTCACAGCTCGTGAGTCGCTAGCATGCAGCATCACTGTCTCCCTTGTATTCTGCTCAAACTCTGCTACTAGTAAGGCTGGCTCATCATCATTTATTTGTGCTAAATTGGCCTCTCCCTTTTGTTCTCGATCTCTTTTGGGTTTTCTGCATTCTGCAGCATAATGACCAAGATTAAGACAGTTGAAACATCGAACTCTACTTCTGTCGCGAACACCTCAAATTTCTCTGCTGCGATTCTCATAACCTCCGTTCTTGTTCGTTCTCTTCAGCCATTCATCTCTAGTGAGCAGTAATTTCTTTTCATTTCCTTCCCGTTTAGCCCATTCTTCCTCGGTTAACAGGAGTTGTTGATTAAGATTGTTGTCATCTTGTCCCTTGAGTCGTTCTTCATGTGCTTTGAGAGACCCTACGATCTCTTCAACCGACATGACTTCCAGATCACCAAACTGTTCTATTGCCGAAGCAATTTGCAAGAATTTTGCAGGTACAGCTCTTAACAGCTTTTTAACCACGTACGTTTCCTCCACCGTCTCGCCCAATGCACGGATGTTCGTCACCAGGCTGCTCAACCTCATACAGAAATCATCCAACTTGTCTGTTTCTTTCATCATAATTGATTCAAATTCTGCTTTAAGCGTCTGCGCTCGTGCCTTCTTGACCTTGTCAGCTCCTAAACACAACGTCTTAATGGCCTCCCATGTTTCTTTGGAGGTTTTTTTCATGGCCAGGGACAGCAGAAGGTCTTCAGGTATACCCTGATAGATTATGGCTAAAGCTCTCTTGTCCATCTTATCTTCAACAGCAGTCTTGGGATCCTTCGGGTCAACGGCTTCCCATACTCCGTGTGCTTGCATAAACACAGTCATTTTCAATGCCCAAGCTGTATAGTTAGTTTTTGAGAGCATTGGATAGCTCAGGCCAATTGAGGTGTCTTTGGTTTTACTGGGTTCCATAGTTGATCGACTGTGATGAAGGTTTTTGAACTCAAATCTCTGATACCAATTGATGCAATATACGCTTTAAAACAAATAACAGACACTCTCTTGATTACTGAAATGGATAAACTGGAAACTCACTATTAAGGAAAGTACATACAGATTACATATATATGAAAGCAAACGGCTATCTGAGACTCCTACAAGCAAGGAACTGAAAAGCTATTTTCTCTCCACTAGACTCCAACAAACTACCACTACTCAAAGACTTATTCTCCAGGCGATACACTCGCTATTATTCAGAGTAACAAATGGACTTGGACTACGTTTAGATTACCAAGCCCAGCAAGGCCCAACATTTGATAGTTATATACTAAACCGATGTTGGGCTTTAAGATGAATTCTAATCTTAATATTTTTTGGCCTGTTTTTTTAGTTATAGTACATGATACTATACTGAATCAAATTAGTCCACTAAGTTACAAATTTGTGGTTTGCTTTTCGTAAGTGTGTCACCGTAAGAGGAACTCATCTTCCAGAATTTCAGCAAGTTTGAAAAATAGTAAAGGACTTACGCGATGCACTTCATGGGGAATTTGATAAGTAAGAAATCAGCCGAAGACATTACCATTTATCCACCATTAAAATGCTTCATATGTATCCGTACATTTTGAGATATGTGAAGAAGAACTTTACGGAGGTAATAAAGTTACCCTTTCTCCTTAATTTGTTCATCCATGCAGTACTTATAAATCCGTAGATTTTGAAGTTTTTTCTACGATTTCTAATCTATTTAATTATTATTATACTCATCCGAATTATATTTTGTTTTTTTGAAATTATTACAATTTTATGTGTTGTAGATCCTCAATCCACATATTTTAAAGCAGACCAATCAGAATACACTTGGTGGGGTTTAGGATCCGAGTCTAGCTATTAGATTGAATAAAGACGGTATCGAGAAGCAAAAAACTTAAAAAACTATCGAGCTTTTGATCTTAAAACTTCCATTCCAGAACGTACGTGAAATTGTTCCAGGCATTAAGGTTAGTTTTTTCAAAATTAATTACCCAACTTCAAAAATTATTGTCTTTGTTTATCGCATGTGCTGAAATTAATTCAAATTTGCAATTGTTAGTTTGTAGTTGCCGAAAGATTCGCATTTCCGGATCCATGTTGCCCTTGCTTTGCAGGAGGCATATAAGACATACCTCGTAGGCCTGATACCAATGTATGTGAAACCTATGCGATTGAAAGAATGGTTTTTGATTCTAAGAGGTACTAAGGTGAGGACGAGGATCATGTGAAAACGATTGAGGCTATGAATACATTTGAGAATTACTTGAAAAACACTAGGAATCTCATTTGGGGAATCTAGTTTGGCTCCATTCCAGCAGCTGTCAGGAATAGTCTAGTGGATACAAGGGGGATGGCAACCAACCGATAGAAGAGGTGTATGAGTTCGCGTACAAGATGCAAGAGGTTGAGCACACATCCAATCAAATATTGACCATATATTATAGGGTTGATTTGTATTAGGCTAGTGAGTTGCCTAAGCAACTATCGATTTTTGTTGTATTTATTTACTTAATCAGTTGCTAAGGCAGCCACAAGCCAATAAAAACAAACCCCATTCTTGCCAATATCTGATTGCATGTGTGCTCAGCCTCTTGCATCTTGTACGCGAACAAATAAGCCTCTTCTAGGCGTTGATTGCCATCCCGCCACGGAAATCCATTCTTGATAGCATCCTCTAGACTATTCTTGACAGCTGCTGGAATGGACCCAAATTAGATGCCCCAAATGAGATTCCTAGTGTTTTTCAAGTAATTCTCAAATCAATTCATGGCCAAAATCTTTTTTGCATGCTCCTCGTCCTCATCTTTATTCCTCTCAGCAAAGCGTGGATTTGTGTAGAGGTCTACGGGACACGTGCCCCACTGAAACCAAAATTATTGATTTTTTTATTAAAAAATTATGTTAAAGTTTTGTATATTTTATAAAGTGCCCCCACTAAAAAAATTAAATGCCCCTACAATTGTAGTAATCATATCGTATGTGAGTGATTTCAATTAAATTTGTAGTTATATGACCAAAATTTAGGGATTAAAGTGAAACCAATTTTTTAGCACTTAAATATCAGAAATGTAAAATACCACAAAAAATTGAGGTTGTGATATCCAGCTTTTTATCTGATGACATAATTCAGCTAAATATAAAGTGCACCCATATAGTTCCCCACGATAAAAGTCTTATGAATCTGCCACTGCTCTCAGCATCACTAACCATTCTTTCAATTTATTCATTCATGAGTCTTCCAGTTGTTAGTTATCATTTACATTTCTTCTAACCCCAATAGTTCTATCCTCCGAGTAACTTCCAGCGCCCTATTTGCATAAATGTCAAAGGTCGCCAATATACGTTGTGACATTGTTTGATACACTTTTCCAATTTTTTTCTTTTGAATTTTATAATGATCTTCGACATAGTTATCACAAACAACTTTTGATACATCATTTCCGTAGTATAACATACAATTATTTTGACATACATCAATTTTTTCATACTCAAAGTTCAATTTGTTCATCAATTTCTTCTTACTCTAGTAAGTAAAGTAAGAGGTAATGAATTGTGTTTGGGAAGAACATCGGCAAGC
This sequence comes from Heracleum sosnowskyi, assembly GCA_030848705.1. Lineage (NCBI taxonomy): Eukaryota > Viridiplantae > Streptophyta > Magnoliopsida > Apiales > Apiaceae > Heracleum > Heracleum sosnowskyi. Next base: position 109,042,659 of record CM061242.1, on the reverse strand, counting down.
AATACAAGCAAAGTGTCCAATACATTCTCGGAGCATTTTGCATATTCTTGAAATGTAACAATTTACTACTAAGTGTGATCTTTATGTACTTTTCATTACTGGGATAAAAAAGAGCTCCCAAAAAGAGCTCCCACATCGAAAACACCCTTGTAAAATTGAGAAGCACTTGAGTTTGGCGGTTCTTCAATGTTATGATTACCTCTGGTTTCTCCATCATTATTATTTGGGCCACTAGTATCCCGTAACAATGTCTCTATATCAAAAGATTGTTCCGTTGTTTGACCATGTTGTGGCCTTTACTTTCAATTTTTTCACCATATGGATCGCGCAGTTTATAAGCTCCCCAAAAACCATTGGAAATCAAGTGATATTCAACTTCATCAATTTCGAAACAATAACCATTTTAACAAGTGGTACATGGACACCTTGTTTGCAAATTATATGAATGTTTTTATACCATTCTCAGATTCATCGGTGGATGAAACAAATTGTCCATCTATACCACTACAAGGAAACAGGACAAAACTGACCACTGCATACGGTCGGTTATAACCACAAACGGTCGGTTTTACGGCTAAAACCGACCGTATGCAGTGGTCGGTTAAAGCCTGGTCGGTTATGTCAACATGGTCAGGTTTAAGGCTAAAACCGACCGTATGAAGTGGTCGGTTATGTGAGTTTTCACAAATTAATATGTGGGTCCACTTACAACACGTGTCACCACGTGGCACAACGTGGCACCACGTCAGTAAACTAAAACCGACCGTAGGCGGTCGGTTATATCAAAATGTAAAATGTTGACTGACACACATAACCGACCGTGGTCAAATGTGCACAATCGGACGGTTTTATAGCAGTTCGTTGGTTAAGTGTCAAAACCGACCACCTGATAACCGACCACTCTGTAAGGAGATGGTCGGTTTTACACTTTGAATGTGGTCGGTTATGTGTGTGTACGGTCGGTTTTCTGGTAATGGAATGGTAAAAAACGGTCGGTTATGCAGCATAATCGGTCGGTTTTCTGTGTTTATTTTTAAAAAAAATTGCAGATTCTGCTGTTTTCCCTGTACCATTCCAATACCAATATCAACCAACACATTGTATCCCCTGTACCATTCCAATTCCAATACCAATATCAACTATAACATTAAATCCTATACCACTAACTACAACAAAATCAAGCGCAAACATAATTGATAAAAGATAAACCATTAAAACCAAATTCAAATCCGATAAACGGATAAACCATAAAATGTTAAGTCCGATATTTTCGGACATCCAACCAACAAAGTAACATCATTACAACCAACCAACAAGTTCAGATTTAAAATGCATAAAACAAAAGACATAAAGAACTACGACGACAAAGAAACCGGAGAGTCGTCGGATCCATTCCCATCTTGGTCATCCCCACCATTGCCTTCATCATCGCCAACCTCCACGTCCGAGGCCACGTCCGAGGCCTCGTCCACATCCGTATAATCTCTTTCTTCCAAAGCAACCCGATTCACCGCTTCCTATATGCACATATAATTCAATTAAAATCCAATACTATATTCTAAATGGACACAAATACAAAATGGGATCTAACTATTACCGCTTCGACACGCGCTTCAGTTTTTTGAAGGACATCATCAATCAAGGTTCCGATAATATGTACAATCTCGCCGCCAATGAGACTATTCCATTGAAGTCTTTGAGTTGGATCGGCGGATGGATCAGAGGCTTCGAGGGCGGTGCGTGCAAAGTTGGCTATCTCTTCATCGGATAGTTGGCGAGCGAATCGATTAGGATTGGCGCGAATCTCCGTGAGCACATTTCTAACAATCGAGATATAAACATTGTCGGGGAGGACATCACATTGTCTTGGAGCGGATGAAGATGAGCCGGCTTCACCTCGGGTGGAATCCCTATAGCGAGTGGCAAGTGTGGGAATAAGATCACTAGCTCGAAGAGTGGGGAACCCGAGAACATAATTCTTTTTAGGTTTTTCACCTTCGGGAACCCCCATTTCTTCCATCCACCAATCCCAAGGCTCATCTCGATCACCCATTTGAGTTATCTCCACCGGCATACGATCAAGAATAGCGGCATATCGTTCCTACACATTTTTCAAGTTTTATTAGAACAAATAACTTTTTTTACACTTATAATAAAGGTGAAAAAAACAAAAAAATGAGATTACCGCAATGCGCATGGCGCCCGGAGTAGTGTATTGAGGGTTTTTTGGATCGGAGCCAACTTTCTTATGGCATTTATCCCACACCTCAAGTCTAGTTGGAGGCTTACGGCTTTTCCTTGTCATTTCCTTACAAATATAAAATAAGCTTATATTAGTAAATTAGTTATGTTATAAAATGAAATTAATAACCTTGTGTGTGTGTGTATACATATTTAAATATTATTACCCTTCTCACGGTGTTGAATGACCGAGCACCGGCACTATGCAACCTTTCAACATGGTCGCGGTTTGAAGCTCCAACCTTTGCCCTATGCAAGTGCCCTTCATCCGTCTCCCAATAATTTAAAAGATCTTTCCAAAATGCAAGAGACCAATAAGGGGGCCTTAACGACAACTTCGAAACCCCGGTCTCCTCCACTTTTGTCTCCACTCTCTTCTTAAGCTCATTCATAGTCCTTTTTACTGTTTTCTTTATGTGATCTTGAACAATCCTTCTTGATTGTGAACGGCTTTGTCCCCTTTCATGCTTATAAAAATCCTACAAAATAGGAACAAGTGATAGTGTCAAATTCATATTCAAATCAAATTCATAACTAAATAAAAAAACAAATATAATAAAAATTAACATTGTATTACTTACAAAAAACTGATTAGTCCTTTGCTCCAACCATTTTGGATAAGCCGCGTCAATGTCACTAAAAGTATAATGACCCATAGGCCATTTCTCACGAATCATCCCAAGAAAAGTCTTTTTTGCCGTATTATCTTCGATACTATATAGAACAATTTAAATTATGAACACAAAAAACATGATACTATATAAAACTATTAAACAACTAATTATACTAGGACAAATAAATAAAAGTAGACTTACTGTCCATCGGAGATATTGATACGTTGTGGTTTAAGTGGTTTTTTAGCTCCGAATATTCCTCTTGAATGTGATCGCGGTCTCCTTAGTCGATACACATGTTCTTCTACATTTGTTGGGTCTGAATCGCCATCCGAATCCGTTGGCTCATCACGCAAGGCCAACGTGCTCTTTCCCTTGCTCTTGCCCTTTCCGTTTCCATTCCCATTTCCATTTTTTGTTTGTTTACCTTTACCCTTGCCCTTATCTTTTTCAACTTCCTTACCTTTCCCTTTCTTTGCCATCATCAATATCACCATTCCAATCAACATGGTAAACACTAGCCAACCAAAGAGCCCCTAAAATTTTAAAAAAAAAAGTACAAAAATAAGTACATATCGTTAATATCATAAAACTACAAGTTCATATATCTATGTCACAAGTGCATGTTTTGCAATCAAATGAATCATAAATATTTCACATTATATAAATCAAATCCAAAACATTATATAAAAACAAATAATCAAAGCAAGTAAATCGAATTCTTAAATCCAAAACAATGCTCTAATAAATATCTCAATATCAACATAGACTAATAAAACAAATACATACATATAAGAACATATCAAATGGTAGTATCATTACCGACCGATACGTGCATGCAAAAAAAGAAAATTTTCATGTGTTTTCGAACAAATTATACAAACCGAGCAAGCAAACAACTAATCGAAGCCATAAACAAATAATCGAAACCATAAATCGAATCAAACCAACAAACCCTCATAATCAAACCAATAACCCAACAAAAAATACACATACATAATACAAACAAATACAATCAAAATATAAAAACGAAACAAAGAGAAACAAATAATCGAAATTGACAAAGAGAAACAAATAATCAAAATATACATACACGAATTCATACACACACACACACACATACACACACACACACACACATATATATAGGATTAATAAAACTCACATCAAGTTGAGAAAGTGAAGATGATGAATCCCTAAATTGAGAGGCACGGATTCGAGTTGAACGAACTGAACGGACCGATTTCGCCATTTGTGAGAGAGTTTAAGAATTGAGAGAGTTTGAGAGTTTTTAGTGTTTGGTAAAAAAGGAATGTGAAAGTGCAGATTCTTTAATTATACCCAGACTAAAACCGACCGATCGGGTGGTCGGTTTTATCATTGGGCTTTGTGACACATGCAGAACGACATCGTTTTGTTAATGGCGGGGGTTTAATTTTTAGTGAAAATTTTTCCCCCAAAAAATTGACGGTCGGTTTTATTATAGTCGGTCGGTTTTAAGAAACCCTAGAAACCCTAATGGTCAATTTTAGTGAACCCTAGAAACCGCTAAAACGAAATAAACCTTAGAAGAAGATAATTCTAATTAATTATATAGCGTAAGTTTTCGTACATAGATCAATTTTCATTGATTCTAAACATCGGTACGGTTGGATCATGTAGATCGTGTAATTTAAATTTTATTTTAATTATTTCTCAGTTTTAGGTGATATGTTCATATATTTATTATAAAAATGTGTTTGTAATCATCAAAATAGGCTAATTTTTTGTGTATAAATATATTTTTCCGTGATGATAACATCCGTACTGTTGGATCATTAAAATTATATTTTTATTTTCTATGTCATGTTAATCGAGGGTTAAATTCAACTGAAAGTGCATATCTAATAAGCGAGATGTGCATTTGAAGAGGTATTGTTCAACATGATATTATGTTTATTATATTTTTAAATTTTATTTAAATGATATGAAAATAATTTTCACAATATCTGTTTATGTTGATATTTTATTATAATAATAAATTTTAATTTCAATTTAATTCACAATTAAATGTACTGATTTTACATTTTTAAATATAATTAAAACCTTAATTCAAGCAATGAGATCTGATAAAATATTGGTTTTAAACATAGTAGTACAATTATAATAATGAAAAGCGAGTGTAATTTTATAATATTTTTTTAAGAAATTAATTTATTTAAATATTTAAAATATAGAAAAGTTGACTGAGAAAGTCATAACCGACCGAAGTCAAAATGCACCATCGGTCGGTTTTCTAGCAGTTTGTTATCAAAACGTTATAACCGACCACTTCAAAACCGACCACAATCGTAACCGACCACTTCAAAACCGACCATCTTATATATATATATCGGTCGGTTTTCTGGGAAATTAATGGTAAAAATTGGTCAGTTATGTGTCTAATCGGTCGGTTTTCTGGGAAATCAATGGTAAAAAATGGTCGGTTATTTGTTTAATCGATCGGTTTTCTGGGAAGCTAATGATTAAAAAACAATACCAATACAACTAGTAACAATTGATCATTCATTATAAGTTCAAATTACAAACAATATTATTCAATATCGTCAAAACCATCATCGTCTTCATCATCATTATCATCGTTATCATCACCTCCTCTTTCTTCTTCCTCTTCTTCATCTTCCTCCTCATCCTCCTCGTTTTCTTCTTCTTCTTCTTCTTCTTCTTCTTCTTCCTCTTCTTCTTCTTCTTCATGATTTTCATGCCGAATGAATGGGCCATATTGTGCAAAATCAACAAAGAGTGAAAAGCTCCCGGCATTAGATCTATCTTCTTGAAAGGCATCCTCAATATCGTTTTGCACAATGATAGTTTCATCAAGTGGACGACTTTTAGACTTGACCACCGTATATATATTGCTTCGTGGATTCAATACACTTGGAGCATAATATACTTGAGAGGCTTGACTAGCTAAAATAAAGATCTCATTAGACCTCAATCTTGAAGTTATATCAATGGTCACCACTCGATTCTTATCCATCTTCACACCGTCGCCGATATTGTCAAACCATATACACTTAAACACATATACATGATTGTATTCATCATAAGTAAGTCTCATAATTTCTTGTAGTTGACCATAATAATCAAGATTATTTTCGTGTGAAGTGCCTTTGACAATAATACCGGAACCGGATGCAGATGTCGTCGAAAATTTATATCCATTAACTTGACAAGTCTCAAAAGTCATGACTCTTAGTGATGGGCCTTCAAGCAAGTCCTTAAAACGAGGACCCTCTATCTCATCATTCTCAACCTAGTTATAAAAAAATTAATAAAACATGTAATGATAAAATCAAAATCGAGATTTAAATTTTGCTAAATGTAACAAATACCTTTTTTTTAAGCCAAGTTTTAAATCGAGTCTTGACAATACGATCTAAATCTTGAGGAGTTGTCTCTGGACGTTGTCTCATAACGCGATTTTGGTACCTTCTAAAATATAGGAATAGAGAAATAATAGAAACGTGTAAATAACATAAAATAATGCAAATATGACTATACCACTAAATTAGGACAAGATATAGGTACCTTAGGTAAGGTTGAACTTCAGGAGAATTCAAAAGAACATATTCTTCTGCAAGCATGTTGTTCATCATCATCCATATATCTCGCTCTTTCTTTTCCGAGACATTCAATTGGATATCTAAAAACTTCTAATTTATCAGAATTTTGTACATCAAACAAAACTTCGTTACGACGTACTTTATTATGAACCGAATCGGAGGCAAAATAAAGAGAACAAAAATTAAGAGCCTCTTCTTCCATATATCGTTCGGCAATTGAACCCTCAACTCTTGCTTTATTACCGACCTTTTGTTTTAATTTTCCCAACAAACACTCAATTGGATACATCCAATGCCAATAAGCCGGCCCGGCTAGTTTGATTTCTTCCGCTAAATGTACAACCAAGTGTTCCATCGAATCAAACCAAGTTTGAGGAAAAATTGTTTCCAACAAACACAAAGCTCTAATAACCGATTTCGCCATTAGATCCAAATCGGTTCTTGTCACAACAGATGAGCACAAATCTTGAAAAAAAATTGAAATTGTCGTCAAGGCATCCACAATAGGCGTTGGTAGAAGCTCACGGATGGCAAGAGGCAACAATTTTTGAAGAAATATATGACAATCATGGGATTTGAATCCAAAAAATTTACACTCATCAACATTGCAACAACGAGATATATTCGAAGAATAACCGTCTGGAAGTTTCAATGAGCAAATCCAATGGCACAAAAGTTTAAGTTGTTTTTTATTTAAGGAATACGGTGCTTTTGGCATTTTGCCATTTTCATCGATCCACAAATGACGCAACACATCAAAGTGTTTGCAATCCGACCTTGCTTTCCTATGATCCTTTGATTTTGCCGCATTTACAATAGTAAAAAATATGTTTTCAAACACATTTTTTTCGGTATGCATGATATCAATTGAATATCGTAAAGTATGCGATGACCAATAAGGGAGTTCATAAAAAATTGGAACATGAGTCCAATGATGCTCTTCCCCATAACCGGCACTCCTTAACTTGGAATTAGTCTTTCCGGGTGGTGAAAAAATTATATCGTCAAGCAAATCCTTTACATCCTCCCCGGACAAACGACCACAAAACAATCTTCTTTCATCATTATCAAACAAATTACTTTTTTCGCGCAATGGATCATTTGGTTCAAGAAATATTCGGTTCGTGCCATAAAAACTACATTTTCCCGAATGTTTTAATTGAAACCCTTGCACACTTCCACCACACACTTGACATCCCATTTTTCCTTTACCCGACCAACCACTTATCATACTCATAGCGGGAAAGTCACTAATAGTCCACATAAGAGCCGCTCGCATTGTAAAATTTTGCTTTAAAGATTGGTCATACGTTTCCACTCCGGTATTCCACAATATCTTCAATTCATCAATGAGAGGCCTTAGACAAACATTAATATCTTTGCCGATGCTATTCGGACCCGGAACAATATCGGTCATAAACATATAAGGCCTTTTCATACACATTGATGGCGGAAGATTATAGACAACAACCACCACGGGCCATACACTATATGTTTTCTTTCCGGTAGGGCCAAATGGGTTGAAACCATCGGTTGCAAGGCCAAGTCTTATATTACGAACCTCATTAGCAAATGATGGATAACGAAGGTCAAAATTTTTCCATTCATCTCCGTCCGCGGGATGGCTAAGCTCTCCCTCTTTCACATCTCGATTCTTGTAAAATCTCATATGATTGGATGTATGTGCCGACATGTATAAGCGTTGTAGTCGAGGAATCAAAGGAAAATGTCTTAAGATTTTTTTTGGTATTTTTTTACCATTTTTCCTCGAAACATCCCGATAACGATCTTTACCACATATATCACATATAATTTTATCTTTGTCATCTCCATAAAATAACATGCAATCATTCTCGCACATATCAATTTTTTCATATTCAACCCTCAAACCCTTCATAATCTTTTTCATTTCATAATTGGTTTTGGGCAATGTGTGTTTCTTTGGTAACACATCCGCAAGAAGTTCAAGCAAACTATCAAAAGCTTTATTACTACAATTTGAATAGTTTTTGAATTCTAATAATTTTGCGGTCAAGCTTAATCTTGTATACTTTATATTGCCCGGATAAATAGGGACTCCATTTTCAACAATTAACTCATAGAATTTTTTAGCACTATCAATTGGAGCTTCTTCTACATTACTAGTTCCCGTATCCGTGGTGTCATAATATTCATAATTTGCACCGGCAAAATCATGTAACATAGCATTAAAATCAACCGGTTTTTCCACCCTTGGAGGTTCCCGATGACTACGATGATGTGATTTTCGACTCTCATTTCTTTGCACAACTTCTTCACCGTGCGATGTCCACACCGTATAACCTTCAAGCATCCCTTTAGATAGCAAGTGAAATCTAATTTCATCAATGTCTAACCAATTCAAATTCTTACAAATCTTACAAGGACACTTCATTTTACCATCCTCCTCCACATTTTTCTCCTTTGCAAAATTTAAAAAAACCTCTACACCATTTCTATATTCGGGAGTTAAAGAAATTTTATCGCTTTGTATTTGATTAACTATCCAACTTCTATCCATATTTGCCATCTACATGATATATGTAAACAAATAATTTAACATTCACATATAATTGTAAAAACACATACATATATACATTGAATTATAAACAAATATATGTAATCATAATTAAATACAAAATAGAAAAAAGAAAACTTACATTATATGATTTGTATCACTTCTTCTATTTGTTTTCTTCAATTCTCTTCTTCTTTTTTCTCTTCTCTTTCTTTTCTATGTTTTGTTTCACTTGAAGAAATGAGTGTTTTAACAATAAAGTAACGTGACATAACCGACCGACGGCGGTCGGGTATAACTTCTCAGTAAAATGACGTCGTTTTACCTTGCCGCGGTACAAAATAATTCAAATTTAAATATTTTTAATTCATTTTCGGGGCTACTGTCAGTAACGGTCGGTTTTAACGTTGACATGTCAGCACTAAAACCGACCACATCAGCCAAAACGATGCCGTTTTGTTTGAAACTACAGTGATAACCGTCCGACTGACAGTCGGTCGGTTTTGGTACCTCCCGTTTTGTGGCGGTCGGTTTTATACGGTCGGTTTTGTCTTGTTTCCTTGTAGTGTATGTTGACTCATCGAATCCCATTAAGCCTGGACCGCTTGTGCTCATATACATTTTTGTACAAATTAATTACCCATACACATACAAAACTTTTTATTATACACATGGACACAATGTTTATTACCCACACATATACACAAATATATATATATATATATATATATATATATATATATAATTGAAAAGTACAATTATTCTATTTTAAAATGTATTTTCAGTTTTTTAAAATAGTAAAAGGATAATTTTTATATTTTTATTAAAAACTGATCAATTTGACAGGTAAAATTGGACGAGTATTAGATTTGATTGTACTTATTTGGTGATAAAATTGGGTTTTTGACCAAGTAAAACCAATCTTTTATAAATATTTAAAGATATGATTATACAAGAGAAGAAATAAAAGCCAAGAGTTTTGAATTGTGATTCTTGATTTTAGAAAATACTTAAACAATTAATTATTGGAATAAAATGTCAATTTTAAATGTTAGTTTTTAAAGAATTACCCATATCTTCACGAGTGCTTGTGCTGGCATGTTCATTGCATGCATTCTTCCTTTTTAAATTTTCATCAAATTTGTTCTCCATCTTTTTATAGAATGTCATTTTTTGGAATAAAATTAATGTCAATTTTCAAAGAATTACACACACACAATAACAATCTCAGTAAAAGCATAGTTGGGAAGTTCTAATATTGCTAACCGTATGAAAAGTGAAGTATTAGTATAGTCCCTATAACATATTAAGAGTTATGAATTTGTTGGTGATTTTTATGAAGATGTATAATTCTTGGTAGCAAAGAATACACTATTTTCAGACTTATAAATAAAGAAAGTGTAGAGAAGAGCAAGTACTGCAAACATTGGTAGTGATAGGGCTGGTGAGCCTATAGCAGTTTGGGAGAGACCTAGCTAGTAGTTAAAATAAAGACCGCAAACTTGTGCCATCACTGATGTGATTTCAATGGAGATCATTGATGTTATTTCAATGGAGTGTATATTTATGCTATATATATATTCAACAGTACCTATTGGGCCTTTGGAATTAATTAGGGCCAGTGTTAGAGAATTTGTCAGGTTATTAGTAAACCCTTGTATATGACCGCTACAAGATTGTGTACTCTCTACACTCTTTCTCTTTTAGGGATAATTAATTGTTAGAACTATAGGACTTTTATTGTCTAGGTCCTTGAACTATTTTTTTCAATACTGTGATCCCTAAACATTTAAACTTTTCTCATTGGCATCCTTCCATCCATATTTAACTAATGGACGTTAGTCAATGCTACGTGGCGCTAACGTGGCAATCAAAAATTCACGGATTGAAGTGAAATTTTGATATGTTAATCTACGAGTGATTACAAGAACATGGGTGGTGAAATTTTTCGATTTCGAGTTCACTAGCATATGAAAATCTACAGATTTTAATAAGTTTTTTCTCTTGTTCTTGAAATTAAAGTGCATATTTTTATACGTTAGTAAACTCGAAATCAAAAAATTTCACCAACCGTGTTCTTATAATAACTCGTAGATTAACATATCAAAATTTCACTTCAATATGTGAATTTTGATTGCCACGTCTGAATAACGCCTCTTAGTCAAATATGGACGCAAGGATGTGAATCAGAAAAGTTTAAATGTTTATGGATCACAGTATTAAAAAAAAATAGTTGAAGGACCTAGACAATAAAAGGTCTATAGTTTGGGGACATTATAATTAATTATATTCTTTTAGATATTAAATAAAATCCTTTTGGAATCTTTCTAAATTATCTATGTGATCATCTAAATATTTTTATTTTAAAATTACTACCGTGTTATCTGCCCTAGATCCTCAATCCAAGTATTATAGAATAGACCAATAGGAATACACTTAGTGGGGTTTATGATCCTTGTCTAGCTTTTAGATTTAATAAAGACCGTCGGATGGAGTGGCACAAAACTTAAACAAGTACAATAAAAGCAGTTAGATTCATATTATAGAAAGCACCCCATTAACAACCTTTAACCATCCAGCTAAAACATAACCCCCGTACCTATATAAACACAATTGACCCCTCCCCAGTTGTTCATTCAACTTTCATTTCTTCCCCAGGAAGGGAAAAGGATTGAGGTAATTAAGTGACTTTCTTCTCTTAATATGTTCATCCAGGAAGTAATTCTTATATATCCGTACATTTTCATGTTTTTTCTTGGGTTTCTCATCGATTTAATAATCTCTATGCTAGCTATATTCATAAAATGAATTGATTAATAACTTTTCGTGTTATCTTTGTAGAAGGCTGGTACCAAGCAAACCGCTAGTAAGTCTATTCGAGGAAAGGTTCCGAGAAAGCAACTCAAAATAAAGGTTACATCTTTAATGCCAATAATAGCATACAATGTGATCTATCTAATGCTAAATTTTATGTGTCTTCTCCTCCGTCACGCTGCACATACACGCTCCAACCAGTAGGGGATTCAGGAAGCCACACGGATATTGTCTAGGAACAGCTGCACTTAGGTATATATTTATCAATTTATGTTATTTTTGCAATATCATTTCATAGTTGTTGCTCAATCTCATGTCCTAGCCGATGGTGAATAAGAATGTACCATATATAAAATGAGGATTAAGATCTTATATCATGCCTTGATTTTTTTTTAAACAACACTATACTAATTAAATATACATATGCACACAACTCATAAATTTTACATAGTATCATGTATTATTAGGCAAAAAAACAACTCATAAATTTTTAACTTAGTGGACTAATTTGATTCTATACATTATCATGTATTATTACTAAACAACATGCCCAACAATACTAAGATTAGAAATCATCATAAAGCCCAACACAGGTTTAGTATATATCCATATCTATCAAACCCTGATTTTACCTGATAACCCTAAATCTAAAGCGCTGCTTTGGCTGCACCTGATCCGAATAGGAAGCTTATGTCATCTTTCAGTTTGCTTGGGCCGATGAACGTGAATTAGGTTCAAATCTTTTTCACTTTCTTAGATACTACCCTATCCATGTATGATTGATTCACTCATTCACTTGTAGAAATAGTATCATAAATCATGTACTTATATAAGTAATTGTCACCAATTATGCTATTAATGCCTAAAACTAGGTAATTACATGTTTAATCACAATAAATTTAACTATCATGTTTTGGAAATATTATATATTGTAGTATGATAGCAAATCGATATAACTCACATTATTTCAATGTTTGTTTGTGTCCACTCCTCTATTTATGATCAGATTATGGTCCACTTTTAATAACTTGTTTTGTTTCTTATCCTTTTCAAATTCTAGGCAAAGCTAGAAACTTTAAGCACATGGGTATGTTAAGATCCCCTTACAAACACAATTAGTAATTAAAAGGGGACCATAATCTAATTATAAAATAAAACTGGACATGTTAAGATCCCCATTAAAAAGATTACAAACACAACAATAATTAAGTAGTGACGATAATCTAATTATAAATAGAGAAGTGGACGGAAATATACATTGAAATAATATTAGGTAGATTTGATATCATACCATCTATAATATATAAAATTTCCAAAAGATGATAGTTAAATATATTGTGATTAAACATATAATTACATCATTTAAGGTAGTAATCGCATAATTGCTCTAAAAAAAATGTTGGTATTTGGTTTATCATAATAATTTTGCCACTAAAGGAGAGAATCATATATGTATAGGGTAGTATCTAAAAAGGTCAAGAAGGTTTGAACCTCATTCCTTTCATCGACCAACCTCACTGAATTTAGGGTTTTGATAGTTATATACTAAACCGATGTTGGGCTTTAAGATGAATTCTAATCTTAATATTTTTTGGCCTGTTTTTTTAGTTATAGTACATGATACTATACTGAATCAAATTAGTCCACTAAGTTACAAATTTGTGGTTTGCTTTTCGTAAGTGTGTCACCGTAAGAGGAACTCATCTTCCAGAATTTCAGCAAGTTTGAAAAATAGTAAAGGACTTACGCGATGCACTTCATCGGGAATTTGATAAGTAAGAAATCAGCCGAAGACATTACCATTTATCCACCATTAAAATGCTTCATATGTATCCGTACATTTTGAGATATGTGTACATTTTGAGATATGTGAAGAAGAACTTTACGGGGGTAATAAAGTTACCCTTTCTCCTTAATTTGTTCATCCATGCAGTACTTATAAATCCGTAGATTTTGAAGTTTTTTCTACGATTTCTAATCTATTTAATTATTATTATACTCATCCGAATTATATTTTGTTTTTTTTGAAATTATTACAATTTTATGTGTTGTAGATCCTCAATCCACATATTTTAAAGCAGACCAATCGGAATACACTTGGTGGGGTTTAGGATCCGAGTCTAGCTATTAGATTGAATAAAGACGGTATCGAGAAGCAAAAAACTTAAAAAACTATCGAGCTTTTGATCTTAAAACTTCCATTCCAGAACGTACGTGAAATTGTTCCAGGCATTAAGGTTAGTTTTTTCAAAATTAATTACCCAACTTCAAAAATTATTGTCTTTGTTTATCGCATGTGCTGAAATTAATTCAAATTTGCAATTGTTAGTTTGTAGTTGCCGAAAGATTCGCATTTCCGGATCCATGTTGCCCTTGCTTTGCAGGAGGCATATGAGACATACCTCGTAGGCCTGGATACCAATGTATGTGAAACCTATGTGATTGAAAGAATGGTTATTGATTCTAAGAGGTACTAAGGTGAGGACGAGGATCATGTGAAAACGATTCAGGCTATGAATACATTTGAGGATTACTTGAAAAACACTAGGAATCTCATTTGGGGAATCTAGTTTGGCTCCATTCCAGCAGCTGTGAGGAATAGTCTAGTGGATACAATCGAGAATGCATTTCAACTAGGGGGATGGCAACCAACCGATAGGAGAGGTGTATGAGTTCGCTTACAAGATGCAAGAGGTTGAGCACACATCCAATCAAATATTGACCATATATTATAGGGCTGATTTGTATTAGGCTAGTGAGTTGCCTAAGCAACTATCGATTTTTGTTGTATTTATTTACTTAATCAGTTGCTTAGGCAGCCACAAGCCAATAAAAACAAACCCCATTCTTGCCAATATCTGATTGCATGTGTGCTCAGCCTCTTGCATCTTGTACGCGAACTAATAAGGCTCTTCTAGGCGTTGATTGCCATCCCGCCAGTGAAATCCATTCTTGATAGCATCCTCTAGACTACTCTTGACAGCTACTGGAATGGACCCAAATTAGATGCCCCAAATGAGATTCCTAGTGTTTTTCAAGTAATTCTCAAATCAATTCATGGCCAGAATTGTTTTTGCATGCTCCTCGTCCTCATCTTTATTCCTCTCAGCAAAGGGTGGATTTGTGAAGGGAAAAGGATTGAGGTAATTAAGTGACTTTCTTCTCTTAATATGTTCATCTAGGAAGTAATTCTTATATATCCGTACATTTTCATGTTTTTTCTTGGGTTTCTCATCGATTTAATAATCTCTATGCTAGCTATATTCATAAAATGAATTGATTAATAACTTTTCGTGTTATCTTTGTAGAAGGCTGGTACCAAGCAAACCGCTAGTAAGTCTATTCGAGGAAAGGTTCCGAGAAAGCAACTCAAAATAAAGGTTACATCTTTAATGCCAATAATAGCATAAAATGTGATCTATCTAATGCTAAATTTTATGTGTCTTCTCCTCCGTCACACTACTCATACACGCTCCAACCACTAGGGCATTCAGGAAGCCACACAGATATTGTCTAGGAACAGCTGCACTTAGGTATATATTTATCAATTTATGTTATTTTTGCAATATCATTTCATAGTTGTTGCTCAATATCATTTCCTAGCCGATGGTGAATAAGAATGTACCATATATAAAATGAGGATTAAGATCTAATATCATGCCTTGATTTTTTTAAACAACATTATACTAATTAAATATACATATGCACACATCACACATGTATTTATATAAATGTACATCAATATACAAAAACATATGGAACAAATTGAAAGAGAAAGAGATTTGCCTACTACTCATATTTTTCTCGAAATTTTTAACTTCTTACATGAGATGCTATGACAAAGTATTGAAGAAACAAGTTGGGGGGATGATTGTGTTCGTAGATTTTTGGGGGTGGGGAAGGGGAATAATGTTTGATTTTATATAGTATCATGTATTATTAGGCAAAAAACAACTCATAAATTTTTAACTTAGTGGACTAATTTGATTCCATACATTATCATGTATTATTACTAAACAACATGCCCAACAATACTAAGATTAGAAATCATCTTAAAGCCCAACATAGGTTTAGTATATATCCATATCTATCAAACCGTGATTTTACTTTATAACCCTAAATCTAAAGCCCGACGTTGGCTGTACCTGATCCGAATAGGAAGCATATGTCATCTTTCAGTTTGCTTGGGCCGATGAACGTGAATCAGGTTCAAATCTTTTTCACTTTCTTAGATACTACCATATCCATTACCGTATCCATGTATGATAGATTCACTGATGTCTATTGAGTATTTACACATCGTTTTCATTTTAAATTCCGATGTCATTAGAACAAATTTAACACAAATGTATACATTACCACTTGAATATTGATATGTTATCAAGGTTAGAGGCACTTGAACATATAACACCCAACTGGAAAAGAAATATTGACATCGATTTGCTTAGAAAAACGACGTCTAAGACGTGAATTAACATCGATTCTGTGAGAGGTGTGATGTTAGAAAATACATCAGACATCAGCTAGTCCAAAGAGCCGATGTAATATAAGTTAAAGACATCGGCTAATTTAAAAAAAATTGTTATTAAAAGGTCCCTTTAATATTGGTTTCATTTATAAAGCCGTTTTTCAATTGTCTTTTTAACATCAGTTTTCAAATTGAAGTTGATGTACAATCTTGCATTTAAAATCAAATTGAAGTTGATGTACAATCATTTTTCAGTTGTGTGTGATGTTAATTGCATTGTCCCTGCTTACCAACGAGCTATTCTACATATACCAAAAAACTCAACAAACTTGTACCACAAAGCTAACTACTATATATCATTACCAAATTCAATTCAAGATGAATTCACAAAAAAACTTATAGCTACAATTCAAGGTTACCATCGTGCATAACCAACTAGCAAACATGCCAAATAAAAAACATCTAACACTCTAAACACAAGGTACCTGATCGAGATCTACCCAACTGTCTAACAACCACGGAACTAGTTCAATTACATTGTCAAACAAAAGTCAAATCAGTTACTAAATGCTCCGATCACAGCAACAATCATCTAGATAGTAAACTTCCATGTTTAACTAGACTCCAAATATAACTCGAAGTAGGAATCCTGATCAGCTTCCAGTCCTGATGATCAATCCTGATCCCAGTCCTGATATGTATCTCAATCCTGACGACCATGTAATCCTGATGACGTCAGCAATCCTGATCAGTTGAGTCTAGCTCCTGACGATCATTGAATTCTGAACTAACAAGAACAGATCTTTGCAAGAAACTGCGAGGACTTTGCTGCAAGAGAGCCAGTTGCCAAGGAGTTTCTGGGCAGAAGCAGTCAACACAGCAAGCTACGTTCTGAACAGAGTGCTTATCAGGCCTATTCTCAACAAAACTCCATATGAATTGCTGAGGAATAAGAAGCCAAACATTGGATATTGCAAAGTCTTTGGCTCCACGTGCTTTGTACTTAAAAATATTGACCGAGATGGTAAATTCGATGCTAAATCTTATGAAGCAATATTTTTGGGTTATTCTTTAACAAGTCATGCTTATAGACTGTATAATACATCTAAACGTATTGTTAAAGAGTCTATAGATGCTTCATTTCATGAGTCTCATGTTGATCTGTCAAGAGATGAGGAAGATATTGCAGGTGATGACAGCCAGCTGCCAGTGACAAATACTGTATCGCAGCAAGCTGCCAACCAGCCTGAGACAACTACAGAAGCTGAAAAGCCAACAGAAACCTCTTCTCCAGTAGATGAAACTATTGATAAGTTGTCAAAGCTCACCTTGGAAGGTCCAAGAGGTCAGAGATCACAAGAAAAGATGCCTATTTATGAAGGTGGTGAAGCCTCTCCTCCATCCAAGAGAATTTGAGTACATGAGGAAGTCATAGCTCAACATTCATTGCCAAAGTCAACAAGAACAGTGAATAACCATCCTCCAGAGTTGATCATTGGTGATAAGTCAGAAGGAATCAAGACAAGAAAGGGTCGAACTAATTTTTGTGCATTTGCAGCCTTTCTAGCTCAAGAAGAACCAAAAAATGTCAAAGAAGCACTTCAAGATGAAAATTGGATTATGGTAATGCAAGAAGAACTTAATCAATTTGAAAGATGTGATGTTTGGGAACTTGTGGAGCCACCTAAAGATGTTTCAATCATTGGTACTAAATGGGTCTTCAAGAACAAAGTTGATGAATTTGGTACGGTTACTCGAAACAAAGCAAGACTTGTTGCACAAGGATACAATCAACAAGAAGGAATTGATTTTGAGGAAACTTATGCCCCGGTTGCAAGGCTTGAATCAATAAGGATACTACTTTCATTTGCATGCTTCAAGAAGATCAAGCTACAACAAATGGACGTGAAAAGTGCATTTCTTAATGGATTCTTAAAAGAAGAAGTTTATGTCAAGCAACCCCCTGGTTTTGAGAATGAGTAATTTCTAAATCATGTTTTCAAGTTGAAGAATGCATTATATGGATTGCGGCAAGCTCCTAGATCATGGTACAAGAGGTTAAGTAAGTTTTTGATCAAAAATGGATTCATTCGAGGTAAAATCGATCCCACGTTATTTACTAAACATAATAGTACTGATATTTTAGTTATACAAATATATGTGGATGATATTATTTTTGGATCTACTAATGATGGTATGTTCAAGTGGTTTTCTAAGTGTATGCATAGTGAGTTTGACATGAGCATGATGGGAGAGCTTAATTACTTTTTGGGTCTTCAAATTAAACAAACTCCAGAGGGTATTTATGTGTATCAATCCAAGTATATCAAGAATCTACTAAAAAGATTTGGATTTGAAACTATCAAGCCAAAATCAACACCAATGACTCCTGCCAGCAAGCTGACAGCAGACGAACAAGGTATAGATGTTGATGTTCGCAAGTATAGAGGTATGATTGGTAGTTTATTATATCTTACTGCCTCTAGACCTGATATAATGTATAGTGTTTGTGTATGTGCGAGATTTCAATCTAAACCAAAAGAGTCTCAGTTGAGTGTAGTTAAACGAATATTCAAATATTTGAGTGGCACAATTTCTCTTGGTTTAATTTATCCAATCACAAATGCTTTTGATCTTGTTGGGTTTAGTGACGCAGATTATGCAGGTTGTCAAACTGATAGCAAGAGTACAAGTGGTGTTTGTGCATTTTTAGGACAGATTTTGGTGTCTTGGCAAAGCAAGAAGCAAGCTTCTGTTGCATTATCCACTGTAGAAGGTGAGTATTTAGCTGCAGGAAGCTGCTGTGCCCAAATTCTTTGGATGATTCAGACACTTAGAGACTATGGCATCAAGTGTGACAAGATTCCAATTTATTGTGACAATACGAGCACCATAAATATTTCGAAAAATCTGGTGAATCACTCAAGAACGAAGCATATTGATGTTCGGCACCATTTTTTGCGGGACAATGTTGCAAAAGGAAAAATTGAGCTACTATTTGTTTCTACTGAATACCAACGAGCTGACATCTTCACTAAGCCATTAGCCGAGGAACGATTTTCTGTTCTTCGTCGTGAACTTGGCATGTGCAATGTCTTGTTACCAAGCTGCAAATAATTCTTCCTGGTACTCTCTGAATTTTATATTTTTTTATCCTGCATCCTAATCACTTAGTTTCATTTTATTTGGTGTTCTATATTTGTTATATTTCATTCATGTCTATATACATCTGTTTTATTCTTCCGTGTTTTCTTTGAAATTAGCATAATTTTCGTTGGGATACGTATATTTTTTATTTTCCTGTATTTTTGGGGGTGGGTAGTTTTTAATATTAATCCTAACTCTTCAACTCCCCCGTATATTCTAAAAAGAGGTTTAAAACAAATTCGGGTCCCCTGACTCTTCATTCCTTTTTCACCCAAATTACTCGCCTCTCTCCCAGTTAGGGTTTCTTCACTTCACAAAATACGAAACACTCGTGGTAAAAAGGCTGCTTCGAATGCTCTCACTCCGGCTGAATCCAAGGTTGCTAAAGGGAAGAATAAACGGTTGTTCGATGAAGATGATGAGGTCCACTTGTCTCCGGTTCGTCTTGACAGTGGGGATGAGTTCTCCGAAGGACAGCGTTCTGGTCTTGGCGACGGCTCTTTGATTAAGCGATCCAAGTATGATATCACTTTTGTTTCTAAGGATCTTGAGGTGAGGTTTGCCAATCTCCGATTAGGCGACAGAACTATCATCATCGGTCGACCTCTTGCAGGTAACTCTTATCATAAGTGTGGCGCCATTAAGTTATTTACTCAATTAGGGTTTGATTCGTTTATCAAAGATTTGCCCCGTGAGTGCTATCCTAATTGCGTTTATGAGTTCTATGCTAATTTGGATATTGTGAACAATGGAGTTTGCATGTCCAATGTTCGTGGGACTAAGATTATGTTAACTGCAAATGTGCTTAATGATATTTTGGGTCTTACTGCTCCGTCGAATGTGTCTATTTGTACCAATAAGGGTCCAGTTGATGTCGAGGGTTTTCTTGCTTTAGATCAATTGAAAGTGGTTCGTAATATTGATGGTTTGTTGCAATATGCTGCCCCTACCACTAAGTCTGTGATTCTGATGGCCCATTTACTGTTTCGAGTGTGTTTGGCAAATATTAATCCTCGTTTAGGCAGTCGATCTAATTTTGCGGGTCAAGATGTCACTCTTATAGCTATGATTTTGTCTAGTCGTAAGTTTGATTTGTCTGGGTTAATTTTAAAGAATATGTTGGATGTTTTTTATTCTCGTAATCAACCGGGTTTGCCATATGGTCTACTTTTGACTCGTGTTTTTGAGTGGTATGGTGTACCATTGAGAGAAACTGATAAGGAGGTTGCCATAGAGTTTCTAGATCACAAGAGTCTTCTCCAGTCTCATCTCAAAGTGGAGACTGATGGTACTTTAATCCAAATTCAAATTCCAACTCCACCTCCTCCACAACCAATTTCCATTGATACTGATAAGATAGGTGTTCAAGATGTTGAAATGGCAGTTTTTATGGATGAAGTCCGTGATTCCTTCAAAGCGGTTCATGCTCGACTCGATGCCATGGCAGATGAGATGTGTTTTGTCCGTGATTTGATGTTTGGTACGAAGTCTGATGGGAAGTCCGATGATCGTCTTCGTGCATTTGCTACTACTGTTGAGATGGCAGAATCTGGTTCTCCTGTTCATAACACTCCTCACAATGCTGCTATGGATTCAACTGATGTGGATGTTGCTAAGGACCTGGTTACTGATATTGCTAAGGAATATGATGTTGCTGATGGAAATGAGGAGGATGATGATAAAATGGATGCCTAAATTTTCTTCTTTTTATGATTAAGGGGGAGATAAATTTTAGGATATTGTGGGTTTTTATTATTTGGGTGTTATTTGAACTTGTTTTTGGTTTTTATGTTCTAAGACTTGTTTTGTGGTATTGCTGGTTTATACAGTTCAAACTTTGGTACTATTAGTTGTCATGGGTTGGTTAATGTGAACTAATGGTTTTTATTTATCTTGTGTTATCTAAGATTTGGTTATTTTATTTATCTAGGCTAAAGTGCATATCTGTTAGATAAATATATTGTTGCAGGGTTATTACATTTAAGGGGATAATTATTTTCTTCCTAAAATTGTTGTGTAATCATCAAAAAGGGGGAGATTGAAACCCTGGTATTTTGATGATAACACTATAGCATTAAGCTGGGTTAAGTATGTTGTACTAACATGGTTTTGCAGGAGATAAATACTGTGTATTTTCTAACAAAGCATGTTGTAGCAGCTAGCTGGAAGACTTATTTTCCTTGCAGATAGCAAGACTAGCAGACTAATTTTGTATGCAGGCAGCAAGCTGGCAACACCTTTAGCAGATAGAGTTTCAGTTCTATTTTATATGAAATCTTCTAGGAACTGAATTGTAAGGACTCTATCAGTTATATAAGTCGTGTATATATATATGAGCTCAAATAATTTCGAATTTCTTTTCATATATATATAATCCCTATATTATAGGAAGTTGTTTATACACGTTTTATCTTTTAAAAACTTCTATTCTTTTGGGCTTTACAAACCAGTTGAACATGTCTTCTTAACCTTCTTATTTTCTCTATTCTTCTGGTTTCTAAACGTTACTTTCATGAACGTTGGGCTTGAATTAATCAAGGAACAAAAACGTGAGACTTGGTAGTCAAGACCATTAGTTGTTATATTAATTCAAAATCATTGGTTCATTATATAAATACTTGTGTGTTTTCAGTCTCAGTGGTTGGACAACGTTTTAAAGAAAACACAAGTACTATCAAAGGCTGATTTGCAATATCTTATACATACTTGAGATCTTATATATTATACGATATATATTCTTGATTAGAGTTCATAGTTTCGATTGTAATTCATTATATCTTTGTATTGTTCAACTTGTAAGTTGGTAGTTGCTGGTTTTGTGAGATTGGGAAACAAGGGTTCAATGA
Organism: Heracleum sosnowskyi; assembly: GCA_030848705.1. Classification (NCBI taxonomy): domain Eukaryota; kingdom Viridiplantae; phylum Streptophyta; class Magnoliopsida; order Apiales; family Apiaceae; genus Heracleum; species Heracleum sosnowskyi. The sequence continues at coordinate 109,020,388 of CM061242.1, read as the reverse complement.
ACTTGATAGCTAGAGGAGTTTATACTTGGTTTAGTATAGTACTTAGAGAGCTGTGTTCAAGGAACAAGGTGTTTCAGCAAGATGCAAACAGTAACTGGGAGTTCAGGGAGATATATTATTGTATTGTGTAGTTGTAATTCACTTTGATCAATAATATATTCCTTTGTCGTGTTGCTCATATTCTCGCTTAACTGGAATAAGGTTAGAAACAAAACAAGTACGAGCCACAAGTGCTCAGCAAGCATAATATATCAATCACAGTTCCATAATGAAACGAAGGATTACAGTTATCTGAATCAACAATATACAAGTCAAGCATATGCTTTTAACAATCTTTATTGAAGAAAGATGGATTAGAATTGGACTTCTACATTTTTCAAATAAAAAGGTTGAGCTGCTGATCAGTCACACATCAACCCCGGACTAGCTTATAGCAAAGTCCTCCACTAGGATCCATGGCCATCTGGGCCTTAAGTTATTAAGACCATAAATATGGCCCGACCATTACTGGTCTCATTTTAAAACATGCCAAATCTATCACAGAGTATAAGCAATAACATGCATAACAAGATAAGTACACAATGACAGGGTGCAATAGTTGCAAAAGAGCTTCAACTGTTCAATATTAAATGAAGTTCGAGAAATAGATTCGAAGTGGTTTCAATGGTATGTAAGTACACAATGACAAGGAACAATAGTTGCAAAAGAGCTTCAACTGCTCAATTATCAAATGAAGTTCGAGAAATAGATTCAAAATGGTTTCAACGGTACATAAGTACACTTTTAAGAAAGTCAACAATGATTATAGTCAACACAAGTGAATTGAAATGAAGATTTCTGATATTCAACACGATTGTGGATTTAATCAAGAATTTAGGAATATTTAGGGAAATAGCATCAGTTGCTCAAATACGGGGTGAAGATTGAATAATCCGAATCGTTCTGATGGTAACATACATGAAATCATTAAGAACAATAACAATTGAATCAACAAGTAAAGGCACATATACTTGCATGGTCTAAGTACCTGACGGAATTCTACCACGCTTACTCCGGGAACTCGATCCTATAATAAACAACTCATTACAGTAAGTCTAACTATCCTCGTTCTATCCTCGATATACACGCATAACCATTTTCAAATTTAAACAAGTAACTGGGTTCCTATCGGGTGCCCGATCTAATTTACGGTAATTAAAACTAAGATATTAGCCCTCGTACGGGCATTTACGGACTATAAAACACATTATTTAACTCATATAAACCATATAGCACTTATAAATATTTTTAGGACAATATTCGAGGCTTATTTGAATTTAAATAAGTCACAAACAATTTTTAAATCAAAAATCGGATTTTTAATCCCAATATAAGCATTTAAAAACAATTAAATCAATTAATCAAATTAATTGACAATTTTCAAACACTCAAAGTATTTTTAAATAATTAAATCAAGCTAGAAAATAATTAAACTTAATTTTAAATTAATTAAGTCTAATTAATTATTAAGAATTAAGAATTAACTGATTAAAAGAATTAATCAATTAATTAAATTAAATTAATTATTAATCAAAAATAATTAAATTCAAACAGTTTTGGAATTTAAATAAATAATTATAAATTTTCAGAATTTTCTGAATTTAAAAATATATTTTAAAAATAAAAATATGATTTTTAAAAGATTTTAAACTTTTTTCGAATTAAATTTAAAACTAAAATCCAAAAACAGTTTTCTGAAAATGAATTAGGGTTAAGAAGATTGAAACCGGGTCAACAATTCGGGTAAACGGGTCGGGAAGAACAAAAACGGGTCGCAAAGAACAACCGACCGGAAACTGGGTTTTCCAAAATCCGGTTGGTCGTCCGACCACCGGATTCCGTTCTCGGCCAAAATCGTACCAAAACTCACGTTTCTTTTAGGGCTTTTGCTCAGGACAACAAAACAAAAACAACCCATATCATATCATACCACAAACATCACAGAATCGAGCTAAAAATCCGGTCAACCCAATCGGGTTTGGTTTTTCCAGCCAAAATACGATCTCACTAAATCTTACATGAAACTCTACGTTCTTGGTGTTAAATCAAAGCTAAGAACACACAATCAAAGCCCTCTATCCAAAATCATGTCAGATCAATAACAAGAACATACTATTAAAAAGAAAATTCGGGTAAAAACCCGAAAGTAAAATTCTTCAAAAACGAACACAAACATGAAATTAAAGCATGAATTCCTACTCATTAGAACCCTAGGAACATGTTAGAATCAATCAATTGAACGGGGAATCAACAGATAAGAAATCCCCAATTCGAACAAGAACCCTAATTTTAATTCGAATATTGAAAAATTCATAATAAATCGAAAAATTACCAGATGATGATATGGTTGGAAGATTGTGAAACTAGAGCTCAAGACCTTTGATTTGAGTACTTTAACTTAAGATTTGAATTTCAGTAACACCTTCAAAATTGATCTTGATTTTCAAGAACACGAAGAACACGGTTCAGGGATTTTTTATATTTTTTTGTATTTATATATGTATTATACATGTAATAATGTACAATTCTCCTTTTTATACTTAGTGTAAAATAATACCCCAAATGACATTTTTGGATCGATATAGATCCACTGGATCGCTTTAAATCTTTAATAAAGTAAAGTTCACATTTTACGAGGTGATAATCATCCAAAAGGACTGATAATTATCCATATCACTGCATATCATTTATATAACGAATGCTCAAGAATACTGGGGATATAACAGATGTATTATTGATATGAACGATATATCAATCGCCCTAAACAATTAGGGTACGGAATAATTTTTCTTTCTTTGAATAAAACAAATACTATTGATAGTATCGGATAATAAGGGATATAATGATACGAAGAAATCCTCCGATAATGATTCGGACACGAATGACGAAGGAATAATAATGATGTACAAAATTTCAACGGGGCCCTTGAATTTTCAAAACGGGGCTCAAAATTGAAGATATTTTCAAATGACAAAATATTTGAAAGGGGCTTCCGACACACCAATTTAGCACATAATCACTCAACAACCTTAATCATTAAAACTCCAAATATTCCACAATAATTATTCTAAACATATAATACAATTTATACTATTAATAAAGGTCACGGATCTTACATCTGGTCTGCTAGCAGTTATGTAGAGGAGAGATCCTACCATGCCTCTGTAAGCACTAGAGTCCACTTTCTTTCCTTTGGGATCAAGATCCAGATTGGTTGATGTGGAGATGGGAGTCTTGGCAGGTGATGAATCTTCTAAGTTGAACTTTTTGAGTAGTTCTTTGATATATTTGGCTTGGCATATAAAGATTCCATTATCTTGTTGAAGAATTTGTAGACCAAGCAAGAATAACAGTTCTCCCATCATGCTCATCTCATATTTGTTTCTCATTAGAGATGAAAACTTTTCACACTGTTTTTCATTTGCAGATCCAAAAATAATGTCATCAACATAGATTTAAACCAGGATGATGTCTTTGCCATGATGCTGGTAGAATAGAGTTTTGTCTACTACACCTCTTGTAAATTGATTTTCCAATAGAAAGGTAGAGAGTGTATCATACCAAGCCCCGGGAGCTTGATTCAATCCATATAGTGCTTTGAACAGTTTGTATACAAAGTTATACAATTTAGCATCTTCAAATCCAAGTGCATGTTCAATATACACCTCTTGCTCCAACACTTCATTAAGAAAGGCACTTTTGACATCCATCTGAAACACTTTAAAGTTACAATGTGCAGCAAAAGATAGAAAGATCCTTATGGCTTCAAGTCTGGAAACACGTGCAAATGTATCATCATAATCTATTCCTTCCCGTTCACAGTAACATTTAGCTACTAGCCTTGCTTTATTTCTTGTCATAATTCCACTTTCATCCAGTTAGTTTCTGAATACCCACTTTGTCTCAATGACTGATTTTCCTTTTGGTCTTGGAACCAGCTTCCATACATTGTTTCTTTCAAACTGGTTGAGTTCTTCTTGCACGGCAATCACCCAATCAGAATCCAACAATCCTTCATCAGTTGTTTTTGGTTTTATTTGAGACAGAAAACATGAGAACATGCTGTCAATAGAGACATTATTCCTTGTTCTTACCCCAGAGGAAGGATTACCAATGATTAGATCATTAGTGTGATCCTTGTTCCATTTTGTGGTTCTGGGCAAGCTTCTGTTTTGATCTGATAGATCAGCTCCAATTTGAGGAATTGAATCTTCACCAGTGCAGTTGTCTCCACCATGCTCTTCATTATCTCCAAAGTCACCATCATTTTGAAGATTAGTTGAAATGGTTTGTGACTGTGCTGGAGTTTGATTAACATCATTAGTATTGACAGCATCTTTCTCAAGATCAACAGTTTGAGTATAAATAGTAAGGGGTGCTTGCAAGAGTCTTGTTGATTAAGGTTATGTTCTGTGTGTAATGATTAGTGCATAATTTTGCATTCTCTTGTACCTATTTTATTGTTAGTTTTCGTATTTTTAAATAAATTAGCTAGTTGGATTTTCATATTTTGTAGATATTTGGAAAAATAAAGAAAAGAAGAAAAAAGAAGAAAAAGGGTCAAGGAAGGGCAAAAGTGGAAAAAAAAATCAAGGATGGAAGAAAAAGACAAAATAAGGTGTTGGTTGATTAGATTTCAAGATGAAGGGCCAAGATTAACCCAACCTTTCCCCAAAACCCTAATTTTCGCCTATAAATACTGCCCTCCTTCCCCTTTGTAACCAACCCTAGTTTTAGCCTAGCCTAAATTTTTAGTTAGCCTCTCTTTTATTTTTCTAGATCTAGTTTTCTGTTTCATTGCAATAGTTTAAATTTTGTAAACTCTCTTTCATTTTAAGGTTAATTAAAGCATTTACTTTAATTCTCCATCTTGTTCTTTTCATTTCTTGGCTATGAACTTTTATAAATCCAATAAAGTGGTTGAAATAGCTTTTGTGCTACCACTTGAGGTATGAAGGAGCCATCTTATGTTATGTAGTGGTAATGCTTTAGATTTACTTTTCTTGTTTAAGTTGGTGTGATATTGTAATGGGTTTGATAATTTAGACTAAAATTTGATTTTGTCAGTGTTACTTTTCTTGTAAGAGTCTTTAATTTTTATATTAGTATTATAGGTTGCTTGGTTTTGTTGAATTTTCCGGCAAGTTTTACTTTTTCCGACAACTTCACTTCTTCTTTTTTCCGGTGAGTATCTCTCTCCAACAACAAGTTTGGTGAAGGGATTTTGTTTTGCCGATTATTACTCGTATAAATGTCTTTACATTATGTCTACATGCACTACTCGGTTGTAATCTATTTTTATTATTGCTCTAACTGTTTGTGGCTTTACTTTCTCGGGCGACAAGTGATGTTCTGGTGTTTTGTTTGGCTATTGTTTCAATATCAACTTTACTGGGTCAAGAATGTTTACCATCTCTTAGTTTAATTCTCAAATCCATTTTATTTCTTTGTTTAGTGCGATTTAATTTTTGTTTGTTTTGTTCCTGCACTCATCTTAATATAAGTCAATCATCACTCTAATCTCTAGCTCGTAATATAATGTTAAACCATTTCTTTTTATTCATATTATTAGTTAATTAAATAATCCCATGTTCATATGCTTCTCTCTCATCTTTTCGTTGCAAATTGCAATATAGAAAGCATGCATTTTGTTTTCTTTTTAATTTTTAAATTGTTCTTTGTCTAGTGTTAACGGAGGAATTTGGTGATAACAAATTTCGGGGAGGGTCGCTGGAATTGTTGTGGAAACCGAGGATGATATGTAACGTAGGTTGCAAGGATTAAGGTTTATGATTTAGGGATGGCTGAGATTGTATGTGAGAATAGGTTGCAATTGAGATTGAATATTGAATTCTCTCTTGTTTGCAAGTTTGCATCGTACCATACAATGTGCCTACGTACCCTATTTATAGGGATCAAGCCATACGTAGTTCTTGGGGAGCAAGTAACCCATGGGCCGAGTTTCCTTCTTTAAAGAGCGGAAAGACCGGGATCACCGCCTTTGATATGTCATTATGAGCTGTCATGGTTTCACTATTTTCTTGGGACTTATCAGATAATTCATTGACCCGGATTTATCGGAGCCAACGCTTATCTCGATCCATGGAAAATAAGGAAAGACAAGCTCTTATGAATCTCAAAAGGGCGAGGCTTCTCGCAAGGCGAAGTTTCTCAGAGTTAATAGGTTAATTTTCAATAAATCAATAAAAGTTAAGGAACCTTCATCTTTTAGAAGACGAGGTTCCTATATTTAAGTGATGAGGTAAATCAGGTAGTTTATACCTTAGAATAAGCCAAAAAGGGCACATTCCTTACTTACACTAGTCATCCATTTTTATCTGTAACCTAGGTTTCCAAGAAGGCGAGGCTTCGTATGAACCTAGGTTAAACCCGATACTTTGATTGTCACCCAATGGGCTAGGCTTCATATGAACCTAGGATATGCCCAACATCAGTAATGGGCCAGTAATTTCGTCAACTATTGGGCTAGGCTTCGTATGAGTCTAGGTTAGACCCAATATCTTCATTTCGTCAACTAATGGGCTAGGCTTCGTATGAGCCTAGGTTAGACCCAATATCTTCATTTCGTCAACTAATGGGCTAGGCTCCGTATGAGCGTAGGCTAGACCCAATATCGGCATGTCGTCAACTAGTGGGCTAGGCTTCGTATGAGCGTAGGCTAGACCCAATATCGGCATATCGTCAACTAGTGGGCTAGGCTTCGTATGAGCGTAGGCTAGACCCAATATCGGCATGTCGTCAACTAGTGGGCTAGGCTTCGTATGAGCGTAGGCTAGACCCAATAAATAGTAAACGGGTATGCTTCCAGAATCCACCATATGATAACGTCATTACTGAAGACGAGGTTTATTTTTGGACATAACAACTACCCCCCAGTTTCTTGCAACAAGTATTTGTAAAAGAAACTAAGTCTTGATATCCAGAAAAAATCCCAAAGGCGAGCCTTACCCTTGGTGTCACTCCATGCTATTGATGTAATTTCTTCTTGACCCGAGATAAAGATTTCAACGAGAGTTCCAGTTGATATTTAAGCTTTTTCTAGCGGTTCCTTTAACAAATTGCCAAAGTAAACATCCTTCATGCCTTCTTCGGTAGGTGGCATAACCTTCTCAGGTAGGCGAGGTCTCCGGTGGAGTTGATAAGTCTTTTGATATGAATCATCTTCAAGAAAGTAAATGGAGGTTGACGTCTATCTGAACATGTTCTTGAGTTACTCGACATATGCGTCGTATGCTTATTCTTCTCATTTTCTTCAAAGTAATTCTGAAACTTTTCGATGTTGAGGTAGGTATAGGCGAGGTCCCCTAATAAGATATCTTAATGTGCTAATAGTCTTCATGACCTCGACCTTCATTGGAAGACGTCGACGCCATTGAAGTAAGAGGTGTCATTGAGATGCGAGATCCTTGATATCTTAATTTTTCCATTAATAATATTTATGTGTGTATCTTAATCCTATAGGTGAGATGCCTCCTGGTAAGATCCTAGGTAGGGGGCGAAGATACAAAGAGAAGGAGAGGACTTTTGTAGAGTGTGAGGTTTCACTAGTAGCGTAGGATGCTGATAAGTAGGAGATGTCTTTAGTTGATAAAGAGGCACAAGACATCATCTTCAATATCTCACTATAGTCTTCAATTAACAATTCTAACATATATTCTGAACTAGGCCTTAAGAGGGCGAGGCCGCTTCAGTAGAAAGCAAAGACGTTGGTTGACAAATAGACATAAACACATCTTCTAAATTTTCCAAATTGAAGTCTGCACACTATCTTCAAAATCTATTCTCCTTCAAAAACTTTGATAGTCAAGAGAGGTTGGTGATCATTTGGATTGTAGTGACATTTTCTTGATCTTCTGAAAAAATGATAGGCCTATCTCTCTCTAAGAAAGCTTGGTAGTTAGTATCCCTTCAATTTTCTTCTGACGTAGGATCACTATTGATGGCCTATGCTGAAAGATCACCCTAGATGGGTCTTCCAAAAAAAACCACCCCGAAGGGCCTTCAAAGACAATCACCCCTTAGGGCCTTCTTACTACAAATATTTTCTTCGTAAGCGTCATCCTCCGGGAAGACGTCACCTACCTTTAAAAACTTCTTCTTTCAGTTGTAGAGACGACGCCTTTAGATAAAGTGAGGCCTGTTGGGGTATAATAACCACCCCCCAATTCCTTGCAATAATTGTTTATAAAATGAACTAGAGTTAATGATTCTGAAATCTTCACCTGCATAGAAAGACTCACCTAGTTTGAAGCATATATTCTGATATAGATTTCCCTGTTTTTTAGACTCATTATCAAGAGGTCTTCTTGTTTTGGCCCATTAGAGGGAGACACCTCTGTCTAAAGAGAGACTGATATTTATCATTACCCTTGGTTCTCTTGTTGCAAGCCATTATTCAGATGATGACAAGAGGCTATTTATGAAGAGAGATAGCACTGATGCCGAGTTTTCTTTCAAGATGGGTCTGGGCGAGGCTTTCTACCATGGTCTCAACATCCTTTCTGAGAAGAATACCATCATTCATGATCAAGAAAAGACTGTGAAGAAATGGAAAGCCGAGGCTTCTTCGCTCAAAGCTCAGTTATCAGATACCCAGAAAAGGCTTGATGAAGCATCCAAGGCAAAGCAAGGCGAGCTTGAGAAACTTCAGAGCAAGTCTAATGAACTTTCTACATATTCCAAAGCCAGGGGCGAGGCTCTGAAGATGGACAATGAGAGGCTGCAGAAAGAATTGAACGAGCTTAAAGGAGGCATGGACAAGGAGATGAGTGATGCTTATAGCCTTGGCTTCCTTGGTTATCTTCAAAACTTCCTTGCAGCTGATCCTGACTACGATTGGTCAAAGCATTTCGCCCCCTCAACTTCTGAATACATGGCAACATTCAAGGCAACAAACATCCAGGCAATTGAGGAGGCGAAGAAGGATCTCCAAAAGAAGATCGAAGCTAAGCTGAAAGCCCAGGCTAAGGACGAAGCGAAGAAGACTGAGGTAAGAGACAACCTCGCCCTAGGCGAAAAAGACATCCTCTCCTTAGGGGGAAGAGATAACCTCGCCCTGGGCGGAAGAGACAACCTCGCCCTAGGCGGAAGAGACAACCTCGCCTTAGGCGGAAGAGACAGCCTCTCCCTAGGCGGAAGAGACAACCTCTCCCTAGGCGGAAGAGACACCCTCGCCCTAGGCGGAAGAGACAACCTCGCCCTAGGCGGAAAAGACAACCTCGCCCTAGGCGGAATAGACAACCTCGCCTTAGGCTGAAGAGACAACCTCGCCCTAGGCGGAAAAGACAACCTCGCCCTAGGCGGAAAAGACAACCTCGCCCTAGGCGGAATAGACAACCTCGCCTTAGGCTGAAGAGACAACCTCTCCCTAGGCGGAAGAGACAACCTCGCCTACTTATCTACTTATACACTCTATACAAAATCAGAGCTTAAGAAAAGTGAAGAGCAACCTCGCCTTCTTATACACTCTATGCAAAGCAGAGTTTAAGAAAAAGGAAGAGTAACCTCGCCTTCTTATACACTCTATGCAAAGCAGAGTTTAAGAAAAGGGAAGAGTAACCTCGCCTTCTTATACACTCTATGCTAAGCAGAGTTTAAGAAAAGGGAAGAGTAACCTCGCCTTCTTATACACTCTATGCTAAGCAGATTTTAAGAAAAGGGAAGAGTAACCTCGCCTTCTTATACACTCTATGCAAAGCAGAGTTTAAGAAAAGGGAAGAGTAACCTCGCCTTCTTATACACTCTATGCAAAGCAGAGTTTAAGAAAAGGGAAGAGTATCCTCGCCTTCTTATACACTCTATGCAAAGCAGAGTTTAAGAAAAGGGAAGAGTAACCTCGCCTTCTTATACACTCAATGCTAAGCAGAGTTTAAGAAAAGGGAAGAGTAACCTCGCCTTCTTATACACTCTATGCAAAGCAGAGTTTAAGAAAAGGGAAGAGTAACCTCGCCTTCTTATACACTCTATGCTAAGCAGAGTTTAAGAAAAGGGAAGAGTAACCTCGCCTTCTTATACACTCTATGCAAAGCAGAGTTTTAAGAAAAGGGAAGAGTATCCTCGCCTTTTTATACACTCTATGCAAAAGCAGAGCTTAAGAAAAGGGAAGAGCAACCTCGCCTTCTTATACACTCTATGCAAAGCAGAGTTTAAGAAAAGGGAAGAGTAACCTCGACTTCTTATACACTCTATTCAAGCAGAGTTTAAGAAAAGGGAAGAGTAACCTCGCCTTCTTATACACTCTATGCTAAGCAGAGTTTAAGAAAAGGGAAGAGTAACCTCACCTTCTTAAGAGCTAGAACTCTCTTCTTGGTGAGCTTTCCGGAAGTACGGATAAGCACCCTGAAAGTACGGGTTTACCAAGGTTTTGTAAGAGATAGATTCCAAGCTTCATACGTTTAGTGGACTTACGCTCCCTAAGGAAGTCGTATTCCTAAGCATCTTCTGCTGAGGGGTCTTCCAAAGATAGTCTTCTTGATAACCAAATTTCGGGGGAGACAACCACAAAATCTAGGATCATCTTCTACTGAAGGACCTTCAAAACAAGATTACCCCGAAAGAATTCACAACTGACTATGGGTTAAAGGAGATACACATCTTCCAGAGTAGACTAAGAAAGTAGACTAAGAGAGTAGACTAAGGGAGACCCTCCTAAAAGGAGGACATCCTCTAGAGCAATCCATGAATAATATATTTAAAGAACGAATTTCGAACAGATATAATCACAATTCTAAGAATATGCAATGCTACGAATGAATATATGATGCAAATAAGTGTAAATAAATTCAAGATCAGATGGAACCTCGATGGAGTATCTCAAACATAGGCGTCTCACTGAGAGGCGGATGCCAAAGTTGTTGTCGATCTCCCAACGGGCGACGCTGGTTGCCGACACCAAGCCGAGGCTTCTTTCTGTTGGGTAGATGGCGTTCTTCGATCTTCAACCAATCCTTCCAATTTTGACAATGTTCCCTTAACTTCTCCCTCTTAACCATCTCCACAAAAATAGTCATGTTCAGTCCTTGTGGCTGGGGTATAGGTCCTTGTTGCAGAGGCGTAGGCTCCAGCTGCTGAAGTGTAGGTCTCCGTTGTTGAGACGTAGGCTCCCACTGTGGGTATGCTCCATCTCTAGGGGAGGACCTGGTTATCTCTCAGATCCCAAGTGTCTCTCAGATTTGGTTGTCTTGGTGGTGGTGGAGGTAGATCCATGTGGGAACAACAACCTCGTCTACGTGATTACCTTAATCAACTAGTTCTTCGGTATGATGCGACATCCTTCCTCCAGAGATGTCAATCCCCCTCCTTCTAGCGCCAATTGTTAATGGAGGAATTTGATGATAACAAATTTCGGGGAGGGTTGCTGGAATTGTGGTGGAAACCGAGGATGATATGTAACGTAGGTTGCAAGGATTAAGGTTTATGATTTAGGGATGGCTGAGATTGTATGTGAGAATAGGTTGCAATTGAGATTGAATATTGAATTCTCTCTTGTTTGCAAGTTTGCATCGTACCATACAATGTGCCTACGTACCCTAAATCCATGGAGCAAGTAACCCATGGGCCGAGTTTCCTTCTTTAAAGAGCGGAAAGACCGGGATCACCGCCTTTGATATGTCATTATGAGCTGTCATGGTTTCACTATTTTCTTGGGACTTATCAGATAATTCATTGACCCGGATTTATCGGAGCCAACGCTTATCTCGATCCATGGAAAATAAGGAAAGACAAGCTCTTATGAATCTCAAAAGGGCGAGGCTTCTCGCAAGGCGAAGTTTCTCAGCGTTAATAGGTTAATTTTCAATAAATCAATAAAAGTTAAGGAACCTTCATCTTTTAGAAGACGAGGTTCCTATATTTAAGTGATGAGGTAAATAAGGTAGTTTATACCTCAGATTAAGCCAAAAAGGGCACATTCCTTACTTACACTAGTCATCCATTTTTATCTGTAACCTAGGTTTCCAAGAAGGCGAGGCTTCGTATGAACCTAGGTTAAACCCGATACTTTGATTGTCACCCAATGGGCTAGGCTTCATATGAACCTAGGATATGCCCAACATCAGTAATGGGCCAGTAATTTCGTCAACTATTGGGCTAGGCTTCGTATGAGTCTAGGTTAGACCCAATATCTTCATTTCGTCAACTAATGGGCTAGGCTTCGTATGAGCCTAGGTTAGACCCAATATCTTCATTTCGTCAACTAATGGGCTAGGCTCCGTATGAGCGTAGGCTAGACGCAATATCGGCATGTCGTCAACTAGTGGGCTAGGCTTCGTATGAGCGTAGGCTAGACCCAATATCAGCATGTCGTCAACTAGTGGGCTAGGCTTCGTATGAGCGTAGGCTAGACCCAATATCGGCATGTCGTCAACTAGTGGGCTAGGCTTCGTATGAGCGTAGGCTAGACCCAATAAATAGTAAACGGGTATGCTTCCAGAATCCACCATATGATAACGTCATTACTGAAGACGAGGTTTATTTTTGGACATAACATCTAGTAATTAAATTTGTCATTTAGCACTAGTATTAATTAATGGGAATTAAAACTTGTCATTAAAAATAGCTTAGAATTAATAGTATTAACTAATGTTGATTAATTACCAAATTAGTAGTAGTTACGTAATTGATCTCTAGTAGTTTTAACTTGTCATTTGCTTGTTTTCTTTTTGTTACCAGCTCATGTCAATTAGGGCCCATGTTAGTTTCTAGCCCAACCCATTTTTCCTTTTCTAGCTTCAGCCCAAATGCATGTTTCTGTTTTAAGAAACTTTCTTAGTTTATATAGTCTTGTTAATTCAGTAATTAAATTTCAATTAATTTTCTTTTCATTTTTTTTTCTCATTGATTTAAGACTTGTTATTAATTTTACTTGTGTCTCATATGTTAGTTTAGATTAATCCAAATCCCCTCCAAAACAATCATTTGTTCTAATTAGCCTAAATTAGAAGTTAAGGATTACGAAAAATAACATAGTCTCTGTGGATCGAATCATAAATATTAAAACGATGATCGTGCGCTTGCGATATTAAATGTTTATTTTTAGCACATCAAGTTTTTGGCGCCGCTGTCGGGGACTATAAATTATTTTTCGCGCCTTAATTTTTAGTTTTTCGGATTAGTTTTTACTTGCTTTATTATTTGGAAATTGAGCAATCGGGGAACTTGGTGAGACGTGCTAAAAGCTCGAAGAATTTTGGAAGCTTGCTTAGGTAACCCGTATCCCTCTCTTTTCAATTTTTGTTCACTAGTTATAAAAAAATCACAAAAAAATTAAAAAATTAAAAAAAAAATCAAAAAATTAGTTAGTTAAATTACATAATTGTTGCATCATGCATTTAATCACTTAGGATCACATCATCTAGATTTTATTTTCTTGTTTTTAATTTATCGTACCTTTTTAATTTTGGTGATTGCTGGAGGAATGAGGTACGTTAAATTTTCCTTTTCTCTAGATTAGAACACGTAGTGTAAAGCATCCATAGTTGTTTATTGTTTTTATTATCTCGTCGTTTGTTGCATCATTTTAAATAAATTTTAAGGGCGAAACCCAATTACAAGATAAGGGGAGGGATTTCATCACTCTTTCGTTAGCCCACAACCATTAATTCATCTTTTTGCATACCCTAGCCTTTTTAATAAAATAAAGTAGACATTAGCCCCTAGGATTTCGCGCTCAACTAGGAAGAGAACCTGGAATGAATAATTTGTTACGTATCTATCCTTTTGGTGTCTAGGCAAGCGAAAGCTTACCTGGCCATTCAGATTGGTGTCTAGGTTGGTGTTTAGCCTCTTGGCAATGCTTACTCCTACCTGGCCAATAGGGATTTATACTTATTGAATTAGGACTTCTAGAATTATCTTGTTGTTAGGAGCACGTCTAGATTTCTTTTAGGTAACCCTAGATTAAGTTTTTATTTTTCTTTTCCATCTTCTTTTGTGTGTTTAATTTTTCGCACTTATTTGCTACTTGCTTGTTTATGCAAACTACTTGGATTAGGAATAATTCATCTAGGTTGGTGAGAACGATAGAATATTCATCTTCTTCGGACTCCGAATCTTTATAAATTCCTGAACCAGTAGTGACCATGGCAGTAGCACTTAAGGATCGTTGCTACCCGTCCCGTTTGGCCCAACCCTCTTATATCACTCTTCCCCCGGTTAGTGCTAATAATTTAGAGATTAAAGGTCATCACATTAGCATGTTACCTAAGTTTACCGGGAGTGAGGGTGAGGATCCGTATCTTTTTCTTCATGAATTCGAGGAGGTTTGTGCTTTACAAAAACTCCAACAATTGACCGAAGATTCCATTAGACTTAGACTCATCAACTTTGCTTTAAAAGAAAATGCTAAGAAATGGTTGTATAGTCTACCCGTTAATTCTATTTCTACGTGGGAGGGATTTGTGGTAATTTTTCTAAAGAAATATTTTCCAAACCATAAGACTACAAGAATCACAAATGAGATAAATCAATTTCCATCAAAAGGAAAATGAGTCTTTCTGGAAATATTTTGATCGCTTCAAAAATCTTTTATCACAATGCCCCCACCACCGAATAGAAAAATGGAGACTTTGTAAGATTGTCTATGAGGCCTTAGATAGTTCTACAACTGCGTTGTTAGAGTCTATGTGTCAAGGTAAATTCATGGAGAAAGATGAGGACGAAGGGTGGGTATTTTTCGAAGAATTAGAGGAAAAGACAATGTTGTGGGAGTCTACTAGGGAACCTAGTAAATCAAATGAGTCATCTAGTACATCTAGGGGTTTACATCTAGGGGAAGTCATGACCTCTTCTCCAGTAGACGAAACTATTGATAAGTTGTCAAAGCTCACCTTGGAAGGTCCAAGAGGTCAGAGATCACAAGAAAAGATGCCTATTTATGAAGGTGGTGAAGCCTCTCCTCCATCCAAGAGAATTCGAGTACATGAGTAAGTCATAGCTCAACATTCATTGCCAAAGTCAACAAGAACAGTGAAGAACCATCCTCCAGAGTTGATCATTGGTGATAAGTCAGAAGGAATCAAGACAAGAAAGGGTCGAACTAATTTTTGTGTATTTGCAGCCTTTCTAGGTCAAGAAGAACCAAAGAATTTCAAAGAAGCACTTCAAGATGAAAATTGGATTATGGTAATGCAAGAAGAACTTAATCAATTTGAAAGATGTGATGTTTGGGAACTTGTGGAGCCACCTAAAGATGTTTCAATCATTGATACTAAATGGGTCTTCAAGAACAAAGTTGATGAATTTGGTACGGTTACTCGAAACAAAGCAAGACTTGTTGCACAAGGATACAATCAACAAGAAGGAATTGATTTTGAGGAAACTTATGCCCCGGTTGCAAGGCTTGAATCAATAAGGATGCTACTTTCATTTGCATGCTTCAAGAAGATCAAGCTACATCAAATGGACGTGAAAAGTGCATTTCTTAATGGATTCTTAAAAGAAGAAGTTTATGTCAAGCAACCCCCTGGTTTTGAGAATGAGTAATTTCTAAATCATGTTTTCAAGTTGAAGAATGCATTATATGGATTGCGGCAAGCTCCTAGATCATGGTACGAGAGGTGGAGTAAGTTTTTGATCAAAAATGGATTCATTCGAGGTAAAATCGATCCCACATTATTTACTAAACATAATGGTACTGATATTTTAGTTGTACAAATATATGTGGATGATATTATTTTTGGATCTATTAATGATGGTATGTTCAAGTGGTTTTCTAAGTGTATGCATAGTGAGTTTGACATGAGCATGATGGGAGAGCTTAATTAATTTTTGGGTCTTCAAATTAAACAAACTCCAGAGGGTATTTATGTGTATCAATCCAAGTATATCAAGAATCTACTAAAAAGATTTGGATTTGAAACTATCAAGCCAAAATCAACACCAATGACTCCTGCCAGCAAGCTGACAGCAGATGAACAAGGTATAGATGTTGATGTTCGCAAGTATAGAGGTATGATTGGTAGTTTATTATATCTTACTGCCTCTAGACCTGATATAATGTATAGTGTTTGTGTATGTGCGAGATTTCAATCTAAACCAAAAGAGTCTCAGTTGAGTGCAGTTAAACGAATATTCAAATATTTGAGTGGCACAATTTCTCTTGGTTTATTTTATCCAATCACAAATGCTTTTGATCTTGTTGGGTTTAGTGATGCAGATTATGCAGTTGTCAAACTGATCGCAAGAGTACAAGTGGTGTTTGTGCATTTTTAGGACAGATTTTGGTGTCTTGGCAAAGCAAGAAGCAAGCTTCTGGTGCATTATCCACTGTAGAAGGTGAGTATTTAGCTGCAGGAAGCTGCTGTGCCCAAATTCTTTGGATGATTCAGACACTCAGAGACTATGGCATCAAGTGTGACAAGATTCCAATTTATTGTGACAATACGAGCGCCATAAATATTTCGAAAAATCTAGTGAATCACTCAAGAACGAAGCATATTAATGTTCGACACCATTTTTTGCGGGACAATGTTGCAAAAGGAAAAATTGAGCTACTATTTGTTTCTACTGAATACCAACGAGCTGACATCTTCACTAAGCCATTAGTCGAGGAACGATTTTCTGTTCTTCGTCGTGAACTTGGCATGTGCAATGTCTTGGCACCAAGCTGCAAATAATTCTTCCTGGTACTCTCTGAATTTTATATTTTTTTTATCCTGCTTCCTAATCACTTAGTTTCGTTTTATTTGGTGTTCAATATTTGTTATATGTCATTCCTGTCTATATACATCTGTTTTATATTCTTCCGTGTTTTCTTTGAAATTAACATAATTTTCGTTGGGATACGTATATTTTTTATTTTCCTGTATTTTTTGGGGTGGGTAGTTTTTAATATTAATCCTAACTCTTCAACTCCCCCGTATATTCTAAAAAGAGGTTTAAAACAAATTCGGCTCCCCTGACTCTTCATTCCTTTTTCACCCAAATTACTCGCCTCTCTCCCAGTTAGGGTTTCTTCACTTCACAAAATACGAAACACTCGTGGTAAAAAGGCTGCTTCGAATGCTCTCACTCCGGCTGAATCCAAGGTTGCTAAAGGGAAGAATAAATGGTTGTTCGATGAAGATGATGAAGTCCAATTGTCTCCAGTTCGTCTTGACAGTGGGGATGAGTTCTCCGGCGGACAGCGTTCTGGTCTTGGCGACGGCTCTTTGATTAAGCTATCCAAGTATGATATCACTTTTGTTTCTAAGGATCTTGAGGTGAGGTTTGCCAATCTCCGATTAGGCGATAGAACTATCATCACCGGTCGACCTCTTGCAGGTAACTCTTATCATAAGTGTGGCGCCATTAAGTTATTTACTCAATTAGGGTTTGATTCGTTTATCAAAGATTTGCCCCGTGAGTGCTATCCTAATTGCGTTTATGAGTTCTATGCTAATTTGGATATTGTGAACAATGGAGTTTGCATGTCCAATGTTCGTGGGACTAAGATTATGTTAACTGCACATTTTCTTAATGATATTTTGGGTATTACTGCTCCGTCGAATGTGTCTATTTGTACCAATAAGGTTCCAATTGATGTCGAGGGTTTTCGTGCTTTAGATCAATTGAAAGTGGTTCGTAATATTGATGGTTTGTTACAATATGCTGCCCCTACCACTAAGTCTGTGATTCCGATGGCCCATTTACTGTTTCGAGTGTGTTTGGCAAATATTAATCCTCGTTTAGGTAGTCGATCTAATTTTGCGGGTCAAGATGTCACTCTTATAGCTATGCTTTTGTCTAGTCGTAAGTTTGATTTGTCTGGGTTAATTTTAAAGAATATGTTGGATGTTTTTGATTCTCATAATCAACCGGGTTTGCCATATGGTCTGCTTTTGACTCGTGTTTTTGAGTGGTATGGTGTACCATTGAGAGAAACTGATAAGGAGGTTGCCACAGAGTTTCTAGATCACAAGAGTCTTCTCCAGTCTCATCTCAAAGTGGAGACTGATGGTACTTTAATCCAAATGCAAATTCCAACTCCACCTCCTCCACAACCAATTTCCATTGATATTGATAAGATAGCTGTTCAAGAGGTTGAAATGGCAGTTTTTATGGATGAAGTCCGTGATTCCTTCAAAGCGGTTCATGCTCGACTCGATGCCATGGCAGATGAGATGCGTTTTGTCCGTGATTTGATATTTGGTACGAAGTCTGATGGGAAGTCTGATGATCGTCTTCGTGCATTTCCTACTACTATTTAGATGGCAGAATCTGGTTCTCCTGTTCATAACACTCCTCACAATGCTGCTATGGATTCAACTGATGTGGATGTTGCTAAGGACCTGGTTACCGATATTGCTAAGGAATATGATGTTGCTGATGGAAATGTGGAGGATGATGATAAAATGGATGCCTAAATTTTCTTCTTTTTATGATTAAGGGGGAGATAAATTTTAGGATATTCTGGGTTTTTATTATTTGGGTGTTATTTGAACTTTATTTTGGTTTTTATGTTCTAAGACTTGTTTTGTGGTACTGCTGGTTTATGCAGTTCAAACTTTGGTACTATTAGTTGTCATGGGTTGGTTAATGTGAACTAATGGTTTTTATTTATCTTGTGTTATCTAAAATTTGGTTATTTTATTTATCTAGGCTAAAGTGCATATCTGTTAGATAAATATTGTTAGATCAGAATTCAATGATCGTCAGGAGCTAGACTCAACTGATCAGGATTGCTGATGTCATCAGGATTACATGGTCGTCAGGATCAAGATACATATCAGGACTGGGATCAGGATTGATCATCAGAACTGGAAGCTGATCAGGATTCCTACTTCGAGTTATATTTGGAGTCTAGTTAAACATGGAAGTTTATTCTGTCGGTTCCTGGTTTGTAGAATGTAGCTATCAATTATGGATAGGTTTCAATCTTTGTAATTAATTAGGACTTATCATTGATAGAGAAGCTGTGTAGTATATGAACACAGTTTTGGTTTTGGTTCGGTGTGAATCAAGATAGAAGCTCTCAAGAACATAGAATTTCTTGAGAGAGTTTTTGTAAGCTAGCAGCTCTCAATAACATCAGAATTTCTTGAGAGAGTTTGTAACAGTTTTATATCAGATTTAATAAAGTTGTTATCTTTCTTTCATATTTGTGATATATACATTTAGAAGTCGATTATCTTATACTATTGTATTCAACCCCCCTTCTACAATAGATTATTACTGGGGCAACAATTGGTATCAGAGCAAACTGATTTAATTCTGAATCAGATACGATCTAAAGATGTCGACAATCAAGTATGAAAGCATAAAGATTCCCATCTTGAAGAAATCAGAATATCCAACATGGAGGGTAAAGATGCTGATGTACCTGGAGGCTATGGATCCTGACTATTTGGACAGGATTCGTGATGGACCATATATTCCTACAAGGATTGTAGAACGAACAGATACAGTACCTGAACATTATGTGGTCAAGGCTAAAAGTGAATGGACTCCAGAAGAAAAAGCTCATGTACTCAGGGAACCAAAGATAAAGAATATCTTGCACAGTAGTCTTGATGTTGTCATGTCAAACAGAGTGATTGCATGCAAGTCTTCAAAAGAAATCTGGGATACTTTGGAAACTCAGTGCCAGGGATCTGCATATGTCAAGAAAAACAGAAGGGCTCTTTTGATTCAAGAATATGAACAATTTGATGCAAGACCTGATGAGAGCCTAACTGATCTATATGATAGATTTCTGACACTATTGAACAGTTTATCTTTAGTTGACAAGGAATATGAAACTAAAGATTCAAACACCAAGTTTCTAAGAGCTTTACCTGAAGAATGGGACACTCAGACCTCGATCATTAGACATCAGTATGATCTTAACACTGTGTCTCTTGATGAAGTCTATGGGATGCTAAGAACTCATGATCTTGAAGTTCAACAGAGAAAGAACAAGAAAAGCAGCAAGGCAAAATCAATTGCTTTGAAAGCAGAGGCTAAATCAAAAGGAAAAGCTATGGAGGTCTCTAGAAGTAAAACAAGAATAGTTGAGTCAGATCCTGATGACTCTTCATCAGATACTGATGGCAATCCTGATGCCAATACTGATGATGATTCTTCTGACTCAGACATGGAAGAGATGGTTGCTATGATTGTCAGAAACTTCAGAAGGATGAAGTTCAGGAAGAATAGAAGACAGGGCAACTTCTAGAAAAAGGCTTTCAACCCAAACAAAGATAAGTATATCAAAAAGGATAGCAAGGGTAGCAAATTTGACAAGTCAAAGGTTAGATGCTACAAGTGCAATGGTATGGGTCACTTTGCTTCTGAGTGCAAGAAGACAAAGGCACTTATCACATCAAGCAAGTATTGGATGGACTCCTCCTCAGAATCTGATACTAAGGTGATCAACTATGCTCTAATGGCCAATGTTGATGTAACTACTGCTCCTGATGATAAGGTACTAAATACTATCTTTGATTTTGATACTGATAATGCTTCTGAGTTAAGACGTTTTCTAAAGTCATTACATATTAGCTTTAGAAGTCAAACTGCTGAAAATACTAGGATCTTATCTGAGATGTCTGAACTTAGAAAAAGGAATGATATTCTAGAAGCTGAATTTTCTCGTATGCAAGAAGTACAAAAAGAATGTGATAATGCTAATCACATGTATTTAGAGATGAAATCCAAATGTAATGCTCTTGAAA
This sequence comes from Heracleum sosnowskyi, assembly GCA_030848705.1. Classification (NCBI taxonomy): domain Eukaryota; kingdom Viridiplantae; phylum Streptophyta; class Magnoliopsida; order Apiales; family Apiaceae; genus Heracleum; species Heracleum sosnowskyi. The sequence goes on along the minus strand of CM061242.1, from coordinate 108,999,698 downwards.
AGGAACTTGAATATGCTAATGAGAAAATCAGAACCTGGACAGACTCTGGTAGGAAATTTCATGAGATTAATACCTCTAAGAATTGGAAAGAGTGTCTAGGATATAAGTCAGATGAGGATAAGGAATTGAAAGAGAAAATTGTCATTGATGAGACAGTCAGTCCAAAGACCTATAGACATGTTATAGATGCAACCAAATCTAAGATTACTCCTGTTAATTTTGTTTTTGGTAAGGATTCCAATTCTACTTTTGAAAAGGGATCTACTTCTACTCAAGGAATTAAAATCATAAAGTCTAAACCTGTCATGAATAAAGTCATTAAGAATGTAGGTCTATTGTCTCAGAAACTGCTTAAGGATAAAATCTGTGAGGTGACAGATAAGAAAGAGGAAGCTACTGTTAAGAGAAACAGGAATGGTAAAGTTGGGATCAATAAAGAGAATGGTTATAAATATATCCCAAATGCACCTAGAAAGTGTTGTTTTAACTGTGGTAACTCTAATCATCTTGCTATTGATTGTAAGAAGAGTAACAAGAAAAGTACTGAAATTCCTATTTCTGATGTCAGGAGTAGATCAGTATTTTATAAACCACAGATGTCCTGTTTTCATTGTGGTAGTATATGGCATTCTATTTATACTTGTAAAGATTATCATGATTTGTACTATAAATTTTATGATCCACTGCCTAAGATTGATAATAGTACAAAGTCTGATAGAGTTGATAATGTCATTGTGAAGCATGCTTTTGTTAATACTGATACTGACAAAGCAAATCCTGATGGAGTAAAAACTGTCAGGACTGCTAAAGTCAGAAAGTCTTCTGCTGCTAAAGTTAATAAATTGCATGGAAAAGGAACCCAACAGGTGTGGGTTCCTAAGAATTCTAACTAGTGTTTTGTTATTCTGATTGCAGGGTAAAAAGAAAAATGTGTTAGTCATGGATAGTGGATGTTCTATGCACATGACTGGAAACAAAGCCCTGTTATCAGAATATGAGGAAAAAGCTGGCCCAACTGTGTCTTATGGAGATGGAAACATTGGACAAACTTTGGGATATGGCAATATAATCATTGGAAATGTCATCATTGAAAAAGTATCTCTAGTGAAAGGACTAAAACACAACTTGTTGAGTATTAGTCAAATCACTGACAGAGGTGATCATGTCAACTTCTATTCCACACATTGTGAAGTAGTCAGTAAAGCAACAAGAAAGAAAGCTCTGACTGGCTACAGGCATGGTAACATATATGAAGCCAACATTCAATCAAATACTGATGACTCCCCTACTTGTCTGATCAGTAAAGCATCAGTAGATGAAAGTTGGAATTGGCACAAGAAGCTTTCTCATCTCAACTTCAGCAATATCAATGAGTTGGTTAAGAAAGATTTAGTGAGAGGATTACCAAAGGTGTTATATACTCCTGATGGACTCTGTGATGCATGTCAGAAAGCAAAACAAAGAAGGACATCATTCCAGAGTAAATCAGAATCCTCTATTGAAGAACCATATCACATGCTACATCTTGATCTATTTGGTCCAGTCAACATCATGTCCATCAGTAAGAAAAGGTACACTCTTGTAATTGTTGATGAATATTCTAGATTCACCTGGGTGTATTTTCTGCACAGAAAAGATGAAACTCATGAAGTTCTGTTGGATCATTTGAGAATGATTGAGACAACCACAAAGTACAAAGTCAAGATTTTGAGAAGTGATAATGGTACTGAATTTAAGAATTCAAAGATGGAAGAGTTCTGCAAATACAAAGGAATTATACAACAATTCTCTGCTCCTAGCACATCTCAGCAAAATGGAGTAGTTGAAAAGAAAAATAGAACTCTTATTGAAGTTGGAAGAACTATGTTGGAAGAAGCAAAATTACCTACATATTTCTGGTCAGAAGCAGTCAACACAGCATGCTATACTCAAAATCTCACATTAATAAACAGGCATGGTGTTACTCCTTATCATTCACTCAAGGAGAAGAAACCAAGTCTGAAGCATCTGCATGTGTTTGGCTGTAAATGTTTTGTTCTCAGAACTCATCCTGAACAGCTAGGGAAATTTGAAACAAAGGCTGATGAAGGAATTTTCATAGGCTATCCTGCATCAAGAGCCTTTAGAGTTTTTAATTTGAGGACAAGGACTGTCATGGAGTCAATACATGTATCTTTTGATGACAAGAAGATAACTGGAATCAATGAAGACTCTCGTGATAGATTAATTTTTGAAAATGAAGCTACCAAGGAACCTGAAGAAAGTGAATCAGATCCTGTTACTACATCAGATCCTGATGGGTCACCAAATCCTGATGACACACCAGATGCTGATGATGCTAATACTGATGAGGCAATCAATAGTGATACTTCTAGTAGTGCTAATGTTGAGGGGGAGCAACAGCATTCTACTACAAGTTCAGAGTCAACTCAATCATCAGGACAGAATTCTTCAGATACTGATTCAAGTGATGATCCTGATAACTTATCAGGAGGACATAGCAATAATTCAGGGGAAGCTTCAAGTCAAGCAAGTTCTTCAAATCAAGATAACACCAATCCAGAGGGAGCATCTACTTCAAGAAACAATTTAACACCAGCAAGGAAATGGACTACAAGTCATACTCCTGATTTGATCATTGGGGATCCTGATGCAGGTGTTCAAACAAGAAGTGTAACTCAAAATGAATGTCCATACAATAACTTTCTATCCAAGGAGGAGCCAAAGAAAGTTGAAGATGCACTTAAAGATGCTGATTGGGTTACTGCAATGCAAGAGGAACTGAATGAATTTGAAAGGAATGAAGTCTGGAAACTGGTACCAAGACCAAAGAATAGATCAATTGTTGGTACAAAGTGGATTTTCAAGAACAAGACTGATTCTGATGGAGTAATAATCAGAAACAAAGCAAGACTAGTTGCAAAGGGGTATTCTCAACAAGAGGGATTTGACTATGATGAAACTTTTGCTCCTGTTGCAAGACTAGAAGCCATCAGGATATTTCTTGCTTATGCAGCACATAAGAAATTCAAGGTTTTCCAGATGGATGTTAAAAGTGCTTTCTTAAATGGAGAACTGGAGGAAGAAGTCTATGTTGAGCAACCTCCTGGTTTCATTGATCCTAAATATCCAGATCATGTCTACAGATTGGATAAGGCACTTTATGGACTAAAGCAAGCTCCAAGAGCATGGTATGAAACTTTAGCTCTATTCTTACTAGAAAGTGGATTCAAAAGAGGTGCTATTGATAAAACTCTATTTTATTTGAATCATGGTAAGGACTTGTTGTTAGTTCAGATTTATGTTGATGATATCATTTTTGGGTCAACAAACAATAAGCTTTGTGAAAAGTTTTCCAAGCTTATGCAGTCAAGATATCAAATGAGCATGATGGGAGAAATGAGTTACTTTCTTGGTCTTCAAGTTCAACAGACTGATGAAGGGATTTTTATCAATCAGTCTAAATATACAAGGAATTTATTGACAAGGTTTAACATGCAAGATAGTTCTCCTGCTACAACTCCCATAAGTACAGCTACCAAACTTGATCCTGATCAAGGTGCTGAGGTAGATGTAACTCACTACAGAGGAATGATTAGCTCTTTATTGTATCTCACTGCCAGTAGACCAGATATCATGTTTGCAACCTGTCTGTGTGCAATATTTCAAGAGAAACCTAGAGAACCCCATCTGATTGCAGTCAAAAGAATTTTCAGATATCTCAAAGGCACTTCTTCACTTGGCCTTTGGTATGCAAGGGAATCAGATTTTGGGTTGTGTGGTTATTCAGATGCTGATTTTGCAGGATGCAAAATATACAGGAAAAGTACTTCAGGAAGCTGTCAGTTTTTGGGTGGAAGACTAGTTTCATGGTTCAGTAAAAAGCAAAAATCCATTTCCACTTCAACTGCAGAAGCTGAGTACATTGCTGTAGGAAGTTGTTGTGCTCAGATAATGTGGATGAGAAATCAGTTGTTAGATTATGGCATGTCATACTAAAAAATCCCTATTTATTGTGATAACCAAAGTGCTATTGCAATGACAGGAAATCCAGTTCAACATTCTCTTACTAAATACATCAGTATTCGATATCACTTCATAAGAGAACAAGTTCTGGAAGGAACAATTGAACTTCACTTTGTTCCTACTGATCAACAACTAGCTGATATATTCACCAAGCCACTACCTGAAGCTACTTTCAACAAATTGGTGAATGAACTTGGAATGATGAACTTTGAGAATTTCTGAGGAAAGCTACAGAGAGGAAATCCTGATAACTGTCAAATCCTGATGGTTATTCAGAAAGGTATGTTTTCTTTGATCAAATCCTGATAGGATGCAATCCTGACAGGAAGTCAACTGGTCAAATCCTGATGCTCAGATTTTGAAGCTGGTATGAAAACCAGAGGTTCTATGCTAATTTGTCATCAACACTTCTGGTAAACTCTGGAAATAAGATTTTTACTTGGTCTTTGATTAAGTTTTCAGTCTTAATTCTCAAATTTAATTATATTTTTATCAGAGTTTACTATTCGCCATTTTATATGTCAATATCAGTGTTACTAACAAATTTTGCAGGCAAGTAAAGAAAGAAAACAGTTGAGAAAATAGACATATTTCATTAATTCTTGAAGATTCATTACAAATGAAAATGGAAATTACATATTTTTTTCCTAGTCTATTGTTCTACTCAGGAACATGTGCCCTACAGATTAGCATGAATGCTCCTGAGCAGCTTCACAGTCCATCAGGATTGGAAGGTCTCTTGTTCCATCCTTAAAGGACAAGAAGAGGAGCTGATTCACTTGAAGGCGGATCGTCACCGTGACCACCGGGACTCTTCCGTGCCTCCAACTTGCATGACATACAAGCATCACAGATTCTCTTCTTTCTTTTCTCAAGCTCTCGGACGAGCTCTTCATCATCTTTATCTTCATCCTCTTCACCATTGACAAATATGAGATTGTCAAGAGGATTCCAGTCAAGATTGGCCTGCTGGAAATTGTGCCAAAGCACATCGGCCATTGCGTTAACAAAGGCTTCATGTTCCTGAGGGTCAGGAACTGGTTGAGGCTCTTCATCTTCTGCGATCTCAGCCAATGCATCGAACATCTCTTGCCAGATTTCATCGAGATTTTCGTCTTCTTCGTTTGGTAAGTTGTATTGTTGTTGGTTGGCAGCCATTGAAAAACAAAGAAGGTGAAAGGTTTTCATAAGTTTTTCTATGGAGAGGGTTTGTGTTTTAATAGATATATGATGTTATGTCTAACAGTTCTATTTTATAGAGAATGTGTGTTAAGGATGCAGGTCATTTTCTCAATATCGAGGCGACTGTTCAGTTTCTCATAATACCTTTGCCTCGTTAATTGGTAAGAATGGTTACATGGGTATTATGCTATTTGTTTTGTAATCATTTTTTTTCTAAAAAAAACAGCACTTATCAGGATTATCAAAATAAATTTTGTTTTCTTAAATAAAATTTTATTTTACTTCATATTAAAATTTTTGCATTTTTCAATCCTGATAAGGCAAATGGTTTCATAGGAAATGCTTTTATTCCTGATGAGGTTAGGTTTTTCTTACATAGGAAAATGCCTACTCGTTATGGTTAAATTTCTAATGCTATGGGACAAGGCCAATCACACCTTGTTCCTAACCCAAGCATTCATCCTAAACAGTCTAAACAGTCAACTGCCACCTCTAATGTCTCTCAAAAGACTTTAGTGGTAAAAGCAAAGAAGTCAGCTAGAACTGATGTGTCAGGAAGGCAATCAGGTTCAAAGGATTTTTCCTCTACACCACTCACTAAAAAGAAGTTACAAGGGGGTGTACAAGGGGTCCTGGTGAAGAAAGCTGCAAAGGGAGGTGAGGTTGTTTCTGTTAAAAGAAAGTTAGTTCTCAGGGATGAGACTGACTCAGAGGATGATTTACCTATATCCTTTGTGATGAATGTGAATAAGGAAGTTGTTGATATTGCTACTGCAGCTGTGGTTCCATTGTCTACACCACAGAAGAAAAGGAAGTTATCAAAAAGCAGGTATCATATTCCTTTAGAAAAGAAGCAGGATACTGATGTACAGGACACTTCTATTCTGAATGAGCAATCAGTTACTACTGCCCAAGCAAATCCTGATGTTAGTATTCAAGATGTTGTACCAAGTCAAGTGGTTAATATTTCAGACTCTCCAGAACAGGACTCTCCAACAAAAAGACATGTTGATATTTCATGGGAGAAGTATGGTGCTGCTGCTTCCAATCTTGGGATAAAACATCCAATGGAAAAGCTAAGGAAGGCAGAAGAGTTAGTCTATCAGAGACAGAAGAAACTGAAAGGATCAAGCCCACAAGAACCTGAACCTCAAAGTGGTTCAGCAGCTCTTTCTGATGATCCAGCCACACAAGAACCACTCAATCAAAGTTTGAGTGAAGGCTTAGCTCGTGGAATGGTCCCACAAGAACCATTTTCTCAAAGGGAGAATGCAGACATCGACATTCCAGCTACACAAGAACCATCTTCTCAAAATGAAGATGCAGGCCAAGCTACAATTTCTGAGAAATTTCCTGACAATGCTCAAGGGATTTCTGGTGCAGATGAAGTTCAAAGATTGGTCGAGAACACTGTCAATGAGGGAAGCACACAAGAACCTTTGACTCAAAGTGTTGAAGCAGCTTCTGAACCTCAAGCTCCACAAGAACCATTGGTAGCAAATACTGATGCAAGCGTATCAAATCCTGACGGTGTTCATCCTGACGCTAGTGGTGCTCCTGATGTTGAACCTATCCTGATACAGCCACTTCGTTCAAGACCAATGGATCATCCTATCACAGATTCACAGGATAAAATGAAAGGTATAGCTATTCCTGATCCTGATGATACTCATAGTACTGATGATGATGACTCTGATGATAGTGATAATGATGAGAATCGAAAAGAGAAGGAACAGCTTGCTACAGCACTCAAAATTAGTCTTGGAACTAATTTTGGTTAATCAAGTACATATATGGTTGGCAAAGCTTCCACTGGGAAAGATCAGAGACAAGATTTTTCTATTCCTTCCTTTAATCCTGTTGAGGCACTTAGACAGAATGAATGGAACAATTCATGGCACAGATCTGCTGAATCTGTAAGTTATTCTTCTGCTTTGGAACATGCCTATGATGCAGTGAAATCTATAGAGAATCAAGACTTGAAGAATCATCTGAAGGCTACAACTCTGTTATCCAAAAGCCTAAAAAGTGAGATTGATTCTATCAAGAACTCAACTGAGTTGGTGAGGAATGATATTTCTCAAAATTTTACAAAGGTACCTATTACTTTTCAGCTAAGGGTAGTAGAATCCCAAGTGAAATCTGTCATTTCTGAACAAACCTCTATCAACAGAAGGATTGATTCTCTGGATACTAAGGTAACTGACATTCAAGCCTCTCTTTCCTTAATTTTGAATTTATTGTCAAATCCTGATGTCAAAAAGGGGGAGAAGATAGTCGGACAAAATGCACACCTGATCTAGTATTAAGGAATAATGATGATGATACTGGAGATGATGGTAGTGACAAAGTGATACAAGGAGAAACCTCTGATGCTGCTGTTATGAAGTCTACAATTCAAACTTCATAAAGTCAAACAACATAGTCAACTCATGTTTCTGATTCTGGAGTTAAGACAGTAAGAACTTTGGTGCAATCTCAGATCCTGACGGAAGAACAAATCCTGACACCTGGTCATGGACATACTCTTGCTACAATTCCTGAAGGTGATGAAGATATTTTTATTGATAATCCTGAAGATGCATCAAATTTATTCCAGAAGTTTTCTACAAAAGATGGCAGAATTGTTACTCTATATCACACTGATAAAAGAGTTCAACAATTATTTGCAAGAAAAGCACTCTCTACAGCAAGTGAAGAATATCCTGATCTCTCACATGAAGAATTCTTAAGACAACAGAGAGAAATGATGGAAAGCTTTAATAACCCTGCTCCTGCTAGAGGTAGAGGAAGCAGAGGTAGGAGAGGAGCTAGAAGAAGTAGAAGAGGTTCTTCACATCAAACAATACCTAGACAGACAAGGTCTAGAGGGTTAAGAATTGAAGAAATTCCTGAACCTATTCAAACTCTAGTAGCTACTGACAGATCTATTTTTGGTGATGATGGAAATATTGAAGAAGAACCTGAATTGAGAAGAAAATCAAGAAAATCAACTCTCTGCAATACAAATCAAATTGAAGAATCTAATCCTGATGTTGTTCCTGATAATATTCAAGATCCTGATGATTCTGAAATTATGCAAGAGATTGATTTGATAATTTTATCTACTGTGGTTGATTCTCACAACAAGGAAGTAGATGAAGAAGAAGAAGCCAGAAGAAGTGAAATTACAAGATCAACAAATAGAGATTTCAATCTCTATGTACAAAGGCTTAAACTCTCAAACAGAAGAAAGTGGAGGAACCCAAGCAGACAAGAATCTTTACTGGAAAGAAGCTATGCCTTTGAAAAGGAAAAGGATAAGAAGTGGAAACATATTAGTACACTGAGGTGTGATACACTTATCAATTTTCAGCCTGGAGGAATTATTACAAGCGCTTCAAGTGTTGTTTATTTATCTGAGATGGTTAGATCAAAAGCACTCTGGTTAAAGATGTTTTCAAATCTGAAGCAATTGACAAGTAATTCAAGAGGAGGTATTGGACACATGGATGCTGAATATCTAAATATGTCATATGTTGATCCTTACTCCTTAACTGAAATTGGAGGTACTTTAACTTCTGAAAACCTGAACAATTTACTAGCTGTTGATATAGTTATAGATTGTCATGATGGTTTTGAAAAGAAAGAAAAGCTTCTGTACTTTATGAAAGATGGTAGTGTGAAGATTCTATCTATTCAAGATCTGCTGATGAAAACTACACAGGAACTGAAATATGTTCATTATCTTTTGAGATCGAAGAATCAAATGTGCAAGGAATGGAGTGACATGATTTTGTCAACAATAAGAAGAAGACTGGATGGAAACAGTAATTTCAATGGTAATTATACTCCCATGTACTTAAATCAATGAGGCCGGGATGTGGAAATGCAAAGGGGTACTGCTGTTAAAGAAGTAACTTTTGGCATGACTCAACTTACTCTCAATCCTGATGGGAAGGAAATTGCGTATCTTTTTCTTGAAGAGCATAGTCTTCAGAAAAGCTCCATATTGAATCTCAGAGCAGCTATCTACCAGATTAATGAGGAAGATGAAGAACTCAGAAATCTTAAGGAAAGACTGATTCAAATTCTTGAAGAAAAAGAAGAAAATTTGTTATCCAACTTCTTGAAGATGAATCTGTTCTATCAAAGAATTTAAACAGATAAGTTGTTGCTGCAGATACTGTACATTTTGTATATATGTTTTTGACATCATTGAATCTTAGAAATCTATACTTTATTTCACAAATTATGAGATTGGGGGAGATTGTTATATCAGAATTCAATGATCGTCAGGAGCTAGACTCAACTGATCAGGATTGCTGATGTCATCAGGATTACATAGTCGTCAGGATCAAGATACATATCAGGACTGGGATCAGGATTGATCATCAGGACTGGAAGCTGATCAGGATTCCTACTTCAAGTTATATTTGGAGTCTAGTTAAACATGGAAGTTTATTATGTCGGTTCCTGGTTTGTAGAATGTAGCTATCAATTATGGATAGGTTTCAATCTTTGTAATTGATTAGGACTTATCATTGATAGAGAAGCTGTGTAGTATATAAACACAGTTTTGGTTTTGGTTCGGTGTGAATCAAGATAGAAGCTCTCAAGAACATAGAATTTCTTGAGAGAGTTTTTGTAAGCTAGCATCTCTCAAGAACATCAGAATTTCTTGAGAGAGTTTGTAACAGTTTTATATCCGATTTAATAAAGCTGTTATCTTTCTTTCATATTTGTGATATATACATTTAGAAGTCGATTATCTTATACTATTGTATTCAACCCCCCTTCTACAATAGATTATTACTGGGCAACAAATATATTGTTGCAGGGTTATTACATTTAGGGGGAGAATTATTTTTTTCCTAAAATTGTTGTGTAATCATCAAAAATGGGGAGATTGAAACCCTGGTATTTTGATGATAACACTATAGCAGTAAGCTGGGTTAAGTATGTTGTACTAACATGGTTTTGCAGGAGATAAATACTGTGTATTTTCTAACAAAGCATGTTGTAGCAGCTAGCTGGAAGACTTATTTTCCTTGCAGGCATCAAGACTAGCAGACTAATTTTGTATGCAGGCAGCAAGCTGGCAACACCTTTAGAAGATAGAGTTTCAGTCCTATTTTATATGAAATCTTCTAGGAATTGAATTGTAAGGACTCTATCAGTTATATAAGTCGTGTATATATATATGAGCTCAAATAATTTCAAATTTATTTTCATATATATATAATCCTTGTATTATAGGAAGTTGTTTATACACGTTTTATCTTTTAAAAACTTCTATTCTTTTGGGCTTTACAAACCAGTTGAACATGTCTTCTTAACCTTCTTATTTTCTCTATTATTCTGGTTTCTAAACGTTACTTTCATGAACGTTGGGCTTGAATTAATCAAGGAACAAAAACGTGAGACTTGGTAGTCAAGACCCTTAGTTGTTAGATTAATTCAAAATCATTAGTTCATTATATAAATACTTGTGTGTTTTCATTCTCAGTGGTTGGACAACGTTTTAAAGAAAACACAAGTACTATCAAAGGCTGATTTGCAATATCTTATACATAATTGAGCTCTTATATATTATACGATATATATTCTTGATTAGAGTTCATAGTTTCGATTGTAATTCATTATATCTTTGTATTGTTCAACTTGTAAGTTGGTAGTTGCTGGTTTTGTGAGATTGGGAAACAAGGGTTCAAGGAACTTGATAGCTAAAGGAGTTTATACTTGGTTTAGTATAGTACTTAGAGAGTTGTGTTCAAGGAACAAGGTGTTTCAGCAAGCTGCAAACAGTAACTGGGAGTTCAGGGAGATATATTATTGTATTGTGTAGTTGTAATTCACTTTGATCAATAATATATTCATTTGCCGTGTTGGTAGAGGACCAGGACGTAGACCTATAGGAGATAGGGGTCGAACCTGGCTAAAATTGATGTGTGTTCTTTACTTTCTGCACATTTTCTATACTGCATTGCACAACGTAGCTAGCTGCCACTTTACATTTTTTGTGAATCCAGTAAGCTGCCAGACAGCAAAACAGACTAATTTTTGCCTTTTCAGTCACATAACTTGGTAATAATTAAAATCGGTCAGTCATAACACCTATTCACCCCTCCCCTTTAGGTGTTGATTCTCACATTTAATTGCACATCTAACGTCAATACAACTCCTTTATTATTATAGTTAGCAAAAAAAAACTCTTTATGTTATAATACTATGATAATACAATTATCAATTAAAATCTAAAAATTATTTTTCAAGCAATTAAAAGTTTATCATTATGATTTATTAAACAGTCGTAAGTACTCACTGATTTTTTTCCAACTTTCATAATCTAATGAACATATAATTGGAATTGGAGTTATATACGAATTGAGCTATTTGATAAGTTCCTTCCATTCAAGTCAAACTCAATAAGTTCGGTTTCATATATTATCGAACACGATTTATGACAATAAAATATGTTCAATAATATTATCGATCAATGTTCAATTTGTTAAAGAATTGCTAGATTTATTAATGAATAAGGTTGAAGAAGATTTTGAATGGTTTGATTATTTTCGAGTTTGGCGCCCTTCAAACTCGATAACCTTGGTTTGATATCTTATCAAACTCGAGTTAAGACAAAAAAATTCTTTTGATGGTTCGAACACTGTTCCGTTGGAAAAGAAGTTACTCAAGTTTGATAAGATATCACTGAAATTAATTTACAGCCTTTTGAAGAGACAATCTAACAATTTTAATTTACAGCGTTTTTGAAGACACAATCTAACAATTTGTTGTCATTCTATTGTAGTAAGTAAGTAACTTTAACATAATTGGTACAGATGTAAAACACACATTCATCATTAATTAACGTAGTTTAGTCTGTTAATTTATCTTTCCACATAAACAACAAATAACAAATTAACGATTTTGTGCTTCCTATTTATTCAACTTTTGTCCCTGTATTAGGTATCCATTTATTTCTTCTTTAACTTTTTTTTTATTTTGTGCTTTTATATTTATTATGGGTTTTTTGTTTTCTTAAAATTTAGTGTCTTTTTAGACTTTTCCGAGTTACTTAATATTGTATAGTTTTTTCCTAGTATTTTTTAGTGTTATGTATTTTTATTTTTTTTGTATCAGTAAATTTTGTACTATTATAATTTTTAACATCCTATAATTTTTATAATTTGTTTTAAATATGTACTTTAAATGTTAGTATGTTCCATAAATGTTTTAGTGTTCTTTATTTGTTTTATATTTTTTTATATATTGTTAATTTTTTATCATCTTAATTATTGTGTTCTATTATTTTTTTTGTATGATTCGTAGAATTACATATGTGATTTGTGATTTTTATTTGTATACTATGCCTTAGTTGTGTACTAAACTTATATAAAAATATAAGACACATATAAAAGATTAAAAACACTACAAGAAAAATGGCTAAATTTGACCGAAAAATTTCGGTCATATTTAACTAAATTTGACCGCCAGCGGTCATATTTGGTCAAATTTGACCGAATTGTGTCGGTCATTTTTAAGCTAGTCAAATTTAGCAAAATCGGTCATATTTATGTTAAATTTGACCGACTAAAATTGACCTCTTAAATTTGACCGATTAAATTTGACCGAAATTTTCAAAATTTTGAAATTTGAAATTGTTTGAATTTGGCGCCTAACGTCCATCGAATTTGACCGCCGTTGGTCAAATTTATAAATTTGACCGAAAACAGTCACATTTATAAATTTGACCGAAAGCGGTCAAATGTAACTATAACACATATTCAACAAACCCAGCAGCTTTCTGCTACATTCTGCTAGATTTTTGAAAAATATTCTGGTAAATACTACATTATATCTTGTTGATTTGGTGTCCCTTATTAACACAAACATCACCATATTTTATCTTAAATAAATAGTTCAAGAATCAAAATAATTCCATATCATATATAATATTTATTAATGATGATTTCTTTACGAATATGGTTATCTAAATTCAACTAAAGGTTCAAAATTGGATTTTACGAAACTATTTTTGTTAGTTAGTTTGATGAAAATGGACATCGGAGATATTTTGCTTGACACTTTGACCGCCGGAGTTGTTTTATTGTCGGAATTCTTTTTATTGCCGGAATTCTTTTTATCACCGGAAATATCATTCCACAAGTAGATTTGTAAAAAATAGATAGATAAGTAAGTATAAATATATGGGTGTATACATATAGATGTGTGTGTATATATTTTTGTATGTGTGGGTGGAAAGAAGGAGGGAGAGAGGGTGGGTGGAAGAAGGGGTGAAGAGAGAGGAGAGATAATTAATGATGTATGTATGTAATGAGTGTATATATAGGAGATGGGTTTGCTGTAATAAATCTGGACCATTGGATTGCAATTTTGGTTTGCTAATCTGGACCGTTTAATGTGTTTCACGCGGATTGCTGACATGACATTAAATTTGACTGCATTCGGTCAAATTTATAAATTTGACTACCTTCCGTCAAATTTATAAATTTGACTGGTTTCAGTCAATTTAGTAAATTTGACTGATTAGGGTTTGCGGTCAAATTTGTATTTAAATTTGACTACCGTCGGTCAAATTTATAAATATGACCGAAACTGGTACATTTTATGAAGATGATAAAATTTCAATTTGTTATAATAATTATTATGCAAAACTTATAATCATTTGATTGTTTGCATGAACTCTTTAAATCTAAGAAAGTTAACATCCATACGGTTGGATCGTTCAAATTATAATTTGAATAACACAAAATTACTAACCCTGGTCACTAAATGCTTAACCCCTAAATTCAATCCTAAACCATGCATATTTAAATAAATAATTTGAACTATGTATCACGTTGTTACTCAAACACCATTATTATCTCTTAATTTTTTAATGTACATAAAATGTTGTAACACTACGCCCAAAAATTATTTGTAATTTTTAAAAATTAGTGAGCAATTATTAACAATATTCAAACTTCTTGAATATACGAAAAATTAACAAATTTTGACCATTTTCAAAATTAATTTTTTTTAAAGTGCCTCGTATAATTTTTAACATGTAGTTCTTGTTATTTTGAATACTCTAATATTTTTTCATAATTTTAAAAAATGATAAATTATTTATTTTATATTTTTGAAAATTTTGAATTTATATAAATTTGACCGAGGGCGGTCAAATATATATATTTAACTATTCTTGGTCAAAATTACATTTAAATATTTTAGGGTAGTTTTGGCGGGAAATTTACCGCCTAAACTTAAATGTGACTACCTTCGGTCAAATTTATAAATTTGACTGGTTTCATTCAATTTAGTAAATTTGACTGATTAGGGTTTGCGGTCAAATTTGTAATTAAATTTGACTACCGTTGGTCAAATTTATAAATGTGACTGAAAATGGCCAATTTTATAAAGATGATAAAGATTCAATTTGTTATAATAATTATTATGCAAAACTTATAATAATTTGATTTTTTGCATGAACTCTTGAAATTTAAGAAAGTTAACATCCATACGGTTGGATCGTTCAAATTTTAATTTGAATAACACAAAATTACTAACCCTAGTCAGTAAATGCTTAACCCCTAAATTTTTGTCATTGGCCGGAATTTTCCGACCAATTTTTTGTGGGTCTCGAGTACTAAAAATGACCGACTAAATATGACCGACATTAAATATGACCGACGGCGGTCAAATTTAAGACTAACCGGTAATCAATTGAGGTTGACCTTAAATATGACCGCTGGCGGTCATATTTAGCCGCGGTCATTTTTAGTCGGTCAAATTTACCCTTGTTTTCTTGTAGTGAAATGAAAAGTTAAAAAGTACATAAAATAATTAAGCAACAGTGTTATGTATTAAAAAGTGGGTTCTTGTAAAGCATAATGTAACATAAGATGTAAAAGAGATAACTACAATTCAACAAAGGACAAGACGGACAATAATATTAACAGAAGCACAGGAATCCAGAATCAAAGAAGAAAAGGTAAACTCAAAAAATCAAAATACGTATGTATTCTTGAAGTCCGTAAACAGGTCACGGAAAGAAGTTCATGAAAATGTTCAAGCCTCAGTGACAGCAATAGAAACAAGACTTTGAAGACGACAGAAGTATATGAATGATTTAGGGTTCAGTACCACGGGATTCCAGTGATGAAGCAACCAGAACGACAAACGACTTATCAGCAGCATTGAATTCAAGACATAAAAGAAGAATTGATCAAGTGTTATTCATCTGTGAACCAGACCAGTTGCACTAGGTGACGGCACTAAAAAGATCAGATTGTTTTATCGTCTCCGAAGAAATTGATACAGTCTAAAACTTAAAACACCCAGGAGCTCAGGAGTAATTACTAAAGGACAAAAGACAAGAAAAAGAATTCGATAGTTTTTCTATTCAGAAAACTATCGAATGGTGGTTAAAGTGATTCATTGAAAAACTATACTAAAGTATTTGTCATTCGATAGTTTTATTTAAAAACTATCGAATGGAAAATACTTTTGATCCATTCGATGGTTTTTCAATTCATGGAGCAGGTGAAAAGTTTTGTTTGTCTGACAGGTTGATGAAGATCCAACGGCCAAGAATATTCTATTCTAAATGGTTCGATGGTTTTCAATTTAAGTCTACAATTAATACTGAGAGAAGAGTGTGTCTTCTTCAGTTAAGGATTTCAACACAGAGACATTACTGAGAGAGAGAAGAGCCGGAGAAAATTATCAGAGAAATTAATAGTGCTCAGAACTTGATCATTGTTTTGTATTTGTGTAACCTTAAACTCATTGACGCTAATCTACGGATTAGAAATTGTAGCACCCCTCGAGGTTTATATTTATAAAAAGATATATTCCCCGAAACTTGATTTGGTTTGGTGTGTTTAATTTCGTTATAGAGCTGAAAGATTAATCCGCGAACGAAATTGAATTATTTGTGAGTATCGTATTCAACCCCCCCTTCTACGATACTTTGGACCTAACAATTGGTATCAGAGCTACTTGATTGATATACAAATCAGATCCGGTGAATGAGACCAAAATCAAACGTAGCGTGAAAATACGAAGCAAATTTTTTAACTTTCAAAAATTTTCATTTAATTGGAATTTCTTGAATTTTAAACAATTTGAAATTTTCAGAAACCATGAGTGCTCCAAAGACAACTGCTAGTATTAAAGTTCCCCCGTTTACTAGAGATGATTTCGGTTTGTGGAAGATGAAGATGTTGTTATTTATCAAGGCATCTAATCCGTTGTATATTGGCATATTAGAGAACGGACCGTTTGTACCAATGAAACCAGTTAGTGAATCTACAGCTCCTGATGGTAGCAGGATTCCTTCAGGCACCCAACCTAAGGATATAAGTGAATTTACAGATTCTGACAAAGAACTGATTCGATTGGACACCGGTTTAATGTTGATATTGGCGGACTCCGCAGACAAGGAAATGAGCTATCAGTTGATGAACTATACAAGCGGGAAACATATGTGGGATACCATTAACTTAATAATGGAAGGAACTGAAGACGTTCAGGAAAACAGATTGGACATTCTGACTTCTCAATACGAAGCGTTTAGGTCACTGCCAGGAGAAAGTATAACTCAGGTCTTTGAGAAATATACTAAGCTCCTCAATGAATTGGCAATGAAAGGAAAGACCTATCCACTGAGAGAATCGAACAGGAAGTTCATGATGACGCTGCCCCATCATGTAGAACACAAGTCATCATCCATTAGGGAAAGAATTGACTTCACAAAGATGCCACTAGAGATGATCTATGGCAAGTTGAAGACCTATGAGATGGAACAGGAACAAAGGGTGATAATCTACGGATCAGGGACAGTGGACAGCAAGCACAATGCACTTGTGAGATCAGCAGCACTTGTAGTGGATGACCAATAACTTCTGAGATTCAGGTTCAAACCCCTAGAGCTAGAAAGGAGGTGATAATAGAAGCAGAAATGGATTCTGTGAATCTGGGTGTTGATGAAAGTGATTACTACACCCTAGAAGAGTTGAGCAAATGGAAGACAAAACCATGGCGTACTTAGCTGCAAAGTTTAGTCATATTCGTTTCAAGAGAAACCCTAAGTACAAGTTCAAGGGCTCAACCAACAGATTCCAGAAGAGCAATTATACACCTAGTACAGGCTTTAAGGGAGGCTACAAGACTTGCATGATTGATAGGAGCAAATCAAGATGCTATAACTGCAATGAGTTAGGGCATTTCGCCACTGAATGTCGGAAGCCTCGTCAAGCAAGAGACATGAAAGATGTCTATGGAAAGAAGGATTCTTATGATGAGTTGAAGAAGGAGAATGCCAAGATTAAACAGCAATTAGAGGCATTCTCTGGAAAGCAGAAAGGGAAAGCTTACATAGCAGAGGGAAAGCACTGGGATGATACTGATTCGGATGAAGAGGAGGAATATGTAAATGTTGCTCTAATGGCTGACTCTTCAGAGGAATCACCTCAATCATCTCAGGTACCTATCTTAACTACAATTGATATGTCTAATTCTGAGTACAAGAAAACTGTGCAAGATCTTAGTGTAGAATTATTTAATGTACACACAAGCATGCTAGCATCAGAAATGGAAAATGCTAAACTAGTTCTTAAGATTAAAAAGCTAGAATCTAAAAATGAAGAACTAGAGCTTGTAGCTGTGACATTAGAAGATCTTAAGCAAAAGAATGCGTACTTAGAGAACAAGGTCAAGTGTAATGATGAGATAGAGACTATCCTCAGGAAGCAGATTTCAGATCTAGATTTGAAGCTGAATGCTTTTAAGAATTCCGCTCTAGTGGCTAAGGAAATCATTGATACTCAGGCCGTAGAGAATAAAACTGCTATAGGATTTGACTATAACAAGAAAGCTGGTAAGAAGATTGTGGAATTCCCTGTGACATCTTCAGTTGTCAAAAGGAATACTCCACATGTTCTTAAGAATGTTGATTGTCCAGTTTTTGTTAAGCCGTTTCCACCTCTCTTTTATGAGGATGATCTTTTCATAGCACAAGAATTGCTTGAGGAGGATTTATTGAAGGAAAAAGAGGTAAAGACTAAGTTGCCTAGGAAATCAGTAAAGAATGAATTACCTAAACCTGATTTACCTAAAACTGAAGTAGGTTCCTTAGCTAGTAATGTTAAAAAGAACAGGAATGGGAGGAAGAAGATTGTTAATCAGGAATTGGTTCCATCTTCTCCCATTGCATCTAGGAAGTTGTGTTTTATTTGTAATTCTGCTGGACACCTTACACATGCATGTAAAAAGGTTAAAGTAGAAACTGCTAATACTTCTGAAATGCATAACATGTCTGGCATGCCTGATACTCATGAACCCTGTGGAAAGAAAGAGTGTTTGCTATGTAAGTACAACATCATGCATGCTTATTTTAAGTTGATGTCTAATAGTAGCAATAGCACTAGTAATGTTAAATCCACAGATACTATGAATATCAAACAGGGTAAGACTAAATTGAATGTTACTCCTGTTAAATCATCTAAACCTTCAGGACCCAAACAATTTTGGGTACCAAAGTCCGCTTAATCAATCTGTGATTGCAGGGTAAGGTTAAAAGCTCAAAGGTTGTGTGGATTCTGGATAGTGGCTGTTCTAGACACATGACAGGTGAAGAGTCCCTGCTTACAGAGGTGGTTAAGAAGACCGGCCCGATTGTAACCTTTGGAGATGACAGCAAAGGATTCACTACGGGATATGGTAAATTGAAAGCTGGAAATGTCATCATTGAAAACATCTCTCTTGTTGAAGGATTAAAGCACAATCTTCTAAGTATCAGTCAATTCTGTGATAAAGGCTACAATGTAGATTTCAGAAAGGACAAGTGCTTGATCACCAACAGGAAGGATGAGAAGCTTACTCTACTGGGAGTGAGAAAAGGGAATTTGTTTATAGCTGACTTAAGTTCTACCAGTGAAGGAGAAGTTACATGTTTCTATGCAAAGGCATCTTCAGAACAAAGTTGGCTATGGCACAAGAAGCTCTCACATTTGAACTTCAAAACTATGAACTCTTTGGTAAAGAGAGAGTTAGTGAGAGGGTTGCCCCTGATGGAATTCAATCAGGAGGGACTATGTGAAGCATGTGAAAAGGGGAAGTCGAAGAAAGCATCACATGGAAGAAAAGGAATGACAAGCATTACTGAACCATTACAGCTGATTCATATGGATTTATTTGGTCCAGTTAATGTTATGTCACTTTCAAGAAACAGATATGCATTGGTGATGGTGGATGACTACTCCAAGTACACGTGGGTGTTGTTCATACAAACAAAGGATGAAGCAACACAACTAATCATTGATCACATCAAGAAGATAGAAGTGGAAGCTAAGCTACATGTGCGGACAATCAGATCAGACAATGGAACTGAATTCAAGAATGCAGTTCTAAATGATTTCTGCTTAGAGAAAGGAATATCAAGACAGTTTTCAGCACCAAGAACTCCTCAACAGAATGGAGTAGTGGAAAGGAAGAACAGGACCTTGGTTGAAGCAGCAATGACCATGTTGAGTGAATCAAAACTTCCCACTTACTTTTGGGCTGAAGCAGTGAATACAGCTTGCTACACTCAGAATCGAACCCTGATCAACAAAGATCATGAAAAGACTCCGTATGAGTTAATGGCCAACAAGAAGCCAACACGGAAGTACTTTCATGTGTTTGGTGCAAAGTGCTTTGTACTTAAAGATGGAGAACATCTTGGCAAGTTTGATGCCAAAGCAGATGAAGGCATTTTTCTAGGCTATTCTCTGGAATCTAAGGCTTTCAGGGTATATGTGATTGAAGATAAGAAGGTGTTGGAAAGCTTTAATGTAACATTTGACGACACTAAAAGACCAGGCCTGCAAACTGGAGAGAACTCTGAATCCTTGGTATTTGAAAATCTATCAGGAGATCTCTCTGACAATGAAGAAGTACCTGAAGTTGTTACAGTCATTAATAATAATCATAATGATAATGATTCTGGACCAAGTGGTGACCAAAGTGGAAATCCTCAACATACAGGATCCACTAGTCAGTCTTCAGAATCAACAGATCAAACCGTCAACAACTCAGGGGGAGCAGGAGAAGGATCAACTAGTCACACTCCACAACATCTAGAACAAGGAGAATCATCAAGATCGCATCTGCCAAGACAAAGGGTATGGAATAGAGATCATCCCTTTCACTTGATCATTGGTGATCCGGACACAGGAGTGAGAACTAGGAGAACATCACAAAATGAATGTCACTATTCTGGGTTTCTTTCAGAAACAGAACCTAAGAAAGTTGAAGATGCTCTAGATGATCCAGATTGGGTGATTGCTATGCAAGAAGAACTCAATCAGTTTGAAAGGCAGAAAGTTTGGAAGCTGGTACCCAGGCCTAAGGGAAAATTTGTTATTGGAACACGATGGGTATTCAGAAATAAGTTGGACGAAGATGGCATTGTAACGAGAAACAAAGCCAGACTGGTTGCTAAAGGTTACTCTCAAGAAGAGGGTATAGATTATGATGAAACCTATGCACCAGTAGCAAGACTTGAGGCCATCAGAATGTTTCTGGCATTTACTGCACATTCCAATTACAAGGTATATCAAATGGATGTGAAGAGTGCTTTTCTGAACGGGGAGTTAGAAGAAGAAGTGTATGTGGAACAACCTCCAGGTTTTGAGGATTCAAAACTGGCAGACTTTGTGTACTTTCTATTCAAAGCTCTCTATGGACTCAAACAAGCTCCGAGGACATGGTATGACACTCTCTCTGAATTCTTACTTGAAAATGATTTTACAAGAGGTGTTGTAGACAAAACTCTCTTTGTCAAAAAGCATAAAAATGATTTGATATTGGTGCAAGTATATGTTGATGACATAATATTTGGTTCTACTAATGATGATCTATGCAAGAGATTTGCTAAGTTAATGCAGAGTCGACATGAAATGAGCATGATGGGTGAATTGTCATTCTTTCTTGGATTGCAAGTATACCAAAAACAAGATGGTATATTCATTTGTCAGTCCAAGTACATCAAGGATCTTCTTAAGAAGTATCAAATGGAAGACTCATCTACAGCAAAGACTCCTATGCCAACTGCCACTAAGCTTGATAAGGATGAAACTGGTAAGAAGGTTGACATCACAGGCTATAGAGGTATGATAGGCTCATTACTTTATCTCACTGCAAGTAGACCAGATATAATGTTTGCAACATGCTTGTGTGCTAGATTTCAGTCTGATCCTAAAGAATCTCATCTAATAGTTGTTAAGCGAATATTTAGATATCTTAAGGGGACCCCAAATCTTGGAATTTGGTACCCTAAAGATACAGGATTTGATCTTATTGGATACACAGACTCTGATTTTGCAGGTTGTAAGATTGATCGGAAGAGTACTTCAGGAAGCTGTCAGTTTCTTGGAAGAAGGTTAGTTTCCTGGCATAGCAAGAAGCAGCATTCAGTGTCCACATCAACAGCTGAGGCTGAATACATTGCTGCTGGTAGCTGTTGTGCTCAGATCTTGTGGATGAGAAACCAACTCCGTGACTATGGACTTTTGTTGACAAAGATTCCAATCTTTTGTGACAACACAAGTGCCATAGCAATCTCTAACAATCCAGTGCAACACTCGAGGACGAAGCACATCGACATCAGGTATCATTTTATCCGAGAGCATGTCATGAATGGAACTGTGGAGTTACACTTTGTACCCACAGAGGATCAAATTGCAGACATCTTTACTAAACCGCTTGATGAATCCACTTTCAATAAGCTGGTTGGTGAACTTGGGATGTTAAATCTTTCTAATTGATTTTGATTAGAAGTCAGTAACTGCAGAGAGTCCTGGTGAAGACATGAGTTTAAGAATTGCTATATCCTTAGGACTCGTGAATTTATTTTCTGGAGCAATTCTCGTAGTTAGGATTATTATACTAATTTTATGTCATAATTATGGATGATATATCTTCTGGCATTTAATTAGTTATTAATTCTAAAAATTATTTAAGTGCTAATATTTGTTCTAAATATTCAAGCATTTATTTAATTTGAATTAATTTACTTTGTTTTTAACATTGTAGATTAATGCAGCATAATTGATTAGATTTTAATTGGTTAATGTCACTCAATGATATTTAATTGATTTTATTCTAAGAAAATTGTGAGTTTTCTGTTAAGAATTGATTTTGGTAAATTTGAAAAGATTTATTGAAATTAAAACTAGACAGGAAATAAAAGTTTCTGATTCTTAAAACAAGAACAGGTTTTAGGAATTGGAAAAGAAGCAAAAATATCGAATTTAGGAAATTCGATAGTTTTTCAAGTACATTGATAAATCTATCGAAAGTTAATTTCGATGGTTTTTGAAAAGGAAAAAAAAATCTATCGAAAACAATTCTCGATAGTTTTTGAGAATCCTTTTAAAATATATCGAAAGAATTTAATTAATTCTATATCTAAATTCTCGATAGATTTTAAAAATTAAATTGCAAAACCATCGAAAGGAATTCACTTGATTTAATATTTGAATTCTCGATAGTTTTCCAAAAAGTTCTTCGATAGTTTTGGTATTTTAAGGAAACAGACTTCGATATTTTTCAGAAAACTTTTAAAATTCTAAACTCTCATAATACTTCGATAGTTTTTAAGAAAACCATCGAGGTTCAGATGACAGTTTTGCCCCTCTGAAAAACTATCGGAAGTACATTTAAATACTATCGATACCTGAAAGGACATTTTTGCCCCTAAAAGTTTCTCAAGTATAAAACGCTGCCTTAGTGGTTTTCTTCTCATTTTCAACAGATCTAAGAAAACTGAGCTTTCGGTTATATACTTACAAAACATATATACATCCAAGAACAGTTTGTTCGAGAGTTTCTTAAGATTTAACCACACATTTTGACTTTTTACCACAGTAATTTCATTTCACCGTGAAAGTTTTTGTGTTTACAGTCAATTGGGGTTCCATTTTCTTATTTCTTCTTAGAAACCATCGAAGTGACTTGTATACCTCTAATCCTTGTTAACTGTGCTCATCTTAAGGGTTTAAGTGATTTATCAGTTAAGTTCCTTGAGTTTTAAGTGAATATTCAAAACTTAACAATTAGGGTTACCAAGTTTAAGTGTTCGAATTTGTGTATTTTTGGGAAAGAGGGGTAAGTTTGTTTTTAGGGTAATTTTGTGTCAAGGTTGATTAATTAGAAATAATTAATTAATTTAAGTGAAAAATTAGTTTTGGTTTAAATTGATTTTCTGGAAATTTGAAAAAAAAAACAATGGCTGGAGAATTTATCGTAACCACGACTAATCATGTCTCGTTCCAAAACTTGCAATCCATAACGAACTTACAGTTTCGTGCATGGGCAGAGTTTTTGAACACACGTTCATTAGTGGCATACGCTGTGAGTACTCCCGTGGTCCTTTGTATTGATCAATTGACTGCGTTGTACACATCCGCCACGGATACAAGTGAGAATAATATAAGATCCTTCAGTTTTGTTGTGCCAGGGGGCAGAACAATAAGGGTGACGGAACATGACTTTAACAGAGTACTTCATTTTCCTACAGAAAACCTTGTTCCTGATCCTACAACTGAGGAGATACATGCTTTCTTCACTCTCATTAGAAGTCAACAACCTAACTTCTTTGTGGGAGAGTTCCTTAAGCATTACTTGCCAAAAGCATGGAACTTTTTCTTTCATACCCTAATCCATGTTTTTACTGCCAAGCTAACAAATCTGCATGGTATTCCCTTATTCCTTCAAAAGATAGGGTTTGCCATTGCGAACAATAGGCATATTAACATTGGACGGTTACTGATTGATCAAGTAATCATATGCATGGGACCACTAGATGAAAGAACAGGCATAAATGAAGATGTGCTCTGTTTCTATCCTAGGTTCCTACAGCTAATTCTCAATGATATCTTAACAGATAATGAACGGGAGATCTTTGAAGGTGAAGCCAACCAGGAGTGCATGAGAATGAAGAGCAATGCCATAACCGCTCTCATTAGGAAGAACAACTATCTTCCAGGGGTACCCACTGTTCTCACAGAATATCTAAGAACGGTGCCCCTACCACTTCTACCCCCAGGGGAACAGGTAAATCAAGGTAATATTCCACAACCTGAACCTGTAATGGCACATGTACCAATGGATGTTGATCCAGAGCCCTTAGTGGCCATTCCTGACCAGGAGGTTGCAAACCCACAACCTCTAACCACGGTCGAAGAGCCTTTGGAAGAGCCAAATGAAAACATAAACGAACCTCCTTCCCCTACTATACCCATTAAAGAACCATCCATGAGTGTAGAGGGAGATAGTGCCAAAGCAGCACCACATAAGGAGATACACCCTTCAACAACAGCTCTGCCTTCCTCTAAAAGGAGAAGAACAGAAACTGAGGCAACTGTTGATACTTCATTTCTCTCATCCAAAGCGCCCTTTACTGATTTTTCTGATGTTGATTGGGCTACGCTAACGAAAGCAATATCTGAACCAATAGCTCAATCAAGTAAGGAAGAATTGACGGAAGCAACTGGTGTTCCAACCATATTACGGTTAGGTTCACTGGTTGAAGGTTCTAAGAACCAAGGGTCTTCACAGACGTCGAGAGAAGGCTTTGACCTAAATGCACAATCTAAAAGGTCATTGTCTACCTCCCCAGATGGAACATATCTGGATCCTGCGGGTAAAGGGTCTGACGTAGGTGCAGATCGGCAACTCGTTGACAGTGAATCAATTACTATTGAGGAGTCAACTGAGGTGAAGTCTTTACAGACTCACGGGGAAGATTCGGGATCTATGCTGTTAAAAGAACCTGTTTCTAACCCCCTAGAGATTCAAACTCTAGATCCTTCAAAGGATATATCATCTAAGGATGATCAGCAACTTGGTTTATCCAAGGACGGCGACTTGCGAAGCCCCATTGCACCACCGGTGACCTCCTTAAGGATGGCTACGGTGATCTCTTCTGCAGGTACAATCAGCACAAAGGATTTGAGTGAAACAAAAACACTTACACCTGGCCTGAGTGGGAAAGGAAAAATGATTCAAACACCGAAAGAAACGTTGAGTGTACACCCAGAGCCAAATGTGAGGAGTGACACCCTAACCCTACCTAATATTGATGATCTGCTGTTACCAACAGAAAGAGAGCTACAAGTTCAATCTTCCCTCAAGGAGATGACAGTTCGAGACAAAGAAGGAAATCCACTTTTCAAGGTTCCACTGCGACCTTCCTTTGACCAAGGGATCTCCTCCAGTCAAGACAATGTTTCTTTAAAGTCTATTCAAGAGAAAGTTAACTTGGCTGCAGCTGATTCCAGAAGAACATTCAGGGTCATTGGCAGTGCATCTGGCACTATAACAGGTACGAAGCAGGCAGTGGACTCCTTAAAGAAGGAAGCTATGGAAGAACTATTCGAATTGAGAATGGACGTCAGGGAACTTAAAGATGGATTCATGAATGAAGTAACTGCACTGTCTCAAGGACATGAAGCTTTGAAAGAAGACGTTCTGGTTATCCGGGATGGTCAAGCGCGGGTAAAAGATGCAATGAATTCTCTTTCAAGAGTGGAGTCTAAGCTAAACAAGAGGCTGGATCACATGGAAAAGACTACCAACTCAAGATTGGAGAACATTGACTTGTCGCTAGCTTCTATAAATGAATTTAATAAGTAGCTTATGGATTTCTTGGAGAATCAAGGTGACGGAGTACAGTCTATATGGAGTATGCTGAAGAACCAACAATCTGGACAACCTGGTCCTTCCTATCAGCAACCTGATCCTTCTAATATCTTTTATGCTGAGGATGCTTTTATCGAGGATTCCTCAACTAAGGGGGAGAAAGTTGGAGAACAGGTGAAGGATAAATGGGGAGTTTGGGAGACTGTTGAGGCTATTCCAATCAGACAGTACTGGATTGAGGAGCTTATAGAGGAAGACAAGGAAAGTGAAGAGGAATTTGAGGTCATGCATGAGCAACCTATTCAAGAGGAGCATGAGCCATATTATCCAGAGCCAATAGAACATCCTATCTTGGATGATGATATGGAAGAAGCAAATTCTCTATCACCTGAAGAAGAAGCTGCCTTGGAAGCAATAAGAGCTCAGAGAACTGCAATAGATGCCAGGCAAGCTGAGAAGGAGAAACAGCAAGCAATTCTGAGAAGTGAAAAGCTAAAGAGAATGAAGGTGTATAATGAAGTGAGGAAGAAGAAGATGATAGATCTGGCAAAGAAAGATGGTACTGAATGGGAAATGGCTTATAAAACCTTTTGCGGAGTTGAAGACGGATTAGAAGTCAACGACAATGCTGAGGTGGAAGTTATTAGTCAGGACATCAGAAGTGCTAATCTTGAAGATCAGACTTACTTTAAAGCACTGAGAAGCTCTATAATCTGTCTGAATGCTGGGGTTAAAGCAAATGGTGCCTGGAGCTTATTAATCAGTTTTCTGGAGAAAGGTACATTTGTGATTTCTACTAAGTTTTTAGAACATAGGACATATACAGAATTGCAAGCTATACTCATCAAGATCCAAAGAACTACAAGGCTAAATGAACTGCTCCGTGAGCATGTTAAGGAGATCGTGATGAAAGTCAGTCTAGAGATTACTGAAGATCCTCCAATGGTTAGATTCATGACGAATGACTTGTTCAGAATCTGCTATTTGGCTGAGGACAAACTGAGGGACTACCCAAGCAACTATCTAATCTCAGTTGAGAAGTATCTTAGATCCACTGGATTCTCATCAACGGAGAAGGACAAAGCAGCAGACACTCTTAGAAGATTTCTAATGGAGAATGTTCCTTACTATAGGAAAAGAGTGGAAAGAGGATTGGAAGTGCATACCAGACTGTCAAACATGCCAAAGCTAAACAAGAAAGATGTTAACATTGCATGGTTATGGGTTGGAGTGGGTCAAGAGGTTGAATATATTGGAAGACACATCCAAGGAGCAATCCTTAAACCTGGAGAACCACTGCACTATCTATCAGTGATTGATTATCAAGCTGCTAACTCTGATCCAATGATTGAAGAAGGTGAGATTGGAATGGACTGAATGTTGAAGCAAAGAACAAGAGAACTATCAGCTCAGACTAGAGGAGCAACTTCATTGTATAAAGTTTAATTGTTTTTTGATTTATGAAATCTGGAAATGTATATATATCTGATCCAGAATGCATTGATATTATTACGCTGTCTTACTTTAAGTAGTTTAATGTCTCCTTAGTTAGTTGAGTTATCCTCGAAGTATTTGCTTGTCGAACTCTATCCAATCAAATAGGGGGAGATTGTAAAGCATAATGTAACATAAGATGTAAAAGAGATAACTACAACTCAACAAAGGACAAGACGGACAATAATATTAACAGAAGCACAGGAATCCAGAATCAAAGAAGAAAAGGTAAACTCAAAAAATCAAAATACGTTATGTATTCTTGAAGTCCGTAAACAGGTCACGGAAAGAAGTTCATGAAAATGTTCAAGCCTCAGTGACAGCAATAGAAACAAGACTTTGAAGACGACAGAAGTATATGAATGATTTAGGGTTCAGTACCACGGGATTCCAGTGATGAAGCAACCAGAACGACAAACGACTTATCAGCAGCATTGAATTCAAGACATAAAAGAAGAATTGATCAAGTGTTATTCATCTGTGAACCAGACCAGTTGCACTAGGTGACGGCACTAAAAAGATCAGATTGTTTTATCGTCTCCGAAGAAATTGATACAGTCTAAAACTTAAAACACCCAGGAGCTCAGGAGTAATTACTAAAGGACAAAAGACAAGAAAAAGAATTCGATAGTTTTTCTATTCAGAAAACTATCGAATGGTGGTTAAAGTGATTCATTGAAAAACTATACTAAAGTATTTGTCATTCGATAGTTTTATTTAAAAACTATCGAATGGAAAATACTTTTGATCCATTCGATGGTTTTTCAATTCATGGAGCAGGTGAAAAGTTTTGTTTGTCTGACAGGTTGATGAAGATCCAACGGCCAAGAATATTCTATTCTAAATGGTTCGATGGTTTTCAATTTAAGTCTACAATTAATACTGAGAGAAGAGTGTGTCTTCTTCAGTTAAGGATTTCAACACAGAGACATTACTGAGAGAGAGAAGAGCCGGAGAAAATTATCAGAGAAATTAATAGTGCTCAGAACTTGATCATTGTTTTGTATTTGTGTAACCTTAAACTCATTGACGCTAATCTACGGATTAGAAATTGTAGCACCCCTCGAGGTTTATATTTATAAAAAGATATATTCCCCGAAACTTGATTTGGTTTGGTGTGTTTAATTTCGTTATAGAGCTGAAAGATTAATCCGCGAACGAAA
The DNA here is from genome assembly GCA_030848705.1 of Heracleum sosnowskyi. NCBI lineage: Eukaryota > Viridiplantae > Streptophyta > Magnoliopsida > Apiales > Apiaceae > Heracleum > Heracleum sosnowskyi. Next base: position 108,971,163 of record CM061242.1, on the reverse strand, counting down.
TTGAATTATTTGTGAGTATCGTATTCAACCCCCCCTTCTACGATACTTTGGACCTAACAGTTCTGTATTAAAAAAATGGGTTCAGCATAATTGTTTTCAGGAAATAATATGTATTGTAAAATAAAAAGAAAATAAAAAATATATGGGTTCTGTAAAAAATAAAAACTATATTATTTATATCTTCTGTAAAAAATTTGTCTTCCACAAAAGTTACACTTTTGTTAGTTTTATGTTATGTAAAATAATAATGCTTTTTTAAAAATATAATACGATTTAATTAATATTCTCTTATATTTATAATGTGTTTTATTGTTTAATTTTTATGATTCATAAAATTACATATGTGATTTGTGATTTTTATTTGTATAATTGTGTACTAAACTTATATAAAAATATAAGACACGTATAAAAGATTAAAAATGACAAGTTAAAAGGTACAAAACATAATTAAGCAAGAGTTTTCTGTAATAAAAAAGCGAGTTTTGTATTAATCAAGAATGTTCGATATAATTTTTTTCTAGAAATAATATGTTCTGTAAAACAATAAAAAACAATATATGGCATCTGTAGAAAAATAAAAACTATATTATTTATATGTTCTGTAAATTTTTTGTGTTCCACAAAAGTAACACTTTTGTTAGTTTTATGTTCTGTAAAATAACAATGTTTTTTTAAAAATATTATAATTTTATTAATATTATCTTATATTTATAACGTGTGATTATTTATAAATGGGAAAAAGAAAAACACATCTCTTGTACTACTGTACTAGGGTAAGTGTAAGTGTGTGTACTAGGTGTGTGTACTAGGGTAAGTGTAAGTGTATCAGGCAGTTAAAACACACATGATTAGTTTGCTTGTACACGTGTGACTTGAGTTCCTCGGTTACTCAATAAAATGAGTTTCTCATTGAACCCTTCTATATATATATATATATATATATATATATATATATATATATATATACTATCTATACTATCTATACTATATTATTAAAGCCGAAACACTGAAAATTTTGGTTTTCGGTTTTCGGTTTTCGGTCATTTATTATATTTAATAAATAATATAATAATATAATAATAGTAAGTAACTGATTGCATTTTATAATTAAAACACTTTTTCTAACAAAATTTACTAATTTTCCAAAAATATCATGGGCAATTACCTTTAAATTAAAACATATTACCTTTTATATTTGTTCTAACTAAAATCTCTCTTTTCTAAAAATATTAGGTGCAACCCTTGCTTATTTATTTTAAAATCTACTTTAGTACTTTTAATTATTTAAAAAATCTAACCTGTTTTAACATGCAAACGTATTTTTTTAACAAATACAATTAATATAATTAAAACACTTCTAAAAATATCATAGGCAGTTCCTTTTTTTAATTAAAACGAGTTAGCTTTTCTATTTGTCCTTATTATTTGCCTTTTATAATTAACACACTTTTTTCCAACAAAATCTACTATTTTTCCAAAAATAACACGGGTAATTTTCTTTAAACTAAAATATATTACCTTTTATATTTGTTCTGACTAAAATCTATCTTTTCCAAAAATATCAGGTGTAACCCTTATTTATTTTAAAATATTATTAAATTCGAAACATTGAAAATTTTGGTTTTCGGTTTACGGTCATTTATTCTATTTAATAAATAATAAAATAATATAAAAATAATAACTAACTGATTATCTTTTATAATTAAAACACTTTTTTAACAAAATCTACTCTTTTTCCAAAAATATCACTAGCAATTACCTTTAAATTAAAACATATTACCTTTTATATTTGTTCTCACTAAAATCTCTATTTTCCAAAAATATCAGGATCCTTACTTATTTATTTTAAAATCTATTATAGTAGTTTTAATTATTTAAAAAATATTACATATTTTAACATACCAACGGATTTTTTTAACAAGTACAATTAATATTAATAAAACACATCTAAAAATATCACCAGCAGTTACTTTTTTTAATTAAAACATGTTAGCTTTTCTATTTGTTCTTATTATTTGTCTTTTATAATTAAAACACTTTTTTCTAACAAAATGTACTCATTTTTCCAAAAATAACAGGGTAATTATCTTTAAATTAAAATATATTATCTTTTATATTTCTTCTCACTAAAATCTATTTTTTCCCAAAAAAATTCAGGTACAACCCTTACTTATTTATTTTAAAACCTATTTAAATGATTTTAATTATTTAAAAAAAGCTTACCTATTTTAACATGCCAACATAATTTTTAACAAATACAATTAATATAATTAAAACACTTCTAAAAATATCACGGGTTGTTACTTTTTTAATTAATACATGTTAGCTTTACTATTTGTCCTTAGTATTAATATTATTTTAATGAATAATAAAATAATATTAATAATGCCCCATTTACCTTCCTCGGCCCCATTTGTATTATTTATTTATTTATTTCTATGTTCTAATTAATATTTAAGTTTCACATTTTATAATTTATCATATTGATTTTTATTCTTTATTTAATATTTTCCATTCCCACTGATTTTTTTAGTTTGTCATCTTTTAGCCCGTCGGTACGGTACTTAGTACCTATATTTTGGTACTTTGTAATTTTACTTAATTATCATTATTTATCTATAACAAAAAATTATTAAATAATAAGACATATTTATAATCAGTTACCTTTTTCAGTTAAAACACATTAGATTTTCAATTTTTTCTAACAAAATCACTTTATTTTCCAAAAATAACACGGACAATTACCTTTTTTAATAAAAACATGTTATATTTTCTATTTTAACTTACTAAAACCCCTACTTTTCCAAAAAAATTCACAAGTAAATCCTGAATTAAAACCTATTTTAATACTTTTAATTTTTTTAAAATATAGCTATTTTAACATGGTTACTTATTTTTTTAACAAAATCAATTAATAAAATATTATAACGTAAATAATCAAATAACAAATATTAAAAACAATTCTTGCATCGCACCGGTGAAAGGCATATGTTATAGCCTATTTGTAGTTCGAGGATTCTACTCAACTTAAACCAGAATGTAATAAGTAAATATTAGATTAAAGGTCACAGAAATCTCAGAGAGTTTTATCTGTCAAGAGAATGGAGTATTAAAGTCATCTACAGACTTGAAGTTATTCTACATTGAAAGAAGTTCAATTTATTGATCAAGCCTCAGTGAAGTATTCAAGGAAGTGGATTTACTACAGTGACAGAGATTTCCAGTTAGTGACGGAAGGAGTACAGGATACAAAGTTCAGTCAGAGCTAGAGAAAAGAAGCCACAGCTTTAAATGGTTTAAAGATGATGAATTTTCATTGAAGTCAGTTATTCATGAAACCAGACAGTGCATCGAATGACGACATCAATCAGTGGAATTAATTCATCTATTTTCAGTGGTGTTCAGAAGAGAGAGAGATACTTTGTTTTTAAGTTATTCTCTTCTAATTAATTAAATGATTAATCAATTTAATTAATAAATTAATTCTTTCAGAATTAATTTATTTATTAAATTAATTAATTTAGTTGTTTGAATTATTTATTAAATTAATTCCAGAAAAGAATTAATTTAATTTAGAATTTAAGTCAACTAAAATTAATTAAAAGAAAGTAATCTTAATACTAGTATGACCTGTTCTAATACTAGTATGACCTATGTTAAACAAAATGAAAAACACGGTATGACCTAATTAAAATAGGTCATACATGTTTCTTGTTTAGGTCATACCGAGTTCTACTTGATCAGGTCAAACAAGGCTACTGTGCAGGTTCTATTGAGAGTTCGTGAAAGTACTTGAGGTCATACAATGTACTTTGGAGGTTCTACCGAAAATTAGAAAGTATGTCTCAGGTCATACAAGTGATTTTCTGGAGGTTCTACCGAGAGTTGTTGAAATGATTTCAGGTCATACAAGGCATTTCTTTCAGGTCATACAAGACAAAGATATTTTGTTTTAAGAGGCGGCCAAAAACAAGCAGAACAGGAGAATTGTAATATCATCAAACACAGCAGTCATTTTTCTCTCTCAAGCAAGAAGAAGACATTTAAATTCATTTCTTCTCAAGCAATTAATTCTAGTTTGTATTGTTAAATCCAAACCACTAGAAGTTGATTACTTGTATTGCTTTGACTATCTAGCGGATTGTTATCCCTAGAACGAATCTCAAATTATCAAATATTGTTAAATCATTTTATTACAAAAATAGATAAATTCATGTCGAATTTATTCTAGATTTGTTTTAATTTATTTGAGATTCAATCTTGTACTCAGTACCATTTGTAACACCCTTCAAGTTTAATATTAATTATATTTAACTTGAATCTTGTTTCTTTTATTTCCGCACTTATTTGTTCTTGAATTGTTAAATCTTTAAAAGGACAAATTCGATAAAACGGTACTGTTTGTATTCAACCCCCCTTCTACAAACATATCAGGACCTAACAATTGGCATCAGAGCCTTTTGATTGATATACAAATCAAAGATCCAATTGTTTTGAGATTTTTTCAACTCTGAAATTTTTATTATTCTAAAAATCTCAAAAGATGTCTACTACACAGAAAGTGGGTACAGTGAAAATCCCAATGTTCAGTAAGGAGCATTATCCAATGTGGAAGAAGAAAATGCTCCTATTTCTTAAGGTTGCAAATCCTAAATACATTGATGTGATGAAGAATGGACCAAAACTTCCTATGATTATTGAGGAAGAATTAAAAGAGGGTAACATTGTTACTAGGGCTGCTAGGATGTACCCTAAAGATCCCAAGGATTTCACTCCTGGTGAAAAAGAGGATGTTACCTTAGATTCCTGTCTACAGCTGATCCTTATTGATTGTCTTGATCCTATCATGCATAATCATGTCCTAAATTGTGATACTGCCAAACACATTTGGGATACCATAGAGATAATCAATGAGGGGACAGAGGAGGTTAGAGAGAATATGCTGGAAATTCTCACTTCACAATATGAGCATTTCAGATCAAACCCTGGTGAAGGTATCTCTCAGGTTTTTGAGAGATACAACAAATTAATCAATGATCTGAATCTCAATGGGAAGCACTACACCAACAAGGAGATTAACAAGAAGTTCCTTCTTACACTTCCACCTCATTTGGAGCACAAAATATCTGCAATTAGAGAAGCAAGAGATATGAATGAGATTGCTTTGGAGAGATTGTATGGTGTTCTGAAGACCTATGAGCTGGAGCAGATTCAACAGAGGGAGCTGTATGGAACTGGGAAAATTGTTGGTACCTCTACTGCATTGACTGCTGAAGTCCCACAGAAACTGGAAGTGAAGGCTGTTCAACCTTCCAGTTCTCACATGAATGTGATTGATGCTGAATATGGATTAACATCCATTGATCAATCTGGTGGTGACTTCTATTCTTTGGAAGAACTTGATCAGCTGGAAGATGGTGATTTGGCCTTGATAGTCAGGAAGTTTGGGAAGTTTAGATTCAAGAGGAATCCCAATCTTAAGTTCAGGCCCAGGTTTCAGAGAGATGATTCCTCATCTTCAGGTGGCTACAAAACTGGAACTGTGGAGAGAAGCTCAATCAGATGCTACAATTGCAATGAGTTGGGTCACTTTGCTACTGAATGTAATAAGTCAAGGCAAGTGACAAGGAACTCATTTGATTCTAGCAAGAAGAAGAAGATTGAGAAGGCTTATGTTGCTCAAGGGAAGAGCTGGGATGATACAGACAGTGAAGATGAAGAAGTTGGAAATCTTGCACTTGTGGCAAAAGGAGGCAAACTCTTTGATTCCATGTTATCTTCACCAGACATGTCTAAGGTAAAACTTACTGACACTGAAATGATTTATCATCTTGGTGGCACCATAAGTTGTGCACGCACTGAAAATGATAGAATAAATCTTTTAAACACAAATCTTGAAAAGGAAATAAAAGATTTAAAACTAGTGCATATCAATCAAGATGAACTTACTGAGAAAATTGCTTTTCTTGAGAATAGGGTTAAATGTTATATTCAACTGGAAACCATTCTCAAAGATCAGATTAGTGAGCTTAAGACCAAAGCTAATGCTTATTTTAGTTCTTGTAAGACTGCTAAAGAAATTCTCAATAAGCAAGCTGTTGGTAATCATGTCAGTATAGGGTATGATTATAATGAGGCTATTGGACTGCTTGGAATTAATTCCCCTTGTAGATACAAATCTGAAGGAAAGGTTGTTCCATATATACTTAAGGGTATTGAAACACCCTTCTGTAAGGAGTCTGAGGCAGAGCCTATGAATGAATACTCTATCATTATTGCTGAGGAGATTCATGAAGAAGATGTTGCCTTGGAAGCTGAACAGTCCAAAAAGTGTATATCTGATATCCCAGTCAAAGTTGCTACAACTAAAAAGACTAAATCAGATATTCATAAGTTGGATCAAAACAACTGTAGAACTAACATGCCTGCTATTAATTCTTCTCATAAAGCATGTGGTGTGATTAATTGCATGTCTTGTGCTTTCAATGTTATGTATGCTTATTTTAATAGTAAGCATGTATCTAGTGATAAGACTGCTCCACGTCAACATGTTAATAATAAGAAGCATGTTAAAACAAAGACTACTAGTCCTCCTCAGACTAGAGTGGATTCATTTATCCCTAAGCCTACTCAGAAATGTGTTAAGGCTGGTTATAAATGGAAACGCTCTTATGTGAAAGAAGATGAAGTAGTTTTAGTTAGAAATGTTGTTTTGCCTGACAAAGGCCAGTTCTTTAAGTATGCCGGACCCAATCAATTTTGGGCTCCGAAGAAGGTCTAATCAATCTGGTAGTGCAGGGAGTTAAACAGGTAAACCGTGTTATGTGGATTCTTGACAGTGGCTGTTCAAGGCATATGACCGGAGATAGAGCCCTGCTATCAGATGTGGTTGAGAAAGCTGGCCCAGTGCTTACCTTTGGAGATAACAGCAAAGGTATAACTGAGGATATGGCCTGTTTGAAATCAAGAAATGTTATCAGTCAATAAGAACATCAATGTTACATTTGATGACACCAAACTCCCTAATATCCAAAAAGAAAATCCATCTGAGAAACTAAAGTTTGAAGAAATGTCAGATTCAGAATCAGATGATAAGAATCCACCTGAGGTTGTTGCTGGTGATAACAATGATAATGGTGAGAGTGATGGTGGTGGAAACATTGGTTACAATGGAGATACCACTAACACTGGAAAAGAATCACCAAGACAATCTGCCAACAACTCAGGGGGAGGAAATGAAGGGTCAACTAGTCATTCACAACACCATAATGTAGAACAAGGCGAATCATCAAGATCAAATCTTTTGAGCTGATTATTGGTGATCCAGGTGTTGAAGTCAGAACTAGAAGTGCTACTCAAAATGAATGTCATTATTCAGGGTTTCTTTCTGAAATGAAACCAAAGAAAATTGAGGAAGCACTGACTGATCCTAATTGGGTGATTGCTATGCAAGATGAACTCAATCAATTTGAACAACAACAAGTCTGGAAGCTGGTACCTAGACCGAAGAACAAGAAAGTAGTTGGTACTTGGTGGGTATTCAGAAATAAATTAGATGAAGATGGCATAATCACAAGAGACCAAGCATATTGACATCAGGTATCATTTTATCCGAGAGCATGTCATGAATGGAACTGTGGAGTTACACTTTGTACCCACAGAAGAACAGACTACAGATATATTCACTAAATCTGTTGACGAATCCACATTTATCAAGTTAGTTGGTAAATTGGGTATGTTAAACAGTCTTAGTGATTAACAATATCTCTGTCATATTTGTTCTTTCAAAATCATTTTCTCTTGCTGATATTGAATAATATATTTTGCCAATTCTTGTTCTAAAAGTATAAAGCTTGTTAATTTAAATATTCTGAATAATTTATTTTCTTTAAAAATATCTTTCTCATATTTCTTAAATAGAGAAACTTATTTTTATTGAAAATTTATTTATTTAAGAATCATTTAAGTTAGTTCCAGATTGTAAATACTGTTGTTTAAATTTTTCTGCAGGTTTATATTAGTTTAATGCTATTTTTTAATTTTCTGCATTTGTTTTAGGATTTATAAAATATTCTGTGCAGTTTTTGTTTAGTTGTATAAACAGGTTTTAGTTTTTTTTATTTTGCTGTTACTATTTTGTTTCAAATAGAATTCGGTATGACCTATCCTTAGGTCATACTGGATTTTATTTTTCATTATTATTCAGTTTGTAAATTAGTTTTTCTCGATATGACCTCTCTTAAGGTCATACTGGTGTGTCATTTTGTTTTTACTATTCAGTTTTTCTATTTCCTGTAAATAGCTTCATGTAAATCTCTTCTGCATTTTATTTTAATTCAGCTTATTTCTTTAGTTGCCTGTAAATAGTTTCATGTAAATAGTTTCCTGTAAATATTATTTTAGTTTATTATTATTATTATGTATTCTATTTTATTTTTCTATTTATCTTAGTTATTTGTATAAATATATTGTATATAGTATTTTTGATCTAGCTCTTGCTTAGCTGGAAAGTTAGTGCCAATTCCAATTCAGGTATTACTTTCTATCTCTCAATCCACTTCTTTTACTGTTGCTGAACCCAAGTGGTTGTTAGGGTTGACCAAGGGAATGTAGATCCACAATCTCTATCCCAGGTCTTAGAGCCAAACAATGAGTCTACAACTTTCTTTAACTCTCAGCCTGAACAGAAATCAACTGTTAAATAAAGAAGTATTTTGATTGAAACAGTGAGTGATCCCACAGCTCTGCCTCCTCTAAAGAAATTCAACATATTCTGAGGCATCTGTCAGCCCATCTGTATCCTCTCAATAGGATATGGACTTTGAAATGGCCAATGAACTGTATCTAGAGACATTCTCTCAACAGGATGAATCTATTGAAATTCGCCATAGGGCCATGGCACTTTGTACTGAGTCAAGCACACTCTCATTACTCACAATGGGAGAAAACAATTTCATTAGATGAAACTCAGGACACAGTGAAAGCAGAGCACCTGCAACTGGTTACAGTGCCTACCATTGTTACGGTAGAAGTGCCTTCACAGGCATCTGAGGGAAATTCTGATTCTTTGCCAACTCAAATAGAATCATTTTCTCCCCTCCCAGAGGGAACATCTCTGGCTCCCTAAGGGATTTTCCACTCGCAGATTTATCTGGAGAAAGTGGAAGGCAACTTGGTCAGTCTATCACTGAAGCAATTCAGATTTCAAATCCAAGTGATTTGATAGACATGATTGAGGATCGGGATTTGCGAACTCCCATTGCACCATCACTGACCTCTCTTGAAGAGGCTAGGGTGAGTTTGAATGCAGGTACTGATCAAAAAGGAGCAAACAGACAGCTAATGTTGAGTGATAAAAGTCAAACACTGAGTGAAACACATGCACGTGAGATGAGTGATACACTTACAAGAGAAATTCAAGTGAGTGCACACACAGACACATACACTGCAATGTAGTTAGCTCACATAGCTGATCTACAGGAACATCTATTCATAACCCAGGCTGATACAGAAATTTTACAAGCACAAGTGGTTGAACGGTCTTCTTCTTCCACCTCTGTCAACAATCAGCTGGGACTGCTCAAGGAAATCTTGAAGACAAAGTTACTTCCAAGATCAACTCCATCAACTATCTCAACTCCTACTGGCTTAAGATACTATTGGTTGTTAAATCTGTAGAGGATTCCTCAACTAAGGGGGAGAAGTTTCTAGACAAGTTTCTACAGAAGTTTGGGTAGAAGTTTCTTTTTCTAAGGGGAAGAAGTTGAAGCTAGTAAAAAGGGGAGATGAAAAAGATATAAAAGGAAAAGGAGGAGTTTCTGGGGAGTTTGTATAGAGCTTAGGTAAATCAAGACAGGTTCAATGTTATCATATGTTCAGTCTAGAGGAACATCTGTCTTGTATTTATCTATACTGGTGAAATATGGAAATGTCATATTTGATCCAGAACTTTCTAGTATTTACTTAGGCTTTAGAGTCTTATCTTTTTCTTGGTTTTAGTTGAGTGATCCTCTAGGTATTTGGTTGTTATTCTCTAACAAACAAATAGGGGGAGATTGAAAGGCATATGTTATAGCCTATTTGTAGTTCGAGGATTCTACTCAACTTAAACCAGAATGTAATAAGTAAATATTAGATTAAAGGTCACAGAAATCTCAGAGAGTTTTATCTGTCAAGAGAATGGAGTATTAAAGTCATCTACAGACTTGAAGTTATTCTACATTGAAAGAAGTTCAATTTATTGATCAAGCCTCAGTGAAGTATTCAAGGAAGTGGATTTACTACAGTGACAGAGATTTCCAGTTAGTGACGGAAGGAGTACAGGATACAAAGTTCAGTCAGAGCTAGAGAAAAGAAGCCACAGCTTTAAATGGTTTAAAGATGATGAATTTTCATTGAAGTCAGTTATTCATGAAACCAGACAGTGCATCGAATGACGACATCAATCAGTGGAATTAATTCATCTATTTTCAGTGGTGTTCAGAAGAGAGAGAGATACTTTGTTTTTAAGTTATTCTCTTCTAATTAATTAAATGATTAATCAATTTAATTAATAAATTAATTCTTTCAGAATTAATTTATTTATTAAATTAATTAATTTAGTTGTTTGAATTATTTATTAAATTAATTCCAGAAAAGAATTAATTTAATTTAGAATTTAAGTCAACTAAAATTAATTAAAAGAAAGTAATCTTAATACTAGTATGACCTGTTCTAATACTAGTATGACCTATGTTAAACAAAATGAAAAACACGGTATGACCTAATTAAAATAGGTCATACATGTTTCTTGTTTAGGTCATACCGAGTTCTACTTGATCAGGTCAAACAAGGCTACTGTGCAGGTTCTATTGAGAGTTCGTGAAAGTACTTGAGGTCATACAATGTACTTTGGAGGTTCTACCGAAAATTAGAAAGTATGTCTCAGGTCATACAAGTGATTTTCTGGAGGTTCTACCGAGAGTTGTTGAAATGATTTCAGGTCATACAAGGCATTTCTTTCAGGTCATACAAGACAAAGATATTTTGTTTTAAGAGGCGGCCAAAAACAAGCAGAACAGGAGAATTGTAATATCATCAAACACAGCAGTCATTTTTCTCTCTCAAGCAAGAAGAAGACATTTAAATTCATTTCTTCTCAAGCAATTAATTCTAGTTTGTATTGTTAAATCCAAACCACTAGAAGTTGATTACTTGTATTGCTTTGACTATCTAGCGGATTGTTATCCCTAGAACGAATCTCAAATTATCAAATATTGTTAAATCATTTTATTACAAAAATAGATAAATTCATGTCGAATTTATTCTAGATTTGTTTTAATTTATTTGAGATTCAATCTTGTACTCAGTACCATTTGTAACACCCTTCAAGTTTAATATTAATTATATTTAACTTGAATCTTGTTTCTTTTATTTCCGCACTTATTTGTTCTTGAATTGTTAAATCTTTAAAAGGACAAATTCGATAAAACGGTACTGTTTGTATTCAACCCCCCTTCTACAAACATATCAGGACCTAACAACCGGTTTACCTTTTCTATTTTTCCTTACTAAAACCTCTCCTTTTTCAAAGATATCACCGGCAACCTTTACTTATTTTCTATTTTTCCTAATAAAATACCCTCCTTTTTCAATAATATCTAGGACAATTACCTTTTTCAAGTCTATTTGTTTACATTGAGGAATTAACTCAACATTAAACAAGTCTGTAATAAGTAAGTAATAATTCAAATTGTCACAGGAATCTCAGAAGATTATATCTGTCAAAGAATGAAGATTAAAAGTCATCTACAGACTTGAAGTGAGTCTATACATTGAAAGAAGCTCAATTTATTGATCAAGCCTCAATGAAGTATTCAAGCTCAATGGATTTATTAAAGTGACGGAGATTTCAAGTGGTGACAGAAAAAGATACTGATTACGGAGTTCTTGAATGAGAAGGAACTGCTTAAAGTCAAACAGATAAAGAACAGACATTGTTGTTAGTCACTCATGAACCAGACAGTCCATTGAGTGTCAACGTACTATTGTGTTTGTTATTTATCTAAGTTTTTAAGTGATTCTGGAATTGTTTAAGAAGTCAACTAATTCTATTTATTCTCTTATAAATAATTAATATTATTAAGTATATTATTTATTAATTTAATTCTGTAAAGAATTAATTTAATACATAATTTATTTATTTAATTATTTAAATTAGAATGAAAATGAACTAGGAAGACTTAGGATTGAACTAGGAAGACTCGGTTTATTAAACTAGGAAGACTCACAAAAGTCTTCCTAGGCCAAACCCTAGTCTTTGCGGTTGTCTTCCCTTCACAAAGATTGTCTTCCGAAAGTCTTCCTAGGCCAAACCCTAGTCTTCCCGGTTGTCTTCTCTTCACAAAGATTGTCTTCCCGAAAGTCTTCCAAGGCAAATTGGATTGTTTTTCTCTAAGTCTTCCAAAGGCAAAATTCATTCTGTCAAGTGGTGGCTTGCACGTGGGATGATTTAAAGAAAAGAAATGATTTAAATACAAGGCAATCAGAAGACATTAACTAGAGACATTCAACAGAAGTAAAAGACACAGCAACTTAACATTACATTCTTCTTCATTACTTCTCAACTGCAAAGCCTTCAATTTCTGCCAGAGATTTAATTCTTGTATTCATTCTTAACATTTAATCCATAAGAATTGTATCTCTTGTACTGCTTTGTCTTTCTAGCGGATCATAATCCCTAGATTTTATATCGAACTACTTTTTAGTATTCGATCCTTTTTATTACAAAAATAGATAAATTCATGTCGAATTTATTCTAGATTTGTTTTATCAAGTTCATTGTAATCAGTGATCAGAATTGTAACACCCTTCAAGTTTAATAGAGTTTTATATTGTTTCAGTTTTATTCCGCGATAATTTGTTCTAAATTGTTAAATCTTTAAAAGGACAAATTCGATTAAACGGTATAGTTTGTATTCAACCCCCCTTCTACAAACTTATCAGGACCTAACAATTGGTATCAGAGCCTTTTGATTTATATACAAATCAAAGATCCAATTGTTTTGAGATTTTTTTTAAACTCTGAAATTTTTATTATTCCTAAAAATCTCAAAAGATGTCTACTACACAGAAAGTGGGTGCAGTCAAAATCCCAATGTTCAGCAAGGAGCATTATCCTATGTGGAAGAAGAAAATGCTCCTATTTCTTAAAGTTGCTAATCCTAAATACTTTGATGTGCTGAAGAATGGTCCCAAAGTCCCTATGATTATTGAGGGAGAACTTATAGAGAATCAGATTGTTACTAGGGCTGCTAGGATGTACCCTAAGGATCCCAAGGACTACACTCCTGATGAAAAAGAGGATGTCACCTTGGATGCCTGTCTACAGTTGATCCTTGTTGATTGTCTTGATCCTATCATGCATAATCATGTCCTAAATTGTGATACTGCCAAACACATTTGGGAAACTATAGAGATAATCAATGAGGGGACAGAGGAAGTTAGAGAGAATAAGCTGGAAATTCTCACCTCTCAATATGAGCATTTCAGATCAAACCCTGGTGAAGGTATCTCTGAGGTTTTTGAGAGATATAACAAATTAATCAATGATCTGAATCTCAATGGGAAGCGCTACACTATCAAGGAAATTAACAAGAAGTTCCTACTTACACTTCCACGTCATTTGGAGCACAGAATATCTGCCATTAGAGAAGCAAGAGATCTGGGAGAGATTGCTTTGGAAAGACTGCATGGTGTTCTGAAGACCTATGAGCTGGAGCAGATTCAACAGGATGAGTTATATGGAACTGGGAGGATAGTTAGTACTTCTACTGCATTGGCTGCTGAAGTCCACAGAAACTGGAAGTGAAGGTTGTTCAACCTTCCAGTTCTAACATGAATGTTATTGATGCTGAATATGGATTAACATCCATTGATCAATCTAGTGGTGACTTCTATTCTTTAGAGGAACTTGATCAGCTGGAGGATGGTGATTTGGCTTTGATAGTCAGGAAGTTTGGGAAGTTCAGATTCAAGAGGAATCCCAATCTTAAGTTCAGGCCCAGATTTCAGAGAGGTGGATCTTCCTCTTCCAGTAGCACAAGGGGTGGCTACAAAACTGGAACTGTGGATAGGAGCACAATCAGATGCTACAATTACAATGAGTTGGATCACTTTGCTACTGAATGCAGAAAGCCAAAGCAAGTGACAAGAAACACATTTGATTCTAGCAAGAAGAACAAGATTGGGAAAGCTTATGTTGCTGAAGGAAAGAGTTGGGATGACACTGACAATGATGAAGAAGCAGGTGAGATTGGGAACCTTGCTTTAATGGCTAAAGAGGCAAGCACTTCATCAACATACATGTCAGAGGTAAAGTTCACTGACACTGAAATGATTCGTCATCTTAGTGGTACTATTTCTTGTGCACGCACTGAAAATGATAGAATAATTCTTTTGAACACAGCTCTTGAAAAGGAGATAAAAGAATTAAAACTTGTGCATGTTAATCAGGATGAACTTACTGAGAAAATAGCATTATTTGAGAATAGGGTTAAATGTTAATACAACTGGAAACCATTCTCAAGGATCAGATGAGTGAGCTTCAGACCAAAGCTAATGCCTATTTCAACTCTTGTAAGACTGCTAAAGAAATTATCAATAAACAAAGTATTAGTCAGACCGTAGGAATAGGGTATGACTATAATGAGTCTATTGGTAAATTAAGCATAAATACCCCTAATAGAGTCAGTCCTGAAGAAAGGGGTATTCCTGATGTGCTTAAGGGTATTGATAAACCTTTCTTTAGAAAGTCCCAAGCAGATACTCTGAATGAATACTCTATTATCATTGTAGAGGAGATTCGTGAAGAAGATCTTGCTTTTGAAGTTGAACAGTCCAACAAGTGTGTATCTGACAAACCAGTCAAAGTTGTTTCAAAAAACAGAGACTAAATCGGATATCCATAAGTTGGATCAAAACAACTGTAGAACCAACATGCCTGCTATTAATCTTTCTCATAAAGCATGTGGTGTGGTTAAGTGCATGTCTTGTGCTTTCAATGTTATGTATGCTTATTTTAATAGTAAGCATGTATCTGATAATAAGACTGCTCCACGTCAACATGTTAATAATAAGAAGCATGTTAAAGCTAAGACTACTAGTCCTCCTAAGACTAGAGTGGATTCATTTATCCCTAAGCCTACTAAGAAATGTGTTAAGGCTGGCTATAAATGGAAACGCTCTTTTGTGAAAGTGGTTGAAGTAGTTGTAGCTAAAAGGGTTGTTTTGCCTGACAAAGGCCAGTTCTTTAAGTATGCCGGACCCAATCAAGTTTGGGTTCCGAGGAAGGACTAATCAATTTGATATTGCAGGGAGTTAAACAGGTAAACCGTGTTATGTGGATTCTTGACAGTGGTTGTTCAAGGCATATGACCGGAGATAGAGCCCTGCTATCAGATTTGGTTGAGAAAGCTGGCCCAGTAGTTACCTTTGGAGATAACAGCAAGGGTATTACGAAAGGATATGGCTGTTTGAAGTTTGGAAATGTTATCATTGAAGATGTATCATTTGTGGAAGGTCTGAGGTTCAATCTTCTCAGCATCAGTCATTTCTGTGACAGAGGATATGTTGTTTCCTTTGAAAGAGAGAAGTGTCAGATCCTTCACAAGAAGAATGGAAAGCCTGCTCTTCAAGGAGTAAGGAAAGGTGACTTGTTCATAGCTGATCTGCACTCGGGATCCCAAGATGAAGTTAATTGTTTTTATGCTAAAGCTTCATCAGATGAAAGTTGGCTATGGCACAAGAAGATGTCTCACCTTAACTTCAAAACCATGAACTCTTTAGTTAAGAGGGAATTGGTTAGAGGTTTGCCTCAGATGGAATTTACATAGGAAGGACTGTGTGAGGCATGTCAGAAAGGAAAGTCAAAGAAAGCTTCTCACAAGGGCACTGACACATCATCAATAACTGAACCACTTCAGCTACTGCACATGGATTTGTTTGGTCCAGTTAATGTAATGTCCATGTCAAAGAAACAATATGCACTTGTGATTGTTGATGACTTTTCAAAATATACATGGGTTTTATTCCTACATTCCAAGGATGAGACCCCACACCTGGTGATTGACCATATAAAGTTGATTGAGCTGGATTCTAGATTCCCTGTTAGAGCCATAAGGTCAGATAATGGTACTGAATACAAGAATGCAATCCTAAATGACTTTTGTGCTGATAAAGGAATAACAAGACAGTATTCTGCCCCTAGAACTCCTCAACAAAATGGAGTAGTGGAAAGAAAGAATCGTACATTGATTGAAGCTGCTAGGACTATGTTAAGTGAGTCTAAACTTCCAACGTACTTTTGGGTTGAAGTAGCGAATACAGCTTGTTATACTCAGAATCGAACTTTAATCAACAAGGACTTAATGAAGACTCCGTATGAGATCATGAACAACAAGAAACCAACTGTCAAGTACTTTCATGTATTTGGAGCAAAATGCTTTGTGCTTATAGATGACAATGTGAAACGTGGCAAGTTTGATGCCAAGGCACAAGAAGCTATTTTTGTTGGTTATTCCAGAAGATCTTACAGGGTCTACTTGGTTGGCAGTCACACAGTAAAGGAAAGTGTCAATGTTACTTTTGATGACACTAACTTCCCTAATATCCAAAAAGTAGACTCATCTGAAAAGCTGAAGTTTGATAACTTGCTAGACTCAGAATCAGATGATGTAGCCCCACCTGAAGTTATTGCTGGTAATGATAATAACAATGATGATAATGATCATGGTGGTGGTGGTGGAAACACTGGTAACAATAGAGATACCACCAACACTGGAGAAGAATCATCAAGGAAATCAAGCAACAACTCAGGGGGAGCAAATGAAGGATCATCTAGTCACTCGCAACATCAAAGTGAATTTCAAGGCGAATCATCAAGATCAAATCTTCCAAGACAGACTGTATGGAATAGAGCTCATCCTTTTGAGCTGATCATTGGTGATCCAGGTGTTGGAGTTAAAACTAGAAGTGCAACTCAGAATGAATGTCATTATTCAGCATTTCTATCTGAAATGGAGCCAAAGAAAACTGAGGAAGCACTGACTGATCCAGATTGGGTGATTGCTATGCAAGATGAACTCAATCAGTTTGAACAACAACAAGTCTGGAAGCTGGTACCCAGGCCAAAGAACAATAAAGTAGTTGGTACAAGATGGGTATACAGGAACAAGCTAGATGAGGATGGCATTGTTACAGGGAACAAGGCAAGACTGGTTGCACAAGGGTATTCTCAAGCTGAAGGCATTGATTATGATGAAACCTATGCACCAGTGGCTAGACTTGAGGCCATCAGGATGTTCTTAGCATTTGCTGCTTATTCCAATTTTAAAGTCTATCAAATGGATGTTAAGAGTGCATTCCTGAAAATCAGGAGCTGCTGGACTTTGTGTACTTTCTCTTCAAGGCTATCTATGGTCTCAAACAAGCCCCAAGAAAATGGTATGACACTCTCTCTGGTTTTCTTTTAGAAAATGGTTTTGTTAGAGGTATCATAGACAAAACTCTTTTTTCAAAGAAACACAAAAGTGATATGATATTAGTCCAAGTCTATGTGGATGACATCATATTTGGGTCTACTAATGATGATCTCTGTAAGAGATTTGCTAAGCTAATGCAGAGTAAGTTTGAAATGAGTATGATGGGTGAGCTGAAGTTCTTTCTTGGATTACAAATAAGTCAAAGGTCAAATGGTATATTTATTTGTCAATCCAAGTATCTCAAAGAACTCCTCAAGAAATATCACATGGAGGATTCAGCATCAGCAAGGACTCCATCTTCAACATCAATCAAACTTGGAGCTTCTGACAATTCTATCAAGGTAGATGTTACAAGCTACAGAGGTATGATTGGCTCCTTACCCTATCTTACTGCAAGTAGACCAGATATTATGTATGCTACATGCTTGTGTGTAAGGTTCCAAGCGGACCCTAGAGATGTACATCTCGTTGCTGTTAAAAGAATCTTGAGATATCTTAAGGGTACACCTAATTTAGGTATCTGGTACCCTAAAGATTCTGGTTTTAACCATGTTTGATATACAGATTCTGATTATGCAGGTAGTGTTGTGGATAGAAAGAGTACCTCTGGGAGTTGTCAATTCTTAGGAGGTAGATTGATTTCCTGGTATAGCAAGAAACAGCAAACAGTTTCCAATTCAACAGCAGAAGCTGAATATATTGCTGCTGGAAGATGTTGTGCTCAGATCTTATGGATTAGGAATCAATTAAAGGACTATGGCTTTGCATTAGACAAAATTCCCATTTTGTGTGATAATACAAGTGTCATAGCAATCTCCAACAACCCTGTGCAGCACTCGAGAACGAAGCACATTGATATCATGTATCATTTTATCAGAGAGCATGTCATGAATGGAACTGTGGAGTTACACTTTGTACCCATAGAAGAACAGACTGCAGATATATTCACTAAATCTGTTGATGAATCCACATTTATCAAGTTAGTTTGTAAATTGGGTATGTTAAACAGTCTTAGTGATTAACAATATCTCTATCATGTTTGTTCTTTCAAAAATTCATTTTCTCTTGTCATTGTAATGATATTTATTGCCAATTCTCATTTAATATTACATGCTTGTAAATTTAAATAGCTCTGAATATTTTATTTTCTTTAAAATATTTTTCTCATATTTTTTAAGTGGAGAAATGTATTTTTATAGAAAATATATTTATTCAGAATTATTTAGGTGTTTTTCAGATTGTAAATATTGTTGTTTAAATAATTCTGCAAGTTTATATTATTTTTATGCAATTTTATATTATTCTGCATATTTTTCTAGAATTTATGGAATTTTCTGTGAATTTTTCTAGTGTTTTATAAATATTTCATGCATTTTTATTACTTTTATGCATTTTTCTGTAATTATTTTAATTTTATTCTAAGTTTATTCTAAGTTTTCCCAGTTTAACACTAGGAAAACTACCGGGTAAACTTAGGATTTTTCTTTTTGTTTTTTGTTTTTTGTTTTTTTTCCTTTTACTTTATTTTTCTGTTTTTCCTTTATTATTTTCCGGAAAACTTACTAATTTGTATTAGGAAGACTACCGGGAAGACTATCCTTAGTCTTCCCGATTGTCTTCCCAATACAAATTTAAAAAAAACGCTTCAGTATTCTTTTCTTTTAACAGTTATTTTTATATTCTATATATATATATATATATATATATATATATATATATATATATGTTAGGCCGAATACACAATATATAATCAATATATGTATGAGAATAACAATCAAGAACACTGTTTATGAACAATAAACTGAATTATATTAAATAATTCTTCTCTCACTGATGTAAAATATCACAGAGAGCTGCTAGGTTACAAGAATAATGTATTCAGTATTCACATCCCTTTTAGGGTTAACCTATCTGTGTTTATATAGAACACAGTTACACAATCAATCTCAAATTGATATTCCTATAAATCAGCTATACAATTTATATCAATTTAGGATTGCTTCTGTCTTCTGTCCCATTTCTTTAGCTATCTCAATATATCTTGCTTCTTTCCATCTTCAAGATATATTGCTTCTAGAATCTTCAAGTATGCACCGACAGCTAAATAAACTCTCACCCCGTCAGACTTTAACAAACTCTGACTGGCTTCTAGTGTAAACTCTGACAAGTACCTGTTACTTAAACACTGATAAACAATCATCAGCAATTATATCTAACAATCTCCCCCAACTTGTGCATAACAAAAATGTACAAGTTAAAAGATAATTGATGATGTCAAAACATTAACAAATGCAGTGTTTATAACATAACAGAGTTTAACTTTTACTTAGAACAGAAAACTTTAAAAACTTACAGTCAGCCTTTACTTAATTTCTTCAATGTCAGGCACTGTCCTGAGATAATCTGTAAGTAGTCTTCTTTCAGCTCTTTCTAGCTCAGCAGTCATAATCTCTTTCAGCTCCTTAAGTTCTGGATCTCTTTCACCAGTCTGATATATGGCAGCCCTCAGAGAATAAATGTTGTTTTTATTCATCGCATTTCCAAGTCTTATAAAGAAAGACTTATCAGACTCTAGATTGAACTCTAAGACTTTTATTCCCAGTGCAGTTCTGAACCTTGCATTATTCCTCTTCATTTCTACCAGCTTTCCATGAGCATCTCTATATTTAGGAATATAAGCACTTGAAATTCTGGCTCTAAGCAAAACTTTAGACTTCATCATTCTCTCTGTCAAAACTTGAGCAGCATTATGAGTACTTTGATTTTTCACTTTCAATAGATACAAAACATACTCCAGCTCTTCCCATAGCTTCAGATGAATGTCAGCTTCTCAAACTCTATAAACTCTTCCATCAGCCATGAAGTATAACAGAAACTCCTTTTTAATTCCTTTGTGATAGATCATCTGAACAGACTCTAACTTGTCAAGGCTTTCTTGAGTTACCCCAACACCAGGTTCTACCAGTGATGTATGATCTAAAGGACTGTTATTTATTCTTTTCTCTCTATGTGATCCCAAACCAAATTTATCATAAGTTTCCTTTCCTAACAATGATCTGGTTTGAAGAAAATTCACATTTCCTGGCTTCAGAGTTTCATCTCTAGTTGGTTTTCCAAAAATTCCTTGGAGTTGTGAAGATCTCAACTGAGTTTGTACAACTTGAGCAGTGTCAGAGGTTATCACAACTTTAGCAGAATTATCAACTTGAGCAACGTCAGTGGTTGATTGATTAGGTCTTGATTCAACTTGAGCCATGTCAGAGGTTGAATAAGCCTTCTTTGATAACTCAGGTTCTTCAATCAATTTACCTTTACCCTTATCAGTGCTTGCTCCAACAGGCCTCCTTGAATATTGTAAACTCTGTTGAGAGTTCACATTCTCTTTAATAAAGATTCCTTGTTCCTTTCTCCTAGGAGCCTTGACAGCCTTTTTCTTGTAAGTTCCAGCTTCAACCTTCTTCTTATGCTCTTCAGCAAGAATCTGCATTTCAGCATCCATATCTTCAAATGTGGCTTCACCACCATGTTCTTCCAGAAAGAGCTTAGCTGCAATCTCTTCATTAGTAATTGGATTGGCTGAAATCACTAGACTTTTAAGTCTTGAAGAAGATTGAGCACCAGAGTTTACTCTAGCAGAGTTTGTCAGCTTAGCAGAGTTTGACCTAAGTCTCCCTTGCTCTTGAGCAGATTTTGACCTTTTCTCTGATTCTTTTCTTCCACCATCTGTTGCATCATCCCTCCGTCTCAGAGTTGGTAGCAGAGTTTGACCTAAGTCTCCCTTGCTCTTGAGCATATTTTGACCTTTTCTCTGATTCTTTGCTTTCACCATCTGTTGCATCATCCCTCCGTCTCAGAGTTGGAGCCCTTTTGCATTTGTCTTTAGGAACTCTCTCCCCCTTTTTGACATCATCAGGAATAAGGACAGATGTCAGCAATTCTAAAGATGCAGCAATAGAATCAATCTTTGTAGCCAGTACATCTTGATTTCTCTCAACTGTGCTTAGTCTCTGCTTGATTTCGACCTGATCCTTGAGCATAGAAGAATATTGAGCTCTATCAGTCTTCAAGGCCAATTCCTTAGCAACACTATCATTCCTCAGGCCTATGACAGCTTTGTGAGTCTCATCAAAGCGATTGTGCAAAGATTTGACTTGAACAATTGTGGCCTTCAAATGTGTCAACAGCTCAGGATTTGAAATTTCTTTAGCAGACTTAGCAACAAAATCAGCAGTTCTTTGTGTAGAGAAAATACAATCTGCCCCTGACCAATTTGCATAGTACATTTCTCTATAATGATCTTCAGTGGCACGTTGATTTTCCTTTACAGACTCTGCAGTAGGATCCCTTAGAAAAGGTATTGATTCATGGTCATCAGAGTCTGAGAGTGCAATATTGATTCCAGAGTTTGCATGATCAGAATTTGCAGAAGTGTGATCATCACTGTCAGAAACAACTCTGTCTGCATCAACATTTTCTGCTAAAGGCTCTGCAGCTGTATTCTCTGCAGTAACTTCAATGTTTAACTGTGCAGCTTCATCATGAACTTGCTCTGCAACAGCTTCATTCTTCTCAGAGTTAACTGCCTCAGCAACTTCTTCTTCTTCCAGATTCTCTGCTGTAGCTTCATCCAGCTTCTCAACAGCAGCTTCAACAATCTTCTCAGAAGAGACAGATTGTGCTTCCTGATCAACTTCCTCACCCAATTCAAGAATTTGATTGGTGACAGAGAGAATCTCTGTATGAGTTGCCATAGACTCATCAACTACTAGGGTGTCTTGATCAGCTGCCACATCCTCAGTGTCACAAACCCTGATAGCAGGATGTGCTCCAAAATCCATGTCCAAAGGATCTACAAAATTATCAGCATTAGCATGTGCAGCATCTGCATTTAATCTGTCCTCTGTAGGCACAGGAGTTTCAACATTGACATCAGCCTCCTCAGTAACAACATCAGGAGCTGCATTCTGTTCAGCTTCAGGAACAGCTTCAGTATCTAACTCATCAAAAAGATAGTTAGCTACCAGCCTTCTTCTTCTTTGATGCAGAGTTTCAGTATCTTCCTCATCATCAGAACGTGGTCTCTTTGCTCTTCTCTTTTTAGAGGGACCATCAGACTTTGGCAGAGAAGATTTTGACACTCCAACTTTAGTAGCTGGCTTAACAGTCTTTGCAGGTTTAAAAGCCCTGTGTTTGATTCTACCACCTGTCTGAATTGGTTGTGATGTAGATGGAGGAACTTCAGTGTTTAGTGGTTCTGGTTGTGAATCTGCTTGGGTAGAATCATCCAAAAACTGCTGCACTAATGCAGGCAGTAAAAGATCACCTACAGCACCCTTCTTCACATCTTTGTTCACAAGATCAGAGAATATACGTTTGTGTAATTTAAAACATGGAATTGCATCTGCATCATTAATATCTACCCCACTAACACAAGTAGAAAATAAAAGCTGACAGAATCTAGCAAAGTAAACTACTCCCCTATTCTCATTCATTTTCTCTCCTAAGTTACTTAAAACAAATCTACCAAAATCAAAATTGGTACCATAGAGAAGAGAATACCCTATTTGTAGACTGTCAGTGGGTATTGCATCCCAGTTCGTGCACTTCTTCCCGAACGTTCTTGTGATACAGTCGAAGAAAAAACTCCACTCCTTCCTCAAGAATGGGCGCTTCAACTGACCTATCTTGGCCAAAGATCCACCATAACCTATCTCCCTCATAATCCTCAGCAACTCAGCATCACCAACAGCAATGGTGTAAGCAGTATGTTCACCAAAGCCCAGAGCATCACGTACCGTACCAGGAGTAATGACATACTCTGTTTCTTGAAACTCGAAAATAATAGATGGCATTCCAGAAACACCACCATCATCATAGATACCAGTCTCCCATAAGCTTTTGATTTGAACCGCAGAAAGCCTCTCTGGTTCTACAAGAGCATGCCCAATTGGAGACTGGGCAAGAAAATTCTGCATCAAATGAAACGCCTTCGGTGCGTTCACATTAACCAATGGAGCAGCATAATTATTTGGAACGAATTCAAGCCCAGAAGAGACAAAAGCAGTAGAACCCATTAGTACGATTTAGAAATAAGCAGAGAATGACTTAGAGAATATTTGAGAGTGTTTGCAGTAAGAGTGTTTGTGAAAATGTGTATGTGACAATAAGGTGTGAATTGAAGTAAGTTGTGAAAAGTTCAAACGAGTTTGTGTATTGTATATTAATACAAAAAGAAAGAATTAAAAACTGAACAGTTTCTAATCAATACACACAACTGTCTTACTCCGTGAAACGTGTGAGTGTGACACGTGGCACTCATGCAATGACTGACAGCAGTAATTGACAGTTTCCAATGCGCATGCGCAGTAAAAAGAGCAATAATTACCGCCTATTACATTTTCCTAGACACTCTGTTAGGCTCAAGACATGTCTGAATACCACTATTAACAAGCCTACACTATGTGACTATGTCACATTACATGACCTAGTGAGCTCTATCACTGGGATATAGTATAGGTCTCTATATGTACTTGTCTTGTTCTCATGAACATTAGCTTGATCATGTATGCTCAAAGTTATAATGAGCTTAGCAAAGTTTCTTGCATATCTAGATTGTATATAGGCCATTGAATAATTGTCCTGGTAGAAGTTCAAAAGTGTTCATGCAGCAGGATAGAAATGAATAAGGCCATGAAGAAATAAGTTACAGAAATTTGTCTAAGGCATTATATAGCAAAGTCAGAAGAAAGCTATGTCGTGAAGTCACCAATATCTATGTCGTGAAGTGCTACATCGCATAGTCCATTTTGTACTATGTCAAGAAGTCCTCAAGACACATGTCGTGAAGTGTTGAAGTCAGCAAAGTCAAAGAAGCCTAGATCGTGAAATCCTCAGAAGCCTTATGTCGCATAGTCATCAAATGACCTATGTCGCATAGTCGTCAAATGACCTATGTCGCATAGTCGTCAAATGACCTATGTCGCATAGTCGTCAAATGACCTATGTCGCATAGTCGTCAAATGACCTATGTCGCATAGTTGTCAAATGACCCATGTCGCATAGTCATCTTATGGCCTATGTCGCAAAGTCTTCAAAGGCTATATCGCGTAGTCCTCACAAGGGAGATCGCGAAGTCAGGAATGAAGTGGAGTTCACGATATCAACACTTAGCCGTTTATAACAAGACAAATCAAGGTACAGAACCAAGAATCAAAAGAGACAAATACTGAAGCATTTGTTCTGGCAAGGTGGTCCAAAGAACAGATGGCAAATCTACAGCTAAACTTGGAGAGAAAGATAAGAGACAAGAAGCTACAGAAACGGGAAAGATTCTGAAAAGCAGGTGGTCCTTCCTGACACAGTGAACTTCTTATGGCAGGACAAGTTGGACTTTCAGAAGGGGTAGCTGTGTAATATTGTGTGTACCTAGTTTGTATAGGTAAATATATATATTGTGCACACGCCACTGTAAGTTGTAAGAGAGACACACATAGTTTTTATCTTAAGCTCTTTTCTCTGTAAGCAAGCAAGTACAAACTGTTCTTGTTTAGAAGCCAGAAATTCGATTGTGAATTTCTTGGAAAGCTGTAGTATTTAATTTGCTTATACAAAGTAGATTAAAGTGATTGTGCGTGTTGTTTACTTTCTGCATATTACATAGCATAATCATATACAGTTTACATTTAGTTTCAAGAAAGAAAAAATTCATCAAACTATCCATTCACCCCGCCCCCCTCTGTCTAGTTTCTAGGTGATATTCATTCTGTTAGGAATATGTTGTTCTTGATGATAAGCATAAAACACTTAGTAGAATTTGTGTAAAGTCAATTTTGTAGCTGTCAACGAAATAGCATGCTTAGCAGTGTTTCGTTGACAGGAAGCTCATCAACGAAATGAGTGTTGTAGCAATTGCATTGTACAATACTTCACAGTATGATAGGCATTCTATTATATGTTTTAGATAGGTTTTCTAAGTCATGTTGACTATGTACTAGATAGGCAAAATAGGTTGGTTAATTGTAAATATGTAATGCCTTGTAATTCTGCCTAAGTGAAGACATGTCAACGGTATGAAGATTACTCTGTCAACGGTATGGAGTTTACCCATCAACGAAACGAGGGAAACACCATCAACGAAATGAAGAATGAAGCTATCAACGAAACACATCTCCTTGCTATCAACGAATCAATGTTGCTTTTTGAACAGTTGACAAAGTGATAGTGACAGTTTACTGAACAGATCTAAAAGGAGATATGGAAGTGTACTGTGCATTGGAAGCCATCAAAGTGGATACTGGAAATAAGGAAACATTCCAATTTCCAATAAGGCTCTTGGGAATGATTATAATGAGCATGAAGACAAAAGCTAAGATCTCCAAGGACCATTGGACAAAAGGAATGAAAAGCAAGCTACTGATGGTTACTACTATTATTCTTTAGTTTAACCAAACGTAGAATTGTAAACTTGGGATATATAACCAAGTGTAGCAGTTACTTTAAAAAGTGAGAGAAGAAACACAAATAGATTGTATTAGCTATTTTGAGAGCAATTCTTCTCTACAACCTTGTAACTGAGCAGCTGTGTACTTTTGTATCACAGATTATTTCCGCAATAAAAACACTTCAGTTGGATCATCAAACAATCCAACTGAATTATTTATATCTTGTGTTTTTATTTATTCAGTTCAGTTTTATTTTATAAAGTGTTTTAGTTTCAAGAAAATATCAAGAATTATATTCAACCCCCCCCCCCTTCTACAATTCTGTTAGGTCATTTGGGAATAACAATTGGTATCAGAGCGAGCTTCTAACATACAAGAAGTTTAAAGATCAAGACCAAAAACAGAAACCATGGTGAAGAAGGATGCAGGTGTGAAGATACCAGTTCTTGATAAAGACAACTACTTTCACTGGAAAGTAAAGATGCATTTACATCTCATGTCTATGGATGAGAGGTATGTAGACTGCATTGAGAAAGGTCCACACGTTCCCATGAAGCTTGATTCTAGAGTTGGACTGCCAGATGATGCACCTGATGTAGAGATTCCAAAAACTGTCTCAGAATGGACTGTTGAAGATATTGCAGAAGTTCATAAAGACAAAAGGACCATGAACATTCTGTTTAATGGTTTGGAGCAAGAGATGTTTGACAATGTTATCAACTGTACAACCTCTAAGGAAGTATGGGATACTGTTAGAACTCTCTGTGAAGGAACTGAGCAAGTCAGGGAAAATAAAATGCAACTCCTTATACAACAATATGAGCATTTTCATTTTAAAGCTGGTGAAACCCTAAATGACACGTTTAGTAGGTTTCAAAAGCTTTTGAATGGATTAAAGTTGTATGGGAGGATCTATCAAACCAAGGATTCAAACCTTAAATTTCTTAGAGCTCTTCCAAAAGAATGGAAGCCTATGACCGTTTCTCTCAGAAACACTCAAGAGTACAAAGACTACACTCTTGAAAGGCTTTATGGAACCTTGAAGACTTATGAGCTGGAAATGGAGCAAGATGAGGAAATTGAAAAGGTACAAAAGAAGGGTGGATCTATTGCATTGATTGCATCTGTGAACCAACTTGAAGATGACAATAAAGAAACTGCAAAGGCCACAACTAGTCGATCTAGTTGTAGGAGTGATGTTAGCAAGGGTAAAGACAAGATGACAGAAGAAGAAGAATCAGAACCAGCCAACTTGGAGGACTTAGATGAGATTGATGAACACATTGCTTTTCTGTCTAGAAAATTCTCTAAGTTCAAGTTCAAAAGAAACTCAGAAGCAAGGCCACCAAGAAGAGACTTTCAACCTAGCAAAACAAACTGGATTGAAAAGTCTAAGTCAAAATGTTTCAATTGTGGAATGATTGGTCACTTTGCTGGAGACTACAGAAAGCCCAAGGTTGAGAAGGGCAACAGGAAATTTGAGCCTGTTGATTATAAAAAGAAATACTTTGAACTTCTCAAACAAAAAGAAAAGGCTTTCATGTCTCAGGAGTATGATTGGGCTGGTAATGGTGAAGATTCTGATGATGATGTTGAGTATGTCAACTTGGCTCTTATGGCTGACAATCATGAGCAGGAAGCAAGTTCCTCAAGCAACCAGGTAACAATTACTAATCTTTCTGAGCTTTCTAAAGAGGAATGCGATAGTGCAGTAAATGAAATGTCTACTGTATTATATAATTTGCGTGTTACTCTTAAATCACTTACTAAAGAGAATTCAAGAATAAAAGAGACCAATCTGCTCTTAAGTGATAGGAATGCAATGTTAGAAGCACAGCTCATTGAATTTGAGAAAATGAGATGTGTTAGTAGGGATGCTAAGAAGGAACTTGAGAACGTGTTACAAAGGGAAGAAATTCTTAAAACACAACTTGAGATAGAACAAGGTGTGATTGCAAAATGGAAGGATGCCAGGAATGTTGCTGCCAACATAATTAATGTTCAAGGCGTGGAATCCTTCTGTGAGCAATCATGGAAAAGGAACAAAGAGAAGCTAGGGTATGTTGGTGAAACCTTAGAATCAGAAACAGAGTCAACAAACAACAATGATCATTTGTTGAAGGTTGATATGTCAACGGAATGCAATGTTTCGTTGACACATGAACCATCAACCGATCAGGCTGTTTCGTTGACAGACAAAGAAAAAAATAAACTCACTAGACTTAATGACAAGTATGGTCCTGTCACCAAGAACTTTGTTCAAAGTGAGTCTAGTAAATCAAAGAAAATTGAGAAGCCTGTTGAGAGAGCTAATGTAGGTCACTTGTCTAACAAGCAATTGAAAGACAAGGTAGAGAAAGTTCATAATGAGGCTAAGGGAAATAAAAAGAATAACAGGAATGGCAAAGTAGGAATTAACAAACACAACAATTACACACCTGATAAATATGCTCCTAGAAAGACATGTGTTAATTGTGGAAGTGTTAGTCATTTGTCTACTAACTGCAAATCTGTTAAGAAATCTGCCAATGTGAAAATGCCCAAGCCTGCAATGAACAGTTCCATGCCTACAATGCCTGTTATGTCTAACATGTTTGCTCCATATGCACAATTTCAGAATCCATATGCTAGCATGCCATTTGTGTCTAATCCTTACATGAATATGTTTAACATGCCACAAATGCCATGGAACATGAATAACATGATTGTTCCTCCAACTATGCATGCTATGAATGAAAATATGAGCAACCCTCAGAAATCAACACCAAGGGTAAAGATTGATTTGAATCAATCTGAGCCCAAAGTGAAAAATGGTACAAAAGGGAATGCAAAGGCTAACAAGACAGGACCCAAGGAAACTTGGGTACCAAAATCAACTTGATTTGGTTTTATTGTGTGCAGGGAGACAAAAGGAATCTTTGGTACTTGGATAGTGGTTGTTCAAGACACATGACTGGTGATTCTACCCTGCTCACAGAGTTTCAGGAAAGAGCTGGCCCTTGTATTGCTTTTGGAGATGACAGCAAAGGCTACACAAAGGGATATGGCTTGATTTCAAAAGAGAATGTCATCATAGATGAGGTTGCATTGGTGGATGGTCTTAAGCACAACTTGCTTAGTATCAGCCAACTTTGTGACAAAGGATTTTTAGTTACTTTTTCAAAAGAAGCATGTGTTGTTTCTAAAGGAGGAAACAACAATGTGGTAATGACTGGATTCAGAAGAGGGAATGTGTACATTGCTGACTTTAGTAGCACAAGTTCAGACACCATCACTTGTCTTTTCAGCAAGGCAAGCAAGGATGAAAGTTGGTTATGGCACAAGAAGTTATCCCATCTGAATTTCAAAGTTATGAATGATTTGGTGAGGAAAGATCTTGCTAGAGGAATTCCACAGGTGGAGTTCTCCAAGGATGGTTTGTGTGATGCCTGTCAAAAGGGAAAACAGAAGAAGGCATCATTCAAAAGTAAGACAGTGTCATCAATTGTCCAGCAGCTTGAATTGCTTCATATGGACCTATTTGGCCCTGTAAATGTTATGTCCATCTCAAAGAAGAAGTACTGTCTTGTGATTGTTGATGATTTTTCTAGATTTACATGGACTTTCTTTTTGCACTCTAAAGATGAGGCAAGTGAAATCATTATCAATCACATCAAGATGGTAAGCAATCATCCTGATTTCAAAGTAAGAAGGATTAGGAGTGACAATGGGACAGAATTCAAGAATTCAAGCATGAAGGTGTTCTGTGAAGAAAATGGTATTTTGCATGAGTTTTCAGCAGCAAGAACACCACAGCAAAATGGTGTAGTTGAAAGGAAAAATAGAACACTTATTGAAGCTGCAAGGACAATGCTAGATGAATCAAAGTTACCTACATATTTTTGGGCTGAGGCAGTTAACACAGCTTGCTTTACTCAAAATATTTCTTTGATTAATCAGGCCAAAGGAATGACCCCTTATCAGTTACTCAAAAGAAAGAAGCCACTATTAGATTTTCTTCATGTCTTTGGATGCAAGTGCTTTGTTCTGAGAAATCAAGCTGAGCATTTGGGGAAATTTGAAGCAAAGGCAGATGAAGCAATATTTGTGGGATATGCAGCAGGGAAAGCTTACAGAGTCTTTAATCTCAGAATCAACATTGTTATGGAATCTGTACATGTTGTTTTTGATGATCTCAAAATACAAGGTCTCTGTGATGAAGGTTTCCATGAAAGTCTCTCTTTTGAGAATGAGGAAGGAGAACAAGTGAATCATGATAAGGCTACTGAGAAACAGCCTAAAGTTGTTGTATCTAGCACAGATGAAAGCAGCAGTGAAGATGAAATTGCTGCATTAAGGTTAAAAAGGATAGCAGCTAGCAGACCAAATGGTCATTTCGTTGACAGTCATGGTGGTGGATTCGTTGACAGTCAGAATGAGCGTTTCGTTGACAGCCAAAACGGTCATACCGTTGATAGTCATAGGAATGCTTCTAGAAGTGATCAATTAGGGACAACAAACTCAGGGGGAGTTTCTCAAGGACAAATATCCAATCAAGGCAATCATGATCATGAAGCTACGTCTTCAAGAGCAAATCTACCTCCCTCAAGGAAATGGACTAAAGATCATCCCTTTGAACTTATTATAGGTGATGTCTCTTCAAAAGTCCAAACTAGAAGAGCAACTCAAGAAGAATGTCTATATAGTAGCTTTCTGTCTCAAGATGAGCCAAAGAAAGTTGAGGATGCACTTCTAGATCCAGATTGGGTATTAGCCATGCAAGAAGAGCTAAACCAATTTGAGAGAAACAATGTTTGGAAGCTGGTGCCCAGGCCTAATGACAGGAGTGTTATAGGTACAAAGTGGGTGTTCAGAAACAAGATGGATGAAAATGGCATAGTCACAAGGAACAAAGCTAGATTGGTTGCAAAAGGCTATTCACAGGAAGAAGGAATTGATTTTGATGAAACCTTTGCTCCTGTTGCAAGACTAGAAGCAATAAGGATTTTCCTAGCCTATGCAGCCCATGCCAATTTCAAGGTCTATCAAATGGATGTGAAGAGTGCTTTTCTGAATGGGGAATTGGAAGAGGAGGTGTATGTAAGTCAACCTCCTGGTTTTGAAGATGATGATTTTCCAGACTATGTGTACTTCCTTCTCAAAGCACTCTATGGTTTGAAACAAGCACCTAGAGCCTGGTATGACACTCTCTCACAGTTCCTCCTTGAGAATCATTTCACTAGAGGTACTGTAGATAAAACTCTTTTTCACAGGGTTGTAAATGGCTCTACTTTACTTGTTCAAATTTATGTAGATGATATAATCTTTGGGTCTACAGATGTGAAACTTTGTCAAAAGTTTGCCAAGCTTATGCAAAGTAAGTATGAAATGAGCATGATGGGAGAATTAACTTACTTTCTTGGTCTACAAGTAAAGCAAGTTAATGAAGGCATTTTCATTAGTCAAACAAAATACATTCATGATTTATTAAAGAAGTTTAACCTAATGGAATGCTCTCCTGCCAAAACTCCCATGCCTACTGCCACCAAACTTGAATTGAATACTAAGGAAAAATCTGTGGACATTTCAAGTTACAGAGGCATGGTAGGCTCACTTTTATATTTAACAGCTAGTAGACCTGATATTATGTTTGCTACATGTCTATGTGCTAGATTTCAGGCTGATCCTAGAGAATCCCATTTAGTTGCTATTAAAAGAATTTTCAGATATCTCAAAGGAACACCAAACCTTGGCATTTGGTATCCTAGAGAATCTGGTTTTGAACTAATTGGTTATTCAGATGCAGATTTTGCAGGATGTAAAATTGACAGGAAAAGTACAACTGGAACCTGTCAATTCCTAGGAAACAAGCTTGTGTCATGGTTCAGCAAGAAACAAAACTCAGTTTCTACCTCCACAGCTGAGGCTGAGTATATTGCAGCTGGAAGTTGTTGTGCACAGATTTTATGGATGAAAAACCAACTACTTGATTATGGATTAAGAGTTGAGAAAATTCCTATCTTCTGTGACAACACTAGTGCCATTGCCATTACTGAGAATCCAGTGCAGCATTCAAGGACCAAGCACATTGACATCAAGTACCATTTCATTAGAGAACATGTTATGAATGGTACTGTGGAGTTACATTTTGTTCCAAGTGAACAACAACTTGCAGACATCTTTACCAAGCCACTTGATGAATCAACATTCTCAAGATTAGTAAGTGAGCTAGGTATGCTAAATTTCTCTTAATTATTTTTGAGATATTTGCAAGTTAAAATGCAGCCAGAAATTTGCTATGTTTTTCTGTGAATGAATTTTCTCAGGAAAAGGTAAAATTTTGTTTAAGTCAAAATTACTATGCCAACGGAATGCACCATTTCGTTGACAGTCTTAGCAGTTTTCTGGGTGTTTCGTTGATAGTTCTTTTATATCAACGAAACGCAGCTTTATCAACGAAATAAGACGGGACTTTAACCGCCCAATCCTGATTCGTTGATTTAGCGCTTTTTATCTGAACCGTTGAAATTTGACACGTCTTTTACCACGATCTATGCATACACCCCTGTAAGTATAAATCATGGTAATACTTTAAGAGTAACGGTTATATTTTTAAGCCAATCCAGTAATTTACATTTATTATTGGATTCATTTTCTGAGAATTTTTGGGGGAGTATTTAAGAAATTTTAGTTTTATTATTTCTTTTTACCTGTTCTCAAAAATTCCAAAGGCTTTTTCTCTCTTCTTCTCTCTAACAAGCAATTCAGTTCGAAGCTTTCCTTTAATCAACAATGGCACCTATAGTCAAGCTTATGTCTGCTGGAGGGTTCATCTATGAGAAGAACAACTCCATCCCTTTTGTTGTCAAGGAAAATCCGAACAGTCTGTTCTTCAAAATGATGGATTTCATGAAGAATTGCAAGTTGAGCTATGCAATGTTTCACTCTACACCACTCTACAATGAGATAATCGAGGAAATTTGGACCTCATGTGAGTATAGTGGAACACACTGCACACTAAAATTCACTCTTCAAGGTAATGAGTACATAGTTAATTCTGATGTTTTGCAAGCATGTTTACATATTCCTGATAATAACTGTGATGCTTTGCCTACTAACACTGAAATAACTACCATGTTAAATTCTATAAACTACTCTTTGCCTACTGATAATCTGGGTAGAATAATTAGGAGAGGTTTGGTTAGAGAATACAGTTATTTAGCTGATGCATTCATTAAGGTCTTTTCTGGAAAGATTAGTAATTTTGATGCATTAACTAACTCTATGTTAATTCTCCTAACCATGCTTCTAAATGATAGATATCACAACTTTAGCACCCAACTTATGTATGAAATTGGTGCTAAGTTGGGTGACAAAGCAAATAGGAAGAAAAATATCTATTATGCTAGGTTTCTGATGATGTTGGCTAACCATGTTAGTCCAGCACCATTAGTTATCTCTAACCCTAATGCCAGGTTCGAGTGCTTTGTGCAAGAAAAGAGAGTATTGACAGACATACTCAGGCTGAACCACAATGGTGATGTTCCAGTGGTGTATCTGCCAATCATTGAGGTAACTACTACTATCCCTGTTAGTGTAGCTAACACCTCTACTGTTTTACCTTCCAATGTTGCTATGGAGTCTGTAGCTGTGACCCAACAGGCTCCTACCCTAGCAACAAAACCAAAATCAAAGAAATCCTCCAAGCCAACCTCAGGTGCTTCTCAAAAGGCACCTGTTGTAAAAACTACCACACAACCTAAGGGAAGTGAGTCTGGAGTTGTGAGAGGTGAGGGAAGGGGTGAACATCAAAGAAACCCCAAGGATAAGGAAGGACAGGTTAGTGTGTACCAGCCAAGCCCCATTGTGTCTTCCCAACAAGGCACAATGAGTAACATGGATTTAAGCACAAGTCTAATTGCATCCTCCCAAAAGGATGTGATTATTGAAACAAGCTCTCCTCCTAGAGCACAGTCCAAAAGGGTAAGGGACACTTCTAGCCCAAAGTCTACATTTTCCCAATACCAAAGGAGAGTGAAGCAAAAGTCCAAGGGTACACAGGGTGCACACACACTGGAAGCAACACTTCCAGTTTCTCAAATTCAGTTTGATGTAACCCCTATCATTACTCTGGGGTTACAGTCCCATTCTCTAAACATCAATCTTGAATTATCTCCATCAAATTCACCAACTCAATCTTTAGATGTGGACATGATCCATACATCTATTCCTGATTCTCCAACTCTAATCTTGGAGAAGCCCCACTCTGAAGCTGGTGGCCATCACTTGTTAAGTGATTTGTTGAGCCATCAACCAATTTTTCCTGAAGTTGCAAGGGGATCTGTGGACCATTCTTTAAAATCAATCACCACAGACTCTACTGTAATTTCTCATTTTCAAAGTGCTTTCTTGACTTCATCAACGAAACAGTCTATTTCGTTGACAAGTGTTTCTCCATCAACGGTATCCATACCGTTGACAGTTCAAACTACCATTCCGTTGATAGTTCACTCTGCACCTTTAATTGAAAATCAAGTTGTTCCCACAACTAGTGCAGATGATCTAGTGGTAGTTGAGACACTTCTAGGATTGAGAGGGAGTGAAACTGAGAGGCTGGCTTGCAGCCAGGCAAAAGGAGAGAATGTGAGTGAGAGGCTGGCTATTTCTTCCAGCCAGGCAAAAGGAGAGTTTGAGAGTTCCACCTTAGAAGGTGAAGGTGAGGGTGTGAGAGGTGTGAGCCATGGGGAGCCCATGATGCAAGAACAGAGTGGAGAGAGAGAAGGGACTACAGGAGAAATAAGGATGGAAGCAGCCATTGCTAATGAGTTAATGGAGGTCAGTGAGGGAGAAAGGGAACTTACTTTCCAAGAGGTTTATCAGCAAACTCTGGATAGTATTTCCCTGGATCCTGAGACCTTTACTCATCCTGTGTCAGCCTATCAAATTTTGGCTCAACAGGGCAATGTGGAGGCAGAGAGGTCACTACAACTAATTCACACAACTGCATCAATGCAAAGAGCAAAGGATGCCTTGACCAATCTACCTCCAGGAGCTGAAGCAAGTGGAGACTTTGATTTCTCTGATGATGAGGACAGCTATGGTGATAATCTACAGGTGGACACTACTGCACAGACTGGGACTTCTGTGGTGCCTCCTACACCAAACTGGCTTTCTCAAGATATGCATGGTAGAAGCAATTTGGATGCTGCTATCACAAGGCAGTACAAAGAAGCATATCTAGCTCATGAGTCTGCAGGACCAAGAGACAAGAAATTCTACAAAGCCATA
Source organism: Heracleum sosnowskyi (assembly GCA_030848705.1). Classification (NCBI taxonomy): domain Eukaryota; kingdom Viridiplantae; phylum Streptophyta; class Magnoliopsida; order Apiales; family Apiaceae; genus Heracleum; species Heracleum sosnowskyi. The sequence continues at coordinate 108,935,936 of CM061242.1, read as the reverse complement.
ATGGATTCTCTGGAAATTCAAAGGCTACAAATGTTGCAGACAAGGATTGAGGCTACAGAGATCAAGGATTCAATCAGCAACCTTAGGGCTGCTAATGATAGGAGGCTAGATGAAAAGCTTCCTCCTCTCACTGTGTCCAGGATGAACAGGTTTTTCACTACAGAACCTGAAGTGGAGTCCTCCTTGAAGACTCTCTCTTCTAGAGTGGACAAGGTGGAAGCCACTCTATCACAGATGCAAAAGGAACAGGAGAAACAAACACAACTATTGGCCCAGCTAGTGGCAGCTCAAGGACTCCCAGCCATCTCTTTTGATGATAACAAAAAGGGGGAGAAATCTAAGGAGCTAGACATTCAAATTACCAAGGTTATGGTTCCAGCCATTTCCCTACCAAAGGAGCCATTAGCAATGGGGGAGCTTGGCCAGCAGCAAAAGGATGGTATTGACCTTATACAAGAAGCTTCTATGAGGATGAGACTTGCAGAACAAATCAAAGAACATTGGTCCAACATAGAAGCAAAGTTCAAGAAGATTACTGAAGATAAGGACTCAAATCCATCAACGGAACAGCCATCAACGAATGCCATGGCAATAGCATCAACGGAATGGGAGCCACAGACAAATTCTTTCTATCAACAAGAGCCCCTTCTACATGGAGTCACTCAAGGACCAAGGAAGGAAAAAGGACAAACTTCATGCATTAGGGATGTGGAACAAGCTACAATTCAAAGAAGCCTATCTCCCAAGTCCCCTGCTAAACCAAAGGGCAAAAACATAGCAAGGACTTTCTATCCTGCACCTTATCCAGATGAGCACAAGCTTCTTGGTCTACTCATCACAAAAAGCAAGGAAAGTAATGATTATGAGATAAGGAAGCAAAGGGCAATTGTCTACAGGAATGGACAGCAAATCTGTGTTTGGGCTGGTCATCCAAACTTTGCTGAAGCCAAGGCTGAGGAATCAGAAAGAGCAGCTATGCAAGCTCTTGCAGTAGCTCAAGCTCTAGATGAAGAAGAAAGGAAGCAAGAGGAAAGCACTAGAGAGGAAAGGAGTTCAAAGAAGAGCACAAGGCAACCCAAAGAGAGAGCTAGGAGAAACATAGACTTTGAGAATGCTGATTCTCAGGGTACTGCATCAGACTCTTCTTTACCTATTGCACCTCCAACAATTGCTAATCCAGTTTTTGAGGGAAAGTTGGCCTGTGATCCTGCACATCCTGTCAATTTTCATGATCAACCAATCATGCCAAAAGAGGAACCAATTGATTTTGATGAGGCATACTTTCCAAAGTTCCTGTTAGAAAAGGACCAACCAATGAAGACAAAGAAGAGGCCTGTCAAAGCAAAGCCTGCTTTTGTGAGAAAGCCACAATCTCAAAAACCCCCTTCAAACCCAGAGGACTGCATGTACATTGCTGACATCAGGGAAGAATCCAGTCTACATCTTGACTTAGACAACCTGGTGGAAGTAAGGGGAATTGCAGCTTCTCAAAAGTTGCCTGAAAGACTAGTGTTCACATTCAAGGGTGGTAGAGAACAAGTGTGGCCTCTCTACAGAATTTTAGGAGAAGACTATCAAACACTACTCTCAGTGTTTAGATGCTTGAAAAAGGACTTCGGTTTCACCAAAACAGCCAAGTCTGAGGTGGTCTCCAAAATCTGTCAGTTAAAGGCTAGCTGGAACAAGCCTGAGGCTCTTCCAAGGATACTTAGAGTTCCCTCAACAGGAAAGAAAATCCATCTTCAACCTTATTGGATGATGGAGTTTAAGGACAAGGACAATTGCAGAAGATTCTTCAGAATGGAAGACCAGCTGGAGAAGGCATCTAATCAAACTCTAAAGCTGATGCAATCCAAGCTTGGTGATCAAGATGAAGAGGAGAAAATCTTCTACAGAAGGCTACAGGTCCAGATTGAGGAAAACAACTCCAAGAGAGGGAAGAAGACTATGCCACAAAGAAGTCACAGATGAAACATTTGCTCAGACTAGAGGAGCACTTGTGGGCATTAGTCTTGTAAGTCTTATATTTTGTCTATAAAGTTTTGAAGCTTAATACATTTTCTACTTTTGTAATTTATGATGTATCTGAGTGTTTTTGTTATCATCAAGTCTCTTGATTTATGGCTGTTATTCTATCAGTCATAAATTGGGGGAGATTGTTAGGAATATGTTGTTCTTGATGATAAGCATAAAACACTTAGTAGAATTTGTGTAAAGTCAATTTTGTAGCTGTCAACGAAATAGCATGCTTAGCAGTGTTTCGTTGACAGGAAGCTCATCAACGAAATGAGTGTTGTAGCAATTGCATTGTACAATACTTCACAGTATGATAGGCATTCTATTATATGTTTTAGATAGGTTTTCTAAGTCATGTTGACTATGTACTAGATAGGCAAAATAGGTTGGTTAATTGTAAATATGTAATGCCTTGTAATTCTGCCTAAGTGAAGACATGTCAACGGTATGAAGATTACTCTGTCAACGGTATGGAGTTTACCCATCAACGAAACGAGGGAAACACCATCAACGAAATGAAGAATGAAGCTATCAACGAAACACATCTCCTTGCTATCAACGAATCAATGTTGCTTTTTGAACAGTTGACAAAGTGATAGTGACAGTTTACTGAACAGATCTAAAAGGAGATATGGAAGTGTACTGTGCATTGGAAGCCATCAAAGTGGATACTGGAAATAAGGAAACATTCCAATTTCCAATAAGGCTCTTGGGAATGATTATAATGAGCATGAAGACAAAAGCTAAGATCTCCAAGGACCATTGGACAAAAGGAATGAAAAGCAAGCTACTGATGGTTACTACTATTATTCTTTAGTTTAACCAAACGTAGAATTGTAAACTTGGGATATATAACCAAGTGTAGCAGTTACTTTAAAAAGTGAGAGAAGAAACACAAATAGATTGTATTAGCTATTTTGAGAGCAATTCTTCTCTACAACCTTGTAACTGAGCAGCTGTGTACTTTTGTATCACAGATTATTTCCGCAATAAAAACACTTCAGTTGGATCATCAAACAATCCAACTGAATTATTTATATCTTGTGTTTTTATTTATTCAGTTCAGTTTTATTTTATAAAGTGTTTTAGTTTCAAGAAAATATCAAGAATTGTATTCAACCCCCCCCCCCCTTCTACAATTCTGTTAGGTCATTTGGGAATAACACATTCCTAACAAGTGGTATCAGAGAGAAGGCTGTTAACGTACAAACAGGAAAAGATCAAGAATGAGTTCACAGAAACTTAGCAGTATCAAGATTCCTCCCTTTAACAAGGAGCACTACAGTTTATGGAAAAAGAAGATGTTGCTTTTCATCAAAGCTTCTAACCCCATGTACTTAGATATTCTAAAGCATGGTCCCTTTATTCCAATGATCGAGATTGGTGAAACAACCAATGGCACTGAGATAGTACCAGCAAAACATGTGCCCAAAGACCCCTCAAAATACACTGATCCTGAAAAGGAGAAAGTAGCACTGGATGGACATCTTCAACTTATCATTTGTGAATCTATGGATTTCAACATGTATGGCACTGTTGCTCACTGTACTAGTGCCAAGAAGATGTGGGATCTTATAGAAGTTCTCTGTGAAGGAACTACTGAAGTAAGAAAGAACAAGAAGCAGATTCTTGTCTCACAATATGAAGCCTTCATGGCTCAGCCAAAAGATGGAATCACAGAAGTGTTTGAGAGATTTAATAAGCTGATAAACGAGCTCAAACTCTATGACAAACACTATGAGACAGAAGAGCTCAATATGAAGTTCTTACTAACTCTTCCAGATCACTTGGAACCAAGAATCTCTTCCCTTAAAGAAAGAGATCTAACAAAGATTGGTTTTGATGTGTTGTATGGTGTTTTGAAGACATATATGAGTTAGAGCTGTTTCAAAAGAGATCTATTCAAGCAAAGCAAGGATTAGTGGCCAATACCTCTTGTGCCCTTATTGCTGACAATCTAGGTCAAAGAATGGATTCTCTAAAAATCAGTCAAGTCAAGATTGAGGAACTGGAAAGTGATGACACTGGTGATGAAACTCAGGTTGTGTATGATTTACCTGAAGAGGATGATTTCTACAGCATAGATGAACTGGACAAGATGGAAAACAAATCTTTTGCTTATATGGCTAGAAGATACCCTAACATCAGGTTTAAGAGGAAGAAGTCATTCAAGTCTAGATTCAATAATGGAAATGCTGGTGGTTCAGGTAGCTCAAACTCTTTCAACAAAGGAAAAGGGATTGCTGGTGCAGTTAACGGAGGATACAAATCTGGGAGTGTGGATAGGTCCAAAATAAGATGCTATAACTGCAATGAACTTGGGCATTTTTCCACTGAGTGCAAAAAGCCTAAACAGGTCAAGAAGGACAAAGCATACTTAGAGCTTGAAGCTAAGTATGAGGCTCTACTCAAGAAACAACAGGGTAAAGCTTTTATTACTGAGGGAAAATGTTGGGATGACTCTGATGAAGAAGAAGAACAAGAGTACTCAAATTATGCCTTGATGGCATTTTATGATGATGGTGATTCTAGTCAGGTACCTATTCTTACTTCTCTTGATATGACTCCCCTTCAATATAAGCAAACTGTTGAAGATATGAGTACTGAGATGTTTAATATTCATACTAGCATGTTAGTAGCAAATGAAGAAATTGATAGACTAACTGCTAGAAATCTTGAGCTTACAGAAAAGAATGAGGAACTTGAGTTAATGGTTGTGAACCTTGATGGTTTGAAAAAGGAGGTTGAGTATCTTAAAAACAAAGTGGTTTGTGCTGAACAAATAGAGAAAGCTCTTAGGGAACAAATTGCTGAAACTGAATTGAAACTAAGAAGCTTTAAGAACTCCTCTGAACTTATTCAAACCTATCACAAGGAACACACTGAAGATAGCAAGGTTGGAGTTGGTTTTGACTATGAGAATGATAAAGGAAGGAAGAAGGCAAAGGGCAAAGGAAAAGAATCTTTTACAAACAAAAATGCCCCAACCATTCTATCTAGTGTTGAACAGCCCATCTTCAAAAAGAGCGTTGTTGAGTTTGATGAAGAACTATTGATCATCAAACAACAACTTCTTGAAGAAGATGAGGCTGCTAAAGACACTTCTTCCTCTCCTGAATCTGTCAGTCAGAAAGAGACCAAAGACAATCTTGTCAAGAGTCCTAAAGCAAAGAAAGAAGTTGTTAAGAAAAAGAAACAAAATAGAAATGGTAAGGTAGGTGTCAACAAGGGTAACAACTATGCTTATGTGCCAAATGTTCCCAGGAAACAATGTCAGAAATGTCTATCTGTTAATCATTTGACTCATAAGTGTAGCAAACAAGTTAATGTTGAAGTTGATAACCTAAGTAATCATTCTGCTAGCATAAACTCTAGTCATGATTCCTTCTGTGGTAAGCCTAATTGCATGATATGCTATGTGACTGTGATTGCTAACTATTTATCTCTAAAGCATAAACTTGATTCTGCACAATCTAGTGAATCACACACACACATGCACACTCACAGGACAGGATCCCCAATCAGGATTGAGAGGGTGAACACTTCATGTGAGCCTAAGAGTGTGAACTCCAAAGCCACAAACAATATGAAGTATCCTACTGTGATGAATGCAACTTATGACAGAAGAATTGGTAACAAAAATGTTTCTAAATCAACTGGACCCTACCATGTGTGGGTACCAAAAACAACTTAGTTACCTTGTGAATGCAGGGCAACAGGAATAAAAGAGTCATATGGATCTTGGACAGTGGATGCTCAAGTCACATGACTGGTGATATAGCCCTGCTATCACATTTTGAGGAAAAGGCTGGCCCATCAGTAACCTTTGTAAATGACAACATTGGTTATACAATGGGATATGGCAGTATAAAATCTGGAAATGTCATTATTGAAGATGTAGCATTTGTTGAAGAACTGAAGCATAATCTCTTAAGCATTGGACAATTTACTAACAGGGGTTTCAAAGTGGAATTTAATGAAGATCATTGTTCAATCTCAAAAAGAGAAAGTGGTGAAGTTGTTCTAACTGGTGTGAAGAAAGGAAGCCTGTTTGTAGCTGATCTCAAGGCTGCAGACAAGGGAGAAATTTGTTGTCTCTACACTAAAGCCACAAATGAGGAATTCTGGATATGGCACAAGAAACTGTCTCACTTGAATGTTCAGGCAATGAACTCTCTAATCAAGAGAGAACTCATCAGGGATTTGCATGCCTTGGGGTTTGTGCAAGATGGAGCATGTGAAGCTTGTCAAAAAGGAAAGATTAAAAGATCTAGTCACAAGAACAAGTTGCTCAATACAAACTCAAAACCTCTGCAGCTAATTCACATGGATTTATTTGGTCCTGTGAATGTAATGTCCCTTTCCAAAAAGAAATATGCTCTAGTGATGGTTGATGATTATTCAAGATACACTTGGGTGGAATTCCTATTCTCCAAAGATGAAGCACCTCAAGTCATAATAGAGCATATCAAGAGAGTTGATAGAGAAGCACAAAGCACTGGTTCCTCTGTAGTTGCTTTGAGAAGTGATAATGGAACTGAGTTCAGAAATTCAACATTGTATGAGTTTTGCAAAGATAAAGGAATTTCTCAACAATTCTCAGCTCCTAGAACACCTCAACAAAATGGAGTAGTTGAGAGAAAGAATAGAACTCTCATTGAAGCTGCAAGGACAATGTTATTGGATGCAAAGCTACCTACTAGCTTTTGGGTTGATGCTGTTAACACAGCATGCTATGTGCAAAATAGAACATTGATCAATAAGAAGTCTGGCAAAACTCCTTACTCATTAATGACTGTAAAAAGAGCATCCTTCAAGCATCTGCATGTTTTTGGAAGCAAGTGTTTTGTGATGAAAGATACCTCTGAGCATGTTGGAAAATTTGATGCAAAGGCATTTGAAGGTATCTTTATTGGATACTCTCTGGAAAGGAAAGCATACAGAGTGTTTGTACCTGAGCAACACAAAGTCATGGAAAGCATGGATGTTACCTTTGATGACAAGAAAACTCCTGGACTTAAAACAAGTGATCAAGACAGTGTGCCATTAAGATTTGAGAATTAAGGTTATCTTGAGGATTCTGAAAGTGAAGATGAACCATCTGTTCAAACTGTTCTAGAAAATGAAGTTCTTGAAGTTGACAATCTTCTTCAAACACCTGTGCAAGGGTTCACAAACACAGGGGGAGAAGAAGAGAATGCAACTGTCAACCAAAATGAGCTTGGAACAAATCAAGGAAATGAACAGGGGCACACAAGGAAATGGGACAGAGCCCACACTAGGGATCAAATCATTGGAGATCCTAGTAAGGGAGTTAGAACAAGAAGGGCGACTATGAATACATGTCTGTATAGCTGCTTTCTGTCACAAGAGGAACCTAAAGTAGTTGAAGAAGCTTTGAAGATTTCTGATTGGATTGTTGCCATGCAAGAAGAATTGAATCAATTTGAGAAAAACAAAGTATGGGAGCTAGTGCCACCTCCTGAAGGAAAGAATGTTATTGACACCAAATGGGTGTTCAGAAACAAGATGGATGAAGAAGGAGTGGTAATAAGAAACAAAGCAAGGCTGGTTGCCAAAGGATATTGTCAGCAAGAAGGCATTGATTATGATGAGACATTTGCACCTGTAGCTAGACTGGAAGCCATCAGAATCTTCCTGGCTTTTGCAGCTCACTCAAATTTCAAGGTGTATCAAATGGATATGAAAAGTGCATTTCTCAATGGTGATCTTGCTGAAGAAGTTTATGTATCTCAACCACCTGGCTTTGAAAATGAAAACTTCCCAGACTTTGTGTACAGACTGCTTAAGGCACTCTATGGACTCAAACAGGCACCAAGAGCCTGGTATGAGACTCTATCTCAATTCCTTCTTGAGCATCAATTTACCAGGGGTACAATTGACAAAACCCTATTCTTCAAGAAGCATGGAAATGATATCATTCTTGTTCAAATTTATGTGGATGATATCATCTTTGGCTCTTCAAATGAAAAACTCTGTGAAAGGTTCTCTAAGTTGATGCAAAGCAAATATGAGATGAGTATGATGGGAGAATTAACCTACTTTCTAGGTTTGCAAGTACATCAAAGGGAGGATGGCATCTTCATAAACCAATCAAAGTATGTCAAAGATCTTTTGAAGAAATATGGTTTAGAAGACTCATCCCCTGCAAAAACTCCCATGTCCACTGCAATCAAGCTTGATGAAGACAAGAAAGGCAAAAGAGTAGACATCAAGGTTTACAGAGGCATGGTTGGATCACTACTCTATCTCACTGCTAGCAGGCCTGATATCATGTTTGTCACATGCCTTTGTGCAAGGTTCCAGTCTGATCCCAAGGAATCTCACATGATGGCTATCAAAAGGATTTTCAAATATCTGAAATGGAATCCTAATCTTGGGCTATGGTATCCAAAGGGAACTGGGTTCAACCTGGTTGGTTACACAGATTCTGATTATGCTGGATGCAGAATTGACAGGAAGAGCACCTCTGGAAGCTGCCAATTCTTAGGTCAAAGGTTAGTGTCATGGTTCAGTAAGAAACAACAGTCCACAACAACATCCACAGCTGAGGCTGAATATATTGCTGCTGGAAGTTGTTGTGCTCAATTGCTTTGGATTAGAAATCAACTCATTGATTATGGACTAGTGTTAGAACACATTCCTCTGATGTGTGATAATACTAGTGCAATATTCATAGTTGCCAATCCTGTTAATCATTCTACTACAAAGCATATTGAGATCAGGTACCATTTCATTAGGGAACATGCTGCAAATGGTACCATAGAAGTCTCTTATGTTCCAACTGAGAAACAATTAGCTGACATATTTACTAAACCTCTGAATGAAGTTGTCTTCAACAGACTTGTGAGTGAAATTGGAATGCTCAATCCTTCATTTAGTTGTTCTAAGTAAGTATGCTAGTTAATTGTTGCAGCAGTAAATTTTCACTGTATATAACTGCTCTATTTATTTGGAGTGAAAATTAGCTGAGATATGATCTATAAATATTTCAGTATTTTACTGCATATTTTTCAAAATCATATTTGGTTGTGGAGTTGTGAGCTTTTGAGACATCTTGATATAGATGATTTTGAGAGTTCACGACCTAGTACAAATCAAACAGACTTATATCGCAAACTATTAAAATTGTGAGACTTTGCGATATAGTTCATTTCATGAGTTTGCGACATAGTTCATTTTAATGACTTTGCAAGTTAGAATAACTATATCGACAAGTCTCCATATTTGACAGAATTTTGATTTAAATTTACTTTATTTCAATTTTTGATTTAAGTCTGACAAAATCCTAAAATTTCAAAAAGAGAGTTTTAGACATGGTATTTTCACTATATCGCAAAGTCATCCAAATTCTGATATCCTCAAGACTTTGCGAAATAGTTCAATTCAGGACTCTGCGATATACTTTGCAAGGACTTTGCGGTACAGGCCATTTTGAGACTTCGCGACATACAATTAGTCTGTACATATTCATAACTCCATATCGCAGTGTCTCTATCATATAAATACTTTTTGTCGACCGTTCACAACTTTTCATCTTGTCTATTGCTCTCAATTTCTAAAACCTAAACTCTTCTCTCTCTTCTTCAATCTCAATCTCAATTTCAATGGCACCCAAATCTCAAACAGCTTCCTCTTCAACCCCTTTAACCATTCCCAAAGAAACAAATCTTCTCACCATTCCCTCTGAGGCTGAGGCTAACCCAAGGTACAAGTGTTTTGTACGGTTCTTGAACACTTCCTACCTACGCCAAGCCCTAACCCTGAACCCTACCTTGTATGTCGATGTGTTGGAAGGATTCTGGAGAACGGCGTTGGTATCAACAATGGCTAGGGAAGATGGAACCTCATTCCAGGAGGTTAATTGTTCAATTGGAGGCAAACACTTCCAGTTTGGTGAAAAGAAAATCAATGAAGCTTTGGGGTTCAAGGTGGAGGGTCATGACCAAGAAGCTACAGATGCTCAAATCGTAGACTTCATGACCTTCATTCTGTATGCTGATGAGATAGATACTGGAAAGCTCAATAAGAAGTTTGTGAGAAGGGAGTGGTCATTTCTGTTTGACGCACTCCAGAAGGTGTTTCTATGCAGGAAGACAGGATGGGGCCATATCAGTCACATTACTGTGAAGCTAGCCTACTCCCTGGCCAACAACCAGGAGATCAATGTGGGAGCCATCATTCTCAAGGAATTGGCTCAGAGGCTAGGCAGGACCGTTCGTGGTAGAGGTAATGACATCTTTTACCCTCGTTTCCTTCAAGTTATTTTAAATTATCTTGATGCAAATATCCATGAATTGGAGGGTATAGATAAAACTAAAATGGTTTATTCCAAGTCCATGTCCAAAGTTCTATTTGGCTCATTGGACACAAGGAATCAAGTGGATGTGATTCTAAGTGTGACCAAGCATATGCAGGACACATTTGAGTCTTATCCACTTGATAAGCCCATATACCATGCACTTTCCTGGACAGGGGAGGCTAAGACTGAAGGAGCTACACAGTCTAACCCCAGCCTTCCCATCCCATCCAGTAACCCAATTGCAAACACCACTGTAGAAGCTAGGCAGCCAAGTGCATCAATCTCTCAAAAGGTTGGTGTTACTAAAAAGAAGACCAAGAAGAGAGCCCTAGAAGTGATAAATGAATCTGTAGAAATAGAAAGTGAGACTCCTGAGTCACCTCTCACCAGACAAAAGAAGAAGTCAAAACCAATACCTACCACTGAATCCTCCCAACAGGATTCAGATGTGGAAAAAGGGGTACACCTGCTACTGTTTATGGCCTCTCAACAGGTCATTGGCATTGAAAAGAGCAGCCTCCCCACTGCAACCTGTACAGAGTCTGCACAGGGTCAAGAACTCACTCTTGACCCTAGGAGAAATAAGGATGATCATACACAGAGTGGAGAGCACATCACTATTGAAACTCCTCCTATTTCTCAGGGGGAGTTGCCACAATCCAATCTACACCACACTTCTCTTCCAGAATCTACATCTAACATTTCTTCTCAACAGATTAGTCATTCACATGACTTTTCTGAAATTGATCAATCACAATCCAATACTGTGATTGAGCCAAACTCAAGTGACATGGTGCATGACACTGTGCTCACCACCCAGGAACCACATCCAGTTGGTCAGGGAATGCATGATGGGGCATATCCTAATGACACCAACACAAACATGGAGGATTCACCAGTTTTTACTGGAGACTCTATGACAAATTCTCCCATCCTCAGGGATGTGGAACTGTCTTCATAGACAAATAGGGCTGATGTTGTAACACATCCCATTTCAATGGAGACAACATCAGACTCTACAGCCATTCCAAGGCTGGAGGAGACTCAAAAACTCACATCTCATGAAGTGCCTAGCACTAGCTCTCACTTGGCTCAGGCCACTCTGTCAGAATGGCTGAAGCCTGTGCAACATGACAGGCCTTCAGGATCATCAACTGTGCCTTCCCAAATGACAGAAGAAGCTATTCAAGATCTCCATGTGGCACAGATTGATGAGTTCTCAAAAATAGCTCAACACCTCCTCACCTCCAACTTGCCAAATGCCGATTATGAAGCTATTCTACTTTGCCACAAGGAGGATGTTGCAGCTCAGCAGGAGAAGATAGTGGATGCAGCTGAACCAGAGGGAAATGTGGATGCCTGGTTGGATGCTAAGAGATCTATCAAACTCAAGGAGGCCCTAGCTTTTATGAGAGAGAATTATCTCACCTCTCTGGGCTCCAATGCAAAGGATCTCTCTCCTGCTGCAGTTTATGATGCTATAAATGATGTCTACAAGAATCAGCTAAAGGCTCTGCACTATCTTGGGAAAGGGCTTCAATCAGAGATTTATTCTATCCAGGAGGAGACAGAAAGATCCCTCACTCAGCTAAGAAACTCATATCTCTCTGATTTTCCCAAGGTGGATGGCATCCTCAAAGAAATCCAGAAAACAAATTCTAATGTCAACAGGATGGATATCTCTCTAGCCATGGTCACTAACAATATCAAGAAACTGGCTACTACATTGGAGTCTAGGCCAACATCAACTCTAATGCCATGTTGAATGTTATTTGGAAGAATCAATATGGTGACAAATTGGTAGATGGGATTCCTATGTCAAACATCTCCAAATTTGATTTTGCCAAGCTCAAAGATCAATCTCTCAATTCTTTCAAGTCTCAACAGCTATTCTCCAAGGTGGATGGTCTAGAAAGAGAAGTGGCCTCTCTAAAACATGAAAACAGGATGCTTGCTCACTCCTTAAACCATCTCAATGCCAAGCTGGATGACCAAGGCAACAACACCTCCAATATCCTGCTGGTACAACAGCAAATGATGACTTCCATGATGAGACACATGAACTTGCCTATCCCTGGGGAAGCTCAAGACATCTTGTCTGATTCCAAGCCTCAGGGGGAGAAAGTAAAGGAGATCAGTCTGAAAAAGAAAGGGGGAGTACCTGCCAAGAAACAGAAGCTTAAGGGCAAAATTTCTGAAGAAACAATCAAACCAATAATCCTACCCCCTGTAGAGGTCATAAGTGCACAAGGTCAGAAAAGCACAGTCACAACCACCTACTATCCATCCACGATGCCCCAAAGACACTTCAGCTACTCAACCTGCTCAACCTACTCCTAATGCTCAACCAGTCAAAGCTACAATTATCACAGAGGCCAAGCTACAGGAAGTTGCCAGTTCTCACATCTATCATGATGAGGCCTTCCTGGAGTTTCTGAAAGCCATCTACAGAAATACTCATAAAGATGTAAGAGACTACAGAGAGAAGCTCAAGGAAAGCATCAAGTACTTCACAGTTGCAGTAAAGAAAATCAGGGATGTTCATCTAAGAGAGGTTATCATGGTGTGCAAGGACAATTGCTTGTGGCATCTATCATTTCAAACTCTAGAGAGACTGAGATTTACTGAGCTGTCAATCATTCTGGAGTTGATTGAAAAGCATGGAGTGAACAATGAAAGTCTATACAATGACTTGAAGATAGATCAAAATCAAAGATTGCCTGAGGTTATCTCCAAGCCAAGGACAATTATCTACCAAAGTCTATCTCAAGATAACAGCATTGACCAACTTGTCATTCCCTCAGACCTGAAAATGAAAAACAATGCAAAGATCAACCAGGTGCTGCAGATGCTGAGATCTAAGAAAGGAGTTAGGACAGTTGAGGAACTAGAGATGATTCACACTCTACAATCTTTTCTGATTCATGGAGTCATTCCTGAATCTGTCAAAGAAAAGAGTAAGAAGAAGGATGGTGAGGATGATGATGAGGAGAAAACCTACAAAAGGAGATCTCATTCAAGGAGTGATAAGGATGGACCAAGTGAAAGTAGCCGGAGCAAATCCTCAAAGAAGACAAAAGGTGCTGATGATGACAAGAGGGATTCTAAGGGGACAAAGGAAACAACCAAGAGAACAAGAAGTGGAATTCAGCAAGTCAAGGACATTGCTAGCAGTACTTTAACCAAAACACAAGACTCTAAGTCTAGGGTGGGTACTGTTAGTAATGATCCTCCAAAATCATTATCTAAGACTTCTGAACCTGAATTGCCACAGAAGAAAGAAGGAGCCACAAAAGAAACATCAAAAAGACACTTCCACAAAGTCACAGCTAGTGGAGTGTTACAGTGGATGAAGGGAAAAGGAATGAAGCTACTTTCAAGTGATGTGGCAATGAAGACTGATTCTCCTTGTTCCAGAAAGGTATCTCTTGTGAAGCATTTGAAGATCAAGAGTGTACCCAGAAGGATAAGGATAACAAAGAAGACTGGTGAGCTCTATCACTATGTGACTATGTCACATTACATGACCTAGTGAGCTCTATCATTGGGATATAGTATAGGTCTCTATATGTACTTGTCTTGTTCTCATGAACATTAGCTTGATCATGTATGCTCAAAGTTATAATGAGCTTAGCAAAGTTTCTTGCATCTAGATTGTATATAGGCCATTGAATAATTGTCCTGGTAGAAGTTCAAAAGTGTTCATGCAGCAGGATAGAAATAAATAAGGCCATGAAGAAATAAGTTGCAGAAATTTGTCTAAGGCATTACATAGCAAAGTCAGAAGAAAGCTATGTCGTGAAGTCACCAATATCTATGTCGTGAAGTGCTACATCGCATAGTCCATTTTGTACTATGTCGAGAAGTCCTCAAGACACATGTCGTGAAGTGTTGAAGTCAGCAAAGTCAAAGAAGCCTAGATCGTGAAATCCTCAGAAGCCTTATGTCGCATAGTCATCAAATGACCTATGTCGCATAGTCGTCAAATGACTTATGTCGCATAGTCGTCAAATGACCTATGTCGCATAGTCGTCAAATGACCTATGTCGCATAATCGTCAAATGACCTATGTCGCATAGTCGTCAAATGACCTATGTCGCATAGTCATCAAATGACCCATGTCGCATAGTCATCTTATGGCCTATGTCGCAAAGTCTTCAAAGGCTATATCGCGTAGTCCTCACAAGGGAGATCGCGAAGTCAGGAATTAAGTGGAGTTCACGATATCAACACTTAGCCGTTTATAACAAGACAAATCAAGGTACATAACCAAGAATCAAAAGAGAAAAATACTGAAGCATTTGTTCTGGCAAGGTGGTCCAAAGAACAGATGGCAAATCTACAGCTAAACTTGGAGAGAAAGATAAGAGACAAGCAGCTACAGAAACGGGAAAGATTCCGAAAAGCAGGTGGTCCTTCCTGACACAGTGAACTTCTTATGGCAGGACAAGTTGGACATTCAGAAGGGGTAGATGTGTAATATTGTGTGTACCTAGTTTGTATAGGTAAATATATATATTGTGCACACACCACTGTAAGCTGTAAGAGAGACACACATAGTTTTTAACTTAAGCTCTTTTCTCTGTAAGCAAGCAAGTATAAACTGTTCTTGTTTAGAAGCCAGAAATTCGATTGTGAATTTCTTGGAAAGCTGTAGTATTTAATTTGCTTATACAAAGTAGATTAAAGTGATTGTGCGTGTTGTTTACTTTCTGCATATTACATAGCATAATCATATACAGTTTGCATTTAGTTTCAAGAAAGCAAAAATTCATCAAACTATCCATTCACCCCCCCCCCCCCCTCTGTCTAGTTTCTAGGTGATATTCATTCCTAACACACTCAACCTCTCTCCATTTTCAAAAACTCAATCAAACTGTTTCAATCATACTCTCTATTTTCCAAAAATAATGTTCCTCAATAATTATGAAATGTCTGAAACAACCTTATTTATTTTAATCATCAGAGATTAAAAATAAATTACCTCGGCGTAGAGTACACGGTTCATCAGTTTTTATCAATTCTCCTCCTTCATTAATAATCTCTTTTCTCAAAATGCACAGTTGTGAATATTTGTGTGTGAATAGCAGAGTTTACTGAATATAAATATTGAGAGCATCTCAAAGTGCATAAAATCCATAAAATAAATCAGTAAAAACTGGTTGCCCAAACTCTCATATGTAAAACATATTTTGATTTCATCTAAACTTTGTATTTATTTGTATTCATTTGTTTTCACCCCCTTAAATTTTTTTTTTTTTATTCATTCTTTTTCCAGTAATCAGTGGTTGGCACTAGTCACCAAAAATTTGAAAATTTAGCCCTTATTTCATACAATAAGTTCATGGGTCTTCCTAGGCACAACATGATCTCAAAGGAATTTGTGCATATTTTTGCATCTTTTGCTTAGGGGTGAATTAGCAGTAACTATTTATCAGAGTTTAGACTTACATCATTTAACGTTTATGATTTATGAGAGAAAGTGCAAACAGCTAATACAGACTCAGTGTATAGGATCAATATGTCATCCACATAGATTTAAACTAAAAGAAAATCATTACCAGTATTGAAATAGAACAAGGTTTTGTCAATTGTACCTCTAGTGAACCCACTTTCTAAAAGAAATTGAGCCAGAGTTTCATACCATGCTCTAGGTGCCTGCTTTAGTCCATAAAGAGCTTTGTCAAGTCTGTAGACATAATCTGGATGCTTGGGATCTACAAACCCTGGTGGTTGTTCAACAAACACTTCTTATTCAAGTTTCCCATTGAGAAAAGCACTTTTCATATCCATCTGAAAGACTTTGAACTTTTTGTTAGCAGCATATGCTAGAAAAATTCTTATGGCCTCCAATCTTGCAACTGGAGCAAAGGTTTCATCATAGTCAATTCCTTCCTGTTGAGAATATCCTTTTGCCACAAGTCTAGCCTTATTCCTTGTAATTATTCCCTCACTGTCATTCTTGTTTCTGAAAACCCATTTTGTACCAACAATAGATCTGTTTTTGGGTCTTGGTACAAGAGTCCATACTTCATTTCTTTCAAATTCATTTAACTCTTCCTGCATAGTTGTTATCCAGTTAGCATCTTGAAGAGCTTCTTCCACTTTCTTGGGCTCAGTTTGGGATAGAAATGCATGAAACAGACATTCATTTGTTGTTGCACTTCTTGTTCTCACACTTGCATCTGGATCTCCAATTATCAGATCAGGTGTATGATCTTGTGTCCACCTTCTTGCTGTTGGAAAGTGGCTTCTTTCATCATTATTAGATCCTCCCCCTTAATCCATGCTCTCCTGATTTTCTTCTTGACCATCTGCATTCTCTGAGGCTCCCCCTGAATTGGACTGTTCATTATTTGAACTTTCAAAGTTTGACCCAGAGTTTCTATTTGATTCTTCAACTGACTCATTTTCAGAATGTGAATTGTTCACACAATATCACGCAAGTATACGCGGTCACAAGTAATATAAGAATAAGTAGAGTTCGTTCCCACAGAGACTGCTTTGGTTATTATAGTTATGCACTTATGCAACAATGTATGGCTATTGTTCAATGCTAAGACAAGTATCAAATTTGAGTTTTGATTTTCTAAAATAACTATTTAACTTAACAAGATTATAATTAACTAAAGAGATTGCTGTTGAATTGCTTATGAGAATAAAACATGGGATCCTAACTTCATTAGATACTTCATCTAGAGTATTTTGTCTTTAATCAATGCATGTGACGGTTGTGATAACTAATCGGATAACATGAAATCAGTACACGCTACCTTTCAGTATACGTATACCAAACTACTCAAACATCCACAAAAGAGATAGAAGTTGGGTAGACACCAATTATGCTTAGACCCTATATGTCTATAAGATTTGAAAACATAACGGTTTAACGAGCAAGTTATCCATTCAGATTACATAGGGCAGGTAAGATGGTTAAAATCACCTACGAATCATGCATGACAAACATACATAAACCTATGCTAGCATGGCAAGTTCTAAACCTCTATATCCACTTTCGCATTCAATAGAGATTAACAAACAATCTTAGATGTTAGCTACGCATCCAAGAAGAATAAGCACAACCAAACTAGGATATCAATTAGCCATCACACACACATCTTTAAAACAATTAACTACTAAAATCCATAAATAAATCCGTTAGAATCCCACGACAACGATTAGTTCATAACCGAACCGTTCATCATCGTGGGTTCTGATGAAAATATGATAATAATAAGTCTAGAATACTGAATAAAAGTGCTAGAGTTTAAGAAAGAACAAACGAGAATCCAAAGTATCGCCTAATTAGAAGAATACAAAGAAAAGATGAAAAGTAGATCTTCGTAATCAGCCGTCTTCTTGTTCTCCTCACCATGGATGGATATGTATGTATCTATATGGTTGTGTTGTTCAGAATTCGTCCACCAATGGTTTATATAAGCCTTCTGCTGATTGGACTTTGGCAGGTTTCCTTTTCTGACTTGAAATTGCCTTTTTCCAGGATTTTGCAGGGGTGGGCGCGCCTGATAGGGCGCGGGCGCGCTTGAAATGATTTCCCTAGGGCGCGGGCGCGCTTGGAAGGGCGCGGGCGCGCTTGGAAGGGCACGGGCGCACTTGATCCCTGTCCAGAATTCCTTTATCTTCCCGTGGACTGTTAAATCGTCCAATTCTGACTTCTAGATCTCAAGATATGGCCCAAACAGTGAATTATGTGCAGGTAGCCCAACAAATCCGAATTTCCTTGCGCTCTCTCGCTCCGCAACCACTTGACCTTCTCAAACATGCTCAAAACACTTCTGCAAACCACAAGAACTCCACATCTCTGCTGACAACTCAACTCTGCAATTACTAACACCAAACATATCACAAACACTACAAACTTGAGAACAAAACAGCCAGTTTAAGCCAATTTAGGACGATCCAAGTGGATATGAAATCCACTTATCACACCCCCAAACTTAAACCGATGCTTGTCCTCAAGCATAAACAGACTCTACTAACTATAATGCAATGCATGAATGCAACTAATATGAAAATGCAAACGATCCCCTCAAACTAACCATAACCAATCAACAAGCCAATATCTCAAGGAATGCAATCTTTCAAACAGAGTTCGACCAAATCCCCTTATACTAACCATACAAACACAGAAACGTGCGTGTGTGCATTGCTCATCAATATGGTCCCAAACTAAACCAAGACCATATCCTATTCTTCATCAAAACAACCACAAGCTTATAATCAGAATGAACTCTAGACACAAGAAACCACTTAAAGACACCTCAACCTTGACTTGAGCTAGACAGGAATTCATGCTTTATTACTACACACATGCTTATTTGACCGTGCAATGGATGAGACCCCAAAAGGCTTATACAATAATACCCATGTAGCGAGCGTTAGGTTAGTGGATCCCAGACCGGTAAAGTCTTAGGTCACTAGGCACAAAGTCCCCTAGAACTTAATTGCTCGAGTATTAAAGAGCTTAACCTGATCAATTCTGCATAAACACAACTAAACACAACTTTCTTTCTTTTTTCTTTTTTTTTCTTTTTTTTTTAATTTCGGAATGAGTGCATTTTGCCTTTTTCTCATCCCACCCTAGACTACTCATCTTTTCAATGAGCCGGCTACTAGCCATTTGACGCCTAGCCTTATTGACAACTAGCATGAAATCCCTGCTTTCCCCCAAACTTAGACTTAAGTGCTTCTTTGAATTTCAAGAGAATAGAAGACATTCTAAATATAAGCAAGCGGTTAAATTCTAACATCCAAACAAAACATGGTCTGATCAAATTCAAAAGAAACCAATGAGACTTGTGAAATTATTTTGTTTCTGGCATGCAAGTCAATTCCTAGGAACTTAATCAACCCTCTATTCATCATAACCACACTCCCATCAACATCGACTCACCAACCAGGAAATAGCCAAGTCCTAAGGGATCATGAAATATGCATGCTATGCAAATGCAACTAAATGGACTCACGTGACAGATATAAACACATATGCAAACAGAATGCTCTATATGACATAAATATGCAAAGATATGAATGAACTAACTACAAATGCTTTATGAATCCTATATGAACACACACACTAATAATACTACTATTCCTTAATTATCACCCCCAAACTTAAAATATTCAATGTCCTCATTGAAGGTAATAACAAGGAAAGATGCAGAGAATACCTAATCATCAGCAGTACCACCCTCCTCGGGTGGTGTATCCGGTGGCGGATAAACAGAATCAGCTCCAAAGGTAGGCCAAGCGATATCAACTCCAGTGGCTCTGAATACAGTACTCAAAACTGCAAATAAAGAAATAAAAATAATACTAACTAATAGGACCACCACTTTCGTAGATGACACGATTGCATTGAGCATATGCAACAAGCCGTTAAACCCCTAGGCAGCCCTAGTAGGACAAGTTTTGTCTCGTGAGGGTTTATAGATGATATACCCACAAAATCAAATATTTTCAACCACCAAGTCTCTCAAACATGCAACATGTCATAATACTGCATATTCGCATGGGTTGCCTCCCACGAAGCGCTTGTTTTACGTCAATAGATTGACGTGAATCCTTTTTCATCCAGTCGCAAGAACGGTGAACGTCGACTCATGGTTCACCGTATTACCAACGTCATGCTTCAGCCACTGACCATTAACCTTGAATGCCTCGTCCGGAAACTTATGGAAAATCTCTACTGCATCATGCGGAAATGTTGATTTAACCGTGATAAGCTCCGACCACCTCGACTTACGCTTTCCTGGAAAAAATCTGAAACGAGACTTGAAACGCCGAACTAGCTGACCTGGCACAAATGAATGTTTCACCACTCATCTTTCATGCCAGTCCTTAACCTTCTCCTTATATAGCCTGTTGCTCTCGTAGACTTTACCATACCTCAATTTATCTTGCATTGGTTGGAGTTCAAGTGTAGGAGCTTCTTCAATAGATGGTTTAAGTTGCTCCTGAGAATTGTTCAGCTCTGCTAATCCAAGATATTCGAATGACGCATCAAATTTTCTTTTCCACGGAGGTGCATTCAACAACTGAAGTTGCGCTGCTCTTTCTTCGTCTTCGATATCAGAATCCCCTATCAAGACTCTCTCCACTGTATCTGACTTCAGCGGTTGTTCAATCCCTGTATTAACGACAGAATCGACCATCTCCAATTTAAAGCACTCTTCTTCCTCAGTTGGAAATTTCATTGCCTTGAACACGTTAAAAGTGACCTTCTGATTTTGAACCCTCATTGTAAGCTCTCCTTTCTGCACATCAATCAAAGTTCGGCCTGTAGCCAAGAACGGTCTTCCCAAGATAATAGGAATCTTCTTGTCTTCCTCAAAATCCAGAATAACAAAATCAGCAGGAAAAATGAGCGTATCCACTTTAACCAAGACATCCTCTACTATACCCCTTGGATATGTGATCGACCGATCAGCCAGCTGTAAAGACATAGTAGTCGGTTTAGGCTCCGGCAACCCAAGTTGCATGAAGATAGACAACGACATCAGATTAATGCTAGCTCCCAAGTCACACAAGCACTTGTTGAAAGATAGATTGCCGATTGTGCACGGTATGGTGAAACTCCCTGGATCCTTGAGCTTTGGAGGTAACTTCTGCTGTAGAATAGCACTGCACTCTTCAGTTAAAGCAACGGTCTCCAAGTCTTCGAGTTTCAACTTCCAAGATAGAATACCCTTCATGAACTTTGTGTAGCTCGGCATCTGTTCAAGAGCTTCCGCAAAAGGTATATTGATATGCAACTTCTTGAAAACTTCGAGAAACTTAGCAAACTGCTTATCCAACTTTTGTTTTTGAAGACGTTTAGGGAATGGCGGAGGAGGATAGACCTCCTTGCTCTCTGTAGCTTGCTTAGGAATAGGTTTCTCAGAAGAATGGTCAACATTTTCCGCTTCGTTCACCCCCAAACTAGCTTTTTCAACTTTTTCTTCATTTTCTGGTAGAAGGGCAGGGGAGGGCGCGCTTGAGAGGGGGAGGGCGCACTCCACCTTCTGGCCATTTTTCAAAATTTCTTCTTTTTCATCCGTTTCTGCATTCTGATCATTCTTAACCTTTACATAACGTAAAGTAACTGCTTTGACATGTTCCTTGACCTCCCGTTTGCCTGGATTAGCTTCTGTATCACTAGGGAGAGTTCCATGTGGTCTATTCAACAATGCATTGGCAATCTGACCGATTTGATTCTCCTGAGTCTTGATTGAAACAGCTTGGCTCTTGCACATTAGCCTCAATTCCTCCAATTCAGACTTTTCATTAGATGACTGACCAGCATTGCCTTGAGATGGTTGTTGAAAACCTGGTGGTTGATACGGTTTCCTTGGAGCATACTGCTGCTGAAAACCAGAAGAATTAAATGGTTTAGCTCCATATTGCTGACCTTGATACTGCTGATACGGCTGTTGTGGATGTTGCTGGCCACCCTGATTGTTACTCCAGCTGAAATTCGGATGGTTCCTGTTATTCGGATGATAGGCATTAGGCACTGGCTGCTGTGGTCTCTGGAAATTGCTCACAAACTGTGCCGATTCACTAAATATGGCACACTGATTCGTGTTATGTGCACCTGCACATAGCTCACAAACACTAGCCACCTGCTGAACTCCATAGTTGGTCAAAGAATCAAGCTTCATAGACAGAGCCTTTAGCTGAGCTGCTATTATCGTAGCTGCATCCACTTCCAGAACCCCTGCTACCTTGCCTTGTGATAATCTCTGAGTTGGATTCTGATATTCATTAGCAGCCATCATCTCAATAAGTTCATAAGCCTCATCGTAACTTTTAGCCCACAGAGCTCCACCTGATGCCCCATCAAGCATTGGTCGAGATTGACCTCCCAGACCATTATAAAAACAATTGATCACCATCCAATCAGGCATTCCATGATGAGGACACTTCCTAAGCATCTCCTTGTAACGCTCCCAAGCTTCACATAAAGTTTCTCCAGAATGTTGTGCAAACTGAGTAAGAGCATTCCTGATTGCAGCTGTTTTAGCCATCGGGATGAATTTAGTGAGAAACTTCTGAGCAAGATCCTCCCATGTAGTAATAGAACCTGCTGGTAGAGAATGCAACCAGCCCTTAGCCTTATCCCTCAGAGAAAATGGGAAAAGTCTCAATTTCACAGCATCTTCTGACACTCCGATAAACTTGAAGGTGTCGTAAATCTCGATGAAATCCCTAATATGCATATTAGGATCTTCCGTTGGAGCACCACCAAACTGAACTGAATTCTGCACCATCTGAATAGTGCCAGGCTTGATTTCGAAAGTATTAGCTGCAATAGCTGGCCTGACAATACTAGATTGAATGTCATTGATCTTCGGCTGAGAATAGTCCTTCAAAGCCTTCGTTTCTGCTACTGGTTCTCCCATAACTAGATTCAATTCAAGTTCTTCTTTCCGAGATTGAGAACGTGTTCGCATACACGCTCACTAGAATACCTGAAACTCACCAAACAAAGTAAAATTGATGAAAGAATAATCCGAGTCAGTGAACTTTAACGACCACTGATGACAAGCACATAAACTATATAAATAACACCGAGTCCCCGGCAGCGGCGCCAAAAACTTGTGCACACGATATCACGCAAGTATACGCGGTCACAAGTAATATAAGAATAAGTAGAGTTCGTTCCCACAGAGACTGCTTTGGTTATTATAGTTATGCACTTATGCAACAATGTATGGCTATTGTTCAATGCTAAGACAAGTATCAAATTTGAGTTTTGATTATCTAAAATAACTATTTAACTTAACAAGATTATAATTAACTAAAGAGATTGCTGTTGAATTTCTTATGAGAATAAAACATGGGATCCTAACTTCATTAGATACTTCATCTAGAGTATTTTGTCTTTAATCAATGCATGTGACGGTTGTGATAACTAATCGGATAACACGAAATCAGTACACGCTACCTTTCAGTATACGTATACCAAACTACTCAAACATCCATAAAAGAGATAGAAGTTGGGTAGACACCAATTATGCTTAGACCCTATATGTCTATAAGATTTGAAAACATAACGGTTTAACGAGCAAGTTATCCATTCAGATTACATAGGGCAGGTAAGATGGTTAAAATCACCTACGAATCATGCATGACAAACATACATAAACCTATGCTAGCATGGCAAGTTCTAAACCTCTATATCCACTTACGCATTCAATAGAGATTAACAAACAATCTTAGATGTTAGCTACGCATCCAAGAAGAATAAGCACAACCAACTAGGATATCAATTAGCCATCACACACACATCTTTAAAACAATTAACTACTAAAATCCATAAATAAATCCGTTAGAATCCCACGACAACGATTAGTTCATAACCGAACCGTTCATCATCGTGGGTTCTGATGAAAATATGATAATAATAAGTCTAGAATACTGAATAAAAGTGCTAGAGTTTAAGAAAGAACAAACGAGAATCCAAAGTATCGCCTAATTAGAAGAATACAAAGAAAAGATGAAAAGTAGATCTTCGTAATCAGCCGTCTTCTTGTTCTCCTCACCATGGATGGATATGTATGTATCTATATGGTTGTGTTGTTCAGAATTCGTCCACCAATGGTTTATATAAGCCTTCTGCTGATTGGACTTTGGCAGGTTTCCTTTTCTGACTTGAAATTGCCTTTTTCCAGGATTTTGCAGGGGTGGGCGCGCCTGATAGGGCGCGGGCGCGCTTGAAATGATTTCCCTAGGGTGCGGGCGCGCTTGGAAGGGCGCGGGCGTGCTTGGAAGGGCACGGGCGCGCTTGATCCCTGTCCAGAATTCCTTTATCTTCTCGTGGACTGTTAAATCGTCCAATTCTGACTTCTAGATCTCAAGATATGGCCCAAACAGTGAATTATGTGCAGGTAGCCCAACAAATCCGAATTTCCTTGCGCTCTCTCGCTCCGCAACCACTTGACCTTCTCAAACATGCTCAAAACACTTCTGCAAACCACAAGAACTCCACATCTCTGCTGACAACTCAACTCTGCAATTACTAACACCAAACATATCACAAACACTACAAACTTGAGAACAAAACAGCCAGTTTAAGCCAATTTAGGACGATCCAAGTGGATATGAAATCCACTTATCACACCCCCAAACTTAAACCGATGCTTGTCCTCAAGCATAAACAGACTCTACTAACTATAATGCAATGCATGAATGCAACTAATATGAAAATGCAAACGATCCCCTCAAACTAACCATAACCAATCAACAAGCCAATATCTCAAGGAATGCAATCTTTCAAACAGAGTTCGACCAAATCCCCTTATACTAACCATACAAACACAGAAACGTGCGTGTGTGCATTGCTCATCAATATGGTCCCAAACTAAACCAAGACCATATCCTATTCTTCATCAAAACAACCACAAGCTTATAATCAGAATGAACTCTAGACACAAGAAACCACTTAAAGACACCTCAACCTTGACTTGAGCTAGACAGGAATTCATGCTTTATTACTACACACATGCTTATTTGACCGTGCAATGGATGAGACCCCAAAAGGCTTATACAATAATACCCATGTAGCGAGCGTTAGGTTAGTGGATCCCAGACCGGTAAAGTCTTAGGTCACTAGGCACAAAGTCCCCTAGAACTTAATTGCTCGAGTATTAAAGAGCTTAACCTGATCAATTCTGCATAAACACAACTAAACACAACTTTCTTTCTTTTTCCTTTTTTTTCTTTTTTTTTTAATTTCGGAATGAGTGCATTTTGCCTTCTTCTCATCCCACCCTAGACTACTCATCTTTTCAATGAGCCGGCTACTAGCCATTTGACGCCTAGCCTTATTGACAACTAGCATGAAATCCCTGCTTTCCCCCAAACTTAGACTTAAGTGCTTCTTTGAATTTCAAGAGAATAGAAGACATTCTAAATATAAGCAAGCGGTTAAATTCTAACATCCAAACAAAACATGGTCTGATCAAATTCAAAAGAAACCAATGAGACTTGTGAAATTATTTTGTTTCTGGCATGCAAGTCAATTCCTAGGAACTTAATCAACCCTCTATTCATCATAACCACACTCCCATCAACATCGACTCACCAACCAGGAAATAGCCA
This sequence comes from Heracleum sosnowskyi, assembly GCA_030848705.1. Classification (NCBI taxonomy): domain Eukaryota; kingdom Viridiplantae; phylum Streptophyta; class Magnoliopsida; order Apiales; family Apiaceae; genus Heracleum; species Heracleum sosnowskyi. The sequence goes on along the minus strand of CM061242.1, from coordinate 108,910,492 downwards.
AGTCCTAAGGGATCATGAAATATGCATGCTATGCAAATGCAACTAAATGGACTCACATGATAGATATAAACACATATGCAAACAGAATGCTCTATATGACATAAATATGCAAAGATATGAATGAACTAACTACAAATGTTTTATGAATCCTATATGAACACACACACTAATAATACTACTATTCCTTAATTATCACCCCCAAACTTAAAATATTCAATGTCCTCATTGAAGGTAATAACAAGGAAAGATGCAGAGAATACCTAATCATCAGCAGTACCACCCTCCTCGGGTGGTGTATCCGGTGGCGGATAAACAGAATCAGCTCCAAAGGTAGGCCAAGCGATATCAACTCCAGTGGCTCTGAATACAGTACTCAAAACTGCAAATAAAGAAATAAAAATAATACTAACTAATAGGACCACCACTTTCGTAGATGACATGATTGCATTGAGCATATGCAACAAGCCGTTAAACCCCTAGGCAGCCCTAGTAGGACAAGTTTTGTCTCGTGAGGGTTTATAGATGATATACCCACAAAATCAAATATTTTCAACCACCAAGTCTCTCAAACATGCAACATGTCATAATACTGCATATTCGCATGGGTTGCCTCCCACGAAGCGCTTGTTTTACGTCAATAGATTGACGTGAATCCTTTTTCATCCAGTCGCAAGAACGGTGAACGTCGACTCATGGTTCACCGTATTACCAACGTCATGCTTCAGCCACTGACCATTAACCTTGAATGCCTCGTCCGGAAACTTATGGAAAATCTCTACTGCATCATGCGGAAATGTTGATTTAACCGTGATAAGCTCCGACCACCTCGACTTACGCTTTCCTGGAAAAAATCTGAAACGAGACTTGAAACGCCGAACTAGCTGACCTGGCACAAATGAATGTTTCACCACTCATCTTTCATGCCAGTCCTTAACCTTCTCCTTATATAGCCTGTTGCTCTCGTAGACTTTACCATACCTCAATTTATCTTGCATTGGTTGGAGTTCAAGTGTAGGAGCTTCTTCAATAGATGGTTTAAGTTGCTCCTGAGAATTGTTCAGCTCTGCTAATCCAAGATATTCGAATGACGCATCAAATTTTCTTTTCCACGGAGGTGCATTCAACAACTGAAGTTGCGCTTCTCTTTCTTCGTCTTCGATATCAGAATCCCCTATCAAGACTCTCTCCACTGTATCTGACTTCAGCGGTTGTTCAATCCCTGTATTAACGACAGAATCGACCATCTCCAATTTAAAGCACTCTTCTTCCTCAGTTGGAAATTTCATTGCCTTGAACACGTTAAAAGTGACCTTCTGATTTTGAACCCTCATTGTAAGCTCTCCTTTCTGCACATCAATCAAAGTTCGGCCTGTAGCCAAGAACGGTCTTCCCAAGATAATAGGAATCTTCTTGTCTTCCTCAAAATCCAGAATAACAAAATCAGCAGGAAAAATGAGCGTATCCACTTTAACCAAGACATCCTCTACTATACCCCTTGGATATGTGATCGACCGATCAGCCAGCTGTAAAGACATAGTAGTCGGTTTAGGCTCCGGCAGCCCAAGTTGCATGAAGACAGACAACGACATCAGATTAATGCTAGCTCCCAAGTCACACAAACACTTGTTGAAAGATAGATTGCCGATTGTGCACGGTATGGTGAAACTCCCTGGATCCTTGAGCTTTGGAGGTAACTTCTGCTGTAGAATAGCACTGCACTCTTCAGTTAAAGCAACGGTCTCCAAGTCTTCGAGTTTCAACTTCCAAGATAGAATACCCTTCATGAACTTTGTGTAGCTCGGCATCTGTTCAAGAGCTTCCGCAAAAGGTATATTGATATGCAACTTCTTGAAAACTTCGAGAAACTTAGCAAACTGCTTATCCAACTTTTGTTTTTGAAGACGTTTAGGGAATGGCGGAGGAGGATAGACCTCCTTGCTCTCTGTAGCTTGCTTAGGAATAGGTTTCTCAGAAGAATGGTCAACATTTTCCGCTTCGTTCACCCCCAAACTAGCTTTTTCAACTTTTTCTTCATTTTCTGGTAGAAGGGCAGGGGAGGGCGTGCTTGAGAGGGGGAGGGCGCACTCCACCTTCTGGCCATTTTTCAAAATTTCTTCTATTTCATCCGTTTCTGCATTCTGATCATTCTTAACCTTTACAGAACGTAAAGTAACTGCTTTGACATGTTCCTTGACCTCCCGTTTGCCTGGATTAGCTTCTGTATCACTAGGGAGAGTTCCATGTGGTCTATTCAACAATGCATTGGCAATCTGACCGATTTGATTCTCCCGAGTCTTGATTGAAACAGCTTGGCTCTTGCACATTAGCCTCAATTCCTCCAATTCAGACTTTTCATTAGATGACTGACCAGCATTGCCTTGAGATGGTTGTTGAAAACCTGGTGGTTGATACGGTTTCCTTGGAGCATACTGCTGCTGAAAACCAGAAGAATTAAATGGTTTAGCTCCATATTGCTGACCTTGATACTGCTGATATGGCTGTTGTGGATGTTGCTGGCCACCCTGATTGTTACTCCAGCTGAAATTTGGATGGTTCCTGTTATTCGGATGATAGGCATTAGGCACTGGCTGCTGTGGTCTCTGGAAATTGCTCACAAACTGTGCCGATTCACTAAATATGGCACACTGATTCGTGTTATGTGCACCTGCACATAGCTCGCAAACACTAGCCACCTGCTGAACTCCATAGTTGGTCAAAGAATCAAGCTTCATAGACAGAGCCTTTAGCTGAGCTGCTATTGTCGTAGCTGCATCCACTTCCAGAACCCCTGCTACCTTGCCTTGTGATAATCTCTGAGTTGGATTCTGATATTCATTAGCAGCCATCATCTCAATAAGTTCATAAGCCTCATCGTAACTTTTAGCCCACAGAGCTCCACCTGATGCCGCATCAAGCATTGGTCGAGATTGACCTCCCAGACCATTATAAAAACAATTGATCACCATCCAATCAGGCATTCCATGATGAGGACACTTCCTAAGCATCTCCTTGTAACGCTCCCAAGCTTCACATAAAGTTTCTCCAGAATGTTGTGCAAACTGAGTAAGAGCATTCCTGATTGCAGCTGTTTTAGCCATCGAGATGAATTTAGTGAGAAACTTCTGAGCAAGATCCTCCCATGTAGTAATAGAACCTGCTGGTAGAGAATGCAACCAGCCCTTAGCCTTATCCCTCAGAGAAAATGGGAAAAGTCTCAATTTCACAGCATCTTCTGACACTCCGATAAACTTGAAGGTGTCGCAAATCTCGATGAAATCCCTAATATGCATATTAGGATCTTCCGTTGGAGCACCACCAAACTGAACTGAATTCTGCACCATCTGAATAGTGCCAGGCTTGATTTCGAAAGTATTAGCTGCAATAGCTGGCCTGACAATACTAGATTGAATGTCATTGATCTTCGGCTGAGAATAGTCCTTCAAAGCCTTCGTTTCTGCTACTGGTTCTCCCATAACTAGATTCAATTCAAGTTCTTCTTTCCGAGATTGAGAACGTGTTCGCATACACGCTCACTAGAATACCTGAAACTCACCAAACAAAGTAAAATTGATGAAAGAATAATCCGAGTCAGTGAACTTTAACGACCACTGATGACAAGCACATAAACTATATAAATAACACCGAGTCCCCGGCAGCGGCGCCAAAAACTTGTGCACACGATATCACGCAAGTATACGCGGTCACAAGTAATATAAGAATAAGTAGAGTTCGTTCCCACAGAGACTGCTTTGGTTATTATAGTTATGCACTTATGCAACAATGTATGGCTATTGTTCAATGCTAAGACAAGTATCAAATTTGAGTTTTGATTATCTAAAATAACTATTTAACTTAACAAGATTATAATTAACTAAAGAGATTGCTGTTGAATTTCTTATGAGAATAAAACATGGGATCCTAACTTCATTAGATACTTCATCTAGAGTATTTTGTCTTTAATCAATGCATGTGACGGTTGTGATAACTAATCGGATAACACGAAATCAGTACACGCTACCTTTCAGTATACGTATACCAAACTACTCAAACATCCACAAAAGAGATTGAAGTTGGGTAGACACCAATTATGCTTAGACCCTATATGTCTATAAGATTTGAAAACATAACGGTTTAACGAGCAAGTTATCCATTCAGATTACATAGGGCAGTTAAGATGGTTAAAATCACCTACGAATCATGCATGACAAACATATATAAACCTATGCTAGCATGGCAAGTTCTAAACCTCTATATCCACTTTCGCATTCAATAGAGATTAACAAACAATCTTAGATATTAGCTACGCATCCAAGAAGAATAAGCACAACCAAACTAGGATATCAATTAGCCATCACACACACATCTTTAAAACAATTAACTACTAAAATCCATAAATAAATCCGTTAGAATCCCACGACAACGATTAGTTCATAACCGAACCGTTCATCATCGTGGGTTCTGATGAAAACATGATAATAATAAGTCTAGAATACTTAATAAAAGTGCTAGGGTTTAAGAAAGAACAAACGAGAATCCAAAGTATCGCCTAATTAGAAGAATACAAAGAAAAGATGAAAAGTAGATCTTCGTAATCAGCCGTCTTCTTGTTCTCCTCACCGGTGGATGGATATGTATGTATCTATATGGTTGTGTTGTTCAGAATTCGTCCACCAATGGTTTATATAAGCCTTCTGCTGATTGGACTTTGGCAGGTTTCCTTTTCTGACTTGAAATTGCCTTTTTCCAGGATTTTGCAAGGGTGGGCGCGCCTGATAGGGCGCGGGCGCGCTTGAAATGATTTCCCTAGGGCGCGGGTGCGCTTGATCCCTGTCCAGAATTCCTTTATCTTCGCGTGGACTGTTAAATCGTCCAATTCTGACTTCTAGATCTCAAGATATGGCCCAAACAGTGAATTATGTGCAGGTAGCCCAACAAATCCGAATTTCCTTGCGCTCTCTCGCTCCGCAACCACTTGACCTTCTCAAACATGCTCAAAACACTTCTGCAAACCACAAGAACTCCACATCTCTGCTGACAACTCAACTCTGCAATTACTAACACCAAACATATCACAAACACTACAAACTTGAGAACAAAACAGCCAGTTTAAGCCAATTTAGGACGATCCAAGTGGATATGAAATCCACTTATCATGAATCATCATGTTGAGATGTTTCTGATGTATCTTCAAACTCCCCCTCAACTGGTTCTCTATTTTGTTCTGTCAGAGAAACTCCCTCAGTGTTTACCAGTAGAGGTTCAGAGTATGCTTCGTCAGAGTTTGTTGGATTTGCTTCATCAGAGTTTACGTGATCAGAGTTTAGATCTTCATTTTCAAAGCGAAGTCGATCATGATATTCTTCATCTTCTATTCCAGTTATTTTCTTGTCATCAAATGACACATGTATAGATTCCATGATCACTTTAGTTCTCAGATTGTAGACTCTGAATGCTTTAGTTGACAGTGGGTATCCAACAAAAATTCCTTCATCAGCTTTTAAGTCGAACTTGGTCAACTGTTCAGGATGAGTTTTCAACACAAAGCATTTGCACCCGAAAATATGAAAATATTTCAGGTTTGGTTTCTTTTTCTTCACCATCTCATATGGTGTTTTCCCATGCCTATTGATCAGTGTTGCATTTTGAGTAAAACAAGCAGTTTGAACAGCTTCTGCCCAGAAATAAGTTGGCATTTTTGCTTCATCAAGCATTGTTCTGGCAGCTTCGATTAAAGTTCTGTTCTTTCTTTCAACTACACCATTTTGCTTTGGAGTCCCTGGTGCAGAAAATTCTTGCTTCACTCCTCTTTCTTTGCAAAATTCTTCCATTGTTACATTTCTGAATTCAGTTCCATTATCACTCCTTATAATTTTTAATTTATACTGTGATCCTTTATCCAGTAACTTTACATGATCCATCAGAGTTAAGGCAGTTTCATCCTTCTTTTCTAGAAAGTACACCCAAGTGTATCTTGTATACTCATCAACTATGACTAGAGCATATTTCTTTCTGCCTAGAGACATTACATTTACTGGACCAAATAGATCAACATGTAGAAGATGATAAGGATCCACAACTGAAGATTCAGACTTACTCTTGAAAGATGACTTCCTTTGCTTGGCCTTTTGACAAGAATCACACAGACCATCTATGCTGAGTATAGACTTTGGAAGTCCCCTTACAAGATCTTTTCGAATTAGCTCATTGATGTTGTTCAAGTTTAGGTGAGAGAGCTTCTTATGCCATTTCCAACTCTCTTCATTAGACATTTTTGCAGACAGACACACAGCTTTTCCTTCAGAGTTTGTTACCAAACTTGCTTCATAGATATTATTTCGTCTATGTCCAACTAGAACAACTTTCCCTGTAGATTTGCTGATAACCTCACAGTATTCAGGTTGAAAATCTACATGATAACCTCTGTCACAGATTTGACTCACACATAGCAAGTCATGCTTGAGTCCTGGGACTAGAGCTACATTGGTGATGATGACACTTCCAAGATTGATATTGCCATATCCCATAGTACGTCCTATGTTGCCATCTCCATAGGAAACTTTTGGGCCAGCTTTCTCCTCATAATCTGATAGCAGGGCTTTATTTCCAGTCATGTGTCCTGAACATCCACTGTCCAAGACTAGGGTACTTTCCCTTATGCCTTGCAATCACAAACAATTACAAAGAGTTAGATTTAAGGATCCAGACTTGTTTGGATCCTTTGGCTTTCTTAATATAGTTAGCTTTTGCAGCGGAATTCTTATCTACAGAGTTTAAGCTAACTGTATCAGAGTTTGAACTATCAGAATTTACACTTGCAGAATCAACTTTAACCCATTTCAAATTGGGCTTCAACTCATAATAATTGTGATAAGTAACATGATAATTCTTGCAAGTATAAATAGAATGCCAAGTACTCCCACAGTGAGTGCATAAAGTCTGTGGTCTAACCCTACTATATTCATTCTTAACTCCAGACTTGGAGGGTAAAGAATTAATATCTTTGTTCTTCCTGCAAAAACTTGCAAGATGGTTAGTACTACCACAATTATGACATGTTTTTTCTAGGATTATCAGTAATAGGCAAATGATTACTACTTCTGTTAATGCCTACTTTTCCATTTCTGTTTTTCCGGGACACTTTCTGTTTTTCAACAGACTTTACCTCTTTGAGCTTATACTTGAATTGTTTCTCTGTCATTAAACCAACATTCACCTGTTTAACACAAGTTTTTACTGATTCTTTCTTAACAGCTTCTTTTTCAAGTACAGAGTTTTGCTTACTGGATTCAGGAACAAATTTCATAGGTTTAAGTTGTGTTTTAACTTTAACTTTATCTTTAAACCTAACTTCATCTTCCTCACAGTAACCTAACCCAACTGTATCTGTTTGAAAAACTTGATGTGTGTCTTTTCCAGAATTTGTCCAGGTTTTAATTACCTTCCTTTCTTTTTCCAAATCAGATTCTAATTCCCTAAATTTCTTAAGCAACTCCTGTTCAACATAAACAGCATCATCTCTTTCCTTTTGAACTTGTTGCATGTTAACAAGTTCTTCTTCAAGAAATTTATTTCTATCTTTAAGCTTAAGATTCTCATATTTAATTCTTTCATTCTCTAAAGTCTGATCTCTATAACTAACATGTATGCTTTTAAGATAAATTCTCAATTCTGATATATTATCAATATCATAAGCATAAGTTGTTAGGGGTACCTTATTTTCAGATGAGTCAGATTCATCATTGACAGTTGCCATGAGAGCATAGTTTACATCCTCATCTGAATCTGAAGTATCTGCCCAGTCTCTTCCTTTAGTGATGAGTGCTTTTTCAGATTTTCCTTTCTTGCACTCTGGAGCATAGTGACCCATCTCTTTACACTTGTAGCACTGGATCTCAGACTTGTCTTTCTTTTCAGGTTTGATATCCCTTCTTTCAGAGTTTCTGAAATTCTTTCTTTCAGAGTTTGAATCTTTTCTTGAGAATCTTTTTCCCTTCTTGAAGTTCTTGAAACCCATCTTCTTGAAGGTCTTTACCATCAAAGCAGCCATTTGCATCATTTGTTCTTCATCATCCTCAGATTCAGAAGAAGCATCAGAGTTTGAGTCACCATCAGAGTTTGATGACTCACTTTCAGAATTTATGACTAAAGCGTTTCCCTTAGCTTTCTTCTTTGATGTTTCTTTCTTCATGAGTTTTTCTTCAACTTTGAGAGCAACATATTTTGTCTTCTTTCCAGATCTTTTGTTTCTTTGTTCTATCTCAAGTTCATGAGTTTTAAGCAACCCATAAATTTCATCAAGATCTGTTTCTGCAAGATCATAATTATCTCTTATTGTTGTTGCTTTTAAATCCCATCTTTTAGGTAAAGATAGTAGAAATTTGAGATTTGACTCTTCAAGGTCATATTCTTTATCAACAAGAGACAAATCATTCAACAATTTACAGAATCTGTCATATGTATCTGTCAAAGTTTCATCAGATCTAGATTCAAAGTGTTCATACTCCTGTGTTAAAATAGTCTTCATGTTCTTCTTTATAGCACGTGTTCCTTGACACCTGACTTCTAAAGCATCCCAGATTTCTTTGGCAGTCTTGCAACCAATAACTCTGTTAGACATGACATTATCTAAGGCACTATGAAGAAGATGTCTAACTTTTCCATCCTTTGCAATTGATGAGATGTCCTCAGGAGTCATATCTTTCTTTTCCTTCGGAACAGTCTTTTGTTCTTGACCAGCAACTACAGGAGTCAGTTTAGTTGGCATATGAGGACCATCATAGATTCTATCAAGGTATTCTGGATCTGTGGCTTCTAGAAACATGGTCATCTTAACCTTCCATATTGGATATTCCACTGGTTTGAGAATTGGAACCCTGATTGACTCATATCGACTTATAGAAGCAGATTGAACCTTTTGAGCATTAGAACCTCCATTAGAACATGCCTGGGAGTTTTCAGTCATGATTATACTTGTGTTTGGATCAATAAACTGTATATATTAATCAGCCTTAGCTCTGATACCAATTGGTATGCCGAATACACAATATATAATCAATATATATATGAGAATAACAATCAAGAACACTGTTTATGAACAATAAACTGAATTATATTAAATAACTCTTCTCTCAGTGATGTAAAATATCACAGAGAGCTGCTAGGTTACAAGAATAATGTATTCAGTATTCGCATCCCTTTTAGGGTTAACCTATCTGTGTTTATATAGAACACAGTTACACAATCAATCTCAAATTGATATTCCTATAAATCAGCTATACAATTTATATCAATTTAGGATTGCTTCTGTCTTCTGTCCCGTTTCTTTAGCTATCTCAATATATCTTGCTTCTTTCCATCTTCAAGATATATTGCTTCTAGAATCTTCAAGTATGCACCGACAGCTAAATAAACTCTCACCCCGTCAGACTTTAACAACCTCTGACTGGCTTCTAGTGTAAACTCTAACAAGTACATGTTACTTAAACACTGATAAACAATCATCAGCAATTATATCTAACAATACATATACATACACTGCTCGTTTTCTATTTATCTTTGCAGTGCCTTATCAGTTTTTTTTTCTTTCTTTGTTGTTCTTAGAAAACCCCATTCGCATTCTTATTTGTTTTGCAGAAATCCTTGATCATTTTCAATCTTGCTCAAGTTATTACTTAGCAAATCATTTCTGTTCTTTCAAAATCAATCATTTGAGTCGAAGTGCTGTTGAAATTTTCATTTTTTTTTACTTGTGTGTTCTTGGTTCTGTTAAGTAATTCTTGTGTTTTAGTGATCAAGTAGTAGTTTCTGAGATTCATTAACTCGTTGTGTGTGTTTAAATCATTTGCCCATTTCATTTTGCTTTTCAAAGTTTAAGTTCGAATTTTTAGGATTAAAAATTAAAATTTGGTTGATTTTGATAAAATTTTAATTTTCTGGATTTTAAGTGATTTTAATTAATTCTAAAAAATCCCTAAAATTTTAATTTTGTTTTAAGTTAATTAAAATTTTGTGTTTTATTAAAAATGGATCCTAATTTTGAACTTGTTTTAAATAATTATGTTGGGTATTTTGATCCGTTAAAGTGTAAAGTGGAACGTTTTAGACCATGGATTCAATTTTTAAATAGCGAGAATTGTGTCAGTCATGCTATTTGTGCCAATGCACTTCTTAAAGTTGATCCATTAAGGATGTTGTGTTCAAGTGTTGTTATTGCTGGAGATTCAAAATATTTTACTTTCACTATTCTAAACCAGCAATACATAGTCACTTTTGAGTAATTCTGTGATGTGTTGCATTTTCCAACGGACAGGTTTGATCCCTTACCCACTGATGATGAGTTATCACAGTTCTTTGTGAATATTCATTATCAGGGTCCCTTTCAAATGGTTAAATTGTCCAAAAGCTTTGTTGTTAGGGAATGGGATCTGTTCTTTGATACTATAGCAAGAGTATTTGGTAACTGCACAAAAACAAATTTTCATTGCATTACCAGTCTTAATCAATATATTGCTTATGCTATAGTTTTTGGTCGTAGATTGAATTTTCCTGAGATTCTGTGGAACCTAATGCTCAACAGGCTTGCTCACTCTAGGAGAGATTCTGATAATAATGAGAAAGTAAAGTGTTGGTACCCTCGCTTTCTCACTCTTATCATTAATCATCTTCTCACTGCTGAGTAGGTAGAACTGTTTCGAGAAGCCAGATTTGAAACCTCTCCAACCACAGACACTAAATTCTACACCAGACTTGATGTCTCATCCAAATTCCCCAACATACATGTTCTTGTTTCACCACTGATGAGTCAATTCATTCATCTTCCTATCTTTGGTGAACAAGTTCCTCAGCCACATCCAGTTCCATTACAGGTAGTTATTCCTAACCCTGGTTCTTCTTCTGGTACTTTAATTCAAACCCAAGTGGTTGTTAGGGCTGACCCAGAGGTTGTAGAACCACAATCTCTGACCCAGGTCATAGAGCCAAACAGAGAGTCAAACACTCCTGATACACAACCTGAGCCTAATAATCAAACCGGTTCAAGAAGAGTTAGTGATATAACTGCAATGAGTGTTCCCACAGCTCTGTCTCCACCCTTAAAGAAAAGAAGAACCTATAGGGAGGCAACTGTAAGCCCATCTGTATCCTCTCAAAAGGATATGGACATTGATATGGCCACTAAACAGTCTCTAGAGACATCCTCTCAACAGGATGAATCTATTGAAATTCGCTATCGGGCCATGGCATCTTGTACTGAGTCAAGCACTCTCCCATTACTCACAATGGGAGAAGACAACCAAATAGATGACACTCAGGACACTATGCAAGGAGAGCACTTTAATTTTGACTTTGAAACAGTGCCTACCATTGTTACGGTAGAAGTGCCTTCACAGGCATCTGAGGGAAAATTTGATTCTTTGCCAAATCAAACAGAATCATTTTCTCCCCTCCCAGAGGGAACATCTCTGGCTCCCTTAAGGGATTTTCCACTCGCAGATTTATCTGGTGAATGTGGAAGGCAACCTAATGAATCCAACACTGAAGCAATTCAGTTTCAAATTCAATCAGATTTGGATTTCATTGGGGATTGGGAATTGCGAACTCCCATTGCACCACCACTGACCTCTCAATAAGAGGCTAGGGTGATTTTTCATGCAGGTACCTCAAATCAGAACTTGGAAAGACAGCTTGTTGTGAGAACTGAGAGTCAAACACATAGTGATACACAAGCACGTGAGGTGAGTGAAACACCACTGAGAGCAATTGAGGTGAGTGCACACACTGACACAAACACTGCTTTGTTGTTAGCTCAGATAGCTAGTCTTCATAAACAACTCATGGAAACCCAGGCTGAAAAGGATCTTCTCAAAGCACAAGTGGTTGAACGGTCTTCTTCTTCCACCTCTGTAACTAATCAGCTGGGTACTATCAAGGATGATTTGGAAGGATTGAAGGGTTCTCTACTCCCAAAGCTGAATGCCATCCAACAGTCTCAAGTACTTGCGGCTTCAGACATCTCTGATCTTACAATGTCAAATGCTCAAATATCAGAGAGTGTCAAGGAGATTGCTACCATTTCTGCCAAGGTGGACTTTGTTCTGCAAACAACTGATAAAAATCAAAAGTTTAATGAAGAAAGGATGTCAAAGATAGAAGTAGGGATGGAGCATCTGAATGAAGGAATGAAGCACTTGTATAACATGATCAAAAATTCACATCAACCCAATGCTGAACAAAAGAAATTCTTTGTGGGTGCTGATGATTATGATGATGAGGGTAAGGATGATGAAGGAGGAGATGGAGGAAATAGAGATGATCAAGGAGCTATAAGGGGAAGAAGTGAGGTAAATCCTGAAGCTACTAAAGTAAAATCTGTAGAGGATTCCTCAACTAAGGGGGAGAATGTGGAGAAACAAGGAGGAAATCAGGCTGGAGGCTCAAACAAGGACAAGGGGAAGCAGAAGTTAAATTTTTTCTGATGCTGACTATTATCAAGGTGAACAGGGTGATTTTGACTATGTAGAATCTGAAGAAGCCCCTGAATATATCTTTGGTAATGTGGAGGTTGAAGAAGAAGCTGATTATGCTGACTGGGAAGAAGAGTCAAATATTGATCCTGTCTTTGAAGCTGAGTTAGTGAGACAGAAGGCTGATCTGAAAAGAAGAGAGGAGGAGAATGTAAAGGTATCTGACATAATTTCTAAGCATCTTGTCATTCAAAAAGCTGAACAACAGGAAAAGCAAAGACTTCACAATCTGAAGGTCAATGAGAGAAAATTGTATGTGAGGCTGAAGCAAGGAGAAGAATGGGACAAGGCTAGAGAGATGTTTGCACATCAAGAAGGAACTAACAATGATGCAAAGTTTCTTGGGATGTTGGAAAGATACAAGAAGGTCAATCCAGACAACACAGTATATATGAAAGCTCTTCATGCAGAGATTTCAAGGATCTCAACTGGATATGACAGAGTTAGAGAGGAGTTAAAGATCTATGTTTACACTCATAATGAGGGAACTTTCTTAGTGTCTCTCAATCTTCTGGAAAGCAGAACTCTCTCTGAACTATGGGTCTTCATGTGCAAAGTAAAAAGAACTTCTCCATTAGCTGAGCTGCTGCATGATCAGCTAAGAGACTTTGCAATGAAAGCTAGTCCACAAGTGGTGGAAGTGCCTTATGAAGTAAAAAAATTTAAAGGAAGGGCACTTCAGACTTGTGGTGTGGATCCAATCTCTCTGAAAGATTTTCCTGCCAAGCATCTTGTCTACTTGGAGAACATGTTGAGGACTTCAGGATTTGCTACACAAGAGAAGACAGAAGTTGCTGATTTGATTCAAGACTATTGCATAGCAAATATCAAAAGATATCATCAAATGAAGAATAGGCTGAAGAAAGTCACAACTCAACCTGTCAGACCTAGTGGCATTACTTCTGAATCTGATCGTGTTCTGGACAAGGATTTTCTTGAAGCACTTGAAGAAGGAGAGATGATTGAGTCTGGAAATTGAAGAATCTCTGTTTGTAAATATTAAATGTTTAGAGCTTAGGTGATTCAAGATAGGATAAATGTATTCATATGTTCAGTCTAGAGGAACATCTATCTTGTACTTACCTGTAATGTTTGAATCTGGATAATGTTAAATGAAATCCAGAACTTTTTGTTATTATTTACTTAGCTTTTAATGTCTTATTTCTACTTGTTTAGTTAGTTGAGTTATCCTCTAGGTATTTTCTTGTTATTCTCTAGCAAACAAATAGGGGGAGATTGAAAGGCATATGTTTAAGCCTATTTGTTTACATTGAGGAATTAACTCAACATTAAACAAGTCTGTAATAAGTAAGTAATAATTCAAATTTTCACAGGAATCTCAGAAGATTATATCTGTCAAAGAATAAAGATTAAAAGTCATCTACGGACTTGAAGTGAATCTACATTGAAAGAAGCTCAATTTATTGATCAAGCCTCAATGAAGTATTCAAGCTCAGTGGATTTATTAAAGTGACAGAGATTTCAAGTGGTGACAGAAAAAGATACTGATTACGGAGTTATTGAATGAGAAGGAAGTGAATCACTGCTTAAAGTCAAACAGATAAAGAACAGACATTGTCGTTAGTCACTCATGAACCAGACAGTGCATCGAGTGTCAACGTACTATTGTGTTTGTTATTTATCTAAGTTTTTAAGTGATTCTGGAATTGTTTAAGAAGTCAACTAATTCTATTTATTCTCTTATAAATAATTAATATTATTAAGTATATTATTTATTAATTTAATTCTGTAAAGAATTAATTTAATACATAATTTATTTAATTAATTATTTAAATTAGAATGAAAATGAACTAGGAAGACTTAGGATTGAACTAGAAAGACTCAGTTTATTAAACTAGGAAGACTCACAAGTGAGTCTTCCCGAAAGTCTTCCTAGGCCAAACCCTAGTCTTCCCGGTTGTCTTCCCTTCACAAAGATTGTCTTCCCGAAAGTCTTCCTAGGCCAAACCCTAGTCTTCCCGGTTGTCTTCCCTTCACAAAGATTGTCTTCCCGAAAGTCTTCCAAGGCAAATTGGATTGTTTTTCTCTAAGTCTTCCAAAGGCAAAATGCATTCTGTCAAGTAGTGGCTTGCACGTGGAATGATTTAAAGAAAAGAAATGATTTAAATACAAGGCAATCAGAAGACATTAACTAGAGACATTCAACAGAAGTAAAAGACACAGCAACTTAACATTACATTCTTCTTCATTACTTCTCAACTGCAAAGCCTTCAATTTCTGCCAGAGATTTAATTCTTGTATTGATTCTTAACATTTAATCCATAAGAATTGTATCTCTTGTACTGCTTTGTCTTTCTAGCGGATCATAATCCCTAGATTTTATATCGAACTACTTTTTAGTATTCGATCCTTTTTATTACAAAAATAGATAAATTCATGTCGAATTTATTCTAGATTTGTTTTATCAAGTTCATTGTAATCAGTGATCAGAATTGTAACACCCTTCAAGTTTAATAGAGTTTTATTTAACTTGAATATTGTTTCAGTTTTATTCCGCAATAATTTGTTCTAAATTGTTAAATCTTTAAAAGGATAAATTCGATTAAACGGTATAGTTTGTATTCAACCCCCCTTCTACAAACTTATCAGGACCTAACAACATGCAATTTATGTAAGATTCTATAATGTAACTTCTACCCATTAAAACATACAATGTAGAATTATTATTGAAAAATTTAAGGTTCGGCTAAAAATTAGCTAGTAATAATGAACACAATAAAGATAATTCCTGTAACAGACAACTTTATTAATTCATTTAATATATTATATCTAAGGAAGATCTTATCCAAAACTTTGGTCCCTTTATCGTCAAATCAATAAGGACCATTGATCATAAAATAGATGAACGAGAACCGTTAGATCTAATATTAAAAGTGTATTTGATTGTTAATAGGATTCAAATATTTAAAAGTGTATTTTAATAACATAAGCCAAATATGAGTGACTTCAAAAAAAATCAAATATGAGTAGTTTATCAAAATTGAATATAATTCAATGCCTCTCAGCAATATATTAAAAATTAATATTCACATTATTAGAATTAAATATTTTTAAATATTTAAAAATAAGGAAATAATAAATGTTATTATGAATTTGTGAATTAATTTAATTATAGATAATAAAAAATTCATGTGTGCAAACAGATTTTATTTAAAAGTTTGGTAGTCTATATTCACTACCACCAAAACAATCTCAATCGTCAAATCAAAATTTTTTTAAATAGAAGATTAAAATACTATCATAAATAAATAAATATTATTATCTAAAAAGGATTTAAGCTCAAATAGGTTGTATTAGAATTGGATTTTACAAAAATCTAAACTGAAACCTAATCATAATCTAACAAGGAGACGAATTCAATTCATACGTAAATTTTATTCAATTTATATTTTATACCAAAATAATAAGAATCGTTAGATTTTAAAATAGACACATGAGAACCGCTGGATCTAATATTAAAAAGTGTATTTGATTTTTAGTAGAACTTTATTCCAATGCTAAAACTAGTATTTTGATAATCAAAACAAAATATAAGTAGATTTACTAAATAAAATGGAATTATCAACAAAACAATTCGTCACATTCTTCTCTTTTTGGTTTCGGGCTATTTTTAATTGGAAAAGTACTAAATTTAATTAAAGATTATCACTAAATTAAAGATTATATTTTTTGAGTTTCACGTTTGCTATAGATCATACAAATTTAATTGTTAGAAACGGATAGTAAATTAGGTGTTTAAGACCTTATAAATATCAATTTATTAACTACAATTTGATAATGTAAACTTACAATATATAAATGTAAACAAATTATAAATAAGTATAATTTTAAATTTTAAAAAAAAATGTGTGTTGCACGGGTTATAAGCTATCTATACTATTATATAATACTAGCTTAAAACATGTGCGATGCACGGATTGTTAATTGTTATTTTATTATTTATTTTTTTAAATAGCTAAAAACTTTTAATTAATTAAAAACATTAAAACAGATTTTAAAATAAATAAGTAAGGGTTTGCTCGTTATATTTTTGGAAAAAGATGAGTTTTAGTATGGAAAAATAAAAAATGTAACATATATTTAGTTTAAAAAGGTAAATGCTCGTGATATTTTTGGAAAATTAGGTTTTAAAATTTAATAATTTAAATTATTTAAATACGTTTTAAAATAAATAAGTAAAGGGTTTGTCCGTGATATATTTAGAAAAAGAATGGATTTTAGTGAGAAAAATAGAAAAAGGCAATTTCCCGTGATATATTTAGAAAATGAGGGACTTTGTTAGAAAAAATCTGTAATATGTTTTAGCTGAAAAGGTAATTTGTTATAAATAGGTATTTGATTATTTATATTTTAATATTTATAGTAATTGTATTTGTTAAGAAAAATAAGTAGGCATGTTAAAATAGTTAAATTTTAAAAAAAATTATATTATTAGGTTTAAAAATAAATAATTAAAGGTTTATTGTGATATTTTTGGAAAATGAGGGGGTTTTTTTGACGTAAAGGGAAGAATTCATTAAAATACTGAAATTCAGCTAGGACAAACCCCTAAACTGTCAATTACAACCTGATTGTGAAACAAAAAACGAGCTAAACAAATAGTCGTTTTGTTTTCAGATCGCTTAACACATAGAATATCCAAATTCTTTAATCTAAAAAGTATTACAATGACATCTCGAACAATCCAACCTACATCAGTTGTGAAACTAGTAGCATCGCAATTGACCTTCACATATAAGCACCATCTGTAGCCCAATGTTAAGAACTATCAGTTACATCGACTGATATTGAAGCAACAAATGCCTCCAAAATATGATCATTTTTTTGTTGTGAAAGGTGAGCTCTTGCGGTATTCACCACCATCCGAAATTTGATGCAACCCTTACGGATCACCCAAAATACCATATAAATCATTCTCAGAAAAACTACCAAAATCCATAACAAACCACACAAAAACATCAAAACATAACACACTAACATCCCAAAAAGATGGGCACGACTAAACAACCTTGATAACAAGGTACTCGACAAGAACTCACCCAAAAAGGATTAGATCTCGATTTTATTAAAAAAACTGGTAAATATAATAGATGATGGGAGAACGAAGGGACTTAATAAGTGAAGGGGATCAAGGTTGAAGAATGGAGAAGTGACGGCTAGAACCCTAGTTTTGGCTAGGGAGTCGACTCTCAAAACAGCCGATAGAAAAACTAACATGTTTTAGTTAAAAAAGATAATTGTCCGTGATATATTTCAAAAAGTAGGGGAATTTGTTAGAAAAATAAAAAAATATATATATTTTAGGTGAAAAAGGTAATTGGTTATAAATAGGTAATATTATTATTCAATAATATATTTCTATAAATAAGTAAGGTTAATCAAGTAAAAACACGAATTTAAGAAAGGGCAATTAAGTAAAATCACAACGTACCATACTGACCGACCAAACTTTTAATGTTTCGTCTATTATATAATAGTATTGATACGGAACATTGAAAGTTTGATTTGTAGTCTGGTCCTCCGTCACTTAATTACATATTTCTAATTAAAACGATGATAATTGCTAGATAAAATATTAAAAAATTATTATATAGGGTACCTTTTCTATTTTTCGTAACTAAAATATCTCATTTTCCAAAAATATCACAGACATTTTCATTTAATAAAATAAAAAAAATAAATTATAATTGTTAATAACTAACCAATTAACTTTTTTTAGTCAAAGTGTATATTCTTTTTTATATTTTTTAACTAAAATTTCTAATTTTCTATATTTCCTAACTAAAACTTCTCATTTTCCAAAAATATCATAGACAAATCTATTTAATAATATAAAATAATAATAATATAATTACTAATAACTAACCGATTAACTTTTTTTGCCAAAGCGTATATTCTTTTTTATATTTTCTAACTAAAATTTCTATTTTTCTATTTTTTTCTAACTAAAACATCTCATTTTCCAAAAATATCATGGATAGTTCTATTTAATAAAATAGAATAATTAAATTATAATTATTAAAACTAAAAAAAAGAATAATAATTATTAAAATAATTCATGTATCGTACGGGTTTGAAACTAGTATTAATAATGTGGCTAAATTTCAAATACATGTAATATTCGTAATTATTGATTCATAAAAGTATTAATAATGTGAATGAAATTTCTAAACAAAAAATATTATCAATCAAACTCCGCTGCTTCACATACGAAAATACTCCCTCTGTCCCAAATCTTTTGTCTTGTTGAACTTTTGATGACTGATCAAACTTTGGCCAAAAATTACATATCTATGTATATAATAATTCCTGAACAATTTTAAAGGGGTAAGAAGGTAATTTCACTTCCAAAAATAATTTTAAAAAAAGCCACGTCAGCATTGTTATAAATGTAATCATTAATGTTATTAGCTAAATATGGTTATCACAATCATGCATTTTATTGTTTTCTTCATTAATTATGGTAAGTTTTGAAATCAAATTTTAGATTACTACAAACAAATTAAGTTATGCAGATTAGCATATTTATATTTGGTATATCCAAAAATTAGATCTCCAAAAAATTTATATTCATTTCTTTGATCTTCTCAATTTATTTTCTCCTCCTTCAACACTATCAAATCAATATTCAATTTTGATTTTAATTTAATTCAAAATGAATTAACTTAATTTAATTTTTTTAATCTCAATATACATTTTTTTTCTATAAATTAATGATATATGCATGTCTAAGATTCCACTATACGATGAAAATTTCTTAGTTTTAATTTCTTAATGCTTAATCATATAGTATTTTTTTATTATTTAATTGGTACATCAATCAGACGACAAGATATAAATATTTATCACTTAAGTTATCTAATCATCACAAAATTATGTTAAAAAAGAAAATAAATCATCTTTGATCTTTTTTTGATAAAAAAATCAAAATTAAAATTTTGAATAATTTATCATATTGACCAAGATTTTTTGATACTTAAATGGTGAGTTTTGAAAATAATTATATTTACTTATAAGTATAACTTCTTTCCTCTAAAATAAAAATAAAATATACATAGTTTATCAAATCAAATTTTATATTAACGGTCCTATACATCTACTAATAAATCACTTTTGTTTTATAAAAAATAAAGATAGTCATTGACTTAATTGAGTAAACAATTTGAATCAAGATTTACAAAGTTAAAAATTTCTCGAATATTTTTCAAACACATCTTATATCTTCATAGTTGAAGCTCCTATCGAGCTAACGTCATATCTCGAAAGACACCTTCGAATCCAAATTCAAAATCTTAAATATATTCTATAAAAAAAGAATTTATAAATATTTTAATATTTTTATCAACATCAAACTCACCTTCTCCTAACAGTAAGTAAACTCAAGGTCAAATGTTGCAAGCAAAAAGATTAATTTATAATTGTAGGTTTAATTATTAAATAAATAAAAAGAATGTGACATACTTAATAAATAAATAAAATTGGAAGCCCGTTCGCGGAGCGCGGGCAAGAAAACACTAGTATAATATAAATAAATAAGACAATAAAAATTATATCATTAAAAAGTATATTTAATCTACTTGAATATATAATTTTCAAATTTTGTAAATTATAAAAAGATTGCACGTAAATATTAGTCAAAGTTGAATAAATTTGACCATAAAAAATCAAACATAACAAAAAATTTGGGACGGAGGGAACAATCCAGATGGTACTTAACAACCTCTTCAAGGTGCAAAAAATCATTACTTCTTGACAAAAAAGCCATCATTCCATCATTCATGATTCCAATGAATAGCAGTAAAACTACTAAACAAACGTTAACATTCATAATAAAAATCCGAGACAAGTTCTAAAGATGCAAAATAATTGTTTGGCATTATCGAATCATTTATTATAATACCTGAGTCTATCACAAATCAGTTAATCAATCAAAAAAAATTAAATTATTTTAGGATCTATCATATGTCATTCTTAAATTTTAGACCAATCACAATAGCCTAAAAACTTTCCTCATATAATTTTATTAATCAATGGTGGTTAAACTATCCATACAACGCGATTAACCAATCAAAATTCAAAAAATATTTTTTTAAATAGAATTTAAATCCATTGAAACTTTCCTCATTTAATTTTATTAACCAAGGATATTTGGTCAATCCAAAATTTTAGACCAATCACAAGAGTCTAAAAACTTTCCTCATATAATCAATCAACATTCAATAATTATTTTGGTTTTATTTAGAATTTAAATCCATTAAAACTTTACTCATATAATTTTATTAATTAAAGGTGGTTAGACTATCCATACAACGCGATAACCAATCAAAATTCAAAAATTATTTTGTTTTTAATTAAAATTTTAATCTATTGACTATTATATTTATATATTTCAAGAATTTGATTATCAATTAAAATTATTTAATTTTTTATTAGAATTTAAATCCTTAATGATAAATATATACTTCGGGATTTTGATCGTCAATTGTATTATCTATTTAATATAAAATCGTCTATTTTACAGATTAACTTCTAATACCACCATGTGACCCAACAAACTGAGTGAGGAAGCACTACGAGTACATGTATAGTTTTTACGACTTTAATCAATAATTTATATTTTTTATTGTTTAATTGTTAAAGGTTGTAATTTAGGATTTTTACACAGAGATGTGAGGGTAGTTATATATTATTTATTGTAAATTCAAAAAAATCCGATGTTAATTGATTCTATTAAAAAATTTAAATCCATTCACTATTATATTTTTGTATTTCGAGAATTTGGTTATCAACTAAAATTATTTTATTTTTAATTATAATCTAATCTTTTATTATATTTATATACTTCGAGATTCCGATCATTTGTTGTACTATGCGTTCAATAAATAATCGTCTATTTTATAGATAAATTTCTAATACCGATCTAACACACTTAATGAGGAAATATATTGAGTATATGTTTAACTTTTACAACTTTAATCTATAATTTATGTTTTTGTTTATTTAATTGTTAAATATCGTAGTTTCAGGTTTTTATATAGATATGAGGCTAATTATCCAATATATTATTTATTGTAATTAAAAAATTCGATGTTAATCGATTATGTTAAAAAATTAAAGAAAATGTAACTTAATATATTAATAGATACTTGAAACGGATGATTTTATTTTGTGAATCTTTGTGTATAAAAATTATTGTAATCCTTCATTATAATGCTTGAGTCTACATGTTATATACTTCACCAATCAGAAAATATTAATTATTTTAATACCAATCAAAAACCACTCCTAAATTTTAGACCAAGCATATCACAATTTTTTTTCTTAGTTATCAATCTTATCCTATTTTAATAATCATGATTAGTTGACAATTATAATTTAAATCCAGTAATGACTTGATTTAAAATATTCATGTATTACATATTTGTTTTAGTCACAAAAAAATATTTGTTAATAAATCACTTTTTATTTAAAATTATTCACAATTATATTATCATATTTATAATTAAAGTTTCATAAATATTTAATTAATCAAACAATTTGATTACTATTTTACATTAAATACGATATTAATAATTCAATTTTAAGTATAAAATTTATAATACACAATTTTAATAACTATTTGTCATTCATTTATTTACATGCATATTACATTAATTATATAGATTAATAGTTACATTATTGTATGCTTTAAATAAATGTTAAAATTTTAAAAATGAAAAACCATTTTAATACAATATCTGCCTCAATTTATCAATATATAACTATTTTAAATCGGTCTCATTTGATTGATAGCTAAGCCGTCTTTTATGCCGATTTAAATAATAGACTATGTAAATTTTGAATTATTTTAATTCATATGTAATAAAGTCAAACTTAAACGAGCACATCATCTTCGTAAGTTTAATTATTTTAAATTTAAACAAAATTAAAAGTAAAAAGTAAAAAAATTAATTGTAGTACAAAATACGTTGACGAAGTATTAAAAATTCAATTTAACTATGTAAAAATAATTTAAACATATCTTACATAAATTACATGTGGGGTCAACTAAATTATTTTTTAGACCGTTTTAAAACAATATTAGCAATACAAATTCGATTAATAACATAAAATTTTAAAGTATTTTAATTCATAAGTAACTTTTAACATTGTACGTGAACGAATACATCATCTTTTTAAGTACTTTTAATTTATTAATAAGACATATCTTCACATTAGCTTGATAATATATTTTATATAAGCATATTATGGATCTCTGAAATTCAGATTGTAAACTAATATGTTACTTCTTCTTTATTTACTTCTTCTTCGAAAATATTTTTCTTTTTGTCCTCTTTACCATAATTATATATAATTATATTACGTTTAGGGTACCCATCTATATTATTAATTGAAGTGAATTAGTTCAAAGATTGTGAAGTAGTGCGGTCAATATCATCAAATGTTGACGAGAACCTTTGTGGTCAAAGGTAATGACGTACTATATACAAAATCCTAAAAGTCTAACATATTAAATGTAAGTTTAAAATTTATTCTAATGAATTTAAAACCTTCATCATAAGAAGAAAATGAAAACCAGTATCCTGGAAAATTGAAAATCATTACGAGAAAAATTCAGACATTCACTATATCTTTGAATGATTAAAAGTTAGTACATATCAATACAATATACTTCACCTCGAATGTGGTAAAATTAGTTCAAATTCTAGAGTTTCAACGCCCTCACAAGAATTTAAAATCACCTCATACAATATTAATTTTGACGTGGTGAAAATATAATTTTTAATTCAAATAATTAATTGTGATATTTGTCCAACATCAAATTTGTCTTTCTCATTCTTAATAACTCAACCATTTTGTTTCTTTTGAATCAGGTGCATGATTCAACTAAAAATGATAATTTTATTGTGATAATCTAGAGTCAAAATCGGGAAAAAATAAAGCATAGTCACGTCAATGATGATGGAGTTAAAAAAAAGTATGATTCTATAATGGGTTAGGACGTTCAACGTTCTTATTAATTTAAAAACTGATGGTACATTTCAAACAAATTCTAATATCGTATTTTATGTTATTTTGTTATGATGGCATTTTATATATTTGTTCAATCAATATTTCATGTGTTGAATATTTAATTTTTAATTATAAATATTTATTTTCTTAGCAACCAATAACATAACTAGGGATGGGCGTATGGGGCAGGCATCGGATCAGGGTCGGCGCGGCGGGGAGAATGTTCTTCCCTAAACATAACTTATTTTTACATGCGTGCGTATATTTAGTAAACATATATGAAAAAAATTAATATGAGTTCTATTATATAATATATTTTTAATTATTTTAAAAAATTTAAGATTTAAAAAATTTTAAGAGTGTGTTTTCGGTGCGTAGCACGGGTAATGATTGGAGTGTGGTAATGATGAATAAAGGGTTGATTTAAGTTCCTAGGAATTGACTTGCATGCCAGAAACAAATTAATTTCATAAGTCTCATTGGTTGCTTTTGGATCAGACCATGTTTGTTTGGATGTTAGACCATGTTTGTTTGGATGTTAGAATTTAATCACTTGCTTACATTTAGAATGTTCATCTATTCTCTTGAAAACAAAGAAGCACTTAAGTCTAAGTTTGGGGGAAAACAGGGATTTCATGCTAGTTGTTAATAAAGGCTAGGCGTCAAATGGCTAGTAGCTGCTCATTGTAAAAAATGAGTAGTCTAGGGTGGGATGAGAAAAAGCAAAGCGCGCTCATTCCGGGAAAAAAAAAGAGTTGTGTTTATGCAGAATTGATCAGGTTGAGCTCTTTAATACTCGAGCAATTAAGTTCTAGGGGACTTTGTGCCTAGTGACCTAAGACTTTTCCGATCTGGGATCCACTAACCTAACGCTCACTACATGGGTATTATTGTATAAGCCTTTCGGGGTCTCAGTCATTGCACGGTCAAATAAGCATGAGTGTTGTTTTGTGTGTCGTAATAAAGCATGAATTCCTGTCTAACTCAAGTGGAGGTTGAGGTGTCTTTTAGTGATTTCTTGAGTCTAGAGTTCATTCTGTTTTTAACCTTGTGGTTGTTTTGGTGAAGAATAGGATATGGTCTTGATTTAGTTTGGGAGTATATTGATGAGCATCGCACACACGCACGTTTCTGTGTTGTATTGCTAGTATACGGGGATTTGGTCGAACTCTGTTTGGAAGATTGCATTCTTTGAGATGTTGGCTTGTTGATTGGTTGTGGTTAGTCTGAGGGGATCATTTACATTAGCATATTAGTTGCATTCATGCATTGCATTGTATATAGAGTCTGTTTATGCTTGAGGACAAGCATCGGTTTAAGTTTGGGGGTGTGATAAGTGGATTTTATATCTACTTGGAATGCTTCAAATCGGCTTAAATTGACTGTTTGTGTTCAAGTACTTGGTGTTTTTAATGTGTTTTGAGTTGGAATGTGCAGAGCTTAGTAATTAGCAGAGTTTCGGAGCTATCTTGATTATACGGTGGTGATTGAGCATCCTTGTGAAAGCCTAGGAGTTACGGGACGTGAGAGCGCGAGGAAAAGTCAAGAAATGAGTTTTGAAGAAATCTGACAGAGGCTAAAGCGCGCCCGCGCCCTAGGAAGCGCGCCCGCGCCTAGTTGAATTCTGTTAAAGCACGCCCACGCCTGGTGGATTACTGAAGAAGTCAAATTCTGTTCTAATAAGGAAACCAGCGAAGACCAGTCAACAAAAGAGCCTATATAAACAATTGGTGGACGATTTCAGAGACATATATTGAAAAACATACATACATATCCATCCACCGGCAAGGAGAACGAGGAGATGGTTGATTACGAAGATCTAGGTTTCAACTTATCTTTGTATTCTTCTAATTAGACGAAACTTTGGATTCTCGTTTGTTTCTTCATAAACCCTAGTACTTTTATTCAGTATTCCAGACATATTTATTATCATGTTTTCATCAGAACCCACGATGATGAACGGTTCGATTATGAACTAATCGTTGTCGTGGGATTCTAACGGATTTATTTATGGATTTTAGTAGTTAATTGTTTTAAAGATGTGTGTGTGATGGCTAATTGATTTCCTAGTTTGGTTGTGCTTATTCTTCTTGGATGCGTAGCTAACATCTTAGTTGTTTGTTAATCTCTATTGATTGCGAAAGTGGATATAGAGGTTTAGAACTTACCATGCTAGCATAGGTTTATGTATGTTTGTCATGCATGATTCGTAGGTAATTTTAACCATCTTACCTGCCCTATGTAATCTGAATGGATAACTTGCTCATTAAACCGTTATGTTTTCAAATCTTATAGACATATAGGGTCTAAGCATAATTGGTGTCTGCTCAACTTCTATCTCTTTTGTGGATGTTGAGTGGTATGGTATACGTATACTGAAAGGTAGCGTGTATTGATTTCGTGTTATCCGATTAGTTGTCACAACCGTCACATGCATTGATTAAAGACAAAAGACTCTAGATGAAGTATTTAATGAAGTTAGGATCCCATGTTCTATTCTCATAAGTAATTCAACAGCAATTCCTTAATTAATTATAGTCTTGGTAATTTGATTAGTTAATTTAGATAATCAAAACTCAAATTTGATACTTGTCTTAGCATTGAACAATAGCCATACATTGTTGCATAAGTACATAACTGTGGTAAACCAGTCTCTGTGGGAACGAACTCTACTTATTCTTATATTACTTGTGACCGCGTACGCTTGCGTGATTTTGTGCGAACAAGTTTTTGGCGCCGCTGCCGGGGGCTCGGTGTTATTTATATAGATTATGTGCTTGTCATCAGTGGTCGTTAAATTTCACTGACTCGGATTATTCTTTCATCAATTTTACTTTGTTTGGTGAGTTTCAGGTATTCTAGTGAGCGTGTATGCGAACACGTTCTCAATCTCGTAAGGAAGAACTTGAATTGAATCTAGTTATGGGAGAACCAGTAGCAGAAACGAAGGCTTTGAAGGATTATTCTCAGCCAAAGATCAATAACATTCAATCTAGCATTGTCAGGCCGGCTATTACAGCTAATACTTTTGAAATCAAGCCTGGCCCGATTCAGATGGTGCAGAATTCAGTTCAGTTTGGGGGTGCTCCAACGGAAGATCCTAATATGCATATTAGGGATTTCATTGAGATCTGCGACACCTTCAAGTTCAACGGAGTGTCGGAAGATGCTGTGAAGCTGAGACTTTTCCCATTTTCTCTGAGGGATAAAGCTAAGGGTTGGTTGCACTCTCTACCAGCAGGTTCTATTTCTACATGGGAGGATCTTGCTCAGAAGTTTCTCACTAAATTCTTCCCTATGGCTAAAACAGCTGCAATCAGGAATGCTCTTACTCAGTTTGCACAGCATTCAGGGGAAACTTTATGTGAAGCTTGGGAGCGTTACAAGGAGATGCTTAGGAAGTATCCTAATTATGGAATGCCTGATTGGATGGTGATCAATTGTTTTTATAATGGTTTGGGAGGTCAATCACGACCAATGCTTGATGCGGCATCAGGTGGAGCTCTTTGGGCTAAAAGCTATAAGGAAGCTTATGATCTAATTGAGATGATGGCCGCTAATGAATACCAGAATCCAACTCAGAGGTTATCACAAGGCAAGGTAGCAGGAGTTCTGGAAGTGGATGCAGCTACGGCTATAGCAGCACAGCTAAAGGCTTTGTCTATGAAGGTGGATTCTCTGTCTAACTATGGAGTTCAGCAGGTGGCTAGTGTTTGTGAGCTATGTGCAGGTGCACATGACACGACTCAATGTGCGATATCTAATGAATCGGTGCAGTTTGTGAGCAATTTTCAGAGACCACAGCAGCCAGTGCCTAACACCTATCATCCGAATAACAGGAATCATCCTAACTTCAGCTGGAGTAACAATCAAGGTGGCCAACAACAACAACCACAACAGCCGTATCAGCAGTATCAAGGTCAACAATTTGGAGCTAAGCCATTCAACCCGTCTAGTTTTCAGCAGCAGTATGCTCCAAGGCAACCGTATCAACCACCAGGGTTTCAACAACCATCTCAAGGCAATGTTGGTCAGTCGTCCAATGAAAAATCAGAATTGGAAGAATTGAGGTTAATGTGCAAGAGCCAAGCTGTTTCCATCAAAACTCTGGAGAATCAGATCGGTCAGATTGCCAATGCTTTGTTGAATAGACCACGGGGAACTCTCCCTAGTGATACGGAATCTAATCCAGGCAAAAGGGAGACCAAGGAACATGTAAAAGCAGTTACCTTGCGATCTGGAAGGGTTACGAAAGATCAGAACTCAGAAACAGCGCAAAACGAAGAAAATTTGAAAATTGAACAGTACCTAGAGCGCGCCCGCACTGTTCATAGCGCGCCCGCGCCTCCAATTCTGCTAGAAAGTAAAAAAAAAAGTGGAGAAAAAGCTGATCAGTTGGGGGACAATTCGGAGAAGAGCAAACTTTCTACTGAGAATTCTATTCCAAAGCAAGCTATAGAGAGCAAGGAAGTCTATCCTACTCCGCCATTCCCTAAACGACTTCAGAAGCAAAAGTTGGATAAGCAGTTTGCTAAATTTCTGGAGGTTTCAAGAAGTTTGTTAGGCTCAAGACATGTCTGAATACCACTATTAACAAGCCTACACTATGTGACTATGTCACATTACATGACCTAGTGAGTTCTATCACTGGGATATAGTATAGGTCTCTATATGTACTTGTCTTGTTCTCATGAACATTAGCTTGATCATGTATGCTCAAAGTTATAATGAGCTTAGCAAAGTTTCGTGCATCTAGACTGTATATAGGCCATTGAATAATTGTCCTGGTAGAAGTTCAGAAGTGTTCATGCAGCAGGATAGAAATGAATAAGGCCATGAAGAAATAAGTTGCAGAAATTTGTCTAAGGCATTATATAGCAAAGTCAGAAGAAAGCTATGTCGTGAAGTCACCAATATCTATGTCGTGAAGTGCTACATCGCATAGTCCATTTTTTACTATGTCGAGAAGTCCTCAAGACTCATGTCGTGAAGTGTTGAAGTCAGCAAAGTCAAAGAAGCCTAGATCGTGAAGTCCTCAGAAGCCCTATGTCGCATAGTCGTCAAATGACTTATGTCGCATAGTCGTCAAATGACTTATGTCGCATAGTCGTCAAATGACCCATGTCGCATAGTCATCTTATGGCCTATGTCGCAAAGTCTTCAAAGGCTATATCGCGTAGTCCTCACAAGGGAGATCGCGAAGTCAGGAATGAAGTGGAGTTCACGATATCAACACTTAGCCGTTTATAACAAGACAAATCTAGGTACAGAACCAAGAATCAAAAGAGACAAATACTGAAGCATTTGTTCTGGCAAGGTGGTCCAAAGAACAGATGGCAAATCTACAGCTAAACTTGGAGAGAAAGATAAGAGACAAGCAGCTACAGAAACGGGAAAGACTCCGAAAAGCAGGTGGTCCTTCCTGACACAGTGAACTTCTTATGGCTGGACAAGTTGGACTTTCAGGAGGGGTAGCTGTGTAATATTGTGTGTGCCTAGTTTGTATAGGTTAATATATATATATATATATTGTGCACACACAATTGTAAGCGGTAAGAGAGACACACATAGTTTTTATCTCAAGCTCTTTTCTCTGTAAGCAATCAAGTACAAACTGTTCTTGTTTAGAAGCCAGAAATTCGATTGTGAATTTCTTGGAAAGCTGTAGTATTTAATTTGCTTATACAAAGTAGATTAAAGTGATTGTGCGTGTTGTTTACTTTCTGCATATTACATAGCATAATAATATACAGTTTACATTTAGTTTCAAGAAAGCAAAAATTCATCAAACTATCCATTCACCCCCCCTCTGTCTAGTTTCTAGGTGATATTCATTCCTAACAAGTGGTATCAGAGCGAAGGCTGTTAACGTACAAACAGGAAAAGATCAAGAATGAGTTCACAGAAACTAAGCAGTATCAAGATTCCTCCCTTTAACAAGGAGCACTACAGTTTATGGAAGAAGAAGATGTTGCTTTTCATCAAAGCTTCTAACCCCATGTATTTAGATATTCTAAAGCATGGTCCCTTTATTCCAATGATCGAGATTGGTGAAACAACCAATGGCACTGAGATAGTACCAGCAAAACATGTGCCCAAAGACCCCTCAAAATACACTGATCCTGAAAAGGAGAAAGTAGCACTAGATGGACATCTTCGACTCATCATTTTTGAATCTATGGACTTCAACATGTATGGCATTATTGCTCACTGTACAAGTGCCAAGAAGATGTGGGATCTTATAGAAGTGCTCTGTGAAGGAACTACTGAAGTAAGAAAGAACAAGAAGCAGATTCTTGTCTCACAATATGAAGCCTTCATGGCTCAGCCAAAAGAGGGAATCACAAAAGTGTTTGAGAGATTCAATAAGCTGATAAACGAGCTCAAACTCTATGACAAACACTATGAGACAAAAGAGCTCAATATGAAGTTCCTACTAACTCTTTCAGATCACTTGGAACCAAGAATCTCTTCCCTTAAAGAAAGAGATCTAACAAAGATTGGTTTTGATGTGTTGTATGGTGTTTTGAAGACATATGAGTTAGAGCTATTTCAAAAGAGATCTATTCAAGCAAAGCAAGGATTAGTGGCCAATACCTCTTGTGCCCTTATTGCTGACAATCTAGGTCAAAGAATGGATTCTCTAAAAATCAGTCAAGTCAAGATTGAGGAACTGGAAAGTGATGACACTGGTGATGAAACTCAGGTTGTGTATGATTTACCTGAAGAGGATGAGTTCTACAGCATAGATGAACTGGACAAGATGGAAAACAAATCTTTTGCTTATATGGCTAGGAGATACCCTAACATCAGGTTTAAGAGGAAGCAGCCATTCAAGTCTAGATTCAATAGTGGAAATGCTGGTGGTTCAGGTAGCTCAAACTCTTTCAACAAAGGAAAAGGGATTGCTGGTGCAGTTAAAGGAGGATACAAATCTGGGAGTGTGGATAGGTCCAAAATAAGATGCTATAACTGCAATGAACTTAGGCATTTTGCCACTGAGTGCAAAAAGCCTAAACAGGTCAAGAAGGACAAAGAATACTTAGAGCTTGAAGCTAAGTATGAGGCTCTACTCAAGAAACAACAGGGTAAAGCTTTTATTGCTGAGGGAAAATGCTGGGATGACTCTGATGAAGAAGAAGAACAAGAGTACTCAAATTATGCCTTGATGGCATTTTCTGATGATGGTGATTCTAGTCAGGTACCTATTCTTACTTCTCTTGATATGACTCCCCTTTAATATAAGCAAACTGTTGAAGATATGAGTACTGAGATGTTTAATATTCATACTAGCATGTTAGCAGCAAATGAAGAAATTGATAGACTAACTGATAGAAATCTTGAGCTTACAGAAAAGAATGAGGAACTTGAGTTAATGGTTGTGAACCTTGATGGTTTAAAAAAGGAGGTTGAGTATCTTAAAAACAAAGTGATTTATGCTGAACAAATAGAGAAAGCTCTTAGGGAACAAATTGCTGAGACTGAATTGAAACTAGGAAGCTTTAAGAACTCCTCTGAACTTATTCAAACCTATCACAAGGAACACACCGAAGATAGCAAGGTTGGAGTTGGTTTTGACTATGAGAATGATAAAGGAAGGAAGAAGGCAAAGGGAAAAGGAAAAGAATCTTTTACAAACAAAAATGCCCCAACCATTCTATCTAGTGTTGAACAGCCCATCTTCAAAAAGAGTGTTGTTGAGTTTGATGAAGAACTATTGATCATCAAACAACAATTTCTTGAAGAAGATGAAGTTGCTAAAGACACTTCTTCTTCTCCTGAATCTGTCAGTCAGAAAGAGACCAAAGACAATCTTGTCAAGAGTCCCAAAGCAAAGAAAAAAGTTGTTAAGAAAAAGAAACAAAACAGAAATGGTAAGGTAGGTGTCAACAAGGGTAACAACTATGCTTATGTGCCAAATGCTCCCAGGAAACAATGTCAGAAATGTCTATATGTTAATCATTTGACTCATAAGTGTAACAAACAAGTGAATGTTGAAGTTGATAACCTAAGTAACCATTCTGCTAGCATAAACTCTAGTCATGATTCCTTCTGTGGTAAGCCTAATTGCATGACATGCTATGTGACTATGATTGCTAACTGTTTATCTCTAAAGCATAAACTTGATTCTGCACAATCTAGTGAATCACACACACACATGCACACTCACAGGACAGGATCCCCAATCAGGATTGAGAGGGTAAACACTTCATGTGAGCCTAAGAGTGTGAACTTCAAAGCCACAAACAATATGAAGTATCCTACTGTGATGAATGCAACTTATGATAGAAGAATTGTTAACAAAAATGTTTCTAAATCAACTGGACCCTACCATGTGTGGGTACCAAAAACAACTTAGTTACCTTGTGAATGCAGGGCAACAGGAATAAAAGAGTCATATGGATCTTGGACAGTGGATGCTCAAGTCACATGACTGGTGATATAGCCCTGCTATCACATTTTGAGGAAAAGGCTGGCCCATCAGTAACCTTTGGAAATGACAACATTGGTTATACAATGGGATATGACAGTATAAAATATGGAAATGTCATTATTGAAGATGTAGCATTTGTTGAAGGACTGAAGCATAATCTCTTGAGCATTGGACAATTTACAAATAGGGGTTTCAAAGTGGAATTTGATGAAGATCATTGTTCAATCTCAAAAAGAGAAAGTGGTGAAGTTGTTCTAACTGGTGTGAAGAAAGGAAGCCTGTTTGTAGCTGATCTCAAGGCTGCAGACAAGGGAGAAATTTGTTGTTTCTACACTAAAGCCACAAATGAGGAATTCTGGCTATGGCACAAGAAACTGTCTCACTTGAATGTTCATGCAATGAACTCTCTAATCAAGAGAGAACTCATCAGGGAAATGCATGCCTTGGAGTTTGTGCAAGATGGAGCATGTGAAGCTTGTCAGAAAGGAAAGATTAAAAGATCAAGTCACAAGAACAAGTTGCTCAATACAAACTCAAAACCTCTGCAGCTAATTCACATGGATTTATTTGGTCCTGTGAATGTAATGTCCCTTTCCAAAAAGAAATATGCTCTAGTGATGGTTGATGATTATTCAAGATACACTTGGGTGGAATTCCTATTCTCCAAAGATGAAGCACCTCAAGTCATAATAGAGCATATCAAGAGAGTTGATAGAGAAGCACAAAGAACTGGTTCCTCTGTAGTTGCTTTGAGAAGTGATAATGGAACTGAGTTCAGAAATTCAATTTGGTATGAGTTTTGCAAAGATAAAGGAATTTCTCAACAATTCTCAGCTCCTAGAACACCTCAACAAAATGGAGTAGTTGAGAGAAAGAATAGAACTCTCATTGAAGCTGCAAGGACAATGTTGTTGGATGCAAAGCTACCTAGCTTTTGGGCTGATGCTGTTAACACAGCATGCTATGTGCAAAATAGAACATTGATCAATAAGAAGTCTGTCAAAACTCCTTACTCATTAATGATTGGAAAAAGAGCATCCTTCAAGCATCTGCATGTTTTTGGAAGCAAGTGTTTTGTGATGAAAGATACCTCTGAGCATGTTGGAAAATTTGATGCAAAGGCATTTGAAGGTATCTTTATTGGATACTCTCTAGAAAGGAAAGCATACAGAGTGTTTGTACCTGAGCAACACAAAGTCATGGAAAGCATGGATGTTACCTTTGATGACAAGAAAACTCCTGGACTTAAAACAAGTGATCAAGACAGTGTGCCATTAAGATTTGAGAATCAAGGTTATCTTGAGGATTCTGAAAGTGAAGATGAACCACCTGTTCAAACTGTTCTAGAAAATGAAATTCTTGAAGTTGACAATCTTCTTCAAACACCTGTGCAAGGGTTCACAAACACAGGGGGGAAGAAGAGAATGCAACTGTCAACCAAAATGAGCTTGGAACAGATCAAGGAAATGAACAGGGGCACACAAGGAAATGGGACAGAGCCCACACTAGGGATCAAATCATTGGAGATCCTAGTGAGGGAGTTAGAACAAGAAGGGCGACTATGAATACATGTCTGTACAGCTGCTTTCTGTCACAAGAGGAACCTAAAGTAGTTGAAGAAGCTTTGAAGATTTCTAATTGGATTGTTGCCATGCAAGAAGAATTAAATCAATTTGAGAAAAACAAAGTATGGGAGCTAGTGCCACCTCCTGAAGGAAAGAATGTTATTGACACCAAATGGGTGTTCAGAAACAAGATGGATGAAGAAGGAGTGGTAATAAGAAACAAAGCAAGGCTGGTTGCCAAAGGATACTGTCAGCAAGAAGGCATTGATTATGATGAGACATTTGCACCTGTAGCTAGACTGGAAGCCATCAGAATCTTCCTTGCTTTTGCAGCTCACTCAAATTTCAAGGTGTATCAAATGGATGTGAAAAGTGCATTTCTCAATGGTGATCTTGCTGAAGAAGTTTATGTATCTCAACCACCTGGCTTTGAAAATGAAAACTTCCCAGACTTTGTGTACAGACTGCTTAAGGCACTCTATGGACTCAAACAGGCACCAAGAGCCTGGTATGAGACTCTATCTCAATTCCTTCTTGAGCATCAATTTACCAGGGGTACAATTGACAAAACCCTATTCTTCAAGAAGCATGGAAATGATATCATTCTTGTTCAAATCTATGTGGATGATATCATCTTTGGCTCTTCAAATGAAAAACTCTGTGAAAGGTTCTCTAAGTTGATGCAAAGCAAATATGAGATGAGTATGATGGGAGAATTAACCTACTTTCTAGGTTTGCAAGTACATCAAAGGGAGGATGGCATCTTCATAAACCAATCAAAGTATGTCAAAGATCTTTTGAAGAAATATGGTTTAGAAGACTCATCCCCTGCAAAAACTCCCATGTCCACTGCAATCAAGCTTGATGAAGACAAGAAAGGCAAAAGAGTATACATCAAGGTTTACAGAGGCATGGTTGGATCACTACTCTATCTCACTGCTAGCAGGCCTGATATCATGTTTGCCACATGCCTTTGTGCAAGGTTCCAGTCTGATCCCAAGGAATCTCACATGATGGCTATAAAAAGGATTTTCAAATATCTGAAAGGGACTCCTAATCTTCGACTATGGTATCCAAAGGGAACTGGGTTCAACCTGGTTGGTTACACAGACTCTGATTATGCTGGATGCAGAATTGACAGGAAGAGCACCTCTGGAAGCTACCAATTCTTAGGCCAAAGGTTAGTGTCCTGGTTCAGTAAGAAACAACAGTCCACAGCTACATCCACAGTTGAGGCTGAATATATTGTTGCTGGAAGTTTCTGTGCTCAATTGCTTTGGATTAGAAATCAACACATGGATTATGGACTAGTGTTGGAACACATTCCTCTGATGTGTGATAATACTAGTGCAATATCCATAGTTGCCAACCCTGTTAATCATTCTACTACAAAGCACATTGAGATCAGGTACCATTTCATTAGGGAACATGCTGCAAATGGTACCATAGAAGTCTCTTATGTTCCAACTGAGAAACAATTAGCTGACATATTTACTAAACCTCTGAATGAAGCTGTCTTCAACAGACTGGTGAGTGAAATTGGAATGCTCAATCCTTCATTTAGTTGTTCTAAGTAAGTATGCTAGTTAATTGCTGCAGCAGTAAATTTTCACTGTGTTTAAATGCTCTATTTATTTGGAGTGAAAATTAGCTGAGATATGATTTATAAATATTTCAGTATTTTACTGCATATTTTTTTAAAATCATATTTGGTGGTGAAGTTGTGAGCTTTTGAGACATCTCGATATAGATTATTTTCAGAGTTCACGACACAGTTCAAATCAAACAGACTTATATTGCAAACTGTTGAGTTTGTGAGACTTCGCGATATAGTTCATTTCATGAGTTTGCGACATAGTTCATTTTTGACTTCGCGACTTAGAATAACCATATCGACAAGTCTCCACATTTGACAGAATTTTGATTTAAATTAATTTTATTTCAAAATTTCATAAAAGTCTGACAAATTGCTTGAAATTCCAAAAAGAGAGTTTTAGACAGGGTATTTACACTATATCGCAAAGTCTCCCCAAATCTTTTCACCTTTAAGACTTTGCGACATAGCTCATTTTTAGACTATGCGATATACTTTGCAAGACTTTGCAGTACAGACTATTTTTAACTTCGCGACATACAATTAGTCTGTACATATTCATAACTCCATATCGCAGTGTCTCTATCATATAAATACTCTTCTCTAACGGTTCACAACTTTTCATCTTGTCTATTGCTCTCAAACTCTCAAACCTAAGCACAAATTCTCTACTCTCTTCTTCACTCTCTCTTTTGAAATGGCACCCAAATCTCAAACAGTATCATCCTCAATTCCTTTAACCATTCCCAAAGAAACTAATCTACTCTCAATTCCCTCAGAGGCGGAGGCAAATCCCAGGTACAAGTGCTTTGTACGGTTCTTAAACACCTCATACCTCCGCCAAGCCTTGACCCTGAACCCCACTCTGTATGTCGATGTGTTGGAAGGGTTCTGGAGAACAGCCTTGGTTGCAACAATGGCGAGGGACGATGGAACCTCATTTCAGGAAGTGAATTGCACAATTGGGGGCAAGCACTTCCAGTTTGGCGAAAAAGAGATTAATGAAGCCCTGGGATTCAAGATTGAGGGTCATGCTGCTGAAGCTAATGATGATGAAATGGTTGCTTTCATGGACCTCATCAAGTATGCAGATAAGGTTGGCATGGCTAAGTTGAACAAGAAGCATGTCAGGAGGGAGTGGTCGTTTGTTTTTTATACATTCCAAAAGGTGTTCTTATGCAGAAAGACAGGATGGGACCAAATAAGTCACATTGTTGTGAAGCTGGCCTACTCCCTAGCCTACAATCAGGAGATCAATGTTGGAGCAATCATCCTCAAGGAATTGGCTCAGAGGTTAGGGAGAACAGTTCGTGGTAGAGGTAATGAAATCTTTTACCCCCGTTTCCTTCAAGTTATTTTAAACTATCTTGATGCAAATATCCATGAATTGGAGGGTATAGATAAAACTAAAATGGCTTATTCCAAGTCCATGTCCAAGATTCTATTTGGGTCATTGGACACAAAGAATCAAGTTGATGTGATTCTAAGTGTGACCCAGCATATGCAGGACACATTTGAATCATATCAACTTGCTAAGCCAATATACCATGAGCTTTCCTGGACAGGGGAGGCTAAGACTGAAGGAGCTACACAGTCTAACCCTAGCCTTCCTATCCCATCCAGCAACCCCACTGCAAACACATCTGTAGATATTAGGGAGCCAAGTGCATCAGTCTCCCAAAAGACTGATGTTACTAAAAAGAAGACTAAGAAGAGACCCCTAAAAGTGATTCAAGAAATTGTAGAGATAGAAAGTGAGAATCATGAGTCACCTCTCACCAGACATAGTAAGAAATCCAAATCCAAACCTACCACTGGATCCTCCCAACAGGATTCAGATGTGGAAAAAGGGGTACACCTATTACTGTCAATGGCCTCCCAACAGGTTATTGGCATTGCAAAGAGTAGTCTCCCCACTACAACCTGTACTAAGTCTGCACAGGATCAAGAACACACTCTTGATCCTAGGAGAAATAAGGATGCCGACACATTGAGTGGAGAGCACATCACACTTGAAACTCCTCCTATTTCTCAGGGGGAGTTGCCAAAATCTAATCTACACCACACTTCTCTTCCAGAATCTACATCTAACATTTCTTCTCAACAGATTAGTCATTCACATGACTTTTCTGACATTGATCAATCACAATCCAATACTGTGATTGAGCCAAACTCAAGTGACATGGTGCATGACACTGTGCTCACCACCCAGGAACCACATCTAGTTGGTCAGGGAATGCATGCTGGGGCATATCCTAATGACACCAACACAAACATAGAGGATTCACCAGTTTTTACTGGAGACTCTATGCCAAATTCTCCCATCCTTAGGGATGTGGAACTGTCTTCATAGACAAATAGGGCTGATGTTGTAACACATCCCATTTCAATGGAGACAACATCAGACTCTACGGCCATTCCAAGGCTGGAGGAGACTCAAAAACTCACATCTCATGAAGTGCCTAGCACTAGCTCTCACTTGGCTCAGGCCACTCTGTCAGAATGGCTGAAGCCTGTGCAACATGACAGGCCTTCAGGATCATCAACTGTGCCTTCCCAAATGACAGAAAAAGCTATTCAAGATCTCCATGTAGCACAGATTGATGAGTTCTCAAAAATAGCTCAACACCTCCTCACCTCAAACTTGCCAAATGCTGATTATGAGGCTATTCTTCTTTGCCACAAGGAGGATGTTGCAGCCCAGCAGGAGAAGATAGTGGATGCAGCTGAACCAGAGGGAAATGTGGATGCCTAGTTGGATGCTAAGAGGACTATCAAACTCAAGGATGCCCTAGCCTTTCTGAGAGAAGACTACCTCACCTCTCTAGGCTCCAATGCAAAAGATCTCTCTCCTGCTGCAGTTTATGATGCTGTAAATGACATCTACAAGAATCAATTGAAGGCTCTGCACTATCTTGGGAAAGGGCTTCAATCAGAGATTTATTCAATCCAGGAGGAGACAGATAGATCCCTCACTCAGCTAAGAAACTCATATCTCTCTGATTTTCCCAAGGTGGATGGCATCCTCAAGGAAATCCAGAAAACCAACTCTAATGTCAACAGGATGGATCTCTTTCTAGCCATGGTCACGGACAACATCAAGAAACTGGCTACAACATTGGAAAATCAAGTCAAGGCCAACATCAACTCTAATGCAATGCTGAATGTTATTTGGAAGAATCAATATGGTGACAAATTGGTGGATGAGGTTCCTATGTCAAACATCTCCAAATTTGACTTTGCCAAGATCAAGGATCAATCTCTCAATTCTTTCAAGTCTCAACAACTATTCTCAAAGGTGGATGGTCTAGAAAGAGAAGTGGCCTCTCTGAAAGATGAAAACAGGTTACTTGCTACATCCTTAAACCAGCTCAATGACAAGTTGGATGACCAAGGCAACAACACCTCCAATATCCTGCTGGTGCAACAACAAATGTTGACTTCTATGATGAGACAAATGAACCTGCCTATCCCTGGGGAATCTCAAGACATCTTGTCTGATTCCAAGCCTAAGGGGGAGAAACAAAAGGAGGTCATTCTGAAAAAGAAAGGGGTACCTGCCAAGCAACAGAAGCTAAAGGGCAAAATTTCTGAAGAAACAATCAAACCAATAATCCTTCCCCCTGTAGAGGTCATAAGTGCAGTAGGCCAGAAGAGCACAATCTCAACCACCTACTATCCATCCACAATGCCTAAAGACATCTCAACTCCTCAACCTGCTCAACCTACTCCCAATGCTAAACCTGTCAAAGCTACAGTTATCACAGAGGCCAAGCTACAGGAAGTTGCCAATTCAAACATCTATCATGATGAGGCCTTCCTGGAGTTTCTGAAAGCCATCTACAAAAATGCTCAAGAAGATGCAAGGGTTTACAGACAGAAGATCAAGGAAAGCATCAAGTACTTCACAGTTGCAGTAAGGAAAATCAAGGATGTCCATCTAAGAGAGATAATCATGGTGTGCAAGGACAATTGCTTGTGGCACCTAGCATTTCAAACTCTAGAGAGACTGAGATTTACTGAGCTGTCAATCATTCTGGATTTGATTGAAAAACATGGGATGAACAATGAAAGTCTTTATACTGACTTGAAGATGAACCAAAATCAAAGATTGCCTGAGGTTATATCCAAGCCAAGGAAAATAATTTACCAAAGTCTATCTCAAGACAGCAATATTGACCAACTAGTAATTCCCTCAGACCTAACAATGAAGAACAATACAAAGATCAACCAGGTGCTGTAAATGCTGAGAGCCAAGAGAGGAGTTAGGATAGCGGAGGAACTAGAAATGATTCGCACTCTACAATCTTTTCTGATTCATGGAGTCATTCCTGAATCTGTCAAAGAAAAGAGCAAGAAGAAGGATGGTGAGGATGATGATGAGGAGAAAACCTACAGAAGGAGATCTCATTCAAGGAGTGATAAGGATGGACCAAGTGAAAGTAGCAGGAGCAAATCTTCAAAGAAGACAAAAGGTGCTGATGATGACAAGAGGGATTCTAAGGGGACAAAGGAAACAACCAAGAGAACAAGAAGTGGAATTCAGCAAGTCAAGGACATTGCTAGCAGTACTTTAACCACAACACAAGACTTTAAGTCTAGGGTGGGTACTGTTAGTAATGATCCTCCAAAATCATTATCTAAGACTTCTGAACCTAAATTGCCACAGAAGAAAGAAGGAGCCACAAAAGAAACATCAAAAAGACACTTCCACAAAGTCACAGCTAGTGGAGTGTTACAGTGGATGAAGGGAAAAAGGAATGAAGCTACTTCCAAGTGATGTGGCACTGAAGACTGATTCTCCTTATTCCAGAAAGGTATCTCTTGTGAAGCATTTGAAGATCAAGAGTGTACCCAGAAGGATAAGGATAACAAAGAAGACTGGAAAACTCACAAATGTTATTGGCATCAATGTGCTTCCACTAGATTAGGACTATGATGAAGATGCCCTAGCATTTTTGAGGGCTCAAAGGATCTTTGAAGTCAAAGTGAAGTTGGATCATCTAGAGATCAAGTACACTGATGGAAGAGAAAGGATTATGAAGCAAGGAGGCTGGCAATATTTCTATATGTATGAGCTTGAAAGGATAAATGCCTTACTGAATTTTGAAGAAAAAGAAGAAAGGACATGGAAGATAGATATTGCCAGGTTCTTGAAAATGCATGCTGATTATGAAGAAAACCTGAGAAAGGAAAATGAAGAGAAGATAATTCAGAAAGAGAACGAAATGGCTGAAATGGAGGAAAGAGCAAAGGAGCTGAGAAAGAAAGGGCTTTGCAGGGTAAAACAAAATCCTTATGTTGTGGAATACAAAAATTCTTATGGAGGCATGAGCAAGATAAGGATGGAGTTTCTGGATTCATATGTGGAAAGTGCTCTTAAAGCTGCAATTGATGATCTAAAAGACTCCCCTCTCATTGAAGAACTGATTGCAAGAGAAGAACTTCAAGAAGCCATCATAGACATGAAAAGAAGAGAAGAGATAAGGAAAAAGAAGATTTATGATGATTTACAAGAGAATCAATTGGAAGCTGAAGCTGTTGAGCAACAAAGATAATCTGTAAGCTTTCAATTTTTCTATGTAATCAAATTCCTGATCTCAATGTTCATAAATTGTCCTCTCTGTTACTTAATTTCCATCTATGTAAGTTAGGGTTGTTATCATACATGAAATTGTGCCTAAGGATCTTACTCACAATTTGGGGGAGATTGTTAGGCTCAAGACATGTCTGAATACCACTATTAACAAGCCTACACTATGTGACTATGTCACATTACATGACCTAGTGAGTTCTATCACTGGGATATAGTATAGGTCTCTATATGTACTTGTCTTGTTCTCATGAACATTAGTTTGATCATGTATGCTCAAAGTTATAATGAGCTTAGCAAAGTTTCGTGCATCTAGACTGTATATAGGCCATTGAATAATTGTCCTGGTAGAAGTTCAGAAGTGTTCATGCAGCAGGATAGAAATGAATAAGGCCATGAAGAAATAAGTTGCAGAAATTTGTCTAAGGCATTATATAGCAAAGTCAGAAGAAAGCTATGTCGTGAAGTCACCAATATCTATGTCGAGAAGTCCTCAAGACTCATGTCGTGAAGTGTTGAAGTCAGCAAAGTCAAAGAAGCCTAGATCGTGAAATCCTCAGAAGCCTTATGTCGCATAGTCATCAAATGACCTATGTCGCATAGTCGTCAAATGACCTATGTCGCATAGTCGTCAAATGACCTATGTCTACAGCAGAAGTTACCTCCTAAACTGAAGGATCCAGGGAGTTTCACCATACCATGCACTATCGGCAATCTATCTTTCAACAAGTGCTTGTGTGACTTGGGAGCTAGTATTAATCTGATGTCGTTGTCTGTCTTCATGCAACTTGGACTTCCTGAACCGAAACCTACGAACATGTCTTTGCAGTTGGCTGATCGGTCGATCACATATCCAAGGGGTATAGTGGAGGATGTTTTGGTTAAAGTGGATAAGCTCATTTTTCCTGCTGATTTTGTTATTCTGGACTTTGAGGAAGATAAGAAGATTC
This sequence comes from Heracleum sosnowskyi, assembly GCA_030848705.1. Taxonomy (NCBI): domain Eukaryota; kingdom Viridiplantae; phylum Streptophyta; class Magnoliopsida; order Apiales; family Apiaceae; genus Heracleum; species Heracleum sosnowskyi. The sequence continues at coordinate 108,868,801 of CM061242.1, read as the reverse complement.
CTATTATCTTGAGAAGACCGTTCTTAGCTACAGGCCGGACTTTGATTGATGTGCAGAAAGGAGAGCTTACAATGAGAGTTCAAAATCAAAAGGTCACTTTTAACGTGTTCAAGGCAATGAAATTTCCAACTGAGGAGGAAGAGTGCTTTAAATTAGAAATGATCGATTCTGTCATCAATACAGAGATTGAACAACCGCTGAAGTCAGATACAGTGGAGAGAGTCTTGATAGGGGATTCTGATATCGAAGACGAAGAAAGAGCAGAGCAACTTCAGTTGTTGAATGCACCTCCGTGGAAAAGAAAAATTGATGCGCCATTCGAATCTCTTGGATTAGCAGAGCTGAACACTTCTCAGGAGCGACTTAAACCATCTATGGAAGAAGCTTCTACACTTGAACTCCAACCACTGCAGGATCAATTGAGGTATGGTAAAGTCTACGAGAGCAACAGGCTATATAAGGAGAAGGTTAAGGACTGGCATGAAAGAGGGGTGGTGAAACATTCATTGGTGCCTGGTCAGCTAGTTCTGCGTTTCAAGTCTCGTTTCAGAATTTTTCCAGGAAAGTGTAAGTCGAGGTGGTCGGAGCCTATCATGGTTAATACAGCATTTCCGCATGATGCACTAGAGATTTTCCATAAGTTTCCGAACGAAGCGTTCAAGGTTAATGGTCAGTGGCTGAAGCATGATGTTGGTAATACGGTGAACCGTGAGTCGACGTTCACCGTTCTTGCGACTGGATGAAAACAGATTCACGTCAAGCTATTGACGTAAAACAAGCACTTCGTGGGAGGCAACCCACGCAATTGTTATAGTATTATTCTGTGTGTGTTAAAAAAAAGAGTTTGTGTTGTTTCCCCCTAGGATCCATCTGGGATTCAGCGAGAGGTTGATGGTCTGACTTTGGTGATGCTCAGTATAGGCGGCTGACTCGGCGTATAGACACCATGCATGACATACATCGTTGTTTTGCTCAGGATTTGACTCAGGCTTTGGGTACTGCATTCAGAGCCACTGGAGTTGATATTACTTGGCCTGACTTTGGAGCGGATTCTGTTTATCCACCACCAGATACACCACCCGAGGAGGGTGGTCCTGCTGATGATTAGGTATTCTCTGCACTTTCCTTGTTATTACCTTCAATGAGGACATTGAATATTGTAAGTTTGGGGGTGATAATTAAAGAATAGTAGTGTTAGTGTGTGTTCATATAGGATTCATATTGCATATGTAGTTAATTCATTCATATCTTTGCATGTTTATGTCATATAGAGCATTCTGTTTGCATTAGTGTTTACATCTATCATGTGAGTCCATTTAGTTGCATTTGCATTGCATATTTCATGATCCCGTAGGACTTGTCTATTTATGTTGGTGAGTCGATGTTGATTGGAGTGTGGTAATGATGAATAGAGGGTTGATTTAAGTTCCTAGGAATTGACTTGCATGCCAGAAACAAATTAATTTCATAAGTCTCATTGGTTGCTTTTGGATTTGATCAGACCATGTTTGTTTGGATGTTAGAATTTAATCACTTGCTTACATTTAGAATGTTCATCTATTCTCTTGAAAACAAAGAAGCACTTAAAGTCTAAGTTTGGGGGAAAATAGGGATTTCATGCTAGTTGTTAATAAAGGCTAGGCGTCAAATGGCTAGTAGCCGCTCATTGTAAAAAATGAGTAGTCTAGGGTGGGATGAGAAAAATCAAAGTGCGCTCATTCCGAAATAATTAAAAAAAAAGAGTTGTGTTTATGCAGTGAGCTCTTTAATACTCGAGCAATTAAGTTCTAGGGAACTTTGTGCCTAGTGACCTAAGACTTTTCCGGTCTGGGATCCACTAACCTAACGCTCGCTACATGGGTATTATTGTATAAGCATTTCGGGGTCTCAGCCATTGCACGGTCAAATAAGCATGAGTGTTGTTTTGTGTGTCGTAATAAAGCATGAATTCTTGTCTAACTCAAGTGGAGGTTGAGGTGTCTTTTAGTGAATTCTTGAGTCTAGAGTTCATTCTGTTTTTAAGCTTGTGGTTGTTTTGGTGAAGAATAGGATATGGTCTTGATTTAGTTTGGGAGTATATTGTTGAGCATCGCACACACGCATGTTTCTGTGTTGTATTGCTAGTATACGGGGATTTGGTCGAACTCTGTTTGGAAGATTGCATTCTTTGAGATGTTGGCTTGTTGATTGGTTGTGGTTAGTCTGAGGGGATCATTTGCATTAGCATATTAGTTGCATTCATGCATTGCATTGTATATAGAGTCTGTTTATGCTTGAGGACAAGCATCGGTTTAAGTTTGGGGGTGTGATAAGTGGATTTTATATCTACTTGGAATGCTTCAAATCGGCTTAAATTGACTGTTTGTGTTCAAGTACTTGGTGTTTTTAATGTGTTTTGAGTTGGAATGTGCAGAGCTTAGTAATTAGCAGAGTTTCGGAGCTATCTTGATTATACGGTGGTGATTGAGCATCCTTGTGAAAGCCTAGGAGTTACGGGATGTGAGAGCGCGAGGAAAAGTCAAGAAATGAGTTTTGAAGAAATCTGACAGAGGCTCAAGCGCGCCCGCGCCCTAGGAAGCGCGCCTGCGCCTAGTTGTATTCTGTTGAAGCGCGCCCGCGCCCTTGGAAGCGCGCCCGCGCCTGGTGGATTGCTGAAGAAGTCAAATTATGTTCTAATAAGGAAACCAGCGAAGACCAGTCAACAAAAGAGCCTATATAAACAATTGGTGGACGATTTCAGAGACATATATTGAAAAACATACATACATATCCATCCACCGGCAAGGCACTACGCCATAAGTGCTCATATGCAATGCTTTTTTTATGTGGCTGTAGACCAAAAAAGCATTGCATTCAGCTTCATTTTCAAAAATGCAACACGAAATGGGCGTTGCATCCGCGGGCGTGGCCTTTGATATGTAATGCAACACTTTTGGTCATCTACTGCAACGGAGAGAAAGTATTGCATTATAAGTGTAATGCAACACCAAAATCAAGGAAATGCAACACCAATGAGTGTTGCCTTAAACACAGGGCCACTTACATGCCACGTCAGCAGTGGGGCCCACTCAAAGGCCACGTCAGTACCTGGTCCCACTTGCATGCCATATCAGCAGTGGGGCCCTCGTGCCACGTCAGCAGTGGGGCCACATGCCTTCAGTAATGCAACGCTTTGCACTAGCTTTTTAAACAGTAATTGTCACGTAATGCAACAGTATATTTACTAATGCAACACCATTTTTTTTTTAAATTCAACATTAGGGAAAGACAAATGCAACGCTTTAATTAAAATTTTGGCCATAACAATTTCGTACATAAAAGAAATCCATCCAAAACATTCATCATCCCATCGAAACCATTTCTACATACCAACCAAACCATGCAACCAAGGCACGTCCAAACAACAAAACAAAATACCTAAAATACTCATTACAAATTCTTCAAACATAAGTGCCAACACTAAGCACGTAGGATGAAGTAGATAACTTATAAGTGTTATAAGTGCAAACTGACCAAGTTCAAATATTAAGAACATTTACATAATTATATTACTAAAATTCAATGCCGCCTTGAGTCATAGGAGTACCATTGTCATCTTGACCACTTGTTGGGGTGGCACTCAAGGGTCCAATATCAAAATTAAGATCTGGATTAGCTTCACGCAACTTTTTCAACATCAATGACATGGTCTCCTGCACTTTTTGGTTTACCTTCGCTTCCAAATCATCCTCAAGATCTTGTCTTATTTTTGTGGTCAACTCCTGCACATAATTTTCTGTAAGAGCAGGAGTTGAATTTTTTACACATTTTTTACCTTGCCTTCCCACTAGTAATACCATATCCAATACTTCGGGATTTTCTGATTATTATTAAATGGAAATAAGTAGAGTAAGGATAAAGTTAGTATAAAGAGGTTGCCCCCTAGTTACTATTAAATAGGGAAATAAATAAAAGAACTTACTGGTTTGCGGATGTAGAAACCAGAGAAAAGATTGAAGAGTGCAAAGAATGTACTTGAAACTATTGCCGCTAGTTGATGATTTGGCGTGATGGACACTGTCATCATTCTGTAGTATATGAAGTAGAGAAATGTGAAAAAGTTGATAAAGAAGAACCAGCAGACCTTAGTGACAGTCCCTTCAAATCCGACCATAGGATACAGTACTATAGTATAACATATTGTTTGAATAAACACATATGGTATTTCCACACAAACCTGTGACAGTTTCAATAACCAACTTCTATTAACAAGGTGAACCATGTTCATGACCATATAGCTAATACTAAATTGAATGAAGTTCTGCATATTTATTGGACACTTAAAATGCAATGTTGAGCATCACATGTGTACCCATATGTATTGAAGTTTAATATGATTTCTGGAATATGCAGATGACTAGTAGCTGAATATTATGTTTTACTTGAATGAAGCTAGAATAATGGTATTGGCCTCCATTCATAATGCAAACTGTTCTTGCAGTGCACATAATGGGTGGCATTTAGACGTGCTTTTTCTAGGCACAACAGAGTCTTTAATACTATCTTGTGCTCACCTGTGCCATAGCATATGGTATTGTGGAGTACATTCCTGCAGCTCTTTCTCGATAAAACACTGTTCTTTCAATAGCTACCATCGGCTGTATAGTCGAGCAATTATTTATTCCGATAAACAGCATAGAATTATACATGGATCTGATGATTCTGGTGGAGCCATTGGAACAGGAGCAGTGATTTCAGTTCCCTTCTGCACAAATTTTTCCATCCATGATATCTGCAGTTGATTCACATTTGCTATTTGTTATAAACATATCTACAACAAAACACCAGTTTGGAGTTACAAATTAATACTCAAGGAAAGTTGAAAAGCTCATACAATTCTGACATGCTTAAATGAATAACAAGAGTGTATGAACATATGAGGTACCTTGCCCTTTGAAACAAAATTCTAATTGTTTTAATTAACTGCAGTAAGGAACGATATATTATTGGCATTATCTAATGTTTGCCACCTGCATGGTTCTAATATTGGGAATCTGAGTATAACTTTTGTAGCTACCCTGAGCTGTCATATGTTCATGATGTAAGAGCACTATAGAAGGATTTATTCAAATAAGCCTTTTTACCCCCTTCTACTGTCAAGCACATTATGTTCTTAAAAGCATATATTTTTGGCAGTTTTTACCAGGACCACTCTGTACTCGTGGGTAGCAGGCTGTATGGATTAACAATAATTTGATATGACGTCCTCCTTCTATAGATTCGGATTGCAGTGTTTATGTGTGTTGCATCGAAATTTGGATACACAAATGTGAATCTTGCATTCATGGTAGGAATCAAGACAAAAACAGGCATAAAGTTTGCTACTTGTATTCAAAGCCCCCCTTTTCCAAGTAGTTCTGGTTTAACAATTCATTGCAATCACTACAAGGAAAACAGTGTTTTACAACGGTTTTTGACCATTGTCTGAAGCTTCGAAAACCCGTTGTCTATTGAGATGCCGTCTGTTACGTGTATCACACAACGGTACGTACCGTTGTATGACATTCTTGAAGACAACGGTTAGAGCTTCCAAAACTATTGTACAAAAGCCAGAAACAACAACGCTATTTCGGTAAAACTGTTGTTGAAAGAGCTTTGTATCAAGAGGATTGAATTACAAAAGTGTTGTTGTTTTAGCATTAACACAAAGGTCTAGTAAATCTATTCGTATTGTCTGAATAAAATGAACACAACGGTTCCTATAAAAGAAAAGAGTTGTTCTCCTTTCCTTTAGTCCACGGTTTCTATAAGCAAATACATTGTTTAAAACTTATTACCATAATGGTTTTTAATTACAAAACCGTTGGCTGTTATCTTTTGTTACAATTGTCCTGTTTTCCCCAACTGTTGGTTGTAACCAATTGTTACAAGCTTTTATCTTCAAAAAAGTGTTGTAAGAAATCTAATTGACAATAGTTCGGTCTAACGATTCACACATCACTTAATTTAAACATATTCCTATTTTTTTTATAAACAATGGTCAACCAAAATAAAAATACAAAATCAAAGCATTTTAAAATTTCAAATACTAAATGTACAAATATACAACTTTTTAAAAAAAACTAAATAATACATAACTTATACACATTAAGCCTACAAAATAACTACAATTAGGTGCCTCTGGATGTTGAAATAGATTAGGTTTTCCTTGGAGCTTGAATTTCTCATAGCTTCTTCAATGTCAAGTGATATCATCTTTGAAGTTGTAACTCCTATTTCTAGGTCATGAATCTTGTCACGAAGAGCTGCACAGAAGTAGTACTCTAGTCTCTGAAGAGGGATTCCTTTATCGGAAGAGTACCCATTACAATAATTTAGGAGGTTGCTTGCATCCTCAAACTGTTGTTCTCCTATTTTCTCAGCTGAAGATAGAAGATGTTGTATAATGACGAGAACATCTTCACTCTTCTCATCAGAAGGGCCTTGACTAAGCTCTAAGAGATCATCAACTCTTAGGGATCTGGATCGAATGTCAACCGTATGTTTCTTGTCAGGCTTACTGTGCATGAAGTTGCGAGGACAGCCAAAAATATATAACGGAATTGCAAGCCGAGTAACACTCATTCCTATTATGAAATAGGGATGTAAAGGTTTTCTTGGGTCCCGAAAAACGTTAGTGACGATCTGAGGTATCCAAAAGGAGTACACAAGCAGAAGTAAAAATGGCAGGAATTTATGGAACTCGTACATGATCAGAATACATCCCAGAAAGATCCCACCTGCAAAAAGTAAAGCATAGCATAAAGATGTGTAAATATACCAGGGTACAAAATAATTGATACAAAACTAGTTATATGCCATAAACATTTCCATCAGAAATCTTGTTTCACAAGTACAGAAATCAATAGCTTTTCTTTCAAAAGCAGAAGAAGAGGATAGCTGCATACAATTGTTCTGAAGCATAACTCGTAACTGTATACATCTGCTCTAAGTCTAAACAAATCATGATGCCGTTTACTGGTCTACTATTATCTTTCATTACCAAAGGTAGTTTATTCTGCTCTAACTGGTATGCAAAATATTTAGGAACATAAATCCAAGATACCATGGGGGCACAGAACAATGGAATGCATCATGCATGCATATCATGATTTCTAAATTGAAAAATAAAATTATTAGAAAAATAAGAAGAGTAGTTTATGCTCCATGGAAAATGACGTACTACTTTGCATGAGAGGGACAAGTGATATCTGAGCCATTATTTCGATGTTACAATGTTTCTCCATGTCATTCACAGGTGCTACAACAAGAAGTAATCAGTTAGTACGGACTATAGCCACAAGAGAGTCAGAAAAAAAATTCAAACGATAAGTAAATATCATACGGTGTTTCCTCTTCCAAATCTTGACCCATGTAGACTCTTGAAAATCCTGGGATGAGAAAAGTCCAAGTTGTTTCGAGGCATAGCACGGGATGCAAGTTAGTATTAGTTGACTACTTCAACTAGAAGAAAGGTTAACAATGAGTAATTGCAATAGTAACGTTCTACAGCTTACCACAGTATATTACCAATGATATAGCCAGTGTGCCACAGGTAACAAGGTATATTACGAAAGAAGGGACCATACAATAGTAGACAGCATTACTATGAATTGTGAAAGCGATCTGGAATACTTTAATTAAAACTTTTAACTATCACACGGCCAAAAACATCATTCCTTCAAATTGTGATTATAATTACCAAGTGATATGGATCGGATATAACATGATCTTCACGTCCAAATTCTCCTGCTTTTCCTCTGCAATATAATTATATCAGTACTGAACACATTAAGAAGACTTAAAACTGGAGCCACAGGTGCACGTCATATCATTTCTAAAAATCGAGAACACGATAAATGATAGGAAATTAAAATGCAGAAGAAAAGGAACAATTTCAGATGTGAGAGGAAATAGTTATGAGGTGAAAATTTCAGAAGAAAAGGAACAGTAGTTTAAGTTAGTTAACAATCATACGCATTCCTAAACAATTTTTCAATATAAATAATAAATTACATGTGACATTGTGCAAAAAGTATACATAAGCTAGATTAGTGTGATAATAGAAATCTGCCAAATGCAACAAAAAAATCATATCTAGTGAAATGAAAAACAGTCACTAGCTTGCTACCAGATGTTCAAAATTTAGAAATGTAACATAACCAAACAAAACAGAATAAGTATAGTACAAGAACATATATAGCAAGCAAAATTAGTCACCGATCTAATACGCGTACCTGTAGGCCACTCGAAGTTGTTTAAAAGGCCATATATAAACCCCTTCTACCTTGATTTGTACACCCCCGACTTTATGTTCATCGTCAAACACCTCGTAGAACATAATCATCCCCTGCCGAAAGAAAATGGTAACTAAACAAATATCTCCTTTTGAGCAGCAAAACGATAAACACGAGCTATAGCCACAGTAATGTTAAGGCTGAATTACACATACAATTATAAGCCAACTCAATATCTAGATAAAATGAAAACACAGAAACTCACATTGAATAAGTCTTTGAGGTCAATCTCAATCGCTTTCGTCTTGCGGTTGGCAACATCTTGCTAAAATTATACACACATACAGGAAAGTTGCAATCTTAGGTCAAATTGAGAATTTAGACACACCAGGAACAGACAGAGAGATAAAATCTAGGGTTTCAAATGTACAAAAAATTAGACGCAAATTCACAAATCGGAAAGAGCGAGAGATGATTATGTATACAAAATTAGATGCAAATTCAAAAATTCACAAATTGGAAAAAGTAAGAGATGATTTAGATGAGGTGTGATGGGTAGAGATCGATACACACGTGAGAGAGAGAGACTTTTGGGTTTTTGTTAGATAAGAGCATCTCCAATGCTACACTCCCCTTAGCTAAAATAATGATATGTCATTGATTTTACCTAAGGGTTTTATTTTTCTATCTCCAACCATCTCTCCCCTTGTCTAAAAATTTAGATAATTTGTTACTAGTTGGCCATATATAGCCAATATCCAAATTTTTTTACACAAGCTCTAAAGTGAACACATCATCATGACATCATTATTTGCATGTATTTCTAGTATATAGCCAATCATTTTACCTAACATCATTGGAGTAGTTTGTGTTACAGGTTCAACAAATTTTACAAAATCACTATTTTACATAATGAATATACATAACACCATTGGAGATGCTCTAAGGTTTTGGTTTTGTATCTCAGAGAGACAGACAAAGGGGGAAACAAAATTTCGATAGGGGGAAAATGAAATATTGGTCAAGGATGAAAAGTAAAGCATAAGAGGTAAACAAAATTTGGGTTATGATAAATATTTTTGAAAAAATAAATTTAATATTTTTAAAAGGATTTTTTAACGTTGTAATGTATTTAATATTTGGGTTATTTGCATTAATGATGTGCAAAAATAATTAAAAAATTAAAAAATTAAAATCAATAGTTAGAAGTACTAGTCAAATCACTTGTTGAGCATTAAATCTCAAACAAAAAATTTCTAAATTTTTTATAATATCACTAAAATAAAACAATCTTGATATCTGTACGGTTGGATCGTCGGGAATTATTTTGTAAAAAATTGAAACATAAATCCGGGACGAAAAACTAGTTAAAAGTATTAGTCAAATCACTATTGATCGTTAAGATCTCAAACCAAATAAATTAATTTTTTTCTAAAACTTTTGTAATATCATTAAATTACATAGATCTCGATATCCATACGGTTGGATCGTCGATAAATATTTTTAAAAAAATCAAAACATCAATCCGGGACGAAACACTAGTTAGAAGTACTGGTCAAATCACTATTGACCGTTAAGATCTCAAACCAAATAAATTTATTTTTTTCTAAAACTTTTGTAATATCATTAAATTACATAGATCTCGATATCCATACGGTTGGATCATCGATAAATATTTTTTAAAAAATCGAAACATCAATCCGGGACGAATCACTAGTTAGAAGTACTAGTCAAATCACTATTGACCGTTAAGATCTCAAACCAAATAAATTTATTTTTTTCTAAAACTTTTGTAATATCATTAAATTACATAGATCTCGATATCCATACGGTTGGATCGTCGATAAATATTTTTAAAAAAATCGAAACATAAATCCGGGACGAAAAACTAGTTAAGAGTACTAGTCAAATCACTATTGACCGTTAAGATCTCAAACCAAATAAATTTATTTTTTTCTAAAACTTTTGTAATATCATTAAATTACATAGATCTCAATATCCATACGGTTGGATCGTCGATAATTATTTTTAAAAAAAATCAAAACATCAATCCGGGACGAAACACTAGTTAGAAATACTGGTCAAATCACTATTGACCGTTAAGATCTCAAACCAAATAAATTTATTTTTTTCTAAAACTTTTGTAATATCATTAAATTACATAGATCTCGATATCCATACTGTTGGATCATCGATAAATATTTTTAAAAAAATCGAAACATCAATCCGGGACGAATCACTAGTTAGAAGTACTAGTCAAATCACTATTGATCGTTAAGATCTCAAACCAAATAAATTTATTTTTTTCTAAATCTTTTGTAATATCATTAAATTACATAGATCTCGATATTCATACGGTTGGATCATCGATAAATATTTTTAAAAAAATCGAAACATCAATCCGGGACGAATCACTAGTTAGAAGTACTAGTCAAATCACTATTGATAGTTAAGATCTCAAACCAAATAAATTTATTTTTTTCTAAATATTTTGTAATATCATTAAATTACATAGATCTCGATATCCATACGGTTGGATCGTCGATAAATATTTTTAAAAAAATCGAAACATCAATCCGGGACGAATCACTAGTTAGAAGTACTGGTCAAATCACTATTGACCGTTAAGATCTCAAACCAAATAAATTTATTTTTTCTAAAACTTTTGTAATATCATTAAATTACATAGATCTCGATATCCATACGGTTGGATCGTCGATAAATATTTTTAAAAAAATCGAAACATCAATTCAGGATGAAACACTAGTTAGAAGTACTAGTCAAATCACTGATTGACTGTTAAGATCTCTAACCAAATAAGTTTATTTTTTTCTAAAACTGTCGTAATATCATTAAAATACATAGATCTTGATATCCATATGGTTCGATCGTTGATAAATATTTTAAAAGAAATCAAAACATCAATCTGGGACGAAACAATAGTTAGAAATACTGGTCAAATCACCATTGACTGTTAAGATCTCAAACCAAATAAATTTATTTTTTTCTAAAACTTTTGTAATATCATTAAACTACATAGATCTCGATATCCATACGGTTGGATCGTCGATAAATATTTTTAAAAAAATCGAAACATCAATTTAGGATGAAACACTAGTTAGAAGTACTAGTCAAATCACTGATTGACTGTTAAGATCTCTAACCAAATAAGTTTATTTTTTTCTAAACTGTCGGTATATCATTAAAATACATAGATCTTGATATCCATATGGTTGGATCGTTGATAAATATTTTAAAAGAAATCAAAACATCAATCTGGGACGAAACAATAGTTAGAAATACTAGTGAAAAATCAACGCTTTTGATATAGACAACGGATTTAGCTAAAAAAACATTGTAACGTATATACTCACTCAAGGATTTTGAAAAAAAAACCATTGTCTATATCATACAATGGTTTAACAACATAAACAATTGTTACAAAGATTATTCAACAACGGTCGGATCAAAACAAAAACACTTGTGTATATTATACAACGGTTTTTAAAACAAAAACATTGTTAAGTCTTACAACTTACAACATTTTTTTAAACAAAAACCATTGTCTGATCCTTTTAAAAAATCGAATAAAAAAAACATACATGCGGATTGGTCAAATTAGTAGTTGACTGTTAAAATCTCAAACCAAATAAATTTATTTTTTTCTAAATTTTTTGCAATATCATTAAAATACATAGATCTTAATATCCATACGGTTGGATCATCGATAAATATTTTTTAAAAAATTGAAACATCAATTGGGGATGAAGCACTAGTTAGAAGTACTAGTCAAATCACTAGTTGACCGTTAAGATCTCAAACCAAATAAATTTATTTTTCTCTGAAATTATTGCGATATCATTAAAATACATATATATTGATATCCGTATGGTTGTATTGTCGATAAATATTTATAAAAAAATCGAAACATCAATCCGGGATAAAACACTAGTTAGAAGTACTAGTCAAATCACTGATTGACTGTTTAGATCTCTAATCAAATAAGTTTTTTTAAACTGTTGTAATATCATTAAAATACATATATCTTGATATTCATATGGTTGGATCGTTGATAAATATTTTTAAAGAAATCAAAACATCAATCTGGGACGAAACACTAGTTTGAAATACTAGTGAAAAATCAACATTTTGATATAGACAACGGATTTAGCTAAAAAAAACATTGTAACGTATATACTCACACAAGGATTTTGAAAAAAAGAACCATTGTCTATATCATACAACGGTTTAACAACATAAACAATTGTTACAAAGATTATCCAACAACGGTCGGATCAAAAAAAAACACTTGTGTATATTATACAACGGTTTTTAAAACAAAAACATTGTTAAGTCTTACAACTTACAACATTTTGTTCAACAAAAATCATTGTCTAATCTTTTTATAAAATCGAATAAACAAAACATACGTGCCGATTGGTCAAATTAGTAGTTGACTGTTAAAATCTCACACCAAATAAATTTATTTTTTTCTAATTTTTTTGCAATATCATTAAAATACATAGATCTTGATATCCATACGGTTGGATCGTTGATAAATATTTTTAAAGAAATCAAAACATCAATCTGAGATATTATTATTATTAACATTTATCTAAGTATTCTAATTCGACAAATTTATATATTAATATTTACAAACAAGAGAGTGATAATGTATCATCGTATAAAGTGTGTACCTTAAACTTATGTATCAAGACCAACATATAATTAAAGTTTCTTAAAAAAATAAAACTATATTAAAAAACCCAAAAACATCATACAATGGTTTTTAATACAGACAAAAGAAGAACGTTGTATGAAAATAATACAGACAAAGATTTTTATCTAAAACCATTGTTTGACATGTACTCAAGTGATTCAACAGTAAAAGGAGTGACACAACAGTTTTCCATGAGAAACCGTTGTCTCAAAGAATTTAAGACAATAATTTATTTTGTTACAAACCGTTGTATGATATTTCGGTAAAATAAACATTAATTGCCAAAATCTTTGCCGGGTTCGGTTTTTTTCTCCCCTATTTCGATTTCAACTTCCCCCCTCCCCAAAATTTCGATTTCAAATCCCCCCCCCCAAATTTCGATTTCAACTCTTTTCCCCCCAAATTTTGATTTCAGGCAACAGTACAAAAACCAATGTGTAAAGGACTTCAGACAATATTTTCTAAAACCGTTGTTAAAATCAGACAATAGTATCTAACTACCGTTGTGTGAATTGTATTAAATCGATTGAAAGAAAAAACACTTGTCTAAATTTAACAACGGTTTAAGAATATCTTGTCTGCGTACTCTTCAGACAATGGTTGATAGAAACCATTGTGTAAATGATATATGTTAGACAACACTACATTGAGAAAGCCTTGTCTAATTCGATCTAAATAGGAATAATAGACAATGGTTTTTGAAACTATTGTAAAGTATGTGGGATAGACAATACAATATTTTTGCTGAATTTTAAACCGTTGTCTAAAAATTTCAGGCAACACTTTTTCGTCTGAGCGTTGTAGGATAAGTGTTGTCTGATTCAGTTTTTCTTGTAGTGAATGTTCAGATGCTGGAAGAGTCCAAACTTCTGTCATTCTGGTTGGAAGAGTAAAAACAAAGGCTTGAATACTAGATTCCATAAACACGAGGCCTTGCAATCTGATAGGTATACAACACTCGAAGCATACTAATGTGTAACATACAAGGTAATTAAACAAAGTGTAATAAATGTTGTCGAACTATATACTAAAGTTCTTGGGATGATTATAAAATGCAATCATATATATACTTTACGCGGAATTACTACCACACTAAATTCCTTAGTTGAAGAAAAACAGTTTAGTGCAGATGATAGATAAGGCAAAGTTAATGTACTTGCCTTTTCATTCAGATCTCCTAGTGGTGGACCATGAATCTTTCCTACAATATATGGTGCACCCATAGGGAACCTCTCCACTAACTGATGGACCATCAAGTCATCCAGCCCATGCTTTTCATTACTCATAAATGCACCTAAAGCTCCCAAAAATCCTTCATGACGCAAGAACATTGCTTTTGCCTCTCCCTTAGACCTGAACAGCATATAGGAAATAAACACTTCAAAATGTCCTTCACAAATAGGAGATCAGGGGAATGACTCCCGTAGCTAATGGGGTGTGCCTATTACCTAGATCTTTTTGCTGAGTTTTACAGGTATATGTTTACTAGTTTGTTTTCTGTTTCAACAGCTACCCTGGAAACTATTGACTTGTTTTTCAGTAAATCCTAACTCATCTATATCTCCTTTTTAATTGTTATTAGGAAAAAGCTTTCTAGACGTTTGATTTTTGATAGAAGTGTTAATGATGATCATGAAAGACTTATACCGTCAATACCCAAACTCGACCAACCATCATCAATAAACCTGTTCACAACGTCACTGAAACCCCTGTGATCCATTTTCATTTAATGTCACCCAATTATAGAGCTATAATGCATTACAGAGATCACAAACTAGCACAAAATTTTCAGAAAGTAGAGTCAGCTGATACATCTTTTAACACAACACATTTCTCAGATATTATTAAAGCTTGGAGTAATACCTAGCTGCACTGCCACCAACTAGCACACTGGATTTATCCACATGTTTGTGCAATTTGTATGTGGCAAGGACTGCTGCACAAGTATTTCTGGATGATTTATGCAGAGGCCTCGGAACTTCAGGCACACTCCACACTCCACGACTGAAACTGTAAAACAGATAAAAAGTCATTGCATAAGAAATCAGGCACTAGAAATAAAAACCAGAATTGTAATCAATCAAATATTAGTCCAGAAATAAAAACCTGAACTGTAACCAGAAATAAATACAAAACCCTGATTTGACTCTTTAATCAATCAAATACAAAGACTAAAATTGAGAGCCCTAAACTGAAATCCAAATGAATTAGAGATTAAATACCTAATTCAAAGCCCCAAAGTGAAAGCCCCAAAATAAATCATCTGCAAACCCAAAAAATATTAGTCTAAGGTAGATAAAAAAACGCAAGAAAATGAGAGTAGTTAAGTACCAATCAGATCTTGCAACTCCCGTCGAGAGTATTTACATAAATTTTCTCAATCGAGGGAGAAGAGGAAAGAAAATGAGTAGAGAGATGAGTATTTGGTTTTTTGGGGGAAGGAAGAGTGTTTTGGGGGTAAGTTAGTGCGTGAATTATTTGTGAAGGGGGGAAATAAGCATCCAAAATTTTCTAACTCCCGCTCCGTGGTGTGCTGTGCTGGTGTTGTTATTATTGTTTTTTAAAAGTGTATTTTTAATTTTCTAAGTTTAACTAAAACAAATTATGAAAAAATAAAAAAATAGGTACTTATAATATATTATATATCATATTTTGAAAATAGTTACAATTTATAATATATTATATATGGTTTTGGAGATTAATCGATTATTTTTTTAATATTTTAAATGATAGAGATTGATCGATTATTTTTTGTTAAAAAATGATTGTTCTAAATCACTAAATCATTTGAAAATTTGCAAATGTATTCATTTTTACTAAATACTTACATCCGTACGGTTGGATTTTTAATTAAATGTCAATATATTGTGAATTTGAGTCGCATTAGTATAAAACTATTTTATTTTTATACTCTTTTCCCTATATTTATTATATATCAACTTTAAAATTAAAAAATATTTAAAATTTATATTTCATATTATATACTTTGATAATATGTCTAATTTTCATAATTCTAATAATAATTTAGTGTAGTGCAACGTTTTTAAATGGTGTTGCACGTTGCAACACTAACATTCCTACTACAACGGTACATTCATGTTTAATGCAATACTTTTTTAATAGTGTTGCAGAAGACCAATGGAAGCATATCTATTGCAACGCTTTGCTTGCAACCCTCACAAAAAGCATTTCATATGAGCACTTATGGCGTAGTGAGGAGAACGAGGAGATGGTTGATTACGAAGATCTAGGTTTCAAGTTATCTTTGTATTCTTCTAATTAGGCGAAACTTTGGATTCTCGTTTGTTTCTTCATAAACCCTAGTACTTTTATTCAGTATTCCAGACATATTTATTATCATGTTTTCATCAGAACCCACGATGATGAACGGTTCGATTATGAACTAATCGTTGTCGTGGGATTCTAACGGATTTATTTATGGATTTTAGTAGTTAATTGTTTTAAAGATGTGTGTGTGATGGCTAATTGATTTCCTAGTTTGGTTGTGCTTATTCTTCTTGGATGCGTAGCTAACATCTAAGTTGTTTGTTAATCTCTATTGATTGCGAAAGTGGATATAGAGGTTTAGAACTTACTATGCTAGCATAGGTTTATGTATGTTTGTCATGCATGATTCGTAGGTAATTTTAACCATCTTACCTGCCCTATGTAATCTGAATGGATAACTTGCTCATTAAACCGTTATGTTTTCAAATCTTATAGACATATAGGGTCTAAGCATAATTGGTGTATGCTCAACTTCTATCTCTTTTGTGGATGTTGAGTGGTATGGTATACGTATACTGAAAGGTAGCGTGTACTGATTTCGTGTTATCCGATTAGTTGTCACAACTGTCACATGCATTGATTAAAGACAAAAGACTCTAGATGAAGTATTTAATGAAGTTAGGATCCCATGTTCTATTCTCATAAGTAATTCAACAGCAATTCCTTAGTTAATTATAGTCTTGGTAATTTGATTAGTTAATTTAGATAATCAAAACTCAAATTTGATACTTGTCTTAGCATTGAACAATAGCCATACATTGTTGCATAAGTACATAACTGTGGTAAACCAGTCTCTATGGGAACGAACTCTACTTATTCTTATATTACTTGTGACCGCGTACGCTTGCGTGATTTTGTGCGAACAGTTCATCCAGTGCATTATTAGCCGATTCTCAAGGAAATGATGTTAGTGTAGTATCTCATGGATCTCCACATGGTTCATCGTCACAAAATAGATAGAACACTCAAACACGGGAAAAGAAACAGTGGAACCGAGGAAAAGGTCGTGGAAATAATAGGAACCGCGGTGGTGGCAGGTCAGGTCTACAGGGAAGAGGAGGCCATCAACAACCTCCACAAACCTGGCAGCAAACTCCTCATGGTTGGACTTATCCACAACACCAATTTACATTATGGACACCTCCTCATTGTGCAACACCTCCATGTCCATACCCCACACAACCATGGCAGCGACCTCCGTCATCATCACCAAGGCATCCGGGCATCTTAGGGCCTAGACCAGCTCAAGCATATCAAGCAGCCAATGATCCTCCAAGTGTGGGATACGCTCCAACTGACATTGATGCGGCGATGCACACTCTTTCCCTTCATCAACCTGATGACAACTGGTATATGGACACAGGAGCTACTTCACACATGACTTCGAAACATTTTTAATTTGAGCAATAATTATAACATTGTTGTTGGTAATGGTAACTTGATTCCAGTTCGTGGTTGTGGAAGCACTACATTTTTACCACCCAACCCACCACTAAATTTAAATGATGTTTTGCATGCACCAAAACTCATTAAAAATCTTGTTTCTGTGCGAAAATTTACTTCTAACAATATGGTATCCGTTGAGTTTGATCCTTCTGGATTTTCTGTGAAGGATTTACGGACAGGGAACCTTCTAATGAGGTGTGAGAGCAAGGGGGATCTCTATCCAGTAGTCACAAAAAATCAAGCCAAATCTTCATCAGCTTATAATTCAGTTTTTACTGCTTTGTCTTCTAGTTTATGGCATAGTCGTCTAGGTCATCCAGGAGCTGTTGTTCTTAGCTCTCTCCGTAGCAAAAATTTCATTGAATGTAATAAGGCACATGAAATTTTTTGTCAATCCTGTCCTTTGGGAAAACATATTAAATTGTCATTTAACATGGCATCATCATTTACTACTTTGCCATTTGAAATAGTTCATAGTGATATTTGGACATCACCGATTTTAAGCTCTTCAGGACATCGTTATTAAATGGGATGCAATTCCGTTTTTCCTGTCCACATACCTCGCCTCAGAATGGCAAAGCAGAAAGCCAAATAAAAACAATCAATAACATGGTTCACACATTGCTTGCACATTCTTCTATACCTCCTTCATTCTGGCATCATGCTCTCGAAGCAATAACTTATCTCCTCAATATTCTCCCCACAAAAGTGTTACACTATAATTCTCCTACACAAATACTTTTTAGAAAAAATCCCACCTTTGATCATCTTCGTGTAATGGGTTGTCTTTGTTACCCACTTTTCTCTCCTACTACGTTCAATAAATTGCAGGCAAGGTCTACCCCATGTGTATTTCTCGGTTATCCTCTTGATCATAGAGGTTACAAGTGCTATGATTTGTCTAACAGAAAAATCATCATCTCGAGACATGTTCTTTTTGATGAAACTCAATTCCCGTTCTCAAAAATTAATACAACAACAAAATCCACTTACGATTTATTGGAATATGGCATTTCTCCCATATTAACTAATTATATTCATTCTGCCAGACAAAATCAACATTCACAAACTCACCCTCTCACATCACCTATTCAGTCTAATACGTCAACATCAACACACCAAGACCAGCTTTACCCTACTAGTTCTGTTGGACAAAATATTCATGTCCAAAGCTCCCAAGAACCCACCTCATCCTCACTTGATTCCCCTGGTAGCCAGACCTCTTCAACTACACAAAACTCACATACTCGGAGACATTTTGGATCCATAGATCCTATAATCCAGCCAATGACCACAAGAAGCCAACATGGTATATTCAAACCCAATCGCAAATACCAAAATTTGAGTGCATTGACCACCACTACCATTTCTCCTGTACCAAAAAATCCGGTTAGTGCCCTTAGCGACTCGAATTGGAAAATGCAATGTTGGATGAATATAATGCTCTTATTAAAAATAAGACGTGGGATTTGGTACCTCGTCCCCCTAATGTGAATGTTATTCGATCTGTGTGGATTTTTCGTCATAAAAGAAAATCTGATGGCTCTTTTGAGCGGTATAAAGCTCGTCTTGTAGGTGATGGCAGGTCACAACATAAAGGAGTGGATCGTGAAGAAACATTCAGCCCGGTAGTGAAACCTGCTACTATTCGCACTGTTTTGAGCATTGTTGTATCTAAATCTAGGCCAATACATCGATTAGATGTCAAGAATGCCTTTTTGCATGGAAATCTCCATGAAACAGTTTATATGCATCAACCGATTGGGTTCAAGGATCCTGATCATCCTGATTATGTTTGTTTACTGAGGAAATCCATTTACGGCCTTAAACAATCCCCTCGTACATGGTACAAACAGTTTTTAGATTATGTTGTGACAATTGGTTTTTCTCACAGCGTGTCTGATCCTTCATTATTTATCTATCAGAAAAGCACTGATACTGCCTATATATTACTTTATGTTGACGACATTATACTCACAACTTCTTCTGATGCTTTGCGAAAGTCCATTACATCTCTTTTAAGTGCTGAATTTGCTATGAAAGATCTCGGTCCTCTTAGTTATTTTTTAGGAATTGCAGTTACTCATAATGATAATGGTTTATTTCTTTCACAAAAGAAATATGCTGAAGAGATCATTGAGAAAGCTGGCATGTCCAACTGCAAGATGTGTCCAACACCTGTAGATACAAAGCCTAAACTTGGAACTTCTAATGACACTCCATATGAGGATCCAGGACTTTATAGACAACTTGCAGGTGCATTGCAATATCTTACCATTACCCGGCCCGATATTTCATATGCAGTACAACAAGTGTGCCTTCACATGCATGATCCAAAAGAAGAACATATGACTGCTCTTAAGCGCATTTTGTGCTATGTCAAAGGTACTGCTGATTTTGGTTTGTACATCTATAAATCATCACTCAACAAACTCATATCTTATACGGATGCTGATTGGGGTGGATGTCCGGACACTAGACGTTCAACCTCTGGATACTGTATTTTTCTTGGTGACAACCTGATTTCATGGTCATCTAAACGACAACCCACTTTATCTCGTTCAAGTGCCGAGGCCGAGTATAGAGGGGTGGCTAATGTGGTCTCTGAATCTTGCTGGATTCGCAACCTTCTCTTAGAGCTTCATTGTCCAATACAAAAAGCCACATTGGTTTATTG
The DNA here is from genome assembly GCA_030848705.1 of Heracleum sosnowskyi. NCBI lineage: Eukaryota > Viridiplantae > Streptophyta > Magnoliopsida > Apiales > Apiaceae > Heracleum > Heracleum sosnowskyi. The sequence continues at coordinate 108,848,415 of CM061242.1, read as the reverse complement.
TGACAATATGAGTGCTATATTTCTTTCTGGTAATCCAGTACAACATCAGCGCACAAAACACATTGAAATGGACATACACTTTGTTCGTGAGAAATTTGCACAAGGAGAAGTTCGTGTGATACACGTACCGTCCCGTTCTCAAATTGCTGATATTTTCACGAAAGGGCTTCCACGCATACTTTTTGATGACTTTCGGGACAGACTAAGCATTCGAGGACCTCCTGCTTTGACTGCGGGGGTGTGACAGAATCTGAACATATCAATTCATATCTCTGATTAGTAGGAACATATAGAAGTTGTATAATTGTCAAGGCTTGATTGTAGCATAAGATTATGCTTGTAAAACTGTATATAAATGACTATTGAATATCAATACAGGACACGGAACATATTCCTTCATTCATAAATCTAAAAAACAAAAGCCTAAGTATATGATTTCATGATTCAAAAAATTAATTTAAATTAATATATTATAAATAAATGTAAAACAAATGATAGCAATTAAACTACCTGATTTTTGTTTTGTGGTCTGTATGGATTCTTTTAATGTTTTTATATTATATTAGTCTACTTGTTCAGGTGAGCATTGAATATTAATTTGAGTTCTTTATTTTATTGATTACATATAATTTTATGCATGTTCTGTTAGAATCCTTGGGTTATGTTTTTCGCATGCTGACATAGAGTTCATGTTTGTATTATTTTATTTGAGTTCTTTGCCACTTACATTTACTACTTGGTTGATTAGAGGATAGTTTTCTTTTGCCAGATGTATATTGTTTTTAGGATTATTTAAATTGCATATTTTTTAAATTGCTGGTGCTTACAGACTAACAGTTCTTGTGATTTAATATATTTTTTTTGGTTTAGCCTGATTGTGCCATTTTTTTAAGGCAATTTGCTTTATTTATTTATTGCATGGTGTAGCCTTAGTTTGCCTACATTTTTTCTAATTGAGACTGTCTGTCTAGTTTGATCACAATGAATTATTTATTCATTCTTTTAGAATTGTTGATCGTTTAGCATGGCAAATAAATTAATTTTGTTTGAATCGGAATTTATCGTTGAAAAAGACGATGTTAAACCATAAGAAATTTCTAGTAATGCTCAGAATAGAGAGCAAGTGCAACACCAATTTGTTGGTGTAATTAAATATAATATTTTATGGGAAATGGTACTGGCCTATATGTAGTAGGACTCAGTACATGTAGATTGGATCTTGGGAACAATATACTGGTTCTCAAAAATGTGTTATTTGTTCACGGAATAAGGCTTAATATTATTTCAGTCCTTGCCTTGACTAAAAATGGTCTAGAAGTGCGGTTTTGTGATAATAAATTTTTAATCGAAAAGGATAATGAAATGGTTTTCGTGGGCATGTATGAGCCGAAAATGTTTTTCGATTGTGAGCAAGATCGAGAATGATGAAGTGAATTTGAATATTGATAATGAGCCATTGAATGTGGTTGAATAGAAGAGATCGAGGAATTCACCAAAGTGAAAGAATGACTATTATATATATAATAGTGAAATATCATATTTATTTATGGACATGGGTGTAGAAATCAAATTGAATCCATAATTTTTCTAAGTGATGAATTGCAAGAAACTGGCTCACGGATAGAGGTCATAAAAATTCAATTGAGTTTGTAGTACAGAAACAAATGTGGGAGTTTTGTGTTCTTCTTGAATATAGAAAATTCACATATTGTAAGTGAATTTTGTAAAGAAAATATAAGACTAATGGGTCTGTTTTTTTTAGATTTTCCTAGTTGAAAAAGTTCAAGCCAAGGAATACGAAAATATTTTGTCGAGAGTGAATTAGACAATTGTGTCTGCACTTTGAAAAGTGGGAGTTAGTTTAAGGAAATATTGTATGTCTTAATGGTATGTCGTGAAAATAAGTTGGAACTTAATAGAAAATTTGAGATGGAATACATGGGTGAAATTAATATTTGTTAAGGAAATCCAAATTAAAGGATAAGAATACTAGAATGTTGAGTTTGAATTCTGAGAGGTATTCTAAATTAATTTTTTTTTGAAGTAAAATTGCTTAATCGTTTTAGGATGCAGAATTGCAGTCCGGCGTCAACCCTATTGGTAATGGAAAATGATTAATGCAGAAAAAGAACCACTGAATGTATTATGTGCAAGTAGTAAGAAGTTCGATGTATTTTATGTTGTGTAATTGATTGACTTGACTTGACATTTTTAGTTAGTTTTGAAAGTGGATTTTGAAGCAACTTTGCTTGAGCCTGGTGAGAGACTATTAAGAGGATCATGATCATGTACTTAAAGAGTACGTTGTGTAACAAATTGGTGGATCGGGCAGACGTGTCTGGAGTTATTGTTTATTGCGATATAAGTATCGAATGTGATATTGGTAATAAGAATTAAACTTTGAGACATCTATTTTATTTTTGGTGAAGTATAAGTTGGGAAATTTGAAATATGAATGTGATATAAAAGGTGAAAATGAGAATGTGATAGTTATCTCAAGAAGTGATAATATTCGTTGGTTGATACTCAAAATAAAAAGTGGGAGTCATGATATTGGTTGGACTTATGTTGATACTCATATTGTACACTCTAAGAAAAGTGAGAGTAAGTATTCCGTAAAGACATCAAGTGGGAGATGTTAGTTAATTCTTTACAAATACAAAATAATATAGAATATATATGTTAATAAGAGTTACAAAATATATGATAATTGTGTGATTAATATGTATTAATAGAGTATTAATGTTTTTATTATGTTAAATATGAAATTAAATGGGTAGTTACAATTGAGGGGGTGGAGGCTATGTTGGTATTATCAATATATTGTAGTTAAAATAAAAGGAAGAAGTGTTGGTTACTTGTTCACAACATTATCCGGAACCCTCTCCATTTTTCACAAATTAAATCTCTCGATTATACAATTTATATACTTAATATAAACTTTTTTATTACTATCATACTTGTGAATAGTTAAAACTTGAAGAAGAAAACTTGTGAAATGGAGAAGAACTACTTTCTCATTCATTGGATAGTTTGTTACAAAAATTACAAAATGAAAACTGAACTACTAAAACTATATAAATAACTTTGACGGAAAAAGTAGTTACAAAACTAGTTTGACTAGTTGACTATTATTTACAAAGATTACAAAGAAAGGAATGACTATTCTTATTGTTGTTAAGTAACATGTGCAACAATACTATACTCACAAATGTATTGAAATGGTAAATAATTGGAAAATCAAATTTATCTAAAATAATTTTTTGTGCATATCACTATGCATTGATCAACCCGTAGTTGTTATCTCAATTACGAAGATGTAAACAAAAAATAAAGTTTCGCTATCAATCTCAGTACACCAAGAGCTTGACAATCCAATAGTTTCAATTATCTATCATCTCAATAATTCCAGACTTCCAGTATTTGTTTTTTCCTATGCTAATATTTGGTTACTAACTCTACTTGATTTTACATGCTTAATCGTTTTGAAATGAACAATGCACTTCATTAGTATTAGAGTTAGTTGCTAAACTAAATTTTCATGAATATGTTTTTATTGACAATACTAGCACACATACTAGCACACCAAATGCAAGAAACGCTGCTGCTACTACAAAACACAATGCATGGTCACCAAAACAGTCTATTATTTATGAAAATAAGTAGTTAGTTAGAAGTGGTTTTTAGAAGGTAACATCCAGCTGTAATCCAGCTGTCAAAGTTGTATATATATAGCTACATCACAAACTAGTAGATGGTATGTTACAAGTTAGTTACAAATTTTCCTCTTCCTGAATATACAAAGTTTTTTCTCTGTATCTTCTTCTTCAATGAAGTTACATTGTTCTTCTTGAGTTCTACCATTGATTAGGCTACATTTACAGAAAATAACATGGTATCAGAGCTACTAACAACGATCACGTTCTCCGTCGACGGTTAATGAGCTTATCTCTTTCGTCAAAATTTGCAGAAATCAAGGTGTTTTCTAATTTGGTTTCATCGTTTACAATTTTTCTTCATTACAGTTTTATTGAAGAGTAATACTAGCTGCTGCTCGATCTTGTTAGATATCACAATCTGTCAATTCTTGCTGAAATCGAACTGTTTGTTAATCTGTTGTTGCATTGTTCATACTAAACTGAGAAGATTCATTCTGTTTACTACTACTGAATTGTTAAAATGACATCGACAAACGCCCAATCGACCTTTGTTCAACCTAATCTTGATCCTTCAAGTGTGTATTACATTCATACGTCTGATGCAAATACGACACAGCTTGTTTCTGTCAAATTTAATGGAAATAATTTCACTAATTGGAAGCGGTCGATGATGTTGATTTTGTCTGCTAAGAACAAATTAGGCTTTGTTAATGGAATGCTTACTGCACCTGTTGCGACATCACCAGAGTTTAGTGCTTGGGAGCGATGTAATTCGTTGGTAATTTCATGGATTCTGTTTAATCTTGATGAAACAATTGCGTGAAGCGTGTTATTTCTGAAAACTGCACGATCTATTTGGAAAGATCTGGAAGAGAGATTTGGTTGTTCATCAATCACTGAATTGTATTCTTTGGAACAGGAATTGCTTGACATTTCTCAGAATAGTCAAAATGTTTCTGAGTATTATACAAAGCTCAAAACTGTGTGGGATAGTATAGATGATATTAATCCAATTCCCAGTTGTACTTGTCAGCATTGTACATGTGAATTAGGTCAGAAATTTCTAAAGAAACAGCAAGAACAAAGGTTGCTGCAGTTTCTATTGAAATTAAACGACAAATTCAGTGCTGTTAGAGGTCACATAATGATGATGCAGCCTTTTCCTACTGTTTCTCAGGCATATCGTTTGGTGGCACAAGAGGAAAACCACAAGGACATATCTAACATCTTCGTGAATACTGAAAATATGGCGTTTATTGCAGAAAAGAGAAATTCTGGTACATATAATGCTCAAAGGAATTTTGGATCAGTTAACTCACAGTTTTCTCAGAGGTCAATGATTGGAAATTACAACTCCAGACCAACTCTGTCTCAGAATTCTGGGCCAAGAAGGCCATCTAAGCCAGGAGCAAATTATTTTTGTACTCACTGTAAAGTACAGGGTCACAGTATTGATAGGTGCTTTCAAGTGCATGGTTTTCCTTCGGGCTTTAAAGGATTTAAGGATAGAAAGATAGTTCCTACTGCAGCCACAGTCTTGTCAAATCATTCACTTGGAGATCACACTGATTTTCAGTCTTCTCCTCAGTCTGCACAAGTTACGGATGCTACCAATGGTACTGAACAATTCACTGGTTCTCTTAATGCTGAACAATACTCACAGCTCTTAGAATTGCTTAATAAGCAATTTCCTTCTTCAAATGATGCAACTGTAGAGAATTCTTCTTCTAGCCATGCTCTATTAGCAGGTAACCTTTGTCTTCTAAGTATGTCCAAGTCGAACTGGATTGTGGACAGTGGTGCCACTGACCATATTTGTCCAAATTTGAGCTATTTTATGGACTACACGCCAGTTACTGATTCTGATATGCATATTACTATTCCAGATGGTAGTAAGATTCCTGTTATGCACAAAGGGACAGTAGTTTTGAATGACAAAATCATATTGAGAGAAGTTCTTCATGTGCCAGACTTTCAATTTCATTTGATCTCTGTTAGCAAACTCTGCAAGGATTTATCATGTAAAGTCATCTTTTCTGATAAACAGTGTGTTCTACAGGTCCCTTCTCTGAACGAACATCTGATGCTTCTTGGTAATCTGGTTGATGAGCTATACACCGTTTCTACATCTGTCTCTTCAAGATCAAATACTAAATGCAATGCTCTACTTTCACACAGCTCAGATGAAATAAAATTGTGGCATATGAGATTTGGACATTTGCCATTTTCTCAACTGAAGATTGTTAAACCTCAATGTAAAAGTTCTACTTTGAATTCTGTAATTTGCCAGGTCTGTCCAGCAGCTAGACAGTGCAGAAAATCCTTTCCTCATAGTTCTATTAAGACTTCTAAAGTTCTTGAAATGATACATATTGATGTTTGGGGTCCGTATAGGACAAAGACTTATACCAATTGTAAGTTCTTTTTGACTATTGTGGATGATTTTAGCCGTTATACATGGGTTCATTTGTTTCATTCTAAGTCAGAGGTAGCTGTTATTCTTACAAACTTTGTTACTTATGCTGAGAGACAATTCCACAGTAAAGTTTTATGCATCCGTTCTGATAATGCTCTTGAGCTTACAGCAGGCGATTTGAAGCAATTCTATCTACGTAAGGGTATCATTAACCAAACCAGTTGTGTATATACCCCACAACAAAATGGGGTAGTCGAACGAAAGCATCGTCATCTATTGGAAACTGCTCGGGCATTGTTTTTACAGTCTCGATTACCAGCACAGTACTGGGGAGATAGTGTCTTATGTGCCACATATCTTGTGAATCGAATGCCATTGCCTTCACTTGGTAATGTCTCGCCTTATTTCATATTATACAAATCTGCTCCTTCTCTTGATCATCTTCGAAACTTTGGATGTCTATGCTATTTGTCCACTTCCCACATACAGAGATCTAAATTCCATCCTCGGGCTGCCCCTGGTGTTTTCCTAGGGTATCCTCCCTCACAAAAGGGTTACAAAATCCTTAATCTTACAAATAATCAGGTTCAAGTTTCTCGAGATGTCATTTTTCACGAGTTTCATTTTCCTTTTCGTCTTATTTCTGATTCACCAAACCATCAGTCCTATGTGGATTCTATATTTCTTCCAACTGTTACCACTGATCAATTCTTTGACATTCCTTCTACATCTTACCAAGATGTCGCACCAAATACTTCCACATCACCTCCACAGTCCCCCTCCCATTCACATCATATTATCTTACCAGAACATACTCCTTCACCAGAACATAATCTTTCACCAGAACACACTAATTCTCCTACTTCTATACTTACTTCATCGCCACATCCACCTCCTGTACGGGTTTTCACTCGAACCAGGGTACCCCCAACATATTTGAAAGACTTTCACTGTAACATTGCCACTTTGACCACACCCACGCATTCTTGTAACTTTGTTTCTTCTAGTAATTTCGCACCTGCTCACCAAGCTCACATATCTCAGTTATGTACCATTGTTGAGCCTACCTCTTATAAAGAGGCATCTTTAGATCCTGTCTGGGTCGAAGCAATGCAGAAAGAACTACAAGCTCTTAAGTCAAATAATACGTGGGATTTGGTACCTCTTCCCACTGGAAAAAAACCCATTGGCTGTAAATGGGTTTACAAAGTAAAGCTTAAGTCTGATGGATCTTTGGAACGCTGCAAAGCTCGTTTAGTCGCCAAGGGATTTAATCAAAAACTGGGAATCGACTATGAAGAGACCTTTTCCCCCGTGGTTAAAATGGTTACAATTCGCTGCCTTGTTGCTCTTGCTGCTAGTCGAAAGTGGGATTTGTTTCAACTTGACGTTAACAATGCGTTTTTACACGGAGATTTAAAAGAAGAGGTTTATATGCGACCTCCACCAAGCCTTGATGTTCCTCCTAACTTTGTGTGTCGCCTTGTAAAGTCTTTGTATGGCCTTAAACAAGCCTCTCGCGAATGGTTTTCTAAGCTCGTTTCCGGGCTCACTACTCAGAACTTTATCCAATCCAAAAACGACTACAGCTTGTTCATTAAACGAAATGCTGATCTCATCACTATTATGGCAGTTTACGTTGATGATATTGTTGTTACAGGTAATGATCCAGCTTCTATTTTACATATCAAAGCACATTTGCATAAGGTGTTTAGCATCAAGGACTTGGGATTATTGCATTATTTCTTGGGAATCGAAGTGGGATACTATGACAATGGCATCACTTTGAGTCAACATAAATTTACTAAGGAACTTTTACATGACCTTCCTTTTGATTTACTTAACAAAGCTTCTACTCCATTACCACTTCATCTCAAGCTCTCAGCTGATGATAGACCTTTGCTCACAAACCCAGAGCTATATCGTTCATTAGTTGGTAAACTTAATTACCTTACCAATACCCGACCGGACTTGAATTATACAGTTCAAATACTTAGCCAATTCATGCAAAGTCCTCGTTCTTCTCATCTAAATGCCTTACAACACACTCTAAAATATATCTCGACTTCTCCTAACCAAGGAATTCTTCTTCAAGCTTCCGACAAACTAACGCTTCAGGCATATTCTGACAGCGACTGGACCGCTTGTCCTATGACACGTCGATCTGTTACTGGTTATATTTTGCTGTTTGGCAACTCCCCAATTGCCTGGAAGTCTAAGAAACAGGCTACCATTTCTCGTTCTTCTTCTGAGTCTGAATATCGAGCTATGGCTTCTGCAGCCGCAGAAGTTACGTGGACTGTGCGGTTATTAGAAGAACTTGGTGTTTCTAAACTGAAGCCTGTCACCCTTCATTGTGACAATCAATCAGCTATTCACATCGCCAAGAATCCGGTATTCCATGAACGAACGAAACACATTGACATCGATTGTCATTTTACCCGTGACAAGGTTCTTGACGGACTTCTCCAACTCACTTACTTGCCTACACAGAATCAACTTGCTGATGTGTTCACCAAGATCTTGCCTTCGCCTCAGTTTCACCATCTACTTTCCAAGTTGGGCATGATTTCTACCCTTCCCAACTTGAGGGGGGGCATTGACAATACTAGCACACATACTAGCACACCAAATGCAAGAAACGCTGCTGCTACTACAAAACACAATGCATGGTCACCAAAACAGTCTATTATTTATGAAAATAAGTAGTTAGTTAGAAGTGGTTTTTAGAAGGTAACATCCAGTTGTAATCCAGCTGTCAAAGTTGTATATATATAGTTACATCACAAACTAGTAGATGGTCTGTTACAAGTTAGTTACAAATTTTCCTCTTCCTGCATATACAAAGTTTTTTCTCTGCATCTTCTTCTTCAATGAAGTTACATTGTTCTTCTTGAGTTCTACCATTGATTAGGCTACATTTACAGAAAATAACAGTTTTTGGTGTTAAACAATCACATACATGAAAATAGTTCCGTTTCATCGATACAGCTCTGCGGCAAAAATAAGTGCATTCCGTTCATGTCTTTCATTCGCCAGTTTATCTGCTTAAGTTGCGTGTGTATGTCTTCAATATCTGGATGCGATATATCACCTCCCACAAAAGAATGTACTTCATTTCCAACGTCCATCCAACTATATGCAGGTTGTTTCTTAACTCCATGCTGTTTCATCAAGCCTCTGACACTGGTAACTTCTCTCCACATACCACGTGCAGCATATATATTCGACAGCATAACATACGCACCAGAATTATTTGGCTCCAGTTCCATAATTTTGTCAGCAGCAATTTGTCCTAGTTCGACATTCAAATTAGCACGACAACCTGCAAGAAGTGCACCCCAGACCCCTGAGTCAGCTTTAGAAGGCATCCGTTGAATCAGTGAGTGGGCTTTCTCCAACTGACCAGCTCGGCCCAACGTGTGAACTAAGCAAGCATAGTGCTCAGACGTAGGTGTAACTTTGTAATTCCTTTCCATCAAGTCAAACCAGTTCATACTTTCATTTATCAAACCAGCATGGCCACATGCAGATAACATACTAAGAAATGTTATGCCATCTGGGTCAAAGCCGTTCAACTGCATCTGCTTAAAATAAGCAAGAGCTTGCTCATAGAGTCCATGTTGCGCGAAAGCAGCTATGATGGTGTTCCAGGAAACAATATTTGGACTTCTAACATGTCCAAACGCTGATACAGAGTCAAATATACAACCGCATTTGCTGTACATAGTAACTAAAGCATTACATATGGACACGTGTGAATTAAAGCCATGTTTGAGAACAAGCGTGTGAGTTTGTGTTCCTTCGCTCAGAGACGCGAGATTTGAACATGCAGTAAGAACTGATATAAATGTAGCATGATCAGGTTGCAAGCCTGTTTGCAGCATTTGTATATGTACCTTCAGTGCCTCCTCACTTCTTCCATTTTGTGCATAGCCTGATTATGTAAAGATATTGTTATGTAGAACATTGATAAACACTCCTATTGAAACTTAAGCAAATGAAAAACAAAATATTAAACTCAAAACAAATTATTTATTGAACTCAATTTTTTTTTAACTATTAAAAGAGCAGCGGAAAGAGGAGCTTGCGGAATTTTTATAGTTGCATAAATTTTGTTCAAGAACTTTTCAGGTAGAAAATTTCCTTAATCCACCGCAACTAGTTGCGTGGCTGCCAGGACTGCATGTTTTGCATACGTAATGGACACCCAAAGGTTCAAAGTTGTTAACTAGGAAAAACTGAAAGAACGCAGCACATATCAAGAAAGAATAGCAAAAAAAACAGACAACATAACTAATGTCATTTCAATATGATTGTTGGAGTAACTGTAAGTATTACTCTAAACTACCTGATATCAATGCATTAAATGAAACGCAATCCCTATTCCGAAGTTTATCAAACAGAACCCTAGCCTCCTCCATCCTCCCCTCTTTACAAAAACCAGTAATCATAGCTGTGGTTGCAACAACGCTCTTTTCCGGCATCTTACGAAAAAGCTCACTAGCCTCCTCAAATCTTCCGCTTTCCACATACCCTCTAATCATCACAGTCCAAGATACTACATTTCTACAAGGCATGGAATCAAACAATAACCTTGCTCGCTCAACATCCCCGAACTGCATATACCCATCAATCATTGCAGTATAAGAAATGACATTCCTTTTCGGCATTATTTCGAATAGCCTACTAGCTTCTTGTATCCTACCGGACCGAACAAACCCGGATATCATTGAATTGTAAGAAGCAGTATTCCTCTCAGGCATAGAAGTGAAATACTCATAAGCATCATCCGCATTATCATGTTCAATGCAACCCGAGATAATTGAGTTCCAAGACACCACATTTGTTGAGGGCATAGAACGGAACAATGTCTTGGATTCTTGGAGGAACCCATTTTGCCAGTAAGCTGTGATGATAGAGTTCCATGAAACTACATCTTTGTTCGGCATTTCATCGAACAGCTTTCGGGCAGCTTCGATATTGCCCGCACGGGAGAGACTAATGATCTTAGCATTACAGGCAACTGTATTATAAGTGGCGGTGGCAAGGAATTTGAAATGAATTTGGTGGGGACAGTGAAGGTTAGTTGAGTGGAGGTGAAGAAGAGCTTGGAACTTGGAATGCGAAATAAAGGAGGCAAGCATTTCTACTTTAAAACAAAAACCAACAGCTTGATTACGTATAACAGTCAATTGGCCCTGTAGAGTTCAAACGCTGATTGGATTAAAATCAGGGATGATCGCTGTAAGAAAGTTCAGGAAAGGGAAATGTAATGACGTGCAAGAGGGGATTGTAATCAGCGAGAGTAAGAATCCAGTGTATAACCAATTAAGGACGGTTCTTACTTTTAACTGAAACAGGCTCGATTAAGCAAAGTAGCAAACCCCCAAGTTCTAATCTACAGTCTAGCCAAAACATTTTTACTGTTTTAGACTATCTTGTTGATGCACAAAAATGGTTGGTTTTCTACAAATTTTTACTGATTCAGGAACCGGAAATTTTGTGAACAATGCGGGGTCGAGTTTATTGATTCGCGGATACGAACATATCAAATGGGCTACATCCACGTACGTGTCTAATTTAAAACGTCTTCTTAGTTATATTACGAATCTCTTATAGATATAAACCTCTTAAAGAATTAGAAATCCAATTGTATATGAAACATTCAAGTACAAAATTGGTTTTGGGGTTTGCCAATTATTCATCACCAGAAAACTAGCAACTCAAATGCGTAGCTATTATAAATCAATCTATAGCAATGATGAAAAGCAAATATGTAAACCAAGAATAAACGAGTACTACAAACTTAAAGATTTAGCTCCAGAAATTTAAAGGATCAACAATTTGAACATAAAGTATCGTCTTATAAGGTATTAAAGATCAAACCAACATATCGGGTTTCCACATTACAACCTTCAAAATAGAATTAAACAAATCCTTGCTAAAACAAGCCTACAATCATAATCCTAAACATATATCTACGGACTTAATAAACCAGCAGAAACAGAAGCCAGCAGCCTAAGCACGTTCACCGCGGATTCTCCTTGCCAACTGGATATCCTTTGGCATGATGGTAACACGCTTGGCATGGATGGCACACAAGTTTGTGTCCTCGAAAAGACCCACCAAGTATGCCTCAGCAGCCTCCTGGAGAGCCAACACAGCATGGCTCTGGAAACGAAGATCCGTTTTAAAGTCCTGAGCAATTTCCCTCACGAGCCTCTGGAACGGGAGCTTCCTGATCAACAGCTCGGTACTCTTCTGGTACTTGCGGATTTCACTGCACAATACAACAAACATTAGAAACCCAACACAACAAAACTCCTAAACACAGATTACAATAACTTGATGGCATAGTATACATACCGAAGGGCGACAGTTCCGGGACGGTATCTATGGGGCTTCTTGACTCCGCCAGTGGTGGGAGCCGACTTACGAGCAGCCTTGGTGGCAAGCTGCTTCCTGGGTGCCTTTCCTCCTGTTGACTTGCGGGCAGTCTGCTTGGTACGGGCCATCTGCAAACACAAAATAATAATTCAACGCTTAGTCACAAACCTCATCCCAAATCAATAATCGTAAACAAATTTCTCAATCTACCAACTAATTACAATTAAACACAACAAGGTTATATCTAATTACAATTAAACACAACAAGGTTATATCAAATCCTACGTCAAAATCCTAAACTACACAAATTAACAAATATCAAACAACAAATTGACACATTCAGATAAAATCAATTGAAGATGGAACTAATCAATTAGTATACAACATCATCTCAAATCAAGAATCGAAGACAATTCCCCCAAAATCTACCATCAAATTTACAATTAAACGAAAAAAAAACAAGACGCAGATCATCATATCAATCATAACTGTAAATAACCTATTAATTTAATATTTTTACTAACAAAAACAAATCTATAACCCTAATTAACACAATTCAACAAATTAAATAACGAATTCAAACAAAAACATTTAATCTGACTCCAACACAACACCAACCATACAGATAACTCAATAGTCACTAAGTATAAACAAAAAGATCAAAAACCCTAGAAAATAGTCAAAATCGAAATACAAGACTAAAACATCTCAAATCAAATCAAACAACAGGCTATACACAAACATACATACGGAAAGTTGAAGGGGAGAGAGAGAGAGAGAGAGAGAGAGCGAGAGAGAGAGAGAGAGAGAGAGAGAGCGAGAGAGAGAGAGAGAGATTTGCATACCTCTCTTTGTTTTCTCTGAGTTTGCGACTTTTTCTCTTCTTGCTCTTCGAAAAATATGTAGACGAAAGTGTTTGGACAGACAGATGTTAAGGAGGGGGGGGTTAATGTTTATATAGGCGTGGAAAGAGGTTTATTAATAGAATAGACGGCTGAGATTCGCTATCCGTGTGCTTTCTGTAAAATGCATCAACGGCTTTTACTGTGGTTGTTTGTGTTTTCTCAAGGCTGATCGGACGGTTTAGATTTGATCTGATGGGTTGACGCGGATCGTGAAGACTAGTCTTTGTGTTTTGATTGGTTGAGACGTTAGGGTTTTGTTGTTGGATTTGAGTTTGATTGTCAGTAATAACTGTTTGAGTCTAATTATGACATGTGTAAAGTGTAATCATAGTCGGTTTATAATTTTGTGCCAATCATTCGATTCTGAGTGGGTATAAAGTTTTTAAAGTCCTAACCATATTAAAAATTAGGATTTATGCCCGTCATGTCGGGGCTATTAAATTTAAACTATATTAATTATTTTGAATTATTTTTTTGTGAAGGGAAGCTTAGTGATATTAAATATTTTGAAACATTGTTTTGGATTGATACATAATAATATGAAGTTGTAATTGTTGATACATGGCACAATTACAAAAACTTTGCCGTCATAATTTTGCTGATATGAAGTTGTCGGTTGCTTTCTTTTGCTACATGTATCCGGAGGACGGGCCTTGTTCATGATATGTTGAGCATGTAGCCTGTTGTGATAGTTTGAAATTAGTTTTATACGGTATATAAGAAATTATGAATGCAATGTTATAAAACAAAATGATTTGTTACCTGTGAACTTGATTGTGGGCTATCATTGTTGTTTTCCATTATTTGTTGTTGTTGGCTTGTGAATCCATTGCATATGTTGGTTGTCCAGTAAACTTGAAAGTGATCCACCACGTTTACCTCTCTAATTGTTAACATTACCGTATAATTTTTTTTGGCTAAATTATTCAGACATGCTGGTAATGCATGAATGTTAGTTTGCTGCGTTGAATCAGGTTTTGTAGTGTAAGTAATGTATATTTTTTTTTAAATTGAAACTGAATTTGAAGATATGTTACCTACCTCGTCAAGCACATCTCTAGCTCTTCTTCCAATCAAAGTTCTTACTTCCCTGTCATGCATTATAACTTCCAGGTCACCTGTGTCATCTGATGCAATTACATGTATCTTGTACCTATAATTGAAGAAATGATTTATTTGTTAGATTGGCTGATTGTAATAACATTTCAAGTTGCAGGAATTCTTATTACTTTGTATCAGGATGTGGAACCGTTCTTGGGCAATTCTTGCAGATGAAAATACCATTGTTGAATTCAGTTTCATGGTCACAAGTGGTGCAAGTGCGCATAAACCAAGATTGTGTATCAACAACGGATTTAATTTGGACGAAGAGCATTACTTGACTCTGCATTACAATGTCATTACTGTGTTAAACCTGTCCTATACGGAAGTTAATATTCTGGGATTTCAGTTCTGAAAAAAAAATGTACCTTAATGTATTCTTTTCCCAGTTTTGTAATTTGATTGATTTGGAGTTGTTCAATTTGTCTTGTTTGTGGTGTTGCCATTGCAATATCCACAAATTTTGGTTGGTTCATCCTGTATTGATTTAGAAGATGATGATTACTTCTCAATTTGCAGTCCTCATACGTTATACTTAAAATGAGGATTTTGCTGGGAAATTTACCTCTTCTGTAGCTGTACAACACTGTGATGGTTGTTATTCACGTAAAATTTGGTTGCTGAAACGTTAGATAGCTCTACCTCATCTGCAGCAATCCATAAATAAAGGTAAATTAAGCATCATGGTAGTGAAACATGAATCAGCTGAATGTTGTCAATTGTTTACCATTCCATAAACCGGCTTTGCAAGCTGATAGAATTACAATCACTGGTTTATCCACCTGCTCATTCATTGCTTTATCAAAGTTTTCGCCAAATTCGTCCCAGAAAATGACCTTGACATTAGAACTGGTGAATTGAATAGTAAAATGTTTAGTTTCAATTCAATAGGATTGCATAAAATTTTGTAAAATATTGTATTAACCTTCCATCTGTTATTATAAACTTAGCCTGTTTTTTTTCCTTTCCCAGCTTGTTTGTCAGATCTAGGAACTCATACTTCTTCACTATTCCAACAACATCTGCTTCAATGAGAAATTAAAAATTTTGTTACAAAATAACCTAATCTGCTAAATGTAACCCAAAGCAGAGTAAATGTTAATACTATTTACCTGTTAAGTAAGTTTTTTGTTGTGCTAAAGTTCTTAGTTGGCTATGTTCGTAGAAGTCGAATCCTTCTACTTGTATTTTGCTTCCATTCTCTTCCACATCTTCTATATGAGTTTCCTTTGAGAAGATGAGTTGCCGATCAGTTCTTACACATCTGAAAATATCTGTAGCTTTATAGTTTTGGACAGTGAAATTCTTTATAGTATAAACTTTCCCAACTATCATTTTTTCTTCAAGATCGTCCACACATAATCCTGGGACAAAAGCATGTATCCTAGTTTGCTGCTTGAATTTGTATTCGTTAGTAGTAGATCCTAATAAAGTTAGTAAAAGAAACTGTGACATTAAGGTATGATAAGTAAGTTTTTTACCATACTATCAAGTAGTAAAATGTTGAAAGCTTTGAATACTTCTCCTTCTTTTGTTGATCCTCTCCATTTTCTTATTACTCTAACCTTGATTCTGTAGTCATATCTTCCCGGTTTCAGGCTTGTAATTGGATCAACACGTTTAGCAGACATTTGTTGGTAAAGTTTTGATGAAATGTTAAGTTTTTTTCAGTAATGGTAAAGTTTTGCCTACTGTAATGTGAAGTTATAGTTGGGTTAATTGAAATCTGATTTAATGGTTTCATCTTAAATTTAATTTGATGTGATAGTAGTAGTTGAGTTACCATTAAATATTAAAGTTAACTTTAAATTTGAAGTCACTACTTTTACACCATCAAAAATTTTAGGAAATAAAGCTGAATTAGTATGCCCCATTACAGAATTCATTACAATCTGAAGTAAATGTTTTTTGAACGGACCCATTCAATATGTTTTGGCACTTCCCTCCTTAAAAAGCCAAAGAAAGCTTTGTGGCTTTTGGAAACTTTATTTCTGCAATATAGATAGATAAAATATAATCTTAGTCATAATAGGCATTTATTCTGTCAAAATTTTGAGTGCTTTGAAATCACCTCTTCCTTCTTCACCAATTTGAATGGTTGTATTTCACGGTCATCCTTTGGATCATATTTAATTGGTTCCACGACTTTTCTGGTTCGAGT
The DNA here is from genome assembly GCA_030848705.1 of Heracleum sosnowskyi. NCBI lineage: Eukaryota > Viridiplantae > Streptophyta > Magnoliopsida > Apiales > Apiaceae > Heracleum > Heracleum sosnowskyi. The sequence goes on along the minus strand of CM061242.1, from coordinate 108,831,783 downwards.
CTTAGTATTTGATGAGTTTCCTGTATTAGGAGTTAGATTGTTGTTCCCTTCGATACCCTAACATGAACACATACATAGTTTAATATAGTAACAAAAACCTGTATAGTTTTGTTTAGAAGTAATGAACTTACTTGTATATCACTGTTTGGCTGTTCTTCCATGATAGTTGTGTTGTTGGGATCAAAGCTATCTGTTTCTTCCATACTTTCCACCATTTCTATTGCCTCATAAATTGTAGAACCTTTAAGAACATTTTCTTCTTTAATTTCGACAGTAATTTTATATTTATGGTTCATTAAAATCCTGAGCACTTGTGGAAACTTTTCTTCATCTTCTTCCTAATGATTGAAAAAATAAATAAACCCTGCAAAAATAAGTTTTCAATTTTTTGATTTGAAATTTGTAATAGTTGAACAAACCTCCAAACAATCTGAATGAATGTCAAAAACGGTTGTGTCTGTAATTCGAGCAACTTCTGAATCAGGAAACAAAATTACCATTGATCCTGTGTTGTCGGAGCATATTGCATAAACTCTGAATCTGTAACAAACATGTGCAGAATTGGGAAAATGTGGTGAGACAAAAAACCAGGAGAAGAGGCTGATTTATACCTTTTGTCTGGATAAGGGAAACTCCTTGGGCACTTGGTACATTTGAAAATTCCATCTTTGCGGAAAATTTCAATTTCACAATCAGTACATCTTGCGTAGTACCAACTTGCTTTTTCATCAATCTTTTTGACCATAACTTGACATTGAAACCTTTTCTGTTATGAAATGCTCTCTGACTACTTAGTTTAAATAAAATCTCAGAAACTGTTAATTTTGTTAAGAAAACTTACGTTGGCAAATTCAGCAGTTAGTTTTCTGATCTCTTTAACTGTCAACATTTTACTGGTTATAATATCCTCATCTGTGGCTACTTCGGAAGCAATGCTTTCCTTGAACCTGCACCGTATATTACATTTTAGGTTTCAAAATGTAAATATTGATTAATAAAGTAAGATATAGAGTTTTACTTTTCTTTGAGGTCCTTAACACTGTAATGATTAGGTTCAATGTATATCCTTGTTGCTGGATAATTTGTGAGGTTAGGAGCTCCTTCAACAATTAGAAATATAGTTTGTTAATATTGCAAATCAATACAAATTAGTCAACTCGGGTTTTGAATTGTCATTACCTTCATACCTCCCAACTCTTGCTGAAGCTACAACAACAAAAATATCTTTCTCTCCACTTTTTCTAAATTCTTCTTGTACCATGGTTGCAAAGTTATCAAACAAAGTCACTTTGATCCTAAATCTGTAGAAATTTAAACTACGTTGCAGTTGTTATCTTAAACACACCATAAATTTGTTGACATTAATATAGACTTCACAAACCTGCCATCTGAAATGTCAAACTTTAGCCTGGTTATTTCATGTTCATTTTTCGTAGTTTTTATAACTTCCTGCAAATTCTGCACCTTCCCCACCATATCTAATAATATATTTCTAATTTGTTAGTAAATGATCTTTGAAATATTGCAATAAAGTCTATTACTTTATTATAATTTACCTATCAAAAATCTGTTGTCATCTGCCAACTTCTCAATATCTTCCATATGAAACAGATCAAAAGCATAGTCTTCAATTTCCAATCCACCATTTTCATCTTTCTCTAGTTTTGTGTGTGGTGTGAAATAGATATGTTTTGGATTCCGAACTGGTCTGTAAATTTCATCTCCTAAATAGTCCTTGACTTTAAAGTTTGACAAAATGTAAATTCCTCCTTCCACTAATTTTTCCGGTAGGTCTCCGCAATATTTTGAACTTGCAAAGGCATGAATTCTTGCGTTCTAAATTACGATTTTGCACAAAAGTTTGAATTGATTACAAAGTAGTTAGAAATAATTATTGCTTGTAAAAAGAAGAGAGAGTTAAATGAATACCGAATCATCAATAAAAATCATATTGAGGCCGTAATATTCTTGTGTCTCTCTTTTAATTCCTTTCCAGAAATTCTGTAATCTTACCCTACATTTCCAGTCGTAACTGGACGTATCTATGTTATTCAATCTGTCATATTTGTTGAGTTCCATTACTGTTCGGCCAAAAAACCAACCTATATTGTGTCAGGAAAGAATGTATAAATTAAAAACTGTTACAGAGTTGTGTGTTTTGTACTTGACTGAAGATGAGTGATAGTGTCACTTACCTCTTTCAATCTTCACAGCTGATAATTAATTGGGTAGTTGTTAGTTCCTTCACCTGTCTTAACTCCGTTTCAGATCTAGACTTTTAGGGTGTTCTGATGGATTTGAAGATTCTAGTTTTTGTTATTAAAGCTTCGGAACACGTGTACCGTTCTTATAAACTTGTCACGTGCCTTGTTTACTGTGAGATTGTAATATTAAATAAATTTTTTGCTTCTGAATTTATTTCAGTAGTGTCATAGTTTTCATAGGTATATTTGTAAAAAATATCTGTCAAAACCATACATGTTCATAAAAAATATCTACAAATTCATATTTTTGTTTGCCAAAAAAATTAAATACTTTTAGGGTGTCAATGATGTTAAAAAATTAGTCAATAATGAAAATAAATATTCAATTTATCTACTAAATTTTTTTTCAATTTAATTATTTTGAGCAAATGAATATTTTAGTGGTGAGATGATCTATATTGAACAATTGATTTCGTACTCTTTCATATTGGTTTCTAAATCCCAACAATATTTTTTTCCAATATATTTTTTAAAAACAAATAAAGTGTAACAAACAATAAATAGAATGATAGAAATAACCACGGTTAAACGTATACCTAAATTTAGATTGATTTTTGTCCCGAATTGAAAAAACATAATATTCATGAACACATGCATATAGGAATCTGAAAAAACAATATTTTAAAGACATCTAAAAAGGCAACAGTCTTAAGAAGAAGAATCAAACGGAAAAAATAAATATAACTTATTTGAGGACCTGCATATATGTTACATGCATGTCCATATAAGTTCATTTAAACTACATTCTGCACATTGGCCGATTCACCGTCCTGCAGCAACCAATCGCCAACCCCTTTAACCTCATCTTCCATCTCAACTGGCTGTGCGGCATTATACTCATCCTCCTCGATCAAATCGAAAAGCTCATCAACCAAACCCAAACCCATGTCAAGATGCCAAAGTTCTCTTACCCGACCGAAAGGTCTTCTAAATACAACTAAGCGAGTACGGTTGAATGCGCCATCTTCGGCAAGAAATCTCGCTAAACGATTCTGGCTTTCTTGGATGACTTTAACATCAAGCTTCAATTTCTTGTCTTCCTTACGCTTATGTAGCTGTTCAATTACATTTGTGTGATTTGGATCATGAAACCAACGCCAGTCTTCATATTCCTTCACTGCGTCTGCACTTTCAGTTTCCAAAATGACGTTGTTCTCCTCTTCATAAAAAGCACACCGTAGTCCAACTAACATCGCCCAGAGTTGATTTGCCATTGGAGTAAGATTCCTTAGACTCCCAGAAACCATCAAGATGATCTCGCCGTTATCATCTCTCAGAACTACACCTAACCCCGAGTTGTTACCGTTTGGTAAAATAGCGTTGTAGTTGATTGCATGGACGTTAATCTTGATGGAACCGGTTGTTGGCATCTTCCAAGTTCTAACCATTTTTTTAATTTTGTTGAGGTTTGTTCTGATTTAGGAGTTAAAGAAAAGTGAGATGTGAGTTAAGTAGAATGTGTTTGTATAAAGCTTTAATAAGGCGTGATGGTTTAGCTGCCCAAGACAAAAAAACCATTCGAACACTCAACGTCTTCAATTGGGCTTTGCCTGTTCAGTAATTAAAAAAAGAAATCAGAAAGTTTAATATATCGCTAATCGAGATATAGTACATATATTAAAGTTTACATATACGTACTTATGTAGAAATGACTATGTACGTAAAAAAACGTCACTTTTAATATAACAAATAATTATAAAATTTTTGGAATTTTTCTTGTAAAAACTGATAATGTAGAAAATGGATGATTTGTACAATAATTTGCATCACAAATATAGTTGTATGGTAAATGAATCGATTTTACAACAATCTGCATCACAAATAGAGGTATATGAGACATGATTTTTGAAATTAATTTTGTTGGACTGCAAAATAAGGTACATATACGGTACATTCTTTTGATTACACAGTTTACATATATCATTTGCATATATAAGAGGTAGATAAGAAAATATGTAACATTTTGACATATTACTGAGATTTTATTGATGTGTACTCTCAAGATAAATATTTTATGAATTTTCATTTGTTTTCCTAACCCGTTTATTACTTTTTGAATATCAAAATCATCACAATAATCTTTGATATTTTTATGTACTTGTATATAATTTAGTAATATCTTACGCTTGAGTTATGGGTATGTGAATACAGTTTGTTGTTTTTACGGTTGATATTTTTATGTACTTGTATATAATTATTGAAAATCTTTTTGTTGTGCTAGATATGCAATTATAGGTATCCTTGTTCAAAAATAAATAGCAATGGACATAATTTTTACCTTAAATTTTTAAGTCAGAGAAAATGGTTTCGTACATTTGTGCAATCATGTTGCTTCCCTATGTTGATGACTCATCTTTGTTGTATCGTTTTGTATTGAGTTTATTGGTTAATTGAAATAAAAAAACCCAGAAATTGGATCCAACATAATAAAAAATTCTATTATTAACTAATAAAATTTTTTGAAAAAATTTTATAAATTTTATTTGTGACATAATTTATATTTATAAAAAGATGAGTAAATGACTAAAACCAAGACATTTGAGTATTTTGATTAATGTTAAATTTATAAATAACTAATAAAATAATAATAAAAGATAATATGGGAAGATATAGGGAAGTAATGGAGGGAACACAATTGGATTAAAAAAAAATTATTCGTTATATTTGAAGTAACCACTCCGTCCGTACCTTTTTTTTTGTCTAAAAGAAAAACCCACCTTTTATTCAATCATAGTAAATACATTAAGTATCACGACATAGATATACTCCTTTTTTTAAAAAATAATATAATTTAGCATATTAATTTAAAGTGGACAACAATTTTTGGACAAAGTAAAAAGGATTTTTTGGACAACCAAAATGGAAAAAATGGAGTAATAATTTCAAATATTTTAAGGAACCATTACAGTTAAGGGCATTGAAGATGCTGTAAGGTAAAAAGATGGTAAATTTAATACTCAACTAACTCTTGTTTGCGTATTAATTTTAGGAGGTTACGTTTTATTGAGTCCTATAGAGTTACAAATTTTCTCGTGCCAAAAGTAAAAGGAAGCTTTCATCTTCATCCATTTCCAGTTAATGGCGGCTTCTTCTTCAAACAATGAACCTATTATTCATAAATCATGTAACTCAAAGTCTCTGATTTTCAACAGCTTATCCTCACCTGGAAAGAGAGGTAAATTGTAAATCACTTGTATAAAAAAAAAATGTTTGTCGTCATAGTTTGTTGTTTTTTGGTATTGTAAATTGGCTTACCACATTTAATTTTGCAGTGAATGTTGTTATGACTAAAGGGTCACAGTGTATGGATTTACTCTGTTCGAACTTGGTATCAAAATACAAAGTTGGAAGTTTGGTTAGTAAATTTGTATGAATATTTTTTGAATGAATATTTTCTGTGTATAACTGACCATGCGTGAAAACTGACTTGGAAGTTTGGTTAGTAAATTTGTATGAATCGTTGAGAAATGTTAGGTTGTAATCAGTTGACTAATTTTTCTTGATTTCTAATTTGCAGCAACTCCCAATTTATTTTGGTGAATATTTGCGTGATTCGATCTCTAAAAAAGTGTACCTCCACTTACCGTCTGGTGCAATCTGGCATTGTACTTATCATGTTAGCACGAACAGCTTAGAGGGTTTAGAAAATCTAATGTGTTATTATGATATTAAGCCTTATCATATGATTGTTCTCCATTATCGTGGTTGTTCTGAATTTGGTCTTGAAATTTTTAATACTTATGCTGTTGAGATTGATTATGGTTCAACCGTAATACCATTTGAAAAAGGTCGATGTTTCCGTAATCACCTGGGTTTGTTAGTAGACAGTGTTTGGCCTTGTTCCGATATTGAGGAAGACAAACTTCATTGTAGTTTACTTTATAATGCTTATAGTACCTGGTCCGCTGCTTATGAGTTGTTGATCAGTGAAATGCATTTGGCTGGAACCGTGTATACTGAGGTAAAATATTTAAGTTTGAAATGGTCTTCAACATTATTCAATATTTTCAGTGTAATAACTTTGTTATATTTTTTAGATTTTGACAAAGCATGTTTGGTCTGAAATTGGTTTGGAAGAAACAATGAACTGGATTGAGATGGGTTACAAAAAGAGGAAATGGCGTATTAAGTTGAAGTGGGAGAATGGTATTCTTTTGTTTAACGAAGAGTGGAACTCTTTTGTCGAAGAAAGTAACTTAGTACCCGGTGATACTTGTTTGTTTCTTTACACGGCTGAATCTCAGGTTTTTGAAATAGTTGTTTTTGAGAAGTTTAGGATGGGAGTTTACAACCGAAAAGGTAATTGTTAACCATTCCACTTCTCTGTTATTCTTAATACATTGTAATAATACCTTGGATTATTCTATACTTTTATCAGGACTTGAACATGAAAAGGGTCATATGAAATGGTTCAAAATAATGAACTCTGAAACACTTCTGACTGGTGAACTGGTATCTGTAAATAATCAATTTTTTTTTACGTACTACTCAACTTTTTTCTTGAATATTTTAGCATATTATTATTTTCTGAATCATGTAGGAATTACCAAAGGTGTTTGTTAAGGAACTGGGATGGATGGTTTGTAATGATATTCATCTATACTTGCCTGATGGTTATGAGTTTGGAGGTTTTATCTGTGGTGGAAGCAATTTAATGATTGAACTAAAGAATATATTGGAGAAATACGAAGTTCATGAGGATTACGTGATTTTCTTTGAATTTGTGGGAAGGTCGTCATTTTATGTTACAATCTACAATTCTTATGGTATGAATATTTTTAATCATCTGCCTGAGAAGTTTTTATTAAAGGATTTGATTTCCAAGTTTGAGAGAGAGGTCATTGTTTTGTCTGATAGCAGTATGGAAGTTAGCAACGGTGAGTTACATATTTCTGTTGGTTTAGTATAAAACATAAGGATGATTGAATGCCCTAAATATTTTTTTCGTTCCCATAATGAATTGTAGGTATGGAGGTAGAGCAGCAGACAGAAGCTACAACACAAACTAACAATATCATAATACCTCCTTCTCAGATTGGTTCAGTGGAAAATTCATTCATAGTTGTGTTGAAACCTTCTCATGTGGATCAACAGGGACATGGGGTGGTGAGGCTTTATTTTTATATTTGATACCATTGTTTTCATACACTTTTTATTCAATCAGTAGGTGAAAAATGAATTTGTTGTCCAGTATTTTGCTAGGTCTCTTCTCCAAATTTATAGAAGCTGGAAAAATTGTACAATGGTGACATTGATCTGTGGTGGAAGGTCATGGAAGGTTGCAGTAAATCGTCGCAGGAAGGTTTGTCGTTTTGGAAAAGGATGGGATACATTCACCAGACAGGCTAAACTAAAAGTTGGTGAGAAGGTGGTTTTTTATTATGTTCAGAATTACACTTTCAGTGTCAATGTTTTAAGTTAAATTGTAATGTCTTAAAAAACGTACTTGGCACTGCTTCTCTTATCAGACATTATGTCAAACTTTGTAATGTTCTTCTGGTTATTTTTTATGTTTCTGTTATGTCTAAAATTGCAAGGTACTTGTTATCTACTTCCATGGTTTTGTAACTCAAAACAAAATTAGATCTTCTAGTTTGGGAAGATTACATTAAAATTTATTGTACCAAATTTCAGTAAGAGCTGTTACAAAAACATGTATAAAGTAGAGTAATCTAGGTACAACACAACATGTACAATCACATTAACAAACTTAGTGAATTCATAATCTTGGCAAAGCATAGAACACCTCCTTATAAACCACATTTTGGGTGATATTTGTTGGGCACCCACTGTCATCGTCAACAAAAATCTTCAAACCATTAGGAGAGGTTACTCTACTAATTGCCACATAAAACTGACCATGCGTGAAAACTGACTTAGGCAAAAACAGTCCAACTTTTTCCAATGACTGTCCTTGAGCTTTGTTAATTGTCATTGCATAACAAATTTGAAGTGGCATCTGTTTTCGCACAAGTTTGAATGGCATACGCGTATCACTTGGACACAATTCCATACGTGGAATGAAATGTCTTGTCCCAACAAATGATCCACAAATAACCTCACATTCAACACAAAACTTCAAACACTTTGTAACAATCATTCGCGTCCCATTGCATAATCCAAGGGTTTGATTTAAATTTCTCATAAGCATCACAACTACACCCACTTTTAATTTTAATTCATGAGAAGGCATACCTGGTAAGTTTATGGAATTCAGATATTCAATTGGAAATGCTGAGTTCAAATCATCATCTGTACCACCAAATTCTTCAGCACTATCTACACTCAAATAAGAGATGGATTCCCCGGGAATCTTTTCAACAATCAGGGAATTGAGATGTCCAACAGTCTGGTTGGTAGGAGTTAAGATTGCTCTCTCACTCAAATACTTTGGATTCTGGCAATTTTCTAAGAAATCGGGAAAAGTGCTATTTATCATATTATCCACAGAATTTACATTACTAATATCACAAAATTCCGCTGGAATTACTATGTCATCTTCAACATATTTGTAACCATCATCTTCCGGGGGAAGGACTTTTCCATTGCCAATATCGAGAACCCATTGGGCAAAAGCATTGAGTTGATTGATTTCACTTGGAGAATTGCCTTTGTTCAGACGCATATTTTGGGTGAGAACAAAAATGGTACAAATAGACCACAGTCGTGACCTAGTTATACATGCACTAAGAATTTCAGCTCTCTCTCCGTAACTGATGACTGGTAGTATTTGACGGAAATCCCCTCCAAGCAATACAGTTATACCTCCAAAAGGCATGAAACCACGTGAACTATCAACGGATTTCATAATGTCCCTTAAAGAACGATCTAAACACTCAAACGCATACCTATGCTGCATTGGAGCTTCATCCCAAATTATTAGTTTGGTTTCCCTAATGAGTGCTGCAATGTCCGAACCATGACCAATACTACAAAGTGAGAAATCATCTAGCACAATAGGAATTTTAAATCTTGAATGTGCTGTACGACCACCTGGTAGAAGGGTTGCTGCAATGCCTGAGGACGCCACTGGTAACACAATTTCACCTTCAGCTCTTAGTTTAGAAATTAATGTTCTCCATAAATATGTCTTGCCACATCCTCCACTACCATAAACAAAATAAAGGCCACCTTCCCTCTTACGAATGGCCTCCAAAATACAATTATACACATTCATCTGATCTTCATTACAATTCTGCAAAAGCTTTTTATTCTCCAAATTCATCTCTTTAACATTGTAATTTGTCTCCTCCAAAATCAAATTATTGGAACCGTGATGGAGATAAGAATTTGGCGGTTGGGGCAATTGCTTAAAGTTTTTTAATGATTTCCCAATGGATCGGAGCAAGTCATCAATTTCTGCAATTTTGCCAAATAACTAAAAATTAAGTAGGTAAAGGGAATGTGAGTTCATTAAATTGTAGTGAGTATCTGAAATTGTCAAAATGTTACTAACCTGCCAGAGCATAAAACTGTAATTGTTTGTCATCTATAGTGACCTCCTGATTACGAAGTAAATGGCGCCTCTTGAGGACAATGTCGTCAACCATATGTTGCCAGTTACAATCCCACAAATTTGCCAAGTCGGTTACTTTACAGTTAACAATGATATGTACAAAAAGCTGACGGATTTGAGGGGGCAATCCACCAATCGAACATTGTTGAATAACATCATGCCATTCCTTATCATCGTCAAGCAAACCATACTCTTTGCATGCATCACGAAAAGTAGTATAACAAATACCATTAACAGTTTGCAAACATTTAAAAGATTTTGGGCCAGGTACCTTTGTCAGCAACATACGCAGGTACCACACTTCACCGCTGCTATGATGACAATAAGATAGCCGTCCTATTTGAAAACCTTTTTTCCTTCTATTCCATTGCCTTTGACCATCATCCCAAACAAAATGTTGAGGTATTTGGTCATAAGTGTATTGGCTTGCAGAGGGATCAACATTGTTTAATTTGAAAAAAGCTTCTAGTTTGGTCAGTCTATATTTTTCTCTTTCAGCAACTTTACCTAAAGAGTCATTAGACCGAAAAGTGCAGTTCTTTTCACCAGGTAAATGAAATGGGAGTCGCTGAACAGAAAGAGTACGATAGTGGATAGGAAATCCGTATATCCTCCACGCAGATTCAGAAGCACAAATGTATCTTCCATCAAAATAAGCTTCAATTTCATCAATGGGATCATCCTTACATTGGTCTTGTTTAGGTTTCTTCTTTCCCAAAACTTTAACAGTTGCAGTGTCATGGCCTTTAAGGCAATATTTGAATAAATATTTCAAACTTCGGGCATGACAACAAATTTCAATGTTCATGTGACATTGATACTTAACCAACAAATCACGGTTATACGGAACGACCCATTGATTATCAAGATTACATTTTCTGACATTGTCAGATATACCAGTTCTCCGACGCTTGTACAAAGGAAAACCACTTTCATCAAATATTGTACGGGCACAATACCTAAAATAAGTACAACACAACTTAAGTTTTAATTAAGGAAGGATTCTATTGATTGTGAAGTTGAAATTTATGAAGGACTCACTTTTTGGGAAAATGTCTAATACATTTGAAATCTTTCATGCACGGAGACTTAGGATTTTGTAATCCACATGGACCGTGGATCATAAAAGCTTTGACGGCAGCATAACCAACGGGATCCTTCACAGGATCAGGAATTTCAGCTGAAACATATTTGTCGACGTTTTTTTTTAGATAATTCTTCGAAGCAGTATCCAACCAGATCAACATGTGTACATGAGGAAGTCCTCTTTTCTGGAATTCAACAACGTACATAACTGAAGGAACAGAAACAGGAATTAACAAATAACATGAAAAATACTCAATAAACTTATTTATTTTTTATGAAAGCATATAACATAAAAGGTTAAAACTTAAACCTCCAATACAAACTCCGAAATACGATTTCTTCTTAATGTCATTGGTTAGCTGCTCAAGTTTCAATCGGAATACTCGGGATATAATATCAGGACAATTTTCAACCTTACACCCAGGAACAAAATCCATCATTTTATGAATTTCATCCCATAAAGGATTCGTTGTCATTGTGAGGAAAATATCTGGATGTCCAACGTGTCGGCAAACGGCTAGTGCGTCTTGAAAATTCTGTTGCATATATCTTTTTGAACCAACAAATCCAGCAGGTAAAATTACACCTTTACCAACATTAGATGTGTTTGTATCACCTTTACGAACTGAATCACATATATGTGTGTACAATTCATTCCGTAGAACAGTTTGATTGATACGAAACCAGTAAAGCCTAGTTTGTTCAATTGAAGAAAAAGCATCCACCATGTATTGTTGGAAAAGCCTCCCACCCAACCTAGGAGTCATAGTTGTTACAAAAGATAGTGTTTGTAAAAATATGAACATACAATCTTTGAATTTAGGTAAGTAGCTGAACAATCATTAGTAAGTAAGTACCTTCATTCTCTCGAATCTGAAATCGGTAAGAATAATAATCCTTCATTGAAATCATGTCACTATCTTTCAGATCATTCACATCAGCACTGCGTCTTGGTATTTTATCATGATAACCATCTTCACCAGTAGGAAACAATAGTGGATATTGAAGAGCCATCAATTTTGGATGAATAAAGGACACACGTCCCATTTTTCCCATCTTTGGTTGAATAATTATGTCACGATCAGGAGTAGTGTTTGCTGTAGTACCAACCATAACACCAGCAACCTCGTTCGATGCAGAAATATGATTTTCTCTACCACTCTCTGATCTGCAAATCTTAAGCTCAACTTTCAAATCAATTAAATCATTGTTTACAAACCGATCACGGGCCATTCGGAATTTATCGACTAATTCATTACTTTGATCCAACATCTGAATAAGACCCTCAACAACTTCTTCATCAACAGTTTTTTGATCATTGACATTTACCCAACGCAACCTATTATTGACTTCATTTGCAGTATCATAAATGTAAAGTTGGCAGAATTTGGGAGTATCACCATCATCGGGTATCAAAGAACCAAATAGATGGTGGTTCTGGCCATTCAAACGATAAATATAAGGTCCTCCACCCTTATTTATAGAATGATCAATATTACCGCCGGTGGACGTAAATGAAAACATTGCATTATACAACCTTATGCTTCTTTGAAAAGAAGAACTTTTTTCTGGATCACTGTAAAGCTCCATCAGATATGTTGGAGGAGGAGGAGTCGGTGGCAACTTAACATCACCCTTCTTGCAGCACATTGAGAACAAGGGACTGCCTTTTGTAACATCCTTATTAACTCGTTCCTCTTTCCACATTCGTGCACCGCAGTATTTACATTGCACAGATGGCGATCCTAAGGAAGCATATTCTTCAGGTATAACTTGTTCCCTACGTAACGGTATGAATCTATGTCCTGCAAACTTCATATCATCTTCAATATCTACAGTAATTCACGGAACTGATGAACATCTTACAATAAAATCAGTTAATAAAGTAATGCATGTTTTCGTTTTATAGGGCATAAAAGGGAAGGTATAAATTATACGAACCAGAATCAGATTCACTATGATTATGGGCTCCAAACGATTGTGTAGAACAATACTCTTCTGCAAATCGTATAATAAGGTTAACCACAACATTCAAAATTAATGATATCAATAACATTTAGTTGTAACTAACCATATGAATCATCTGAATCAAAGAGACCATCATCAGATACAACGGCACCGTCAATAAGAGATTCTTCTGTTACCATAAATAAATTCAAACTTTTACTGAAAAAATTTGAATACCTATTTCAAATTAACAATTCTAATTTTTAAGAATTTAAGTACTACCTATTTCATCATCATGATCATCATGATCAGCATCTCTTTGAAAGTTTTCTTCAAATAAATTCCTAGAAAAAGATTTCAATTCTTCTTCGGGCAGTGACTTTAATTTCATTTTGCATCTTAATCCTCTCCGTACTTTTTTGTTAGTTATATCACCAAGTGGAGTTCTTCCAACACAGGCAGGCAACCCTATAACTGAGCTGCTGTTTTCTTTTTTCTTCTTCAAACCTATGATTCAAAATGGAATTTCTTTAAACGCACATATTCATTTTGGAGGTCTACGAATAATATCTATTTTACTAACCTATGTGTGATGAACTACTCAATTCATCATTGGATATTCATTTTGCAGGTCTACCAATAATATCTATTTTACTAACCTCTGTGTGATGAACTACTCAATTCATCATTGGATGTGGCGTTAGATGTTGGTAACGGTCCTTCAACAGAACAGGAAGTTGGTGAATTGTTCAAACTTCTTCCTTGATTTCGAATCATCTGCCTTTTCCTGGGATGTTTTTCCCTTTTATAACCTAATTCAAAGTTGTATGCTTAAGTCAGATATAAATAGACAACCATAAATTCAAAGTTCAATACCATGAATCATTTCCTCGGAGTCGAAAAGATGCCAAGCCTTGCTACCATCATCCTGTCAAATTAGCACATATTTGAAATTAAAGGTTTCTGCAGAGTAATACATACATAAACCAAATAATTGATAACATTAACTAACATCAGTGTTCATCGTTAAACGCTTTAATTGGTAAGCTCCTTCTTCAAAATTCAAGCTCAGCAAAGATAAGTAGATCTGTTTTCCAATTTGAAACAGCAGCTATTATTTGTGTACTTTTACATCAGGTATTAAGCTTGCAGGAGAAGCTTATGTACGTGTCAATTATTAAGACGATGGCAATTTTGAAATTTGCTGGAAATTGGAGGGTAAAGAACTAAAAAGCAAGTTTACTGTGCAAAACAGCGTTCAGGAACTATTATATAAATAGATTATAGTAAGATATTTATCTTATATGTTTCAAAATTAAAATATAAAATTAATAATTTTAATTATGTGTGATCAAAATTTTAAGAATATGTATCACAAAATCAAATTTGAAATTTTAAAAATAATTTATTTAATAATATTTATTTAACTAAAATTAATATTATATTATATTAAAAACTTATTATACGGTTAGGTATGGGCATCCTCCCCGTACCTTATAAAATTAACATTGTCAATGTTTTGGATAGACGAAACATTAAAAGTTTGTGTGGTCGGTCCTAAGTAATTTTACTTAATTGTCCTTCCTTATTTTTGAAAAGATATTATTAATTAAAATATATTTTTGAAAAAATATTATTTTTGAGAAGAAATATAAAAGGTAATATGTTTTAATTTAAAAATAATTACCCGTGTTATTTTTGGAAAAAGGAGTAGATTTTGTTAAAAAAAAGTGTTTTAATTATAAAGGTAAATAATAAGGACAAATAGAAAAACTAACATGTTTTAATTAAAAAAAGTAATATTTTTAGAGGTGTTTTAATTATATTAATTGTATTTGCTAAAAAAATCTGCTGGCATGTTAAAATAGGTAAACTTTTTTAAATAATTAAAAGTACTAAAATAGATTTTAAAATAAATAAGTAAGGGTCGTGATATTTTTGGAAAATAGAGATTTTAGTGAGAACAAATATAAAAGATAATATGTTTGAATTTAAAGGTAATTGCCATTGATGTTTTTGGAAAAAGAGTAGCTTTTGTTAAAAAAAAAAATTAATTATAAAAGACAATCATTTAGTAACTATTTTTATATTATTTATTAAATAGAATAACTGACCGAAAACTAAAATTTTCAATGTTTTGGATAGACGAAACATTAAAAGTTTGTGTGGTCGGTCATAATTTTACTTAATTGCCCTTGCTTATTTTTGAAAAGATATTATTAATTAAAAGATATTTTTGAAAAGATATTATTTTTGAGAAAAATATAAAAGGTAATATGTTTTAATTTAAAGATAATTACCCGTGTTATTTTTGGAAAAAAAAATAGATTTTGTTAGAAAAAAGTGTTTTAATTATAAAAGGCAAATAACAACGACAAATAGAAAAAACTAACATGTTTTAATTAAAAAAAAGTAATATTTTAGAAGTGTTTTAATTATATTAATTGTATTTGTTAAAACAATCCGCTGGCATGTCAAAATAGGTAAGATTTTCTAAATAATTAAAACTACTAAAATAGATTTTAAAATAAATAAGTAAGGGTCCTGATATTTTTGGAAAAGAGAAATTTTAGTGAGATCAAATATAAAAGGTAATATGTTTTAATTTAAAGATATTTGTCATTGATATTTTTGGAAAAAAAAAGTAGATTTTGTTAAAAAAAAGTGTTTTAATTATAAAAGGCAATCAGTTAGTTACTATTTTTATATTATTTTATTATTTATTAAATAAAATAACTGACCGAAAACCGAAAACCAAAACTTTCAATGTTTCGGTTTTAATAATATTTTAAAATAAATAAGGTTACACATGATATTTTTGGAAAATAGAGATTTTAGTGATAACAAATATAAAAGGTAATATGTTTTAGTTTAAAGGTAATTACCCATGTTATTTTTGGAAAAATTGTAGATTTTGTTCGGAAAAAAGTGTTTTAAATATAAAAGACGAATAATAAGGATAAATAGAAAAACTAACATGTTTTAATTAAAAAAAGTAACTGCTTATGATATTTTTAGAAGTGTTTTAATTATATTAATTTTATTTGTTAAAAAAATGTTGGCATGTTAAAATAAATAAGATTTTTTAAATAATTAAAAGTACTAAAATAGATTTTAAAATAAATAAATAAGGGTTGCACCTGATATTTTTGGAAAAGAGAGATTTTAGTGAGAACAAATATAAAAGGTAATATGTTTTAATTTAAAGGTAATTGCCCATGATATTTTTGGAAAAGGAGTAGATTCTGTTAGAAAAAATGTTTTAATTATAAAATGCAATAAGTTAGTTACTATTATTATATTATTTCAATGTTTCGACTTTAATAATAAACTTTATTATTTACTATATTATTAATGTTTTAATAATATAAAACTTTAATATTGTTTAATAATATTATTTTAATAGATTTTTAGAATAAGTGTTTTAATAGATTTTACCTATTTTAACATGCCTACTTATTTTTTTAACAAATACAATTAATAAAATATTAAGCATAATTAAAAATTCATATAATTCAATCAAAAATCACATACATAACTACAAACTCTTTCAGTTATACTTTAATTAAAATTTAAAAAAAAATGACTTTTTTTAAAACATTTATAGTTGTATTACTACAACAAAATATATTGATAATTTGGACGGTTACATGCATACTAAAAAACTTTTAAAAAAATTATAAGTTTTTTTAGATTTGGAGTATTAAAGTAGTATTTTTAATACTTTTTTTTTAAAAAGGTAGCATTTTCGCAACTACTAAAATCTCAAAACTTTTAAAAATAAATTTCAGATTTGGTATAGGTTTGGGCTATAATGAGGCTGTTAGAATGCTAGGCATTAATACCCCTAACATAGTTAGTGCTAAAGATAGGGGTATACCACAGGTTCTTAAGGGTGTTAAAGACCCTCTCTTTAAAGAATCAATAGCAGAACCTTTGAATGAATCTTCCATCATTATTCAAGAGGAATTGCGTACTGAGGACCTTGCTAATGAAATTGCTCATTCCAACAAATGTGTGTCTGAGGGTTATGTCAAAGTTGTTCCAGCAACACAGACCAAACCAGACATTCACAAAGTTGAACAAAACAACAACAAATCTAACATGCCTACTGTTAATCTGTCTCATAAAGCATGTGGTGTGGTGAATTGCATGTCTTGTGCATTTAATGTTATGTATGCTTATTTTAATAGTAAGCATGTAACTGATGATAAGACTGCTCCTCGTCAAAATGTTAATTCTAAGAAGAATGTTAGATCTAAAACTGCTAGTCCTCCCAAAACTAGATTGGACACATTCATACCTAAGCCTTCTAAAAAATGTGTTAAGGCTGGTTATAAATGGAAACACTCTTTTCTTAAGGAGGTTGAAGTAGTTAAGATTAAAAATATTGTTTTGCCTGACAAATGCCAGTTCTTTAAGTATGCCGGACCCAATCAAGTTTGGGTTCCGAGGAAGGACTAATCAATTTGATATTGCAGGGTGTGGAACAGGTAAACCGTGTTGTGTGGATTCTGGACAGTGGATGTTCAAGTGAAAGGCATATGTATAGGCCTATTTGTAAACATCGAGGATACAACTCAACTTAAACAAGTTTGTAATAAGTAAATAATAATTCAGTGTCACAGGAATCTCAGAAGGTTATATCAGTCAAAAGAATGAAGATTAAAGTCATCCTGCAGACTTGAAGTTATTCAACATTAAAAGAAGTTCAATTAATTGATCAAGCCTAAGTGAAGTATTCAAGGAAGTGGATTTATTATATTGACAGAGATTTCAGAAGTGTGACAGCAAGTGTACAGGTTACAGGGTTTTGATAAAGGGAAAAGAAAAGGACCACAACTTAAAGTTCAGAAATTAAGAAACGTCATTGAAGTTAGTCACTCATAAACCAGACAGTACATCGAGTGTCAACACCATTCAGTGGAAGCTCCTCATTAATTCAAGTGGTTCAAGAATTATTTTTGATATCAAGGAAGAATATAAATTCTCTTTTAATTAATTATTAAATTAATTAATTTATTGAATAAATTAATTCATCAGAATTAATTTATTAAATAAATTAATTATAAGATTTAATTAAATTAGAATTATATTTAAACTGTAATGACTATGAAAAATGAACTGGAATGACTATCAAGGATAGTCATCCCGATAGTCATGCCAAGTCATTTTATCATAAAAATGAATTGGAATCATAAAAATGAACTGGAATGACTATCAAGGATAGTCATCCCGGTAGTCATCCAAGTTCAAATGATAGTCATTACAAGCTTACAAGATAGTCATTCCAGGCCAATTTCCATAGTCATGCCAAGTCTATTTTGGTAGTTATTCTGGAACAATTAAAAGGCGTACAAAAGAAGAGCATTCAAGACAGAAACATTTACTACTCAACAACATCATTCAAGACAGAAAGAAAAACAAAGTAATATCATTCTCTCTGCAAAAACTGAAGAACAAATTGTCCGAGCTTTTAATTCTCAGAGTAGTTATTTCTAGTAATCATTGTTCAATCTGAACCACTAGAAATCATTTAATTGTACTGCTTTGACTATTTAGCGGATCTTTATCCCTAGAAATTATCCCGAACAATAATTTATCATTCTATCTTTTTATTACAAAAATTGATAAGTTCATGTCGAATTTATTCTAAATTTGTTTTAATTAGTTTGATATTCAATCTTTGTAATCCGCACAATATTTGTATCACCTTTCAAGTTTAATATAAGTTATATTTAACTTGAATTTTGATTCATTTAATTCCGCATTAATTTGTTCTTGAATTGTATTTCCTTACGAAGGACAAATTTGATAAAATGATGTAGTTTGTATTCAACCCCCCCCCCCCCCTTCTACAAACTTATCGGGACCTTACAATTGGCATCAAAACCTTTTGATTGATACACAAATCAAAGATCTAATTTTTGTGATTTTTTTCAAGAACATTCATATTTTTATTCTTCTAAAAAAATCTCAAGATGTCTACACAAAATGTTGGTACAGTAAAGATTCATATGCTCAGCAAGGAACATTATCCCATGTGGAAGAAGAAGATGCTTCTATTTCTTCAGGTGACAAGTCCTAAGTACCTAGGTGTTTTGATGAAAGGACCAACTATTCCTATGTTTGTTGAAGAAGAACGCATTGAGAATAATGTGGTTGTTCAAGTTGCAAGGATGTATCCTAAAGAGCCTAAAGATTACACAGCTAATGAAAAGGAAGATGCTTCCTTGGATGCTAGCTTGTAGTTAATCCTAGTTGACTGTCTGGATCCAGTTATGCATAATCATGTGTTAAATTGTAAAGATGTTAAACATATCTGGGAAACAATAGAAATCATCAATGAAGGGACAGAGGAAGTAAGAGAGAACAAGTTGGAAATCCTTACTTCTTCTTATGAACACTTCAGGTCCTATCCAGGGGAATGAATATCTGAAGTTTTTGAGAGATATAATAAATTGATCAATGACCTGAACCTTCAAGGAAAACATTATACCATCAGGGAGATCAATAAGAAATTCCTTTTAACACTTCCAATTCATCTAGAACACAGGATTTCAGCCATACGAGAAACAAGAGACTTAAGTGAGATTTCACTTGAAAGACTCTATGGAGTACTGAAAACCTATGAATTGGAACAAATTCAACAAAAGGAAATCTATGGAACGGGAAAAGTGGTCAGTACGTTTACTGCACTTGTAGCAGAAGTTACTCAGAAACTGGAGGTAAAGGTTGCTCAACCCTCCAGTTCAGACAAGGATGTAATTGTAGCTGAATATGGCTTTACATCTACTAGTCAATCTGATGGAGACTTCTATTCTATGGAAGAGCTTGAGCAATTGGAAGATGAGTCAATGGCTATGATAGTGAAGAAATTTGGAAACTTTAGATTCAGAAGGAACCCAAATCTCAAATTTAAACCAAGGTTCCAGAGTGGTAGTTCTTCTTCCTCTAATAGCACAAAGGGTGGCTATAAAACTGGAACCGTGGACAGAAGCACTATCAGATGCTTTAACTGCAATGAGTTGGGACACTTTGCTACAGAATATAAAAAACCTAGACAAGCAAAGAAGAACTCATATGACTAAAGCAAGAAGAACAGAATTTGGAAGGCTTATCTTGCAGAAGGAAAGAGCTGGGATGATACTGACAGTGATGAGGAAGATGGAGAAGTTGGTAATCTTGCCTTTATGGCTATTGGGGGCAGTTGAAGGCATATGTATAGGCTTGTTTGTAAACACCGAGGATTCTACTCAACTTTAATTTAGATGTAATAAGTAAATAATAAAAATCAAATGTCACAGGAATTTCAGAAGATTATATTTGTCAAAGAATGAAGATTAAAGTCATCTACAGACTTGAAGTTATTCTACATTGAAAGAAGTTCAATTTATTGATCAAGTCTCAGTGAAGTATTCAAGCTCAGTGGATTTATTAAAGTGACAGAGATTTCAAGTGGTGACAGCAAATATACTGGTTACAGAGTTCTAGAATGAAAAGGAAGTGAATCACTGCTTAAAAGTCAAACAGATGAAGAACAGACATTATCGTTAGTCACTCATGAACCAGACAGTACATTGAGTGTCAACGTATTAAAATGTTTATTCTTCATCTAAGTTTTAGTGATTCTGGAATTAATTGAGAAGACAAAGAATTCTATTTATTCTCTTATAAATAATTATTACTATTAAGTAAATTATTTATTAAATTAATTCTGTAAAGAATTAATTTAATACATAATTTATTTAGATAATTATTTAAATTAGAATAAAAATGAACTAAGAAGACTTAGTTTTTGAACTAGGAAGACTTAGTTTTTAAACTAGGAAGACTCACAAGTGAGTCTTCCCGATTGTCTTCCTATGAATATTGTTTCAGTTTTATTCCGCATTAATTTGTTCTTACTTTGTTAAATCTTTTAAAGGACAAATTCGATTAAACGGTATAGTTTGTATTCAACCCCCCTTCTACAAACTTATCAGGACCTAACAGCAGTTCTTCATCTCCTAAGTCCGAGGTAACATTTACTGATGCAAAAATGGTATATCATCTTAGCAGGACTTTATCATGTGCACGTAGTGAAAATGATCGAATAATTCTTCAGAACAATGCCATAGAAAAGGAGGTTAAAGAATTAAGACTAGTGCATGTTAATCAGGGTGAACTGAAAGATAAAGTAGCTTTTCTTGAGAATAGGGTGAATTGCTATAAACAACTAGAAACTATTATTAAAGATAATATCACTGAACTTGAAACCAAGGTCAGAGCCTACTACAATTCTTGTAAATAGGCTAAAGAGTTTTTCAACAAGCAAGCTATAGGCAAAACTATTGGTATAGGTTTTGGCTATAATGAGGCTGTTGGAATATTAGGCATTAATACCCCTAACAGAGTCAGAGCTAAAGATAGGGGTAAACCACAGGTGCTTAAGGGTGTTAAAGACCCTCTCTTTAGAGAATCAGTAGCAGAACCTTTGAATGAATTATCCATCATTATTCAAGAGGAATTGCGTACTAAGGACCTTGTCAATGAATTTGCTCATTCCAACAAATGTGTGTCTGAGGGTTTTGTCAAAGTTGTTCCATCAACATAGACCAAACCATACACTCATAAAGTGGAACAAAACAACAACAAATCTAACATGCCTATTGTTAATTTGTCTTATAAAGCATGTGGTGTATTGAATTGCATGTCTTGTGCATTTAATGTTATGTATGCTTATTTTAATAGTAAGCATGTATCTGATGATAAGACTGCTCCTCGTCAACATGTTAATTATAAGAAGCATGTTAGATCTAAGACTGCTAGTCCTCCCAAAACTAGAGTGGACACATTCATACCTAAGCCTTCTCAGAAATGTGTTAAGGCTGGTTATGAATGGAAACGTTCTTTTGTTAAAGGATGTTCCGAGGAAGGACTAATCAATTTGATATTGCAGGGTGTGGAACAGGTAAACCGTGTTGTGTGGATTCTGGACAATGGATGTTCAAGGCATATGACCGGAGATAGAGCCCTGCTATCAAATGTGGTTGTGAAAGCGGGCCCAGTGGTTACCTTTGGAAATAACATCAAAGGTTTAACTGAAGGATATGGCTGTTTGGAATCTTGAAATGTTATCATTGAAGATGTATCTATTGTGGAAGGTCTTAAGCACAATCTTCTCAGTATCAGTCAATTCTGTGACAGAGGATATGCTGTTTCATTTGATAAATAGAAGTGCCAGATCCTTCACAAGAAGAATGAAAAGCCTGCTCTTCAAGGAGTTAGGAAAGGGAACTTGTTCATAGATGATTTATTTTCTGGATGCAAAGATGAAGTTAATTGTTTTTATGCTAAAGCTTCATCAGATGAAAGTTGGCTATGGCACAAGAAGATGTCTCACCTGAAGTTCAAAACAATGAACTCCCTAGTCAAGAGGGAATTGGTGAGAGGTCTGCCTCAGATGGAATTTACCCAGGAAGGACTGTGTGAGGCATGTCAGAAAGGAAAGTCAAAGAAAGCATCTCACAAGGGCACTGATACATCATCAATAACTGAACCACATCAGCTACTGCACATGGATTTGTTTGGTCCAGTTAATGTGATGTCTATGTCAAAGAAACAATATGCTCTTGTGATTGTTGATGACTATTCCAAGTATACATGGGTTTTATTCCTACATTCCAAGGATGAAACTCCACAGATGGTGATTGATCATGTGAAGTTGAGTGAGCTAGATTCTAGATTCCCTGTTAGAGCTATAAGGTCAGATAATGGAACTGAATTCAAAAATGCAGTCCTAAATGACTTTTGTGCAAATAAAGGAATAACAAGACAATATTCAGCCCCTAGAACTCCTTAACAGAATGAAGTGATAGAAAAGAAGAATCGTACATTGATTGAAGCTGCAAGAACAATGTTAAGTGAATCAAGACTTCCAATGTACTTCTGGGCTGAAGCTGTAAATACTGCTTATTATACTCAGATCGAACCTTAATCAACAAGGACTTAATGAAGACTCCTTATGAGATCATGAATAACAAAAAACCAACTCTCAAGTACTTTCATGTATTTGGTGCTAAATGCTTTGTGCTCAAGGATGGAGATGTTAGACGTGGCAAGTTTGAGGCTAAGGCATATGAAGCTATTTTTGTTTGTTACTCCAGAAGATCTTACATGGTGTACTTAATTGACAGTCACCAAGTGAAAGAAAGTGTCAATGTTACATTTGATGACACTAGACTCCCAAGTATCAAAACAGAAGATTCATCTAAGAAACTAAAGTTTGATAACTTGCCAGATTCAGAATCAGATGATGAATCTCCACCTGAGATTGATGCTGGTAATGATAATAACAATGATGATAATGATCATGGTGGTGGTGGTGGAAACATTGGTAACAATGGAGATACCACTAACACTGGAGAAGAATCATCAAGACAATCTAGTAACAACTCAGGGGAAGGAAATGAAGGGTCAACTAGTCATTCACAACACCAGAGTGAATTTCAAGGCGAATCATCAATATCAAATCTTCCAAGACAAACTGTTTGGAATAGAGCTCATCCTTTTGAGCTGATTATTGGTGATCCAGGTGTTGGAGTTAGAACTAGGAGTGCTACTCAGAATGAATGTCATTATTCAGGGTTTCTTTCTGAAATGGAACCAAGGAAGACTGAGGAAGCATTGGAAGCTGGTACCTAGACCAAAGAACAGGAAAGTAGTTGGTACAATATGGGTATTCAGAAACAAGTTAGATGAAGATGGCATTGTGACAAGAAATAAAGCAAGACTGGTTGCTCAAGGGTATTCACAAGCTGAAGGCATTGATTATGATGAAACCTATGCACCAGTGGCTAGGCTTGAGGCCATCAGGATGTTCTTAGCATTTGCAGCTTACTCCAATTTTAAAGTTTATCAAATGGATGTTAAGAGTGCATTTCTGAATGGTGAGCTAGATGAAGAAGTGTATGTAGAACAGCCCCTGGCTTTGAAAATCAGGAGTTGCTGGACTTTGTGTACTTTCTCTTCAAGGCTATCTATGGTCTCAAACAAGCCCCTAGAAAATGGTATGACACTCTTTCTGGTTTTCTTATAGAAAATGGTTTTGTTAGAGGTGTCAAAGACAAAACTCTTTTTTCTAAGAAATACAAAAATGATATGATATTAGTCCAAGTCTATGTGGATGACAACATATTTGGGTTTGCTAATGATGATCTCTGTAAGAGATTTGCTAAGCTAATGCAGAGTAAGTTTGAGATGAGTATGATGGGTGAGCTGAAGTTCTTTCTTGGATTACAATTAAGTCAAAGGTTAAATGGTATATTTATTTGTCAATCCAAGTATCTCAAAGAACTCCTCAAGAAATATCACATGGAGGATTCAGCATCAGCAAGGACTCCATCATCTACAGCTGTCAAACTTGGAGCTTGTGATAATTCTATCAAGGTAGATGTTACAAGCTACAGAGGTCTGATTGGCTCCTTACTCTATCTTACTGCAAGTAGACCAGATATTATGCATGCTACATGCTTATGTGCAAGGTTCCAAGCGGATCCTAGAGACTTACATCTCGTTGCTGTTAAAAGAATCTTGAGATATCTTAAGGGTACACCTAATTTAGGTATCTGGTACCCTAAAGATTCTTGTTTTAATCTTGTTGGATATACAGATCCTGATTATGCAGGAAGTGTTGTGGATAGAAAGAGTACCTCTGGGAGTTGTCAATTCCTAGGTGGTAGATTGATTTCCTGGTATAGCAAGAAACAACAAACAGTTTCCAATTCAACAGTAGAAGCTGAATATATTGCTGTTGTGCTTAGATCTTATGAATAAGAAATCAATTGAAGGACTATGGATTTGTATTGAACAAAATTCCAATTTTATGTGACAATACAAGTGCCATAGCAATCTCCAACAACCCTGTTCAGCACTCGAGAACCAAGCACATTGACATCAGGTATTATTTTATCAGAGAACATATTATGGATGGTACTGTGAAGTTACATTTTGTACCCAGAGAGGAACAAACAACAGATATTTTCACTAAATCTCTTGATGAATCCACCTTTACCAGGTTAGTTGGTAAATTAGGTATGTTAAACAGTCTTAGTGATTAACTATATCTCTTTGATGTTTGTTCTTAGCTAAAATCATTTTCTCCTTTTGCTTTTAATTGTTTATTATTGTCATTCCTAGTTTGATTTGTAAGCTTGTTAATTTGAATATTCTTAAATAATCTATTTTCTTTAAAAAATATTTTTCTCAGATTTATGTAGAGAAATTTATTTTTATTGAAAATTTAATTATTTGGAATCATTCAGGTTATTTTCAGATTTTATAAATTGTTGTTTGAAATTTTCTGCAAGTTTATTTTGTTTTATTGCATTTTTATAATATTATGCAATTTTCTCATTTTCTGCGTAATTCTGTTTAATTTATGCATTTTCTGTATGTAATTGCATGTTTTTATTAATTCTGTGAATATTATGCATTTTAGTTAATGATATGGTCAAAAAAGTAATTATAGAAATATAATTGACTAGTCAAACAAAAGGCCGATATTTAAGGCCGACACCCTAATTATTCATTAATTTCGTAATTAATGAATAGGGAAAATATACAGCTCATTAAAAGAGCTCAAATTATGGCAAATTGGTCAAAGAAGGATCCAGAATCCCAATTAAAGGCAATTAATGAGTCATAGCCTTTATCGACAAGGAAAAGACTTATCCTGCAAGCAATACAATGCTTATCCAATATCAAAAAGGAGACTTATTCGCTAAGACTCCTAAACATACCATAAATACTAGGCTCCAGACGCCTATATAAGGTCCCTGATCCTACAATCAGAACTACGTCTTTGGCTTGATTCTCAATAACGATTTGAGATACGTAGGCATCTTGTGAGGATCGATTTAGTCCGGAAACACGAGTGCAGCCATTAAAGCTCGAAGCTCATTAATCCTAGCATTAAATTCACAAGCTCGTTTTTTAATCCACAACATTTGGCGCCGTCTATGGGAAAACAACATCAACCATGGCAAACACGCGAAGAACAGCTCGGGATAATCAAACTCCCGATGATCGCCCTAACACCTCTGAGACTGATCAGCCACCGCCGACGACTGGCACACAAGGGGCGAATATCCCCACCAACACTCAAGGACCGGAAATCCCGATTTCGGTTGAAGGGACGAATCCCCTGCAGATGGTCATTCATGGATCTAATCCACAAGAGACCGTCCACCCGCAACCAATCACGACCTCCCCGCTGCTCATGAGTGCACCAAGGAGCCTTCAACTCTATACTACTGATCTCCCTCAATACGCGAATCAGACTTTGGGGATGCCAAGCTATGGCATGCCCCCTCGACCCATGGCGGGCGGTAGTGGAACTAATCCAATATACCATGAGGCATATGTACCCCCTTATATTCAAGGTCTGGGACCCCAAACCCGTCAGACCCCTCTCATTCAAGATTACTCTGGCCCATACACCGAGGATGAGGGTTATACAACTGGGGAGGATGTCACCCCAAGAAGGAGACATTCTTCCCAGACAAATCGGGAGCAACCCCAAACTACTAGGGAGAAACTTGCAGCCCATGAGGCAGAGACTGCAAGGCTCAAAAAACTCCTTGCTGAAGAAGATGCCGCTCAATCTCGGGGCCGAACGACTGAAGGGATCCCGATAATCAACTTGGATCCACCGGCAAGAAGGACCAAGAGGGCTGAAGCCCCAAGGGGTGATCCTAGTATTCTGTTGCCCCTAGGAGATCCTGATGATCCTACACCACCGTTTATTCAACACATCATGAAAACGGCTATATCCAGAAAGTTTAAGATGCCTTCGATCAAAGCCTATGATGGAACGGGAGATCCCGCAAATCATGTAAGGACCTTCTCCAATGCACTGCTGTTGCAGCCAACCAACGATGCGGTCAAGTGTAGGGCGTTTCCACAAACCTTGGCAAGCATGGCCCAACGTTGGTATAGCCGTCTACCTTCCAACTCTATTGGGTCATTCAAGGAACTAAGCAAGGCTTTCATCAATCAGTTCATTAGTGGAAGGGTGCATGAGAAAAGTTATGCATCACTTATGGCAATCCGGCAAGGGCAGAATGAGGCCCTAAGGGACTACATCAATCGATTCACTCGAGAGGCTTTAAAAGTCCCGGACTTAGAGGACATAGTGGATATGATAGCCCTGCAACAAGGAACCACTGATGACCACTTCAAACGGTCGTTAGCTAAACATCCCCCCGAGAGCATGTTGAAGCTCCAAGATAGAGCCGGAAAGTATATCAAGGCTGAAGAAAGCATGAGAAAGTATGAACCCACTACTGGCGGTAGTGGAAACTCAAAGAAAAGAAAAGAAACTCAGGAGTACGATGTCAAGGAAAAGTTCTCCAGGACATCAAAGAACTCCGATTCTCCCCCCAAGAGAAACAATTTTGGGCCAAAATTCACAAAATATGCAAGATTGAATACTCCCAGGAGTCAAATTCTGATGGAGATAGCCAAGGAAGAAGATATCAAATGGCCAAAGCCAATGAGGGCTGATTTGTCCAAACGGAACCAAAATCAGTTTTATCGGTTCCACAAAGAAGTCGGTCATGACACCGATGATTGTAGACAATTGAAAGATGAGATTGAGTTTCTGATACGAAGAGGAAAACTCAGCAAGTTCACTGAGGATGGAAGCCAAGGGAGCCAAAGGGGGAACTATGAAAGGAAGGATTATGATAGAAGGGACAACGATCAAGATCGGAATCCCAAGCCCCGAGGGCCAGTGATCAACATGATATTCGGAGGGCCAACTGCTGTTGGGTCCTCCCGAAACTCAAGAAAGGCTTATGCCCGAGAGGTAATGACTGTGGTTGGAGAAGTACCGAAGCGTGCCAGGACAGAAGTGTCAATAGGTTTTGACGATTCAGACTTGGAAGGGGTGAAGTTCCCCCATGATGATACTCTTGTCATAATACCTGTGATAGGCAACTCCGAAACAAAAAGAGTCTTGGTTGATAATGGAGCTTCAGTGGATATCTTGTTCCACGATGCCTTTATCAAGATGGGTTACACAGACTCTCAGTTAACACCCTCAAATATGCCTATATACGGATTCAACGGGGTGGAATCAAAAGTGGAAGGCACTATCCAACTCCCAATGACTATGGGGCAAGGGATGAATACGTCTACTCAGATGTTGAACTTCATAGTTATAAAAGCGACTTCAACCTACAATGCAATCCTGGGAAGGACTGGTCTTCATGCGTTCAAGGCTGTTGCCTCATCTTATCATCTAAAAATCAAGT
The DNA here is from genome assembly GCA_030848705.1 of Heracleum sosnowskyi. Lineage (NCBI taxonomy): Eukaryota > Viridiplantae > Streptophyta > Magnoliopsida > Apiales > Apiaceae > Heracleum > Heracleum sosnowskyi. Next base: position 108,803,671 of record CM061242.1, on the reverse strand, counting down.
TCCCAACGAGGAATGGGATTGGTGAAGAACGAGGAGACCAAAAGATGGCTAGAAGTTGTTATGTAGCCGCGTTAAGGCCTGATGGAACCGGGGGGCAAGTTCTCCCAATTGAAGACATGAATATCAGCGACAACGAGGACAGAAGGGGGAAACCGGCTGAGGACTTGGTCCCAATTCCCCTAGTCCCAGGAGAACCAGAGAAGGTGACTTATATTGGGGCACTACTGCCCGAACCATTGAAGAGCAAACTCACGTCTTTTCTTCAAGAAAACAATGACGTTTTTTCTTGGACAACGGCCGACATGCCAGGGATTGATCCCCAATTGATATCTCACAAATTGAATGTGGATCCAGAAAGGAAGACAGTGAAACAAAAGAAAAGAAATTTTGCTCCAAAGAGGCTTGAAGCCATTAAGCAAGAAGTGAATAAGCTTTTGGAAGCTGGGTTCATTGAGGAAATCCAATTCCCAGAATGGTTAGCTAACCCCGTGATGGTTAAAAAGGCTAACAGAAAATGGAGGATGTGCTTCGACTTCACTGACTTGAATGATGCATGTCCTATGGATTGTTTTCCCTTACCAAGAATTGATGCACTAATAGATGCTACAGCTGGGCACGAGATGCTTAGCTTCATGGATGGCTTCAGTGGATACAATCAAATCAAGATGCATGAGGATAACATCGCCAAGGTATCATTCATCACTGACTTTGGTGTCTTCTGTTTCTTAGTCATGGCTTTTGGGCTTAAGAATGCAGGAGCGACCTATCAAAGGTTGGTAAACAAAATCTTTGAGCACCTAATTGGAGAAACCATGGAGGTCTACGTAGATGACATGTTAGTCAAAAGCCTCGATAAGGCCGATCACATTAAGCACCTCTGAGAGGCATTCGAAGTGCTGAGGCACCACAAGATGATGTTGAATCCAGCTAAGTGTGCCTTTGGTGTAGGCTCGGGAAAGTTTTTAGGCCTAATGGTTTCCAAGAGAGGAATCGAGGCCAATCCCGACAAAATCAAATCAATTCTAGACATGGAGCCACCACGGACTGTCAAAGATGTCCAAAAACTAACAGGGAGAGTGGCAACATTGGGAAGGTTCATCTCCAAGTCAGGAGAGAAGTGTTTACCCTTCTTCAAAGCACTCAAAAAAGTGAAAAAATTTGCCTCAAGAAAGCTACGCCCGTACTTCCAGGCTCACAAGATAGAGGTCTTGACTGATCAACCTCTAAGAAACATCTTGCATAGCCCTCAAGTTAGTGGAAGATTGATCAAATGGGTCATTGAATTGGGCGAATTCGACATCAAGTATAAGCCTCGAACGGCCATAAAAGCTCAAGCACTTGCTGACTTCATGGTTGAATGTACCATTGACAACCAAGAAGTCGGGGGGCAGGAAGCAATAGTGGAAGACAAGGAAGTTGAAGACATAATCTCCAAAGAATGTTGGGTGCTCTATTTTGATGGAGCATCAAAAAAAAATCAAGTGGAGCCGGTTTAGTGCTACAAAGTCCTGATGGATTCATCATAGAATATGCACTAAAACTTGACTTCCCAACGACAAACAATGAGGCTGAGTACGAAGCTCTGATAGCCGGCTTAGGGCTGGCTGGAGCCTTGAGGGTCAAAACTCTGAAAGTATGTGGAGACTCGAGGCTAGTGGTTTCCCAAGTAAATGGGGAATTTGAGGCCAGAGATGAAGTCATGGCCAAGTACTTGAAACTTGTCAAGGCCATCATGACTCAGTTCGACGAATGCTATGTAGAGCACATTCCAAGGGAAGAAAACGTGAAGGCTGATGCCTTGTCTAAGTTTGCTTCTTCCGAAATTGAAAATTATGCAGGAAGTGTCTACTTCCAAGTCCTGAGGACCCCAAGCATCAACGGAAAGTTGGTAGCAACCATTGATGTTGGCGGTTGTTGGATTGATCCCATCAAAGCTCATCTGGAAACTGGGTGGCTACCCAACGACACTTCAGAAGCACGAAAGCTGTACGTCAGAGCATTAAGGTATACCCTGATTGAGGGAATCCTATACAAGAAGTCTTTCATCATTCCATATCTGAAATGTTTAAGACCTCAAGAGGCAGAATTGGCCCTGAAGGAAGTACACGAAGGAATTTGTGGACAGCACTTGGGGGGCAGAGCCCTTGCCCATAAAATCACTCATCTAGGTTTCTATTGGCCAAGCATGCTTGCTGATGCTAAAAGCTATGTGAAGAAATGTGAACGGTGCCAGAAACATGCACCAGTGGTTAGGCAACCACCAGAGATGATGACGTCCATTAACTCACCTATCCCCTTTGCCATGTGGGGAATGGATATACTCGGGCCATTTCCAATGGCAAGTGCTCAAAGAAAGTTCTTGATAGTAGCAATCGACTACTTCACCAAGTGGATTGAGGCTAAGCCCTTAGCCAAGATAACCACCAAGCAAGTGATGCACTTCTTCTGGGAAAATGTGATATGTAGATATGGAATTCCACGAATCCTGGTCACGGACAATGGAACTCAGTTTAACAACGATGAGTTCAAGAAGTATTGTGATGAGAACGATATCAAGTTGCGCTTCACTTCTGTTGCCCATCCTCAAGCAAATGGGCAAGCTGAGGTTGCAAATCGAATTATCCTGGATGGACTAAAGAAAAGAGTTGAACGCTCCAGAAACACTTGGGTAGACGAATTACTCCCCATACTTTGGGCATATCGTACTACTTGTAAAGTCACCACCGGGGCAACTCCGTTTCTATTGGCTTATGGAGCAGAGGCAGTGGTCCCGGTGGAGATTACTCACACCTCCCCAAGAGTTGAGGCTTATGAACCAGAAGAAAATGAAGAAGGCTTGAGGCTAGCTTTGGATCTAATTGACGAAGTTAGAGATGAAGCAAACGCCAAGATAGTTGAACATCAAAAGAAAGCCTCTTTCTACTACAACCTAAGGGTTAAAGAAAGGTTCTTTCGTCAAGGAGATTTAGTCCTCCGAAAGATTGAGGCATCCGGAGTTGGACAAAAAGGCAAGTTGGCCCCAAATTGGGAAGGACCATATCGCGTCAAGAACGTATTTGGTCGAGGCTCATACAAGCTAGAAACCCTTGAAGGGCATGAGGTGCCAAGGACTTGGCATGCCTCCAATTTGAAAGTTTATTATGTTTAAGGTGTGTCCTAGGAGGACTCACTACTATGAATAAGGTTTGATAAAACCAACCCGAGTTCTTAAACTTGGGTACTATGTAAGGGTTGATCCCATTTTCAAGTTATGAATAAATTCAGTATTTTCATGTTTTAAAGCTTATATATTATGAGTGTTGACAAACATTCAAGAAGCAAGAAAACAACACAAGCCATGAATGGCCACAAGATATAAATAAAAACTTAAATAAAGAGTTAAGTTAAGCCCGTAGGCCAAAAGTACATCAATACTGGTACAAGCCAAGAAAGGCCATAAGCAAGAACTACAAAAGAAACTATATCTAATCTGCCTTGTCCACGTCATCCTCCTCCTCCTCTTCCTCTCTAGAGGGAAAGGCAGCATCATCAGCTCCGGCAGTTTGACCAGGTGGAGAAGTGTGATCCAGGTCTAAGATCCTGTCATCCTCCTCCATCTTGTCCTCTCCAGCCAAAGCCATCTCCAAAGGAGTAGGAAGGCGAGGGCTTGGAAAATCAGAAATAAGGAGAGATCCAGGCATCTTCTCCAAAACAGCAGAAAGAGCGTCATCCCATCCCTTAGTATACTGAACTGGGAAGAGGAGCTCGTCATGCTTATCAATCAAGTCCTCGTACTCCGTGGAGTCAAGGTACTCGTCGATAAAGTCATCATTGCCTTTCCTCAAAGACACCAGCTCAGCCTGGGAGTCAGCCAACTCCTTCTCCTTCCTGGCCAAGGTGGCCTGCAGTGTGCCCACCTCCCCTAGGGCTTTCTCAAACTTGCCTTGATTGGCCTAAGAAGATGAGCGCCAAGCCTTGGCTTGAAAGAGAGCCCCTTGGTAGTTGGCATTAACCTACAAATAAGACTACAAGTCAAGGATATGAACTTGAAATAAATAAACAAACTACAAAGAAAAGAAGGCAAATACTTACAGCAGCCATAGCTTGGGATCCAGCATGCTCCACCCCCTCAATGGTGGAGTTGGAGACGAAATCCTTGTAATCACAAGGAGTCAGAGAGTGATAAGACCACTCCACAGCGTGCTTGGACACTCCCACCACAGCGTCCTTCTTCCTGAGACCCCAGTTGGGGTGCCAAACTGAGCTTTTAGCCGAGGCAGGACCCTCAGCATCCTCAGTAAGGTCCACATGGGGCCTTAAAAAAGCAGTAGCACTGGAGGCACGAGGGTCCTTCCCTGCCAAGCGTGCCCTCTTCATCCTTGCTGTCTCCCCATCTTCGGGCTCGTTGGTCTTATTAATAAAGACTGCAGCTGTAAAGAAACACAAGGAAAGAAACAATTGGTATAAGACAATCTCAAATAAACAAAGGAAAATATGAGGTGAGAATTACCCTTATCAGAAACATTTGAGAGTCCCAAGGACTTAAGCTGGAACTCATCCAGGAGCACCCAAGCCATTGTGGCGTAGTTGTCCTTTGTAAGCTCAGCATATGCATGGGCCTCTTCATCATTCAGGATGATGTCACTAGGGCTACCATCTGAAACCCTACTAAACGAGTTACGGAAAAGGGAGCCCCAATCCCCTCCTTCCCAAATCAAGTACATAAACTCTTCCTTCCATTTGAGGTTATTGTCAGGAATGGATTTGGGGTGAAAAATTGGAGGAGTGGAAGGTCGATGGTTGATATAAACCCAACCCAAAGAAAGGGCTGAGCTATTCTTAAACTGAAAGATCCTTCTAAACAAAGCTACAGATAAAGGAAAATTGTTCTTCAAACAAAGAACAATGAAACACATAATGATTCTCCAGGCGTTTGGAGGAAGTTGGCAAGGGTTAATCCCAACATCAGCCAAAAGCCTGGGAATAAACTCATGGAAAGGGAACCTGAGTCCCGCGACAATGGCATCCTTATAAATGCATAAAGCATCAGGACGCCAATGGCAAGAACGGTCCCCTGGGCCGGCTGGAACTAACCTATAGGGGGACTTAACTCTATACATTTTGTTATAGTCCCTAATTAAATCGATTTCATGGAATTTATTACTTCAGTCGAAAGAATCTAAATACGAAACAGAAGGGTATTCATCACTACGTTCTAAAATCATATCTTGAAGTGACATATGAGAAGAACGAATGATGATACCTCTCTTAGAAGCTTTGTTCATTCTTTGAAGGCGTTGAGCAGCTTTGTCAGACATCTTCAAACGTTCAAGAAAAATCTCCAGAAAAAATCTTCAAATCTTCAAAACTTCAAAGAAATTCCCAGGAAATCTTCAAAGAAACCCAGAAATCTTCAAGGGATGAAGGTGAAAACCCAGAAATCTTCAAGGGATGAAGGTGGAAACCCAGAAAAATAAGAACACCACCGTAAAAAGCTCGCCGGGAATCGCCTTACCACGGAATAAAAGAGAGAAAAGAGAGAAAAACTAGAGAGAAATTTTCGGAGATTTGAAGATGTAAAGTGAAGAATAAAGTGGAAATTCCACTCTTTTATAAGCAAAGTGACTGGAAACCCTACCGGTTAAGGAAGGACAACCGTTAATAGCCAGTAAGGCCCATAAAATCCATTTTTGGATTACAAAGGCAAAAGCCCGATCAAATTAAATCTTAGGCAAATTCGAAGCCCAAAACAAATAAAGCCCAAAAAGGCCCAAGGCTAGAAATATTTAAGCCCAATTAGGCTAATCAAAAGCCCAAAGAAAGAACTTGGAATAAAACCGAGGCAAAAACAAAAAATTAAGGTCGAAAAGACCTTAAATTCGAATCGAACGATCAAGGTCGAAAAGATATGAGAAAACGAGGTCGTATCAAACGACCTCACTCCCAAATAAAGGGAAATAATTAAAGATTTGAGGTCGAAAAGGCCCTAAATCGAGGTTGTGCGACCCAAGTCGAAAATACACACGGAATTGAGGCCGTGACCATCGACTTCGCACCAAAAGCAAGTCAAAAAACTGGAAAAATGAGGTCGAAAAGACCCTAGGTCAAAGTCGATTGACTGAGATCGAAAATACACTACAAATCGAGATCGTATCCCTCGACCTCACATCAAAATGAGGTCGAAAAGCAGAAGGAAATGAGGTCGAAGTTGACCCAAAAACTTAAGTCTATGTTAACCTGAAAAAACGAGGTCGAAAAAACACGAGGATGAGATCGAGCAAACGAGATCGAAAATGTATTGGAATTCCAGGTCGAAACATACGACCTCGCACCAAAATAAAACCAGGATAACTAAGAAATCCTGGTCGAAAACACATAGAATTGAAGTCGACACCTTGAGGTCGAAATTGACCTATAAGTCGAGATCGAAATAAACGACCTCACGACCAATCGAGGTCGAAGGTATAGTATGATTCCAGGTCGAAGGTATACTATGATTCCAGGTCGAAGGTATACTATGATTCCAGGTCGACAATGACTTATGATTCGAGGTCGAAAACACACTGAGTCGAGGTTGAACATTCCAGGTCGAAAAAGACCTGGGATTCTTGGTCGATAGCTTCGACCTCACGACAATTTGAGCTCGAATTCCAGGTCGAAATCCTGGTCGAATTTGTACTAATTCCAGGTCGAAAATAACCTAGTTTAAGGTCAAAAAATGCCCTAAAAATAGAAACTTTTGGGAAAAATGCGCTGTAACTTCTACGAAAACCCCGAGGAGGTTTTCCCAGAAGTTGGGGGGCAAATGATATGGTCAGAAAAGTAATTATAGAAATATAATTGACTAGTCAAACAAAAGGCCGATATTTAAGGCCCAACACCCTAATTATTCATTAATTTCGTAATTAATGAATAGGGAAAATATACAGCTCATTAAAAGAGCTCAAATTATGGCAAATTGGTCAAAGAAGGATCCAGAATCCCAATTAAAGGCAATTAATGAGTCATAGCCTTTATCGACAAAGAAAAGACTTATCCTGCAAGCAATACAATGCTTATCTAATATCAAAAAAGGAGACTTATTCGCTAAGACTCCTAAACATACCATAAATACTAGGCTCCAGACGCCTATATAAGGTCCCTGATCCTACAATCAGAACTATGTCTTTGGCTTGATTCTCAATAACGATTTGAGATACGTAGGCATCTTGTGAGGACCGATTTAGTCCGGAAACACGAGTGCAGCCATTAAAGCTCGAAGCTCATTAATCCTAGCATTAAATTCACAAGCTCGTTTTTTAATCCACAACAGTTAAATTGTTGCATTTTTTTATTAATTCTGTGAATTATTTGCAATTTTTCTATATTTTATTTTATTTTATTTTTCTGATAATTTCTTGCATTTTATGTAACTAATTTGAATTGTATGTTAATTAGTTTTAATTTTCTGTTAAAAATTCGAGTGTTTTTAGTCATGATAGTGTTTTGTATCGGCATGACTGTGACACCCGCAAACCAGTGCCACGAACATTTACATAATATAGCATAATATAACATACAACCTAGGCATGCATCTAATAGATGGAAACCATACCCCAAGCCAAGATCGCTACCAGGTCGAAGTATGAAACAACATATCTAAGTTCCAACATTTAAATGAGTTACTAATTAAGTTTTACAAGTTTAAACGATTTAAATATTACAACTTAAACCAATGTCTTAAGTCTACTAGGAAATCAAAAGTACTTAAGTATATAGAACCTGTGCATGGGTCGGGAACCCAAACCATGGGCCGCTCCTAGCAGCAAACTTTCTAGCAAAAGTCTTCATAGCAGTGCGGAATGCACGGACCATCTTCTGACTTCACTGAAAGGTTAGGGTATAAACAAGAAAGTGAGCCAAAGAACGCTCAACAAGTATAATCAACAACATATGTAAATATCAACTAGAAATCAATTGGTAATCAATTGGTAGCAAGTTTCAAGGGATACATTTCTGTTCAAAGGAAAAGAATGAGCAATTGAATTGGAACTTCCGGTAAGATGGTACGAGCTATACGGGTGATCAGCCACATAAAGCTCCAGACCATGTTTTCACAAGGTCCTAACATTCAGGATCCATAGGCACACATTGGCCATAACATACATACATAAGTAACCAGGACCGCCGCCACGGTCAGAGTTTGTTCCATTCATAAGTAATTCAACAAAAGGGGTTAGATGAACAAGAGGCTTTCAACATTTCCGATATTCATTTCAGGGTATAAGCTATTTCAAGATTTTATTGCAAGGGTTTAAAGAATGAACAATTGAAAGGCATGGTAAGTAAGTGAGCAAAGGAATAAGTAAGCTTCGGGTATCAAAAGTTAACAGAGGTCAACAAAGTATAAGCCAAGGAAAAGGTTTATATGAACAAAGCAAAGGTAAAGGAACAATTGTAGGTTTTATAAAGGGTAAGGTGAAAAGGAATACAATAACATGGTATGGAAATCGATTGCATAATGATAAATAAAGGACAAGTAAGAGTTTAACGTATACTTGCCTTAAGTAGACAATATCTCGGTATCTGTATCTCAGGGTTCCAACTTCACTTCCACTGGCTCTTTGCCTAGCCTTCTACTGGAACCTATACAAGAATATAATACCGTCTTAGTCTCTATCCCTTAGTACCTCATCTTTGTTTACGTAACTCTAAATACTTCTACCCCATCATCATATAATCATATGTATATACTTATATATATACCCAAGTGATCAATTAAGAAGCACATAATACTTTAACAACTCAACCAACATTCAACCATGTAATCACTTAATGACATCACATGACATTCCTCCATCTTATGACGGAAAACCTCAAAACAATATACTTTAGTAACTCTATCTACATTTTTGGACAACATTAACACTTAATCACATAAGCCATGTATACGTACTTTAGGAATCATACAAACAACATAAACACATAAGACCAACAGAATTCACCATTGTCTTCCACCTTCTTCTCTTCTTCTTTTCCTTTTCTCCTTTCTCTCTTGGCTTCTCGGCCTCCCTCTCTTTTATCTCCTCTCTTTTCTTTCTTTTCTCTCTTCCTCGGCCTCCCGGCCTTTCTCCCTTTCCTCACTCTATCTCGGCCTTATACTAACACCAACCACACACACGAACAAGTACACACACACACCCTCACACACACCATATATTTTGAAAGAAGCACTCACGCGAAAAGAAATAATTTTCTAAAACAAGACACACTCACACTAAATACATTGGCTAGGGTGATTTCTGTTGCAGGTACATCTCTCGGAATAGCAAATGATAGACAACTAGTATTAAGAACTGAGAGTCAAACACTGAGCGAAACACATTCATGTGAGTCGAGTGAAACACCAACGAGAGAACTTGAGTTGAGTGCACACACAGACACAAACACTGTTTGTTGTTAGCTAAAATAGCTGATCTTGAGAAAAGTTTGAGAGAGTCCCAGGCTGAAAAGGAATTTTTTAAAGCACAAGTGGTTGAACGGTCTTCTTCTTCCACCTCTGTCAATAATCAGCTGGGAATGCTTAGGTCTGATGTAGACAACCTGAAGATATATTTGGTCCCCAAGATGAACTCCATTCAAGCATCTAATCAGCAAGTGACTTCAACTCTTTCTAATCTCCAGACCTCTCAAAGGGAGATAGATATCATTTCTACTAAGGTGGACTCGATTTAGAAGATGATAGATGTCAATCAACTATTGGATGATAAGAGATTTACTAAGCTTGAAGAAGGGATGGAGCATCTAAATGAAAAAATGAAGCACCTGTATTTTATGATCAAAAACTCTCATCCACCTAATACTGAGCAACAGTGTTTCTAGGTACCAGCTTTCAGACTTGCTGTTGTTCAAATTGATTGAGTTTATCTTGCAAAACAATCACCCAATCAGGATCACCCAGTGCTTCCTCAATCTTATTTGGTTCCATTTCAAAAAGAAACCCTGAATAATTACATTCATTCCGAGTAGCACTTCTAGTTCTAACTCTAACACATGGATCACCAATAATCAGCTCAAAAGGATGAGCTCTATTCCAAACAGTTTGTCTTGGAAGATTTGATCTTGATGATTCGCCTTGAAATTCATTATGGTGTTGTGAATGACTAGTTGACCCTTCATTTCCTCCATCTGAGTTGTTGCTAGATTGTCTTGGTGATTCTTCCTCAGTGTTAGTGGTATCTCCATTGTTACCAGTGTTTCCACCACCACCATGATCATTATCATCATTGTCATTGTTATCACCAGCAACAATCTCAGGTGGAGTCTCATCATCTGATTCTGAATCTGGCAAGTTATCAAAATTCAGTTTCTAAGATGGATTTTCTGTTTGGATACTTGGGAGTTTATTGTCATCAAAAGTAACATTGACACTTTCTTTGACCTGGTGACTGTCAATTATGTACACCCTGTAAGATCTTCTGGAGTAACCAACAAAAATAGCTTTATATGTTTTGGCCTCGAACTTGCCATGTCGAACATCTCCATCTTTAAGCACAAAGCATTTAGCACCAAATATATGAAAGTATTTGAGGGTTGGTTTCTTGTCATTCATGATCTCATAAGGTGTCTTCATTAAGTCCTTGTTGATTAAAGTTCGATTCTGAGTATAACAAGCAGTGTTCACAACTTCAGCCCAGAAGTACATAGGAAGTCTTGATTCACTTAGCATTGTCCTTGCAACGTAAATCAAAGTACGATTCTTCCTTTCTACCACTCCATTTTTTTGAGGAGTTCTAGGGGCTGAGTATTATCTTGTTATTCCTTTATCTGTACAGAAGTCATTCAGAACTGCATTCTTGAATTTAGTTCCATTGTCTGACCTTATATCCCTGACTGAAAACTTAGAATCCAACTCAATCAACTTCACATGATCAATCACCATCTGTGGAGTTTCATCCTTGGAATGTAGGAATAAAACCCATGTGTATTTAGAATATTCATCAACGATCACAAGAGCATATTGCTTCTTTGACATAGACATCACATTAACTGAACTAAACAAATCATGTGCAGTAACTGATAAGGTTCAGTTATTGAAGATGTGTCAGTGCCCTTGTGAGATGCTTTATTTGACTTTCCTTTCTGTCACCTCTCACCAATTCCCTCTTGACTAGGGAGTTCATTGTTTTGAAGTTGAGGTGAGACATCTTCTTGTGCCATAGCCAACTTTCATCCGACGAAGCTTTAGCATAAAACAAATTAACTTCATCTTTGCATCCTGAATACAAATCACCTATGAACAAGTTTCCTTTCCTTACTCCTTGAAGAGCAGGCTTTCCATTCTTCTTGTGAAGGATCTGGCACTTCTCCTTATCAAACGAAATAGCATATCCTCTATCATAGAATTGACTGATGCTGAGAAGATTGTGCTTAAGACCTTCCACAACAGATACATCCTCAATGATAACATTTTCAGCTTCCAGACTGCCACATTTGATAGCATGGCTCTATCTCCGGTCATATGCCTTGAACATCCACTGTCCAGAATCCACACAACTCGGTTCACCTGTTCCACACCCTGCAATATCAAACTGATTAGATCTTCTTCGGAACCCAAACTTGATTGGGTTTTGCATACTTAAAGAACTGGCCTTTGTCAGGCAAAACAACATTCCTAATTTTAACCACTTCAACCTCCTTAACGAAAGAGCATTTCCACTTATAACCCACCTTAACAAATTTCTGAGTAGGCTTAGGTATAAATGTGTCCACTCTAACTTTAAGAGGACTAGCAGTCTTGGATCTAACATGCTTCTTGTTATTAACATGTTGACGGGGAACAGTCTTATCATTTGATGCATGCTTACTATTAAAATAAACATACATTACATTAAAAGCACAAGACATGCAATTCGCAACACCACATGCTTTATGAGATAAATCTACACTAGGCATGTTATGCATGTTAGACATGTTGTTTTGTTCGAACTTATGAGTGTCTAATTTTGTCTCCGTTGTATGAACAACTTTGACAGAACTCTTAGGCACACACTTTTTGGATTGGACAATCTCATTGGCAATGTCCTCAGTACGCATCTCTTCTTGAATGATGATAGAAGATTCAATCAAAGGTTCTGTTATAGATTCTTTAAAGAGAGGGTCTTTAACACCCTTAACACATGTGGTATACCCCTTTCTTCAGCACTAACTCTATTAGAGGTATTAATGCCTAACATTCCAACAGCCTCGTTATAGCCAAAACCTATACCAACAGTTTGACTAATAGCTTGCTTATTGAAAATCTCTTTTGCTGTTTTGCAAGAATTAAAGTAAGCTCTAACCTCTGTCTCAAGTTCTGTGATCTTGTCTTTAAGAATGGTTTCTAACTGTTTATAACAAATAACCCTATTCTCAAGAAAAGCTACCTTCTTAGTAAGTTCATCTTGATTAACATGCACTAGTCTCAATTCTTTAACTTCCTTTTCAAGAGAAGTGTTCTGAAGAATTATTATATCATTTTCACTACGTGCACAAGATAATGTACTACTAAGATGATAAATCATTTCAGAGTCAGTGAACTTTACCTCAGACTTAGAAGATGAAGAGTTGCCTTCTTTTGCCATGAGTGCTAGATTTCCAACTTCATCATCTTCCTCATCACTATCTGTATTGTAATATCCGGGAATTTAGGTACGAATTTCCTATTTATTTAAGTAATAAAAGTAGTAATATTTATTTATTTAGAGTAATTTAAAAATTTTCTGCATTATGTGTTTAAATGTTTAAATAATATTACGTGGATATGTGATGTGGTATTATGTGTTTAAAATTATTTTTTCGGCATTTATTAGTAAATTTGAGCCCGACATATTTGTTTTAAGTAAATTAGTTTAAAATTCATTTAATTATGAATTTTGTGCATTTAAATGTTTTTAGAATAATTTTGGTATATAAATAATTTTATTAGTGAGATTTAATTATTTTAGAATCGTTTTGTTTTAAAAATGATTTTTTTCAGTATCGATTTAGTCCCGCTAAATTCAGTCAGGGGCTAATTATAATGTTTAGTATTCGTCCTTATCTATTAGTCAACCGTCCTAATCTATCCTAATCTATACACACACATTAACACAAACGCACACCACAAACACACTCACGCACAGAGTATACACACACAACGCTCGGGAGAAATCAGAAAGAAAACCCCCCATTTCTACTCTTCTTCCCCGCCACTGCGACACCCCACTTTCCCTGCTTCCGTTTGCTGCCAGAACCGCCGTCGAAGCCTTCTGTCCAACTTCTCCATTTCCGGCCGCCGTGTTTTGTTAGTTCCGCCGGCCGCCGCCCTCCTGTTAGTTTTCCGGCCACTAAACACCGCCAACCACCACTTCTGTTTCGATTCAGAATTTGTAAGTATAAATCCAAGATTTTGCTGATTGTTCATTGGCTGAGTTAATTATGTGATAGCTAAATCAATGTTTCGTTTTTTTTATTTATTTTTGCGTATATATAAATTCGTTTCTATTTTAGTGATTATGTGATATTTACAGTTTGCTATATTATTAAATCAGTTTGCTATATTATTAAATCAATTTGCTATATTATGGAAGTTGTGATAATTTAGTTTTGTGATTTTATTGGGCAATGATCGAAACCCCGGTAATGTTTCATTTTGTATATTTATTAATGCGTAGTATGAATTTGTTGTTGTGAGTTTGATTATATATCGATTAATACTTCGAACTGTGAAATTTTTAGTGATAATCAATGATTCGGATTCAGATTCGTTTTTGATTTATGTGTATATAGATAATTCGTTTTTCTTAATTATTGTGGTGTAGTTCGTTTTCGTAAATTGCGTATTATTTAATAAATTTTTTTTTTTGTTTGTTTGTTAAATTACGATATTATAAATTCATTTGTTTTGTAGTAATTAGTTGTATATTCGTTTTAGTAATATGTATAATTATCATTTTGTATTGTTTATTTAAATTGTGTTAGTAAATTTATTGTTTCAATCAAATTGTTTATAAAGTGAGTTAAAGGGGTTAAGTTGTGATTTTATATATATGTGCCACGTTACTAAATTCATTTGATGATAATTGTTAAATTTAATGTTAAATCGTTTTACGCATGTTGTTAAGTGATTTTAGCTAGTGTATGTATGTCGTGCATTTTAAATGATTCAAGAGCACTATTTGATTATAGTGTTAGGTATGGTTTTATTTTGATGAGTTGATAATTGTTAAATCTCAAATTGTTTATGAACGTTAATTATGGTGAAGTGGTTTCACTGTGGGGTATTAAATTTGATATTTGAGTTGGTTTATTTTGTTTGATTCTAAACATTGAAATTTCTGTTAAAGTTCGTTGACTGGTGATGTCGTGGTTTGTAAAGTGATTGGATATACAGGTTATTATTGTGGTGCTGTACTATGTGATCCGTCCTATGATTGGGGGCGCAACATAGTACATGCAAAATTTCTGGCTAGTCCTGTTTACGAACGGGTCATGCCGAAATTTCGTAAAATCTATGTAATTTTTTTTTTGTGTATTTTAAAACTAATTAGAGTTAAAGAGTAATTGAATTTGATTATTCTTAATCAATTTTAAATGATAATGAAATTAATTAAATTGACCAATTAATTTTATAGTTAATTGGTGAATTTTATTAATTTATTATTATTTAATCTTGATTATCTATAAATCAAATTTAATTAGTATTTTCAAGTTGTTTTATGATTTTAGTGTTTTATTATTTTATTATCAGGTTGATTTGATTAATTTAGTGATTAAATAAGATATTGGATTTCAGTTGGTTACACGTAATCCTGTATTTGTATATACATGTGATTGACTGCTACGTGCTATATTATATGTTAATAACTTAAGTGTTTAATAGTAATGCTAGAGTCGAGCCAATGCGTGTTTATCCGTTATCTGCTGTATGTAATTATTTGTTTAAATTAGTTATAATCGATTAGATTGCGCTGGGTAGTTAGTATTAGAAATGAGTTTAGATTATTGATTAGTAACTAAACTAGAATTTTATATTATAGAGACGAGCACCGGTAAAGAATAGGAGAAAGCTCACATTCAGTAGTACCAGTATCTAGCATCAAGGCAAGTTACTCAACTCGTATTCTTTTGAAGTGAAACTCTTGTTTCCTATTTACTTATTGTTTCCTAACCAGTTTCAATATTATCCTGAAATTGAGATACCTTGTTTTTGAACTTGATAACTCTATTTCATTTCACAATTCATTCTTGCAGCACTTTATAATTTATCAGATTAAACCTTGATTCCTGTTGATTGTAAACCTTATTCATAAGCATTTGTATTACTTAAATCCTGTTGATAATTTGAATCAGACAGTTGAAAGTATTTAGTTGAATTGATTAGGTGGTCGATTGTTCCGACACCTAACTCCCAGTACTAAGTTGGAATTGGAAGTTTTTAATTAAAAATGAAATGTTTTAAGGACTGCCGACGCCAGTCAGAGTATCAGTATTATGTAGGCCAAAAGCGGCCTTGGATCCAGTTCAGTATTTGGACATACTGTGGGTATGGTCAGGGGTTTTGGTGTGACTGATCATCCACCTTAACTCGTTGCGTCACAGTAAAAATCCAATTCTAACTTACAGTTTGAAGTTGATTTTCAGTATTGTTCATTTTGCCAGTTAAGTTAATTCTTTCATTTATTGCCATTTTCTTAGCCAGCTGAGTTCATTTTTATACATATTGCTATTGTTGCATCATTATTTCATATTGTGCAGTTTTATATATACTTGCTGAGCCTTTTGCTCACTCTTGTTGTTAACCTTGATATTTCAGTAAAGCGAGAAGATGTCCCATCGCGAGATAACCCGCATTAGGTTCTCTGACTCCCCTGAGATCTTGGAGGTCACTTTTACCCAGGAGGTTGTTTATTATAGCTGTTTATGGACCTTAGAAGACCAGTGTTGTATCATACTTTATTATGTTAGAAGTTGTAACCTTAATTAGTTTTGGGTTGTTAATGATAGCTCCTTATCGGGGCGTCCTAATGACATGCAGTAGTTTGATTCTATCTTATGTTTTGTAGCATCTGTTTCAGACTGTAACCTGGTGTGATCTTGGTGTGTAGTTCAGGGGTTGTTGTATTTATATTATTGTGTAGCATGTTTTATTTATTTGTTGTGGTCAGTGATGTCGGAATCTTAACCCCGGATTTCGAGGGCGCACAGGTTGGTATCAGAGCGGCGGGTTATCAGTCACTGAAACAGGTATAGGTTAGAGTACTAGGAGAAAAGGAGTATTTTTTAGCAAACTCATAGCGAGTTTGAGTTGCAGATCATCGGATATGATCTTGACCTTGAGATAGGATGACCTACAGATTATTTATATATTATCTAGTAACATTATTGTTGTGCCAGTCTTCTAGTGCCCCGAGGATCGAGGCAGATAGTGTAGAGGAGATGCGGGTGTATAGTAGGACCCAGTTTTGATAGTGGTGCTTAACTGCGCTGTTGAATAGCGGATAGCCGTCTTTTACTTTGTACAGTACTTTTGTTGTATCCCAAGCGTTTTATGCGTTTAACCAATTATCTATATATACCACTTTTGTCGGCTAGCTATATTTCTGTTTCATATACCCTGTCATTTCTTTATGCACTTTAATTTGATTATATGGATGCAAATCCATTCTTGATTACCCTGTTGGATTGTCATATTCTGCCTATACTTCTGTGATCCATATTGTCATACCCTTACAGTTTATCTCCTTTGATGCCAATATACCTTTTGATACCGCTCTTTATGCATCTTAATTTGATTATACCAATGCAACTCAATTTTGCTAACCTTGGTCAATTTTCTATATTTTGCCCATACCCTTGTGATCTATATCTTATATCATTACAGGTTGTCACCTTTGAAGCCAACCTACCTTTTGATACATTATACATGCATTTGATATTATTGTTGACAGTTATTTCATACCCTGTGAAAATCTTGTTGTATACCTCAGTATATTGCACAAGACCTTGAACCGCTTCTATCTATTATTGATTAAACCATTTTCATACCTTGTCATTATCATATTATAAATGTTAAACTAAATGAGTTGCTTGTTTCATTTCAGAACCATGCCTCCTAGAAGATCCACTCGTTCTAATAACCAGAACCCAGAGAATAATGAAAATCCTGCAAATACCGGGGGTCAAATGGACCCAGCTCTTGCTCAGATCCTTCAAATCTTAACTCAACAGACAGCTAATCTTGCTCAACAGCAACAGCAGTTAATGCACCAACAACAGCAATTTCAGCAACAATTATTGCAGCAACAACAACAACAACAACAACATCAGCAACAACAACAACATCAGCAACAGCAACAGCCGCTAGGACAAGTTGTGTCCCCGGTAACCTTTAAGTCCTTCCAGGCAGTCAAACCACCCGAATTTAAGGGATCAGCAGATCCAGTGGAAGCTAATACACGGTTGAAAGAAATTGAGAAAGCTTTTGCGTTAGTCAAAGTTGGGAATGATCAGAAAACTGAGTTTGCGAGTTATCTTTTAAAGAACGAAGCTAACTTTTGGTGGGAGTCTATGAGAGCAATGCAGCCAGAAGGGGTTATTAATTGGGATAGATTTAAAGAACTGTTTATGGAGAATTATTTCCCAGGATACATGCAGGATCAGATGGAGCTAAAATTCTTGGAGCTTAAACAAGGTAACATGACTGTTTCAGAGTATGAGGCCAAGTTCACAGAATTGGCCAGGTTTGCACCAGCCTATGTCGACACAGAAAGGAAGAAAGCGAAAAAGTTTCAGCAGGGACTAAAAGCGTGGATTCGAGGCAAGTTGGCTATTTTGGAGCTAGATACTTATGCAGCAGTGGTATAGAAAGCGATAATTGCAGAGACTGAAAGTGATATGTCCCAGAAAGAGAGGGAAGCAAGGAAAAGGAAAGCTGATAACACCGAAGGAAGTCATCAACCAGGTAACTCTCAGAACCGTTTTAATAAGAAACCAGGATTCCAACCAGGAAGGGGTGGAAACTTTAAAAAGCCAGAAAATGCAAGTGTGGAGCAGGGCAACCGCCAGCAAATTGTTAATCAACAGAGGCAGCAGAGACCGCCTATACCAGAGTGCAAGACTTGTGGGAAAAAGCATTCAGGAATATGTCAGAAGCCTAACTCAGTTTGTTTCAAGTGCAACCAGAAGGTCCATTTCGCCAACGAATGTCGGAATCAGACTCCAGTTCCAGTTTCTAAGCCCCCGACTGTATGCTACAACTGTGGAAAGCCAGGGCACTTATCAAAGAATTGTAAGGAACCAATGCCAGTCAACAAAATGCTAAGGATAGCAGGACCACCAGTTCCAGTACAGCCCAGGGCAAGGACTTTTAACATGTCGATGAAGGATACAGTGCAGGATTCAGATGTAGTTGCAGGTATGCTTGTTGTGAACTCAGTACGTGCTAAGGTGTTAATTGATTCTGGAGCTTCTAAGTCATTTATATCTAAAGGGTTTGCTAGTAAGTTGAATTGTGCCAGTAAAGTGTTAGACAAAGTGTTACATGTTGAAATTGCTAATTGTGAACGAGTTCTTGTGAATCAAATTTATCCTCAGTGTGAGATCGAAATAGTAGGGCACCGTTTCTATGTTGATTTGATACCTTTTAACTTGGGAGGGGTTGATGTGATATTGGGAATGGATTGGTTATCAGAGTACGATGCGCACATAGACTGTAAAAACAAGAAGGTGACATTGAGATATCCAGACGAAAATGAAGTAGTGTTAAAGGGCCAAAAGCAAAAGAATGAATTTCTGACGATGATGCAAACAAAGAAGTTACTACGCCAGGGGTGTGAAGATTATCTTGCCTATGTTGTGGATGTTAGTAAGGAAACACCGAGAATAGAAGAGATTCTAGTGTTGAGCGAATTTCCTGATGTCTTTCCCGACGAGTTACCAGGGTTGCCTCCCGACAGAGAAATAGAGTTCGCGATTGATATAGCACCAGGGGCAGAACCTGTTTCCAAGGCTCCGTACAGAATGGCACCAGTTGAAATGAAGGAATTGGCTACGCAATTGCAGGAATTACTAGAGAAAGGAGTGATTCGGCCTAGTGTGTCCCCTTGGTGAGCGCCAGTTTTATTTATAAAGAAGAAGGACGGTAGTGTGAGATTGTGTATCGACTATCGGGAGTTGAACAAGTTGACCATCAAGAACAGATATCCATTGCCAAGAATAGACGATTTGTTCGACTAATTAAAAGGCGCCGTGTTTTTCTCTAAGATCGACTTGAGGTCAGGTTATCATCAGCTGAAGATTAAGCCGGAGGACATACCGAAGACAACTTTTCGTACCAGGTACGGGCACTATGAATTTTTGGTTATGGCTTTCGGATTGACAAACGCACCGGCAACATTCATGGATCTGATGAACAGAGTCTTTAAGAAATACTTGGATAAATTCGTGATCGTGTTCATAGATGATATTTTGATATATTCTAAGACAGAAGAAGAGCATGCACATCATTTGAGAATAGCGTTGGAGACATTAAGACGGGAGAGATTGTATGCGAAATTTTCGAAATGCGAGTTTTGGTTACAAGAAGTTCAATTCTTAGGACATGTGGTCAGCAGTGGTGGAATTAAAGTGGATCCAGCTAAGATTGAAGCTGTAATGAATTGGGAGAGGCCAAAGACACCAACAGAAGTCAGAAGTTTTATGGGGTTAGCAGGGTATTATCGAAGATTTGTTCCAGACTTTGCTAAGATAGCAACACCATTGACCAGGCTTACAAGGAAGAATGAGAAATTTGTGTGGACGGAGAAGTGTGAAGAAAGCTTCCAAGAATTGAAGAGAAGGTTAGTGACCGCTCCAGTGTTAACGCTACTAGACGATCGAGGAGACTTTGTGATTTATAGTGATGCTTCTCATAAAGGTTTAGGTTGTGTGCTTATGCAACATGATGCAGTGATTGCGTATGCTTCCAGGCAACTGAAACCTCATGAGTAGAAGTATCCTACCCATGACTTGGAATTGGCAGCCATAGTATTTGCATTGAAGATTTGGAGACATTACCTTTATGGAGAGAAGTGTGAAATTTACACGGACCACAAGAGTTTGAAGTATATCTTTACACAGAAGGAATTGAATATGAGACAGCGAAGATGGTTAGAGCTGATTAAAGATTATGATTGTTCGATAAATTACCATCCAGGGAAAGCAAACGTGGTGGCTGATGCCTTGAGCAGAAAGGAGAGACTAAACATGTTGACAACGACAGTAGAGCTATGCAAGGAATTAGAGAAGCTAGAAATAGAGATTCGGATTCCTGAGTCTGATACTGAAATGATGTACACAATGACCTTTCAACCTGAATTGTTGGAAAAGATTAGAAGATGCCAAGAGGAAGTGATGAGTAGTAATGTGGTTGAGCTGACAGGAGAAAAGATATGCAGTCAAAAGGATGATAAAGGAGTTCTACATTTTTCTTCTAGAATCTGGGTACCTAATGTTGCAGAACTTAAGCAGGAAATTCTTCAAGAAGCGCATAATTCGAGATATTCTATTCATCCGGGAAGCACTAAAATGTATCGAGATCTGAAACAAATTTTTTGGTGGCCAAACATGAAGCGAGAGATCGCAGAATGGGTTAGTAAGTGTTACACTTGCCAGAGAGTCAAAGCTGAGCACCAGAGACCTAGCGGACTACTACAGCCATTAGAGATTCCAGAATGGAAGTGGGAGCACATTGCTATGGATTTCGTGGTTGGTTTACCGAGGACTAAAGCTAATCATGACGCTATCTGGGTCATTATTGATAGATTGACGAAGTCAGCGCATTTCTTACCGATCAACGAAAGATTTTCATTGGACAAGTTGGTTCATATGTATTTGAAGGAAATAGTGGTACGTCATGGAGTTCTGGTATCAATTGTATCCGACAGAGACCCTAGGTTCAATTCGAGATTTTGGAGACAGTTTCAAGAATGCTTAGGCACTAAACTTAACATGAGTACGGCGTATAATCCTCAAACTGATGGTCAGAGTGAAATGACGATTCATACAATTGAAGACATGCTTCGGGTTTGTGCATTAGATTTCAAAGGTACGTGGGACGATCATTTGCCATTAGTGGAATTCTCCTACAACAATAGTTATCATGCGAGCATTGGAATGCCACCTTATGAAGCACTGTATGGACGGAAATGTCGATCCTCTATGTTTTGGGAAGAAGTTGGTGAGCGTAAAATTTTGGGTCCAGAGCTGGTTCAGCAAACTAAAGAAGTAATTGAGCTTATTCAGAAGAGATTAGTAGCTGCTCAGAATCGACAGAAAAAGTATGCGGATCAGTCCAGGAAAGATATGGAATTAGAGGAAGGAGAACAAGTTCTATTAAAGATATCACCGTGGAAGGGACTCTTGAGATTTGGTAATAAGGGAAATCTTAGCCCAAGATATGTTGGTCCATTCGAGATCCTCAAGCGAGTTAGAAAAGTTGCTTATGAGTTAGCCTTACCACCCCATATGCAGCACATTCATAATGTATTCCATGTGTCTATGCTTAAGAAGTATCATCCCGATTCTAATCATGTCATAGAGTATGAGCCTATAGAGATTCAGCCAGATTTGTCCTATGTGGAGTAGCCGATTCAGATATTAGATCGGCAGGAGAAAGTATTAAGAAACAAGACAGTGAATCTAGTAAAAGTTTTGTGGAGGAATCCCAAGGTTGAGGAATCGACTTGGGAACTTGAGAGTGAAATGCTAGCAAAGTATCCACATCTATTTACTTAGGCTGATTCTGAGGACAGAATCCTTTTAAGGGGGGAATGATGTAATATCCTGAAATTTAGGTACGAATTTCCTATTTATTTAAGTAATAAAAATAGTAATATTTATTTATTTAGAGTAATTTAAAAATTTGCTGCATTATGTGTTTAAATTTTTAAATAATATTACGTGGATATGTGATGTGGTATTATGTGTTTAAAATTATTTTTTCGGCATTTATTAGTAAATTTGAGCCCGACATATTTGTTTTAAGTAAATTAGTTTAAAATTCATTTAATTATGAATTTTGTGCATTTAAATGTTTTTAGAATAATTTTGGTATATAAATAATTTTATTAGTGAGATTTAATTATTTTAGAATCGTTTTGTTTTAAAAATGATTTTTTTTCAGTATCGATTTAGTCCCGCTAAATTCAGTCAGGGGCTAATTATAGTGTTTAGTATTCGTCCATATCTATTAGTCAACCGTCCTAATCTATCCTAATCTATACACACACATTAACACAAACGCACACCACAAACACACTCACGCACACAGTATACACACACAACGCTCGGGAGAAATCAGAAAGAAAACCCCCCATTTCTACTCTTCTTCCCCGCCACTGCGACACCCCACTTTCCCTGCTTCCGTTTGCTGCCAGAACCGCCGTCGAAGCCTTCTGTCCAACTTCTCCATTTCCGGCTGCCGTGTTTTGTTAGTTCCGCCGGCCGCCGCCCTCCTGTTCGTTTTTCGGCCACTAAACACCGCCAACCACCACTTCTGTTTCGATTCAGAATTTGTAAGTATAAATCCAAGCTTTTGCTGATTGTTCATTGGCTGAGTTAATTATGTGATAGCTAAATCAATGTTTCGTTTTTTTTATTTATTTTAGCGTATATATAAATTCGTTTCTATTTTAGTGATTATGTGATATTTACAGTTTGCTATATTATTAAATTAGTTTGCTATATTATTAAATCAGTTTGATATATTATGGAAGTTGTGATAATTTAGTTTTGTGATTTTATTGGGCAATGATCGAAACCCCTGTAATGTTTCGTTTTGTATATTTATTAATGCTTAGTATGAATTTGTTGTTGTGAGTTTGATTATGTATCGATTAATACTTCGAACTGTGAAATTTTTAGTGATAATCAATGATTCGGATTCGTTTTTGATTTATGTGTATATAGATAATTCGTTTTTCTTAATTATTGTGGTGTAGTTCGTTTTCGTAAATTGCGTATTATTTAATAAATTCTTTTTTTTGTTTGTTTGTTAAATTAAGATATTATAAATTCATTTGTTTTGTAGTAATTAGTTGTATATTCATTTTAGTAATATGTATAATTATCATTTTGTATTGTTTATTTAAATTGTGTTAGTTAGTAAATTTATTGTTTCAATCAAATTGTTTATAAAGTGAGTTAAAGGGGTTAAGTTGTGATTTTATATATACGTGCCACGTTACTAAATTCATTTGATGATAATTGTTGAATTTAATGTTAAATCGTTTTACGGATGTTGTTAAGTGATTTTAGCTAGTGTATCGTGCATTTTAAATGATTCAAGAGGACTATTTGATTTTAGTGTTATGTATGGTTTTATTTTGATGAGTTGATAATTGTTAAATCTCAAATTGTTTATGAACGTTAATTATGGTGAAGTGGTTTCACTGTGGGGTATTAAATTTGATATTTGAGTTAGTTTATTTTGTTTGATTCTAAACATTGAAATTTCTGTTAAAGTTCGTTGACTGGTGATGTCGTGGTTTGTAAAGTGATTGGATATACAGGTTATTATTGTGGTGTTGTACTATGTGATCCATCCTATGATTGGGGGCACAACATAGTACATGCAAAATTTCTGGCTAGTCCTGTTTATGAACGGGTCATGCCGAAATTTCGTAAAATCTATGTAATTATTTTTTTTGTGTATTTTAAAACTAATTAGAGTTAAAGAGTAATTGAATTTGATTATTCTTAATCAATTTTAAATGATAATGAAATTAATTAAATTGACCAATTAATTTTATAGTTAATTGGTGAATTTTATTAATTGATTATTATTTAATCTTGATTATCTATAAATCAAATTTAATTAGTATTTTCAAGTTGTTTTATGATTTTAGTGTTTTATTATTTTATTATCAGGTTGATTTGATTAATTTAGTGATTAAATAGGATATTGGATTTCAGTTGGTTACACATAATCCTGTATTTGTATATACATGTGATTGACTGCTACGTGCTATATTATATGTTAATAACTTAAGTGTTTAATAGTAATGCTAGAGTCGAGTCAATGCGTGTTTATCCGTTATCTGCTGTATGTAATTATTTGTTTAAATTAGTTATAATCGATTAGATTGCGCTGGGTAGTTAGTATTAGAAATGAGTTTAGATTATTGATTAGTAACTAAACTAGAATTTTATATTATAGAGACGAGCACCGGTAAAGGAAAGGAGAAAGCTCACATTCAGTAGTACCAGTATCTAGCATCAAGGCAAGTTACTCAACTCGTATTCTTTTGAAGAGAAACTCTTATTTCCTATTTACTTATTGTTTCCTAACCAGTTTCAATATAATCCTGAAATTGAGATACCTTGTTTTTGAACTTGATAACTCTATTTCATTTCACAATTCATTCTTGCATCACTTTATAATTTATCAGATTAAACCTTGATTCCTGTTGATTGTAAACCTTATTCATAAGCATTTGTATTACTTAAATCCTGTTGATAATTTGAATCAGACAGTTGATAGTATTTAGTTGAATTGATTAGGTGGTCGATTGTTCCGACACCTAACTCCCAGTACTAAGTTGGAATTGGAAGTTTTTAATTAAAAATGAAATGTTTTAAGGACTGCCGACGCCAGTCAGAGTATCAGTATTATGTAGACCAAAAGCGGCCTTGGATCCAGTTCAGTATTTGGACATACCGTGGGTATGGTCAGGGGTTTTGGTGTGACTGATCATCCACCTTAACTCGTTACGTCACAGTAAAAATCCAATTCTAACTTACAGTTTGAAGTTGATTTTCAGTATTGTTCATTTTGCCAGTTAAGTTAATTCTTTCATTTATTGCCATTTTCTTGGCCAGCTGAGTTCATTTTTATACATATTGCTATTGTTGCATCATTATTTCATATTGTGCAGTTTTATATATACTTGCTGAGCCTTTTGCTCACTCTTGTTGTTAACCTTGATATTTTAGTAAAGCGAGAAGATGTCCCATCACGAGACAACCCGCATTAGGTTCTCTGACTCCCCTGAGATCTTGGAGGTCACTTTTACCCAGGAGGTTGTTTATTATAGCTGTTTATGGACCTTAGAAGACCAGTGTTGTATCATACTTTATTATGTTAGAAGTTATAACCTTAATTAGTTTTGGGTTGTTAGTGATAGCTCCTTATCGGGGCGTCCTAATGACATGCAGTAGTTTGATTCTAGCTTATGTTTTGTAGCATCTGTTTCAGACTGTAACCTGGTGTGATCTTGGTGTGTAGTTCAGGGGTTGTTGTATTTATATTATTGTGTAGCATGTTTTATTTATTTGTTGTGGTCAGTGATGCCGAAATCTTAACCTCGGATTTCGAGGGCGTCACATGTATCATCCCAACTCTTACCTTCAGCAAGATAAGCTTTCGCAGTCTTGTTCTTCTTACTTGAATCATATGAGTTCCTCTTTGCTTGTCTTGGCTTTTTGCATTCAGTAGCAAAGTGTTCTTTTTTTAATGAGTCCATGCGAGCGTTGATCCAGCAATTGCTAATATTGCTAATATAATTCTTTCTTTTCAGTAGGATAAAGAAATACATTTTTTTCTTTGGTAGTTGAAGAACTCATTATAATTAAAGCATCTAATTGTGCTTCTGTCCACTGTTCCAGTTTTATAGCCACCCTTTGTGCTATTTGAGGAAGAAGAACTACCTCTCTGGAATCTGGGTTTGAACTTAAGATTAGGATTTCTTCTGAATCTGAAGTTCCCAAACTTCTTCACTATCATTGTCATAGATTCATCTTCCAGCTGTTCAAGCTCTTCCATGGAATAGAAGTCACTCTCAGATTGACTTGTGGATGTAAAGCCATATTCAGCTACAGTAACATCCTTGTCAAAACTGGAAGGTTGAACAACCTTCTCTTCCAGTTTATGTGGAACTTCTGCCACCAGTGCAGTAGACGTACTGACCACTTTACATGTTCCATAGATTTCCTTCCGCTGAATCTGTTCTAGTTCATAAGTTTTCAGAACACCATAGAGCCTTTCCAGTGAAATCTCACCTAAATCCCTTGCTTATCTAATGGCTGAAATCTTGTGCTCCAGATGAGATGGAAGCATTAGAAGGAACTTCTTGTTTATCTCCTTGATGGTGTAATGCTTTCCATGGAGATTCAGATCATTGATCAATTTGTTGTATCTCTAAAAAACATCAGAGATTCTTTCACCAGGATTAGATCTGAAGTGTTCATATGAAGAGGTAAGAATTTCCATTTTGTTTTCTCTGACTTCTTTTGTCCCTTCATTGATTATCTCAATCGTATCACAAATGTGTTTAGCATCTACACAATTTAAAACATGATTGTGCATGATTGGATCTAGATAATCAACCAGAATTAACTGTAAACTTGCATCCAGAGAAGCATCTTCCTTTTCATCACCTGTTTAGTCTTTTGGGTCTTTCGGATACATCCTAGCAACTTGAGTAACAACATTATTCTCAATATGCTCTTCCTCAACAACCATAGGAATTTTTGGTCTGTTCTTCAATACACCAAGATACTTTGGATTTGCCACTTGAAGAAATAAGAGCATCTTCTTCTTCCACATTGGATAGTGTTCTTTACTGAACATAGGAATTTTGACGGCTCCAACTTTTTGAGTAGTCGTCTTGAATTTTTATAAGAATAAAAATTTGAATGTTCTTGATAAATCATAAAAGTATGGATCTTGATTTGTGCGTCAATTAATTAGCTCTGATACCAATTGTTAGATCCTGATAAGTTTGTAGGGGGGGTTGAATACAAACGGTACTGTTTTGAATCTCAAACTATTTAAAACAAATCTAGAATAAATTCGACATGAATTTATCTATTTTTGTAATAAAAAGATCGAATACTAAAAAGTTCAAGATCAATTCTAGGGATAATAATCTGCTAGATAGTCAAACAAGTACAAGTAAATAACTTCTAGTGGTTTGGATATAACATTAACTCCTAGAATTTAATTCACTTGAAATTTTAAGCTCGGCAGTTGGTTCTTCAGTAAAGAGCACAGAGAAAGATAATATTGTTTGCTTTTCTGTCTTGAATGAATGTTCTATCTTTCTATCTTTACTTTTCATATTTGTACGCCTGTCTTTCTTGAATTGGAATGACTATCAAAAGACTTGACATGACTGTCCAAAATGGTTTGCAATGACTATCAAAAAGATTTGCAATGACTATCGGGGTGACTACCACTAAACTACAATGACTATACATTTGAACTGCAATTACTATTGGTATGACTACCTGAGATAGTCATTTCGGTTCATTTCCATAGTCATTAAGCTTAGCATGACTATCAATATGTTGGCATGACATTCGGTATGATTATCCTTGATAGTCATGCCAATACATTTTCCATAGTCATTCCAGTACATTACTAATTCTAATTTAATTAATCTTATAATTAATTTAGGGAATAAATTAATTCTTGTTGAATTAATTTATTGAATAAATTAATTAATTGAATTAATTAATTAAAAAAGAATTAATATGCTTCCTTGATAGCAGAAACAATTCTTGAACCACTGAGATTAATGATGAACTTCCACTGTATGGTGTTGACACTCGATGTACTGTCTGGTTAATGAGTGACTAACTGCAATGACGGTTCTTCATCTTTTGATTTTAAACGGTGGTTCTTTTTTTTTCTCTTTATCAAACACTGTAACATGTACACTTGTTGTCACACTATTTAAATCTTTGTCAATTTAATAGTTCCACCTTCTTGAATACTTCACTAAGGCTTGATCAAATAAATGAACTTCTTTCAATGTAGAATTACTTCAAGTCTGTAGATTGACTTTAATTTTCATTCTTTTGACTGATATTACCTTCTGAGATTCATGTGACAATTGAATTATTATTTACTTATTACATTCTTGTTTAAGTTGAGTCGAATTCTCGATGTTTACAAATATACCTATACATATGTCTTTCACACATCAATTAAAATTAAAGTATATTATTTTTAATTAGTATAATATATTATAATTAATTATCACAAATTACTCTAATTATTTTAAAAGTAGGCCTAATTATTTTAAAAACTTATTTAAATAGTCCTATTTATTTTGAAAGGTTATATATTATTTTTAACATGTCTTATTATTATAATTATAAATTTCAATAAAAATATATTTAGAGACCTACTTTGTTTTTTAACAAATTCATTTAATATCAAACTAATAAAAATATTATACATAAACACAAATAATAAGTTAATGCTATTAAACAATACGTGCATCGCACGAGTTATAGGTTAGTTAGAATTAAGGACCGTAATCAAGTTCGGCTCGTTTATAAATCAATCCTTGAAATCATGCTCACAATCGACTCATTTGGGAATCGAACCAAACCCAACGTATCGGCTTATTTACAGCCCTATACAAAGTATGACTGAATTTAGTATTTAAATTTTACATTCACACAGTCAAGAAATAATTGATATGTTGAATTTAATACTTTCAGATCACAAATTCAAATAATTTTAATAGAACATATAATCTAATGATAATTAAAAGATATAACAAATGCAAATAATCGAAGTCTATCAATGAATTAATTCTAGCTCAAATGAATAATTTGATCAAGGATGAAAAGAAAACAAACAAGGATGAAAATGAATAATTCTTGTACCCCTAAGAATTAGGTGAAATTGAAAATGGATAAAACAAATAACAAAAAGTAAGGGAGAATTAGTTCAATGAGCACCAAGGCAAAAACGTTTCTGGACAAGACTGACATTAACAAACATATAAATATACGGAGTTGATATGCTTCAGCTTCTGCTGCTACTAGTTAATCCATTTAATCTGCGCAGTTGGGGATACTCTTGGGAACTGCAACAATTCTTGTAAAATCCTCAACTCTTTATTAGGATCATCCACTGTACGGTTCTTAACAAGTTTAATTAATTGAAGCGAAGGGGCAGATGCAAGCAATAGCTTTATGAACTGAAACTCAGTCCTTGAACCAACCATCCCCTGTATCTCTATATATTCAAGTTGCTCTAGTTTCATGTCGCCCGATAAAACCATCCAGTCCAAAAGGTCCATATCATCACTGCTATTTAGTTCAGTGTCCTACATACAAACATGCAAAGTTCAATTAATTTAGTACTTAATCAAATATTTGTGCAACTGTGCAATCAGAGTTTGCGGTGAACAATAAGTTGTAACTACTCCAAATATAAGAAAATTGTATATGCATGACAACAATGGATGATAAAGAAATTTCTGGAATTGGAAATTCCGTCCTGCCCAGTCAGGAGAATAGAAAACATGCGAAAATAGACTAACAGACACAGGACCAATCATAAATTTAATGAGAACTGATTACAATAGACAAAGCAAGACAACATTTTAGCCCAAACTGATAAATGAAAAAACAGGTTAAATAATTTGAACCGCTACTATATATGCAGAGCAACATCTAATGTAACAGTCTTCATATCATAGTTATAGTTCTAGTTCTCACCAAGCGTATGTTGAGATTTTGCAGGTTGGGTGAACTTCTGATCAAGCAAAGAACACGCTGAATATGAAGTACGTCAATTTTGGCATTGGCCTCTTTAAAACAGCTCCACATGGTCCCAAAGACTATATACATAATATTGAAAAAAGAAATAAAGTGTGAGACACATTTGGAGGGGTGATATTCCATATGCAATGCTAAACAAATTAGTGAATGACGATATACATTATTTAAATTAGTATAATTTTCAACATTACCCCGAGAAAGGAGCCACCAAGGAAAAGAATACTCGTCATAGGCATATTGCCAAGTAGCTTGTCTAAATTGATAGTTTCATTCTTAAAATTTGTCACTCTTTCCATCATAAGACCACAAACTATAACATTTTGCATGCACTCAAACCATTCCAGATCAATTTCTCCACTGTAAAGGATTATCAGATCAGTGAAATTGCTGGTGATTCTATCGACTGCAGTTTCAGAATCAAGTTTCCTTGTTTTAGCAGCAACCCTGGCCATGATTCTGTACATGAAAACACCAACAATTAAGTTGAAATAGAGTCATTCCTATATTATAACAATTTTAGAAACAAAATTAATTCACAATGGTTAAAAAACCTATGATTGAGCTCAAAGACTAATTAAACTGATCAAGCTATAACATCTGAAACTATTAGCAAACTATTAACTAATCGACATATATGCTCAAGTTCATAAAAAAAAACACAAAGTAAATAGAGTAAATTGCAAAATGGTGGCCGAATTTTACCCGCTTTAGCATTTTAGTGGCCAGACTTTCAAATTTGTAATTTGGTGGCCAAATATTGCTTTTAGTTTTCAAAAAGGTGGCTAAGAGACATTTTTTTAAAAACTTTTTTTCCAAAAAAGTGGCCCTTAGCCACCTTTTTGAAAAATAAAAGTAATGTACAGCCACTATATTGCAAAATTGAAACTTCGGCCACCAAAATGCAAAATGAGGTTAAGTATGGTCACAAATTTGCAATTTACTCAAGTAAATAATAAAATATCATTAATAGAATGGGAGCATACTGTGTGTGCGAGCTCATTTTATACCTGTGTGTCGATGGGAATTTGAGTGGAATTATAAGATCCAGGGGGAGAGGGATGAAATGGGGATGGGTTTATGTATATATTTCTATTTAGGAATGCCGATGGTTCGGGTTTAGGGTTCAGTCATATTATTTATCGGAGAATACTAGCTTGGAACCCGCACCCATTTTTTTAAGATTATATACTGTAATTTTTATTTAGTTTGTTATTGAAAATTTTAAGCTATGAATCAATATATATCTATACTATTAATACCTTATATATAATAAGCGTAAGGGAGATCTTATCCAAAACTTTGGTCGGTCACTGTACTACCAAAAGTATATGATCTGTTGGATTATAAAACTATAAATATTCAAATAGATGAGGACCGTTAGATATAATATTAAAAATTGTATTTGATTAATAATAGGATAGTATTTAAATACTAAAAGATGTATTTTGATAATTTAAACCAACTATAAATGAGTTTTCTATATTGAATAGAAATCTTTATGTAAAAATTCGTAATTATCTTTTCTCTTTAGTTTATGGATAGTTCCAGTTAGATAAAAATTAATGAACCATCATTAAATTAAAGATAATTTTGTTAGCTTCGCATGGGCTGTAAAATCGTTAAAATCTGTTGTCTAAAACTCAAGATAGAGCCCAAACAGTAAAGTGATTATCTAAATTTTAATAAATATTTTTTTATTGTAGATTTAATTTTTTTCCTAATTCTTTTAAATTTATAAATTCTATTTTTATTTCAATAAAATATTAAAATCAATTTAAGAAAAAATTAAAATCGATATGGTCCGTGTACGATCACTATACGACCAAATTAATAATTACAGTTAGATCTTAAATAGATCGATTAGAATTGTTAGATCTAATATTAAAAAGTGTATTTGATTAATAATATAATTATATTTAAATACTAAAAAGTGTATTTTGATAATTTAAAAGTTTTCTATGTAAAAATTCTTAAATATCTTTTCTCTTGAATTTATGTATACTTCCAATTAGATAATAATTGTTAAACCAAATATCAACATAACAATTCATATTGATTATTGATATGGTCAGAAAAGTAATTATAGAAATATAATTGACTATTCAAACAAAAGACCGATATTTAAGGCCCGACACCCTAATTATTCATTAATTTCGTAATTAATGAGTAGGGAAAATATACAGCTCATGAAAAGAGCCTTGATTATGGAAAATTAGTCAAAGAAGGATCTGGAATCCCAATTAAAGGCAATCAATGAGTCATAACCTTTATCAACAAGGAAACGAATTCTTCAGCAAGAAATACAATACTTATCCAATATCAAAAAGAAGACTTATCCGTTAAGTCTCCCAAACATACCATAAATACTAGGCTCCAGACGCCTATATAAGGTCCCTGATCCTACAATCAGAACTACGTCTTTGGCTTGATTCTCAATAACGATTTGAGATACGTAGGCATCTTGTGAGGACCGATTTAGTCCGGATACACGAGTGCAGCCATTAAAGCTCGAAACTCATTAAATCTTAGCATTAATTACGCAAGCACGTTTTTTAATCCATAACATTTGGCGCCGTCTGTGGGAAGACAACATCAACCATGACAAACACACGAAGAACAGCTCGGGATACTCAAACTCCCGATGATCGCCCCATCACCTCTGAGGCTGATCAGCCACCGCCGACTACCCGCACACAAGGGGCGAATATCCCCACCAACACTCAAGGACCGGAAATCCCAATTTCGGTTGAAGGGACGAATCCCCTGCAGATGGTCATTCATGGATCTAATCCACAAGAGACCGTTCACCAGCAACCAATCACGACCTCTCCGTTGCTCATGAGTGCACCAAGGAGTCTTCAACTCCATACTACTGATCTCCCTCAATACGCGAATCAGACTTTGGGGATGCCAAGCTATGGCATGCCCCCTCGACCCATGGCGGGCGGTAGTGGAACTAATCCAATCTACCATGTCGGGCGGTAGTTTGGTCATAAATACCTCCAAAACATTCTCAACCTTTAGATTCAATACTTTTAAAAATACATGATCAAGATTATATCATATAAAAAGAAGTTATTATCTAAAAATGATATAAGTGAAAAGATATTATATTAGGATTGGATTTTCCAAAAAGTCAAAACATAAAAATAGTTGTAATTAAATAAGGAAACTCATTTAATACCAAAATAATAAAAATCGTTTAATGTTAAATAGATATGTGAAAACCGTTAAATTTAACATTAAAAACTGTATTTGGTTAATAAAGGGTATTCTAATAATCTAAACTACATATAAGTAGATTTCCTAAATCGAATAGAATTCTCAACATTAAATTTCGTCACTTTATTCTCTTTTTTAGTTTTAGAATAGTTTTTAATTGAAAAAGAACTATTAAACCACAACTAAATTAAAGATTATTTTGTGAATTTCATGTGGACCGTAAAATTGGCAAAATCTAATTTTTATAATTGAATATAAACAAATATTAAATTGAGCGTGTAAAATATAATAAATATCAAATTTTTAACTATAATTTTTTTGGCTGAATCTTTTTTAACAATAATTTAATCATGTAAACTAATAACTTTTAAATATTAAAATATTCATAAATAAATATAATTATAAATATTAAAAAAGCAATCGTGTGTTGCATGAGTAATAAAAATATAATTATAAACAAAATAATTATAAATAAAATTTAAGTAACCGTGCATCGCACGGGCTATAAGCTAGTATTATTAAAGACGAAACATTAAAAGTTTTGGTCGGTCGGTTGGTCGGTCGGTCGGTCGGTATTTGGGCCGATTCACGGGTCTGTCTATAACCAATTACCATTTTTAGTACATTACCTATTTTATATATTTTTTTAAACTAAATCAACTCATCTTCTAAAACTGAAACGGGTAACATATATATAATATGGTAATATAATTATATAACCCATCTTCTAAAACTAAAACGGGTAACATATATATAATATGATAATATAATTATATACTGATTACCTTTTTTTAGCTAAAACACATTATTTTTATATTTTTTAACTAAAACAACTCATCTTCTAAATATGACACATATATGGAAACCAATTTATTAATAACCAATTACCTTTTTTCAGCTAAAACATATTACCTATTTCATATATCTGTTTAACTAAAACAAATCATTTTCTAAAAATAAAACGGACAACATATATATAAAATGGTAATATTATTATATATTTATTACCGACACCTAAAACACATTATGTGTTTTATATTTTTTAACTAAAACAATTTATCTTCTAAATATAATACATGCAAAATAAATATACAATGGTAATATTGTTTTATATAAATATTAATAAATAACCAGTTATTTTTTCAGCTAAAACACATTACCTCTTTTATATTTTCTAAGTTAAATAACTAATTTTCTAAAAGTAATGCAGGTGACATATATATATATATATATAAATAATTTAATATAATTGTTAATAAGTAACTAATTATCTTTTTAAGGATATTACTTATTTTATATTTTTTAACTGAAACAACTCATGTTCAAATTAAAAATAACACTGGCAAAATATAGATATATTAGTAATATTATTATATTGAACTTATGAAATTCATGTTTATTATAATTTTTTTAACATTCAGTTTAAACCAGATAATTAATGAAAATAAAAGTAATACTATATTAAAATAAACTCGGTATATTGCACAAGCACATATTTTGATATTTGCACTTGAATCCCTTTTTAGATTTTTAAGAGTAAAAAATACGAATTATTAGATCTGTTATTTTAAAATATTTTATATTTTAATATTTAAAATACTACTACAGATTACGTGAATAATATATTAAATTTAAATATTATATTGTTAGATTTATAAATCCAATATATATATATATATATTAAAATTTTATCAAATTATATATAATAACTAAAATCTAAATAAAAAATAAAAAAAATATTAAAGAAGACCGTGCATCGCACGGGATATAAGCTAGTATATATATATAGGCTAATGATCAAATACAAACTTTTTTTAAAATACAAACTAAGAACCAATCTAAACCCTTAGATTAATCTAATCTAATGGCCTCCTATATACACAACACATAATTAAAATACACCCTCCCACACTCGATCACAAATATTCCCCTTCATTTTTAATTTGACTTTTCCCGTCAATCGAAGATCTTTTTTTAAAATTCGACTTCACCGTATTTTTCTCCATCTCCCAACGATCGATTTGCATACCATATGTGATATGTTTCGACACGATTTGAAAAAACAATTATTTAGTTTGTAGGTTTGTAGTCTAAGAGTGGTTTGTATTGGAGTAAACCCCTATATATATATTTTAACTCTTTGTTAACTCCTTATATATAATAAGCGTAAGGGAGATCTTATCTAAAATTTTGATCGGTCACTGTACTACCAAAAGCATATGATCCGTTGGATTATAAAACTATAAATATTCAAATAGATGAGGACCGTTAGATATAATATTAAAAATTGTATTTGATTAATAATATGATAGTATTTAAATACTAAAAGGTGTATTTTGATAATTTAAACCAATTATAAATAGGTTTTCTATATTGAATAGAAATCTTTATGTAAAAAATTGTAATTTATCTTTTCTCTTTAGTTTATGGATAGTTCCAGTTAGATAATAATTATTAAACCATCATTAAATTAAATATAATTTTGTTAGCTTCGCGTGGGCTGTAAAATTGTTAAAATCTGTTGTCTAAAACTCAAGATAGAGCCCCAACAGTAAAGTGATTATCTAAATTTTAATAATTTTTTTTTAAAAATTTAAACCAATTATAAATTGGTTTTCTATATTAAATAGAAATTTTTATGTAAAAAATCGTAATTATCTTTTCTTTTTAGTTTATGGATAGTTTCAGTTAGATAATAATTATTAAACCATCATTAAATTAAAGATAATTTTGTTAGTTTCGCGTGGGCTGTAAAATTGTTAAAATCTGTTGTCTAAAACTCAAGATAAAGCCCAAACAGTAAAGTGATTATCTAAATTTTAATAATTGTTTTTTATTATTGTAGCACCAATTTAATTTTTTTCTTAATTCTTTTAAATTTATAAATTCT
Organism: Heracleum sosnowskyi; assembly: GCA_030848705.1. Lineage (NCBI taxonomy): Eukaryota > Viridiplantae > Streptophyta > Magnoliopsida > Apiales > Apiaceae > Heracleum > Heracleum sosnowskyi. The sequence continues at coordinate 108,768,018 of CM061242.1, read as the reverse complement.
ATATTTATTTCAATAAAATATTAAAATCAATTTAAGAAAAAATTAAAATCGATCTGGTCCATGTACGATCACTATACGACCAAATTAATTATTACAGTTAGATCTTAAATAGATCGATGAGAATTGTTAGATCTAATATTAAAAAGTGTATCTGATTAATAATAGAATTATATTTAAATACTAAAAAGTGTATTTTGATAATTTAAAAAAATTCTATGTAAAAAATCTTAAATATCTTTTCTCTTTAATTTATGTATAGTTCGAGTGAGATAATAATTGTTAAACCAAATATCAGATAACAATTTATATCGATTACAACATTAAAAATTATTAATATAATGCTCATGTATATTAACAATGATACATGTGGACCATGCGTTATAAGAGACTTAAAAGAACTCATGTAATTAATAAATTTAAACATTTTTTTTCTGAAGTAACATAACAATTTGATTAATCCAAATTATAATTATATTATTTTACATATAACAAACATAAAAGGATAATATCAAAATATTATTAAAATATTAAGGGTTTCATATTCATAAACAATAATTTTGAATATAATACTTAACCATCTTTTCTTTTCGGTTTATTGGTAAGTCAACTGGTCAAGTTAGATAATAATTATTAAATCATCATTAAATTAAAGATAATTTTGTTAGTTTCACATAGGTTGTAAAATCGTCAAAATTCAATTTCTAAACCTCAGGATAGAACCCAAATAGTAAAATAAGTATCTAAATTTTAATAAATATTTTTTTATCATTGTAGCACCAATTTATTTATTTTTCCACTAATTCTTTTAAATATAGAAATTTTATCTTTCTTTTAATAAAGTATTAAAATAAATTAAGAACAAATTCAAATCGATAAAGACTATAATAATATGAGAATAAAATTTTATATAATCATAACATAATTTTTATTCTGTTTAATAATTTTAAAGTAATAATGTATTTTAAAATTTTATATACACTATAAATAAAACCGAAACATTAAAAGTAAAAGCAGTTAGTAAGATACTTATATCAGTATGTACTTGATATCCTTATTATATTAAACTCTTTTATATAATAAGCATAATAGAGATTTATCCAAAATTTTGATAGTGACAAGCAAATTAAAAAGGACTATTAGATCTTAACTAGATAAATAAAAATCGTTTGATCAAATATTAAAAAAATGTATTTTATTTATAATAGGATTATATTTAAATTCTAAAAAGTGTATTTTGATAATTTAAACCAAATATAAATAAGTTTTCTATATTGAATAGAATTCTCCATGTAAAAAATTCGTGACTTTCTTTTCTATTCTATGGACAATTCCAGTTACATAAAAATTGTTAAACCATCTTTTAATTAAAAATAATTTAATTATATTCACATGGGGTGTAAAGTGATTTTTAAAACACAAGATAAAGCCCAAATCAGTAAAGTGAGTATTTAAATTCTAATAATGATTATTATGTCATCATTATTTTAACACCAATTTAATTAATTTTTTCTAACTATTTTAAATTTAGAAATCTATGTTCAAAAATTAAAATTAATCTAAGAAAAATTCAAATTAACAAAGAATATAATAATACGAGGATAAAATTTTATAAAATTGTGCATATTTTTTTATCTTGTTTTATTGTTATAGATCATTTCGAAACTTTAAAAGTTTGTTAATCAATTAGTAAAGTACTTTTGTGAAAAATCGTACTTTACAAAAAATATTATCAAATAACCTATGTCTGAAAGAAAAAAAAATGAAAAAAATTCTTTTTTTCCAAAAAAAAACCTGTAAATTTTAATATGTTGTTGGTAGATTCAAATCTTAGATCATTCTACATGATAATTTTACTGTTATATGTAACGTTTCTCAACAATTTAATTTGAAAGATCCAACGATTATGGATTGAGTGATCAAACAAAGCGACCACACTTATAAGAAAGCTTTCATTATTTAGTCTTTAATATAATAACATAGATAATTATGGGATATACTATAAAAAAAAATGAATTTTATACTGAATTTTGATCGTCACGGTGTACTACTTTAAAAGAAGAACTATTACAAAACAAATATATTTTAATTGATAATTTATTTTCTCAAAAGTTCAAAGTTCCCGCATCATTAACATATTACAAAAAAAAGTATATTATATTTTAGCAATAAATATTTAAAAAAATTAAATATTATAAATATTATAAATATTAAGAAAAATTAATGATGTTATCCTGGTAGTTTGGTCCTAAATACCTCCAAAACATTCTCAACCGTTAGATCCAATACTTTTAAAAATAGATGATCAAGATTATATCATATAAAAAGAAGTTATTGTCCAATACTTTCTTTTTTTATTTTCAAACTTGATAGAACTTTCTTTGATTTAGAAAATTAAAACTTCCTTATTATTTTCGAATTTGTAGGGACTTGATAGAACTTTCTTTGATTTAGAAAATTTCTTTGATTTAGAAAATTACAACTTCCTTATTATTTTCGAATTTGTAGGACTTGATAGAACTTTCTTTTATTTAGAAAATTAAAACTTCCTTATTATTTTCGAATTTATAGGCTTGATAGAACTTTCTTTTATTATTTTCAAACTTGATAGAACTTTCTTTGATTTAGAAAATTACAACTTCCTTATTATTTTTGAATTTGTAGGACTTCATAGAACTTTCTTTGATTTAGAAAATTACAACTTCCTTATTATTTTCGAATTTGTAGGCTCTTATGTTAATAATTGCAATTTTCTTTTTTATTATTTCCAATCTTGATAGAACTTTCTTTTATTATTTTCAAACTATAGAACTTTCTTTGATTTAGAAAATTACAACTTCGTTATTATTTTCGAATTTTTAGGATCCTATGTTAATAACTAGTTGAAAAAGCCGCGCTTCGCGGCGGCGTAATAATTTTTAAAAAAAACTTTATCAAATAAATTACGAAAATTACTCGATCCTCGCTAATAAGTCGTCCTCTCGTGAAACACGCTTTCCTTTTTAATATCAAAATCTCAAATTTAATATATTTAATATATACTTGTCTTATATATTAATTTTTATGTTATCATACTCCTTACTCCTTTCTAATGAGACACTTTTTCGTTGAAAAAAATACATATATAACTTTACATATTATACTTCAAATAGAACTTTTAGTTATGTATTGCAAACGCTTATTCTACTTCCAATATAATTTTTATATTCGAACTCTTCTCCTCTATAAATCGAAATACCTATTCTACTTCAAATAGAACTTTGCAACTATTTCTTTTATATTTATATTTGAACTCTTCCCCTCTACAAATTCAAACACATATTATACTTCAAATAGAACTTTTAATTATATGTCTTCGCTATAAATTCGAACTCTTCTCCTCAAAAAATTCAAACATATATTTTACTTTTAATATATTAAAAAATATTTTTTATTTATCAATATTTAAAATTCTAAAATTAGAAGAATATGTTTTTTCAATTCTCACCAGCTTTGTAAATATCTCTCTCCGTCATACACATTTTGACTTTGAAACCTTAACACAAAACTTCATTCAGTTTCCTCTGGTTGCATAACCTTAATTTGAAAGGCCAGATCAATTTATATTTCAATGTAAATCTATGTTTAACTTTGTTATAGCACGTCAGAGCTCAATCAATGAAAGGATCATTGTGAATTGTAATCATTATCGAACATAACTGATTATAGATTGCCTGAATTTTATCTGTTTTTTTAATGTAATTATCTGTTTTTTTAAATGTAATTGTACCTATTCCATTTCGTGTACTTATATATATAGTTGTTCTGATCTTGAAATTCAAATTTCTAGAATAATAGTACTATAATCTTACAATTAGCTGCATTCTGTCTACGAAATTGCTTCTAAAATTCTAAATGATATTCTTTTAATATCATTTAACATATTAGAAGTATAATATGTGTTCGAATTTATTGAGGAGAATATTTCGAATTTATAGCGAAGTTCGAAGTTTTATTTGAAGTAGAATAGGTGTTTACATTTGCAGAGGGGAAGACTTCAAATATAAAAGAAGTACTTGCAAAGTTATACTTCTAATATGTTAAATGATATTTTTTGATTTATTAGTATCTAAAATTCAAAAATTCTAGAAAATTAGAAAAATATATTGAGACGATCTTAGGGGCGCCACCTAACCTCCCGCGTATCCTCCTTTATATATATATATATTGATTGCAATTTTCTCTTTTATTATTTTCAATCTTGATAGAACTTTCTTTTATTATTTTCAAACTTGATAAAACTTTCTTTTATTATTTTCAAACTTGATAGAACTTTCTTTTATTATTTTCAAACTTGATAGAACTTTTCTTTTATAATACTTCTTGACTTTTAAATATAATGGATTCTATGTTATTCACCTTACAAACACCTATAAATTAAAGGTCATTCATAACAAAAAATCTACACCAAAACTTTTTTACATAGCTTCAAATTTTTACAACCATATTTACAATCAATACAACTATGGTCTGCTTTGAACGACAGCATCTATACCTGGATGACAAGAATACGAGTGTGTAGAATGTGTCCAAATACTGAAGAACTAATCAAGATTTTGATCGATGAAAAGGTTAATAAATCAACATACTTATAACTTATTAGTTTGTCAAATTGTATGATGTTACTAACTTTTCTTATATATGTTGTATGACAGGAAAATTTGATCCATGCTACGATCCCGAATATTCTGATCTCTCGGTTCAAAAATCTTTTAGAGAAAGGTTCTGTGTACAACATCAAAAATCTGAAAGTTGTTTCAAGTACAGGGAAATATATACCACTATCACATGGGTCTAAATTGCTCTTCATACGCATAACGTTGTTTTAAGGGATATGATTGATGCACGTATTAATGACACAAACATACTCTCAGGTTTTTGATGTAGTAATATATTAGAGTAATATATAAGTAATACTATTATATAAGTTATAATTCAAACTATCATGTTCTAATATTATTTTTTCAATGTTCATTTAGATATTGTTGGTTGATTGGCCTACTTGGGTGGCATTGAAGTTGTCAAAGGCGGTTGAAAAAAAAAAGATCTCAAAATTGTCACAAATTAGTACGTTATGCATTATATTAATTTTAATATAACTGTTAATTGTTTTTTATTGTTCTTGTAATTTTATATTACTTCTTTGGTTACCCCAATTTATTTGTTTTACTTATTTAATTTGTTCTAATTTTTTTCTTACACAGCTCCATCACCAGTACCATAACTTTGTGAGAAAAGTTGGCCGAGATGATTGATAGAAATTTATACAAGGAGGATGGTGGACCCTATATAATAATTGTCACATCTACCTAGATTAAAAAATTTAAAAATAATTATCTTTGTTAATGTTTTTATAATATATAGTTTTAGAAATTGCACATATATAAATCTATCTTATCTCGATTGAACGAATATCATTAGATATTATACAAATATTTGTTTCATTGATATTAATTTACTAGATATTACTAGATTTGAAATATTTTAAATATTTTAGATATTAAATATTTATAATATTTATTGATATTACTATATTTTTACCTTAATTTAGTTGTTGTATTTTATCCCTTTGTTTGGTTATTCAGTGATATCTATGGCTTCTTTATTATTGAAAAAAATCTACTAACAAAAAAAATTCAACTAATTTTTATATAATCAAAACATGTTAGTGTTTATTTTCATTCTCAATTTTATTTTGTATAATTTTTTGAAGCGATCAATTTTTTTTTATATAATTATGAGCCATTTTGGTTAAACTTAAAATTATTGCTTATGATTTAAAGTTACTTAAAGTTATAAGTAAAAAGTAAAATTTTAAGTAAATATATATGTTTGAGTAATTTTGTATTATGATAAACTAATAAGTTATTAAAATTATAACAATTAAATTAAATTTGATAAATAATGCATTTGAATGATGATATTAACTTTTATCAAATAAATACATTAAAATAAAATAAGTAATTCAAAAAAGTAACTCCTACCAACTTCTGATTTTAAACTACTTTTTTAACTTTAAGTCATTTTCTAAGTTATTACACAAACAAACAAATTTCAACTTAAATTAAAAAAAATATTTTAAGCCTCAACAAATTTATTTCAAAATCCAAAATTTTGGGTTTAAACATATTCTTTTAACATACATAATAAATCTTCATATTAAAGATAAAATGACAAAAAATTATATTTAAGTATTTAAATTTTTATTATTACAAATAATTAGTATTTTTTTTATCAATATAAACTTCCTTTTATATATTTATATGGCAATGATATCGGTACAAGAAAATAAAAAATCAAACTATATAAACAAAAGGAATATTTAAATAATTTATAATATTATCTACCCAAATGCAAATTTTATAGAATATATTTTATTTGATAATTTAAATAATTTTGTAGATATTTATTTCACAATTTTTATTCTAATATTCTTTTTCTTAACAAATATATTCTAATGCCGCTGATTTTATAGAATATATTTTATTTGATAATTTAAATAATTTTGTAGATATTAATTTCACAATTTGTATTCTAATATTCTTTTTCTTAACAAATATATTTTAATGCCGCTGCAAAACGCGGCTTAATAACCTAGTTTTATATAATTCAAAAGAAAAGTTATGAATTTTATAGGCTTAAATTTTTAAATGCTGATTTAGTTATAATAATTATGCATATGTTATTTGTGATACTTTTAGAAAAAGGAAATATTTTAGTCAAAAAATATAATATAATATATATATATATATATATATACTATATTATTAAAGCCGAAACATTTAAAGTTTTGGTTTTCGGTTTTCGGCCGATTTTTGGTTTTCGGTCTTTTATTCTATTTAATAAATAATAAAAGAATATAAAAATAGTAACAAGATGATTGCCTTTTATAATTAAAATATTTGTTTTCTAACAAAATCTACTTATTTTTCAAAAATATCATAGCAATTATCTTTAAATTAAAACATATAACATAACTACAAACTCTTTTAATTATACTATCTATACTATACTATATTATATAATAGCCGAAACATTGAAAGTTTTGATTTCGATTTTCGGTAATTTATTATATTTAATCTATCTATCTGTAATCAATACTATTATATAATAGACGAAACATTAAAAGTTTGGTTGGTCGGTATGGTACATTGTGATTTTACTTAATTGCCCTTAATTAACTGTACTTCTTGTTTTTACTTAATTAAACTTACTTATTTATAGAAATATATTATTAAATAATAATATTACCTATTTATAACCAATTACCTTTTTCGCCTAAAATACATTACTTTTTCTAACAAATTCCCCTACTTTTTCAAATATATTACGGACAATTACTTTTTTTTAACTAAAACATGTTTGTTTTTCTATTTTTCTTTACTAAAACCCCTCATTTTCCAAAAATATCACGGACAAACCTTTAGTTATTGATTTTTAAACCTATTTTAATATTATAATTTTTTTTTAATTTTTTTACCTATTTTAACATGTCTACTTATTTTTCTTAACAAATGCAATTATTAAAAATATTAAAACATAAATAATCAAATACCTATTTATAACCAATTATCTTTTCATCTAAAACACATTATATATTTTTTCTAACAAAGTCCATCATTTTATAAATATATCACGGGAAATTGCCTTTTACATTTACTTTTTCTATTTTTCTCACTAAAATCCATTCTTTTTCCAAAAATATCACAGGAAACCCTTTACTTATTTATTTTAAAATGTATTTAAATACTTTTAATTATTAAATTTTAAAACCTCATTTTCCAAAAATATCACGGACATTTATCTTTTTAAACTAAATATATGTTACATTTTTTATTTTTTCTTACTAAAATCCCTCATTTTCCAAAAATATAACGGGCAAACCCATACTTATTTATTTTAAAATATGTTTTAATGTTTTTAATTAATTAAAAGTGTGTAACTATTTTAACATGCCTAATTACTTTTTGCACAATTACAATTAATAAAATAATAATAAAATAACAATTAACAATCCGTGCATCGCACGGGTTTTAAGCTAGTATTATATAATAGACAAAACATTAAAAGTTTGGTTGGTCAGTATGATACGTTGTGATTTTGCTTAATTCCCCTTAATTAACTGTATTTCATGTTTTTACTTAATTAATCTTACTTATTTATAGAAATATATTATTAAATAATAATATTACCTATTTATAACCAATTACCTTTTTCACCTAAAATACATTATTTTTTCTATTTTTTCTAACAAATTCTCCTACTTTTTCAAATATATCACGGGCAATTACCTTTTTTAATTAAAACATGTTAGTTTTTCTATTTTTCCTTACTAAAACTCCTCCTTTTCTAAAAATATCACGGACAAACATTTAGTTATTTATTTTTAAACCTATTTTAAATTTATAATTATTTTTTAAAAGTTTACCTATTTTAACATGTCTACTTATTTTTCTTAACAAATGTAATTACTAAAAATATTAAAATACAAATAATCAAATACCTATTTATAACAAATTACATTTTCAGCTAAAACATATTATATATTTTTTCTAACGAAGTCCCTTTTTTCTAAATATATCACGGGAAATTGCCTTTTACAATTTATTTTTTCTATATTTCTCACTAAAATCCATTCTTTTTTCCAAAAAATATCACAGGAAACCCTTTACTTATTTATTTTAAAACTTATTTAAATACTTTTAAGAGTAATTAGTAGTTTGCACCCCTTTACTTTGGGCGTTTTTTCGATTTGGTCCTGAGTAATGTTCTGTAGCAGAATGCACCCCTATGTTTAATTGTCGCTTCGATTTGCACCCTCTTGACCAACTACCGTTAATTTTGATTGTTAACCTTAACAACCAGGGTTATTTGGGTAATTAGCCAGGATAATTTCCTATTTATTTAGATTTTAACAGTATTTTATGTGAATAACCATGGTGTATTTGCGATTGATTTTATGTGTTGAATTGTGAGTTTGGAGGATGGGTTCGGAGAGGAGGAGAACCACCGCGGCCTCGCCGACGGTGGTGGTATTGATCAGTTCAGAGGGGACAACGAGGGAAGGGAAAACAGAGGATTGATGTAAATTTGGGGAAATTGTAAATTTCCATTGTTCTTGATAATTGATAGTTGGATTGTGTTTGTAATAAAATTTATAACATGATTATGATTTTTGATTTAATTTTTGAGCTTGAATTCGAGTTATTCGGAAATTTAAGGGTCACCAGATTTTTTTTAAGTTTTTGGCCGGAATTGAACCTCGATAATTCGGTTGTTAATGACACTTATGCCACGGAATAGATCGTAGAATGACGATTATATGCATGTAAAAATATTCGAGTTTGGTGTTCATCTTTGGGTGGCCGGAAACGCGGCAGTGCCCCGCCGGCGAGCCTTGGGCTCGATTTTTAACCGTTTTGGTTGATGTTTTGTTGGGTATTGATTGTGTTATGAAGGCCTGTGAATTCCCATAAGAAAACCAGGCATTTTGGAGGTCGTTTCGAACGATTTGGGCTGGCTATCGGCCGGATTCTGGAATTCTCCGGTTCCGGTGAGGTTGTTCGTCCGATTCCAGCGAGTTTCTTGATTAAGCCACCGTTTGATCCATTTGGTTAGTAAAGTATTTCATGAATAATGTTTCTGGGATTTATTTTCCAATTTTACCCTTGCTCTAATTAATGGTGACAGTCAATATGGACGGAATTTGGTCAAAGGGGTGCAAATCGAAGCGAGTATGAAACTTAGAGGGGTAAACTGCCAAAATATATAGTTTGAGACTAAATCGCAAAAGCGTCCAAACATAAGGGGTACAAAGTGTTAATTACTCTACTTTTAATTATTAAATTTTAAAACCTCATTTTCCAAAAATATCACGGGCATTTCCCTTTTTTAACTAAATATATGTTACATTTTTTATTTTTTCTTACTAAAATCCCTCATTTCCAAAAATATAACGGGGAAACCCATACTTATTTATTTTAAAATCTATTTTAATGTTTTTAATTAATTAAAAGTGTTTAGCTATTTTAACATGTGTACTTATTTTTTGCACAATTACAATTAGTAAAAAATTAAAATAATAATAATAAAATAACAATTAACAATCTGTGCATCGCACGGGTTTTAAGCTAATATTATATAATAGCTAAAAAATTGAAAGTTTTAATTTTCGATTTTCTCAAATATATAACATAACTACAAACTCTTTTAATTATACTTTACTTAGAATTCAAAAACACGACCTTGTTTTAGAAAATATTTATATTTATATTTATATATATTACAACAAAATATATTGATAATTTTAACGGTTATCTTGATTGACATGCTTACTAAGCTAATAAACTTTTACAAAATTTATAAGTTTTGTTAGCTTTAAAGTATTAAAGTAGTACTTTTAATTTTATTTTTTTTTAAAGTTAGCATTTTCAGAGTATTAAAATCTCAAAAAATTTAAAAGTAAATTTTAAATTTAATATTAAAGTCGTTCGTGTTTTGCACGGGTTATTGGCTTGTATTAAATTAAACATGTAAAATCTAATAAATACCAATTTTTGAACTAAAATTTGATTATATAAATAATAACATATAAATACAAAATAAATTATAAACGGGGTACTTAATTTCATTTGATCCTTATTAGGATTTGATTTTGTGCAACACCGCCTACTCCTACAAATCCCAATCATAATAGATTTGGGTTTTTCTCCCCCTGTTCCTGTGTCTATATAAGATATCATCGTTGCCTCTTGGTAAGCACAATTCCTAACCCTAAGGTTTTAGGAATTATCAATTGACTCACAGCTGATTGTATTGATCTAACGAGACAGGATGTCAGGCGATTTGATTTTGAAATCGTCGTGTCGTATTTGCAAATCGATGACTGAATTGTACGGAAGCAATTGCAAGCACTTGACTCTATGCGTTTCTTGTGGCAAATCAATGGCTGAGAAGGGCACTAAGTGTCACGATTGCGGTGCCCCTATCACTCGTTTGATCAGGGAATATAACGTCCGGGCCTGCTCTAGCACCGACAAGAATTATTTCATTGGTAAATTTGTGAGTGGTTTACCAGATTTTTCAAAGTGGTGTATTGAGAAGGAAGGGGTACAAGGGCGACAACTCAGTGATGCATCAAAGGAGAAATACAAAAACAAACCTTGGGTCCTAGAGGATGAAACTGGGCAATTTCGGTACCATGGTGTGCTTGAGGGTGCACCATCAGCAACATACTACGCACTAATGCGGCAAGGAAAGGAATTTGTTGCAATTCCTGCTGATTCATGGTACAACTTTAACAAAGATGCACGGTATAAGTATAAGCAGTTTACTCTGGAAGAAGCCGAAGAGAAAATGAATAAAAGACGGAAAACAGCAAATGGGTATGGAAGATGGATGATGAAAGTGCCAAATAATGGGGCTGCTGCTCTTGGTGAAGTTGATGAGAAAGAGAGCGGAGTTGGTGGGGGACGAGGATGTAAAAAAGATACAGGTAATGATGATGACGAAGCTAATGGTGAGGAAGATGAAGAAGAAGAGTCCGCAAGGAAAAATAGACTTGGGCCGAATAGGAAAGGTGCTGCTGCTGATGATGATGCAGAAGGTCCTAGAGGAGGCGACTTTGATTTTGATGATGTTGATGATATTGAAAAAGGGGATGACTGGGAGCATGAAGAAGTATTCACAGATGACGATGAGAATGATCCTGAGGAGCGCGGAGATTTTGGCCCTGAAATTCCAGCTCCTCCCGAATTTAAGCAGGATGAAGAAGACGAAGAAGGTGAAGAAAAGGAGGGTGGATTGAGCAACTCTGGTAAAGAGTTGAAGAAATTACTGGGACGAACAAATGGGCTAAATGAATCTGATGCAGAGGATGAGGATGATGAAGAAGGTGAAATTTCAGCTTCCCCTATACTAGCTCCAAAGCAGAAGGATGCCCCCAAAGAAGAACCTGTTGATAACAGTCCGTTGAAACTAATTTCTTTAGCACCTGCTCACGGGGCCTCTTCTTCTTCCAAGTCTGCAAAGGGAAAGAGAAAGGTGTCTAGTGATGATGCAAAGGCTGCTACAGTTGTTCCTTCCAAAAAAGCAAAGACAGAAAATGATGTCAACCCCGTAAAAGAAGAACCAGTGTCCACTTCAAAAAAGAACGCTCCTAAAAATGGCCCATCGTCGGTACCCACCGAATCTTGGTCAGCAGTGTCCGGACCTGTCACGGAAGATGAAATTAGAGCCGTCTTGACACAGGAAAAATCGATGACCACACAGGATCTTGTTACCAAATTCATATCTAGACTAACATGCAAAGAGGACAAAGAGGCTTTTACGCTGAAACTAAAGAGAATTTCAAAGTTGCATAAAACCACCAGCGGAAAAAGCTTTGTAGTTTTGAGAGAAATGAAACATGACGCATAGTGGTGGTGCCATGCCTTGATTTCAAACTCATTTTTCAATGCATTTTAAAGTTTCGGTCTTGTATATATATATTATAGTTTAGCTGGAACATATAATTGATGAAATATAAAATAGTATTGAGTAAAAGTTGGAAAAACAAATAAATGAAGACACCTAGCATGTGATGAATGAAAACTACCATTCGCCATATTTGTGTTGTTCACTGAACAAAACAACTGTTTTACTCCCATCACATAAATTAAACTTGATAACTACTGAAAATATCTAAAATTTTGAACTATATAGCCAAAATTAATTCATAGCAAGTGAATGTGAACAAAATTTTTGCACAAAATAAAATAGAAAGTGTGGGCAATATAACTGAGAATTATCCTGAAATACGACATAATCAATCCAATGGAGAACACACGCGTGGTAGAATAACCCTGCTTTATTTTGGTTACAGACTAGTCCAGTCGTGCAATTAGAAGTACACCTAGAGGTATCCACAGAACTACTTGAGTTTATTCATTAGCCCAACAGTTGTTGAAGGGTTTACAAGGCATATTTGTACAAGTTTACACCACCTCTACATATACCTTTTAAGAACCAAACTAATACATTTGTGCAAACGAAATATGCCCAAAAGGGATAAAATTATTCTCACCTGACTACTAATCTCACTCTTTTACAAACAGTATAAACAGATTAGTATAAATCTTGCAACAACTATGGCAAACAGCTAATGTACAGTGACACCATCAAAGCCGCCGGTGCGAAGCAGACAACTTACTATTCACCCATTTTGTTAATATGATAGTGCAAATAAGTCTGCACCATAAGTGAGGAAAGTAGTCTCTCTTCGCAGCATTTGCTGAATCCGACCATCTACCAAGAAAACCCAGAATATATTTTGAATGCCAAATGAAGAGAGCTTCAATGATATGTCATCTCCAAAACCTGATGCGCTTGCCTTCAAACTGTAGCAACTAACAATAACTAGCATGTATACTCATTCACCATACTATAGATCAGAAAAGTTTGGAAACATTAAGTAGATTGGCGAGTCGGACTACAGCGGCTTTCACCACTCCAGAATCTGGACCCAAAGAATCAGGAAGCTCAGGTAGGCAAACAGGAACATGCTGCTCATGATCTTCTCGAGGGCAAAACAAAGTAAGCACGGCTCTGCAGAAGATAAATCTGTAGAGGGGATAACACAAGAAAGGAACATGATGATGAGTAGAATGTCAGAGAATGACAAGGAAATACAGTTTGCATGTGATACCATTACAAATAGACTAAACAATAATTGTGCAAGGAACCTTTGATTCTTCATGCGTTAATATTTTTCATTCTAACAACCAGACATAATCTTTCTGAACACAAATTAATCAAGTTCCTACTCGGAATAAAACTAGCAGAGTTTATTTTAACATTTCCCAGAACAAATTTACAAAAGCAATCTCACGAGTGGGACCTAAACTTAGTATAACTGCATCGTGATTATAATCAGATATAGACATAAGTTTTCAGTTGTGCACTTGAAAGGACATCCCTCAAGATTCATATGTGAAGTAAAACCCATATAACTTCTCAATAGTACAATCAGCTCAGGCTACCAATTTGGCAGTGAAGCACACATTGTTTAGCCCCTAATGAGATGAAATTAGAGGAAACAGATGAATGTAGGCAAGTATTACTATTATAATGACACAACTGCAATCAAATCTGATCATGTGAACAGGCCTCGGAAAAGAAAAAAACTACCTTAGAATAATCCGGCGCAGAAATGGATCTGATAAAACTTGAGCCCAAGTGATATCCAAGCTCTTTGATGTACATAATATTACTTCCCACTCCGAGAAAGCAGTGGAAATGATGCCATCAGCATCACTGTATGCATCCTGAAACAGAACAGGCAGGTAGATCAATCTAAGTCTTCCATAACAATTCAGGTGTTCAAAAAGTTTCCCAAGACATACCTCATTATAATTGGAAGAAACACAACCAGCCATTTGGCAAAATGCTTGCAAAGGAGCAGTTAGAAAAAAAGTGAACTGACTTCCATTCTTTGCCAAATCACTACCAGACTTGTCCTTAAATGTTGACTTCAAAGGCGAAAGAATTAAAGCAGCTGTTTCTCCCCTTTCTGCACCATGTAGAACCTGAAAACAATAATAAAACATTAAAGTCTCCGTGAACCAAATGTATTCTTCCGGGAAAAGACACATCTTCATATGAAATGGCACAAGTAAACTGAGCACCAACAGTCAACCAGCAAAGTCCACTGGTACATGCATCCCCACAAAACCTGAACTAAATAGATTTTTTTTTTTTTAAAAAAAAATTACGTTGCAAGTCCACTAAAGATTTCTAGTCATAGCACAACACTCTCCATACTTTTCTTTTACATGAGCACTTGATTACTCATCTCTCAGAGGAATGTGCCTGTCAGTGCACAAAAGGACACAGTTTGCAACTTTCAGAATATCAGATAGCTGCTGATATAATGCATGTCCAAGCTAATATATCACAATATCAAGATCTTAAGATAAAAGGAAACCCTGAGATTCTTTTTTATTTTTATTCTTAAATTGAGGAAAAGGTGAATACAAATACAAGCTACTAAGCTAGTTGCATTTTAACTTGGACCAGATTATTTCTCAATCACCATTCCCAGAAAAATGAAGTGGTAAAAGCATCATGTGGTTCAACATATTATTTGAGGTTCTACAAAATGCAACAAAAATTTATCAGCCGGAAATTATGATCAAGGGGAGTCATCTTCAGTACTTGTGAGTTAAGGAAGTATTGGAAGCTACATCTTAGATTCCGTAAAAGTTGTGTGATTTCGCACAAAAGTGTGGAACAACACATAGCATAATAATCCATATGTAATAATTTATAATAGTCATTTTAGCTTTATAAGATAATATTGTAGGTATCTGAGATGCACTAGACCATGATTTGATAGGTTTTAGTACTTTCAGGTAAAACATATTCCACAACTATTCTTTGCATGTGTTCTAACATTCAGATTATAAACTATCCTGCCAAAGAAGAAAAAAACTACTTGTCCTGGAAGGGTTTAGTCCAACTACAAGTGGGTCTCCACCTTATATTGCCACAGATTTTCCCTTCATGATCGAAGAACGCGGTGATAAGTACAATTACCATCCTGAATGAACTAGTCTATCCCATTATAGGTTCAAAATAATAATGTTACATCCATACATCAAGGTAAAATGACCAAAACTGCTTTTGGTTTTCCCACCCAAAAAACACAAACAGCAGAGGGGAGTTAAATTATTACAGAACACAAATATGGCAAAGTTAAGACAAACCTGCCTTGAATGCATGGCTGTTATCACTATCAACAATCAAGAAAAGTGGTCTTCTTGTAAAAGGAATTATATCAGCAGGGTAAAGGTTATCTGATCCTGTAAACCAAAACAAGCATATGCAAGGAAAATGCTTAAATGTGCATGAACATCATTGCATACAACTATACAAGTCATAACAGCGAAACTACAGATCCTACCTCCATTTTTGCTAGGACCTAACCATAAACACTTTTCAGAGTGGTGATCAGTGTTCCCATTGCCATTTGCATAACATTTTGGAGACATGATATCCTGTTTATAGGAAGAACGTGATACGGCATTAAGATTTGAAGGTTTTCTTGAGCCTCCAAAATTTTCAATATGTGACCCACCACTATAACCAGCTTTCCCTGCAGGGAATTCAGTGGAGTAAGTTTTCTGGACATAAAGGTACAGTCATGCCATCTATAGCATCAATTGAGTTACAGTATATACCTGATGCTGAAAGGTATATTAGCATGACGCTATCCGGGGGCAGCTCATCAACCACTGTAGCAAGCACCTGGCCACAATAAATATATAACCAAGCACAAGTAGAAATATCAGAATCTTCGAAGGACCTAAGAGCAAGTCCAATGCAATGCTAAACTTGGTGCCATTGCTTTAATTTGGCACCAAATGCTAAAAATATCAACTCCAAAGGAGTTCCATACTTGGATGCAAATATGCATACTTGGATGCAAATATGCATACTTGGTGTCAAATTTGCATCCAAGCATGCATATATGCATCTAGCCACATCATCAATTAACTATAAAAACAATGCAAGTTGGTCTACTTTAGATGAAACTTGGATGAGTTGGACAAAAAGTTAACTAAGTATGGAATATTTTGTTTCAAAATGAAACTAGCATTGGAGTGCATATTATATTTTAGCACCAAATATCACTTTTTGATGCCATATTATAGTAATAGCTATAGTCATTTTACATCTAGCATTGGACTTGCTCTAAGAAAGTAATCCATTCCAGCCCAATTTTACATTATTGATAAAATAATCAAAAAATGAAAAAAGCACAAAAACAAGTCAAAAATTTTTACAAGCAAAATATTACAATAGCTAAATCCAATGCTAGTAGTAGTTTCGACAAGCACATGCAACTTTATTAATACGTAAAGGATGGAAAATGACCAGCAAAAAAAATTCATTTTGCAAATACAAAAATTTTAAAATAAGCAGGCAGCAAGAAAAGTTATATAAACATGACGTCTTTTTTACTTGGTCTATGCCTGATTCAACTTCAACACCATGCACATGGAACCTCAGACTGTGGTAGAACATAAATTCTGTAGTACTATATAATGTCATCAGCTTTTACCAAGTAGCTTTTTGAGACCCCCCAAAAAAAAGAGAAAATGAACAGTAATGACAAAAACCAGTAGAACCATAAAATGGCTCCTCGTGAATTCAATCATCATATAATACAAATACTATAGGTAAGACTTAAGAGGCCTTCCAAACACTTGAGAAAATAACTATAACACATTTATAAGTTCATAACACTTACAGCTATCAACTGAGTCACAGTTGGCCGATAGAGAACAGCCTTCCTTGGATTAGGAGGCAGAGTAGGATCAGTCATATCCGCCAAAAGATTTATGTCAATAAGTCCAGAGGTCCCAGACTGATCAGCCAAGGCACCATGCTGAAGTGGTTGAGCAGGTATCTTTTGATAAAAAGACCCACTGGGTTCCCATTCCAAACATTGCAACATTCTAAAAGCATCAAGAGTCAATTCTGCATATTTTACCTGAAACAACAAGGCATGAGAAGATAAAGGATCTAACGCGATAGCTATTATTATAATGCAAAACAAATACTACAATATTATAGTCAAAACCAGTCCTGTGACCATGTACCTCATTTCGGTGATAACTTGTCAGCAATGCATCTCGAAATTTAAGAACCTTGTTTGCATGGAAACGTGCAACACATGGAAGAGAAGCTGGAAAAGAATCAAAAGCCGCACAGTATCGCAAAGGCCTATTATTCGTAAAGGTTACTTCAGCTTTCATAAATCGGACAATTTCTTGCACCACCTGCTTCCACTCTTTAAAGCTAGTTTCCTGAGAGGATAAGATAGAATCTTAAAATTAACCCGGAGAACAATAGAGTAAAATTTGTAATTAAACATACACATCCATACAACCAAAACTATCAAACAAGATTTGGAGGCATTTGCAAACATGTAGGGCACATGCTGCTCTTATGTAAAGCAGACGTAATTTGATGGAGATCTGCATTATTGCAAATATCTTGTCAATTTAGTTCATAAGAGGCATCTCTTTACATATTTAGCTATTTAAGGATTCATCGCAAGATAATGCTGTAAAAATTTCTTCAAATTATTTATACCACCTCCTTTTTATAATTAATTATGATTAATAGAAAATAGAGGAACTTCTACGAATTTGCATCCTCTTCTTTTGATGAAAGAAGTTAATATATTTAGCCCATCAAATAGCATTATACCACTATCATATGACATTAAAAAATGAAAGAAGAAGATAAAATGAACCTTGCAGTGAACAATTCAAGCAAATTGAGATTGAAATTCAATCTGCGGGATATGAAAATATTGTTTTACAATTGAGATGACATCCTATATCTTACATACAATTGTTAATACAATCATATCTGATAATATAAAACTTAAAAAAAGTAAGAGCAAAGAATCTATCATTTTAAATTCAGGCTTTTGCTTTTTAATTTTCTCCTTTAAGCCTAAAGCAAAACATCCCAAGAAAAAAGAGGATAAAGTGTAAGAACATTACAAGAGAAATGTGTGAATTTAGATTCAGAAGACTAATTAGGAAAGATAATGGTCCCGGATAAAATTTCAAATTAGTTACTTACAAGATACTTTCTCAATATACCTGTCCCAATCCTCTTTTAGTAATCACACTACATTTCAGTTGTATTTTGAGAATCACAATACAAAAAAAAAAAATCTCAGTAATGAATTATCCTCAGTACAAATGACAGCAAAGTGTATCTACTATTCAACAAACTAAGTCCAACAGAACTTCGAAACTTAACACTAACTTGTAAATTGAACTGTCCATATAGACTTTCTTCTAAAAGGCAGAACAGCATGAGAAACAAAAATTTATTAACTGGTCAGAGAAACACATTACTTGCTTTCAATACACAGTTCTAGCGCATTAAAGCTGGTAGTCTAAAAATTAATATCAACCGATAGATAGGCATATTAAAATTAATTAAAAAAAAAAGGTTTTACCTAACATAATCAAGTTAGGACTAGGATTGTATCAAGCCAAGCTGAACACATGCCTACTTTACAAAATAATATGAAACTCGAACTGAAAATTAAGCTCGATCGAGTCATAAATTTTAAGTTTAAAGCAACTAGAATTTGGTACATTTGAACTCGTGTCGAAAGCTCGAACTAACTATCCTAAATATTGCATTTATGATTCAACTAGATTATTGCTTTAATAAGCTCTACTCCATAAATATGAGTACATAAGAGGCTATTTGCAATTTTCATAAAAAATATATAATAAAGCTCTCAGATTGCGGGACACAGACTAAGATACTTTAGATCAGCTTGGTCAACTATTCGAACTACATCAGCTAGACTCGAATATTACCAAGTCAAATTCATATAATCTCAGAGTCAAGCTCGAGAGCTCACAAACAGCTTCACTTACTTACACCTCTAATTAAAACACCACTTATTTAACAATAGCATGCTAAATTTCTTAAACAGAAACATAAAAAACAAACATTACGAGTCAACCTCAATAGCTCAAGAAAAGCTTGACTAGTAAAAGCATCTACTTAAAACAGAACTATATCAACTAAACTAACAATAGCATGCTTAATTCCTTATAAACAAACATTCCGAACTTGAACCATACCCGAAAATTAGCTCTACTATCATCAACAAGCGCCTTAAACCGATCCGCAAGTACCTGAACCATCTCCCACCGATTCAAAATCACCGAAACCAGCAAAAACCTTGCGTAAAACCTCAATTCCTTAAACCTAAGTCCTCTATCCTTCACCAAACCCTCAAAATACCTTCTATTCAATATAGCTTCATAAAATATATACGATTCGAGCAAAAACCTAGCTTCACTCGTCCTCATATACTGATTAAAGTAGAGTTGACCAATACGCGACGCGATCTCGCCGATTTCCCAGCGTTGAAGGCCCGAGTTGACGAGTTTTGAGCGATTCTCTTGCTGATATTTCCATAAGCGCATGTATGATTTGAATACTTTGTGGAAGTAGTGATTGTTTGGTGCTCGTCCGTACACCGGCACGTCGCGGACACGCGCGAATTTCCGGTCCGCGCTCTCCACGAGCGCGCGGAATGTCTTCGCTACGACGTCGTCTGACATAGTGATTGAATTTGTGTTTAACGGAGGAATTTTCCGATCATCTCGCCGGAAAATGAGAGAGAGAGGAGAGAGATTTTAGTGTGAGGAAATGTTTTTATAGTAGTGTGGCGGCGTTCACGATGAAGATATATATTTGTGCGTGAGAGTGAGTGTGTGACTATGTGCGAGAGAGAGAGAGAGAGAGAGAGAGAGAGAGAGTATTAGTGCGTGTGTGTGAGAGAGGGGGAGAGAAAGAGAGAGAGGGAGAGAGAATTAGTGTGTGCTTGTGTGTGAGAGAGATGGGGAGAGAACATGAAAGTTGGGGTGGGATGGAATGAGCTGGAAGAGTGGTGGGTGTGCGAATGTCAAAGATGGCGAAATTATTTCTACCTGCTCTGATTTGGGAGGAAAACAGAATAAGAATATGACTAAAATATGGCAAATAAATAATGATGTTTAATAAATTTATTAAATGTGACATAAATCAGATAATTATTAATACAACTACTTACAAGATTAGGACTAATTAATGTGAGTTATTGAACTACAAGTACAATAGAACTTGTTTAGTACAATAGGCCTAATTAATAAATGTTTAACTATAGCTCAAATAATGTCATCACTTTGAAAGCGTCTCATCCGTAACCTTTACTCCCTCCGTCCCAGTGAATTGTATACACTGGGATTAAGCACGTATACTAAGAAAAAATATAAAAAATGAGTAAAATTAGATGAAAAGTGAGTAAAGTGGTGGGACCTATCAATATTTAATAATAGATTTGAGATAGTGGAGGAAGTAGTGAGTGTAATAGTGATTTATATTGTTATAGAATAGAGATACTGGAGAAAGTAGCGAGTGTAATAGTGTTTTATATTATTAAAAGTTACTATTTTTGGAATGTATAGAAATGAATGGGACATCCCAAAATGGAAAGTGTATAGAAATGAATGGGACGGAGGGAGTAATACTTAAATACTCCTTCCGTCCTCCTCAATTCTTTACAGGAACGACATGGAGGTTGTGATTGAATTTTATATTATAAAATGTTACTATTTTTAGAATGTAAAGAAATTAGAGGAACGTATCAAAAAAAAAGTGTAAAGAAATGAGTGAGAAGTAGATGAATTTTGTTATCCTATCCCACAATAGCAGTGTCGGGTAAAAAAAATTCCCCACAAGTTCATTTTCAATTTTCAATACAATTTTAGTAATAAGTTAGACAAAATATTACTAGTTTTACCATTTAAGGTGCAAGTCAAATTAAAGTTAGTCGATTTGTCCAACAGATTGATGTACTTTTACTTACACGATCAATTTATTAATTTAATTAAATTAGGTGGTTAATCAAATTATTAGCTAATTTAATGGTTAATTAAATTCAATTATATCTTTTTATATAACTAGTTGAAAAAGCCGCTGTTAGGAATATGTTGTTCTTGATGATAATTATAAAACACTTAGTAGATTTTGTATTAAGTCTATTTGTAACTGTCAACGGAATGACATGCTTTGCAGCTTTCGTTGACGGGTAGCTCATCAACGAAATGAGTGATGTAGCAATTGCACTGTACAATACTTCACTGTTTGATATGCATTTTATTGTAGGTATTAGATAGGTTTTCTAAGTCATGTTGACTAAAGTACTAGATAGGCAAAATAGGTTGGATAATTGTAAATATAATGTGCCTTGTAATTTTGCCTAAGTGAAGACATGTCAACGGAATGAAGAAAGTACTATCAACGGAATGAAGAAAGTACCATCAACGGAATGAAGAATAAAGCTATCAACGAAACACATCTTACTGCTATCAATGAATCATTATCACTTTTCTGAATAGTTGACAAAGTGATAGTGACAGTTTTCTGACAGATCAAAAGGTGTTATAGAAGTGTACTGTGCATTGGGAGCCATTAAAATGGTCACTGGAAATAAGGAAACATTCCAATTTCAAATTAGGTTCTTGAGTGGGATCATAATAAGCATGAAGACAAAAGACAAGATCTCCAAGGACCATTGGACAAAAGGGATGAAAAGCAAGCTACTGGCGGTTACCTTTAGTGTATTTTAGAGTAGCCAAAAATATCATTGTAAACTTGGGTTTTATAACCAAGTGTAGCAGTTTATTTTTAGAAGATGTAAGTGAGATAAAATTAGTTTGTATTAGCTTCTTTCAAGAGCACTCTCACTAAACATCTAAGAACTGAGCAGCTGTGATACTCTTGTAACACAGATTATTTCCACAATAAAAACATCTCAGTTAGATCCTCAAAACATCCAACTGAAATTTTATATTTGCTTGTGTTTTTATTTTTAGTATAGTTTTATTTCGAAAGTTGTTTTAAGTTTAAAAATATCTAGAATTGTATTCAACCCCCCCTTCTACAACTCTGTTAGGTCATTTGGGATTAACAGCCGCTCTTCGCGGTAGCTTAATAATTTTAAAATAAAATTCTATCAAATAAATTACGAAAATTACTCGGTACTCGCTAATAAGCCGTCCTCCCGTGAAACACGTTTTCCTTTTTAATATAAAAATCTCAAATTTAATATATTGAATATATACTTGTCTTATATATTAATTTTTATGTTACCATACTTCTTTTTAATGAGACAGTATTTCGTTGAAAAAACACCTATTTAACTTTACATATTCTACTTCAAATAGAACTTTTAGTTATGTATTACAAACGCTTATTATACTTTCAATAGAATTTTTTTATTGCAAGTACTTATTTTATATCCAAACTCTTCTCCTCTATAAATCGAAACACCTATTCTCCTTCAAATAAAACTTTGCAAGTACTTCTTTTATATTCAAACTCTTCCCCTCTACAAATTCAAACACCTATTCTACTTCAAATAGAACTTTTAATTATATGTCTTCGCTATAAATTCGAACTCTTCACCTCAATAAATTCGAACACCTATTCTACTTCTAATATGTTGAAGGATATTTTTCATTTATTAGTATTTAAAATTCAAAATTTCTAGAAAATTAGAAAAATAGATTGAGACGATCTTAGAGACGCTACCTCAACTCCCGCGTATCCTCCTTTATATATATATTGATTGGTGTAAAAGGGTTTAGGTGGTATGGTATGGCGTGGTCGTCAGGTACTACATTTTAGGTTTAGGTGGTACATTTTAGTAAACAACATGATATGGGCTAAAAACAACCCTAGAAAAATAATTAATGACATACTAATTAAGACTGAGATTGGTCCAAGAGTTAGGCCCGATAAAAAGGCCCGAAACCCTAATCATTTATTAATTTCGTAATTAATAAATAAGGGAAATTACCAGCTCATTAAATGAGTCCAAAGCATATTAAATTCTTCAAGAATCAGCAATCAAGACACACAAACCAAATAGGAATCAGTCTCCTACAAAATAGGATTCACAATCCTGATCTAAGAAGACGACTTGGCCCCCAAGTCACCTAATTCTATTCTAAATGCAAGGCTCCTGACGCCTATATAAGGACCATGATCCTACAATCAGAACTACGTTTTTTGGTTTGATTCTCAGCATTGATTGAGATACGTAGGCATCTTGTGAGGATCGATTTAGTCACGAAACACAAGAGCAGCCATTAAAGCTCGAAAGCTCTCTAGACCCTAGCATTAAATTCACAAACATGTTTTTTAATCCACAACATTTGGCGCCGTCTGTGGGACGACAACATCAACCATGGCAAACACACGAAGAACAATTCGCAATCCTCAAACTTCTGATGGGCTCCCTATTACCTCTGCAACAGAGACTCAGGGGAGCCAACCCCCACCAATCACTGACGCTGAAGGGGCAGACGCCCCCATCACCACCACTCAAGGACCGGAAGTCCCGATTACTGCTGAAGGGACGAATCCCCTACAAATGGTCGTTCATGGACGAGATCCACCAGAGACCACTCCCCAGCAACCAATCACAACCTCTCCATTACTCATGAATGCGCCACGTAGCCTTCAACTTCATACCACTAACCTCCCTCAATATGCTACTCAAACCCTTGGGATGTCAACTTATGGCATGCCACCTCGACCCACAGTAGGCAGCAGTGGTGTTAATCCAATCTACCATGATGCATATGTACCCCCTTATATTCGAGGTTTGGAACCCCTGAACCGCCAAACTCAGGCTCGTCGGGCTCCCGTGTTTCAACATTATTCGGGCCCTTACACCGAGGATGAAATTACAACACCGATGATGAGAGGGACGTTCCCCCACGAAGGAGGCGTTCTACAAATAAAGAACAAACCACCCAAGAAAAGATTGCGACCCATGAGGCAGAGGTTGCAAAACTCAAAAAGATGTTAGAGGAAGAAGAGGCTGCAAGAGCAACCGGGAGAGTCCCAGTAATCAATCTGGATCCTACTCCTCAAAAGAGCAAGAGGGCTGAAGCCCCAAAAGGTGATCCTATTGTGCTGTTACCCTTAGGAGATCCCGATGATCCTACACCACCCTTTACTCAAGAGATTATGAAAGCTAACATATCCAGGAAGTTTAAGATGCCAACAATCAAAGCTTATGACGGAACGGGCGATCCCGCGAATCATGTGAGAACCTTCTCTAATGCACTACTGTTGCAGCCAACCAACGACGCTGTCAAATGTAGGGCATTCCCTCAAACCCTGGCGGGTATGGCTCAACGTTGGTATAGTCGCTTGCCTCCCAATTCTATTGGAGCCTTCAAGGAATTAAGCAAGGCGTTCATCAACCAATTCGTAAGTGGGAGAGTGCACGAGAAAAGCTATGCATCACTCATGGGAATTAAACAAGGTAAGACTGAAGCCTTAAGAGATTACATTAACCGATTCATTCGAGAGGCTCTGAAAGTTCCAGACTTGGAGGACAAGGTAGCTATGATAGCCCTACAGAAAGGAACTACTGATGATCACTTTAGAAGGTCTTTGGCAAAACATCCTCCCGAGAGCATGTTAAAGCTCCAAGATAGGGCCGGCAAGTACATAAAGGCAGAAGAAAGCATGAGGAAATATGAACCCACCGCTGAGGGCAGTGGAAATTCAAAGAAAAGGAAGGAATCCCGAGAATATGATGTTAAGGAAAAGTTTCCTAGAACTTCAGGGGATTCAGATTCTCAACCCAAAAGGAACAATTTTGGACCTAAGTTTACGGAGTATGCAAGATTAAATGCCCCTAGAAGCCAAATCCTGATGGAAATTGCAAAGGAAGAAGATCTCTGATGGCCGAAGCCTATGAGGGCTGATTTGTCAAAAAGGAACCAAAACCAATACTGTCGATTTCACAAAGAAGTTGGCCACGATACAGATGACTGTAGGCAATTGAAAGATGAGATTGGGTTTCTGATTCGAAGAGGAAAGCTCGGTAAGTTCACCAAAGATGGAAACCAAGGAAGTCAGAGAGGAAATTATGAAAGGAAAGACTATGATAGGCGAGATAACGATCAAGATCGTAATCCTAAGCCCCGAGGGCCTGTCATTAACATGATATTTGGAGGCCCAACTGCTGCTGGACCTTCCAGAAACTCAAGGAAGGCTTATGCCCGAGAAGTAATGACTGTTGTAGGAGAAGCACCGAAGCGTGCCAGAACGGAAGTATCCCTAAGTTTTGATGATTCTGATTTGGAGGGAGTGAAATTTCCCCACGATGACCCCCTGGTCATTGTACATGTGATAGGCAATTCTGAAACAAAGAGAGTTCTAGTTGACAATGGAGCTTCGGTGGACATCCTTTTCCATGATGTTTTTGTCAAAATGGGCTATACCGATTCACAGTTAACACCTTCGAATATGCCCATATATGGATTCAATGGAGTAGAGTCAAAGGTAGAAGGCACAATACAACTCCCTATGACAATGGGGCAAGGTTCGAAGACATCTACCCAAATCTTGAACTTCATAGTTATAAAAGCAACTTCGACCTACAATGCAATTCTGGGAAGGATGGGTCTTCATGCATTCAAGGTTGTTGCCTCGTCTTATCATCTGAAAATCAAGTTCCCAACAAGAAACGGGATTGGTGAAGAACGGGGTGACCAAAAGATGGCTAGAAGTTGTTATGTAGCCGCGTTAAGGCCTGATGGAATCGGGGGGCAGGTACTCCCAATTGAAGACATGGATGTCAGAAACGATGAAGACAGAAGGGGAAAGCCAGCTGAGGATCTTGTTCCCATCCCTCTGATCCCAGGGGAGCCTGACAAAGTCACTTACATTGGAGCTTTGCTGCCTGAATCTTTAAAGAGCAAGTTGATATCTTTCCTTCAAGAGAACAATGACGTTTTTGCTTGGACAGCGGCTGACATGCCAGGAATTGATCCCCAGTTGATAACCCACAAGTTGAATGTGGATCCTGAAAGGAAGACAGTGAAACAGAAAAAGAGAAATTTTGCCCCAGAAAGACAAGAAGCCATCAAACAAGAAGTTGATAAGCTTCTGGAAGCCGGATTCATTGAGGAAATTCAATTCCCAGAATGGTTGGCCAACCCAGTGATGGTCAAAAAGGCCAATGGAAAATGGAGGATGTGTGTGGACTTCACTGACTTGAACGATGCATGTCCTAAGGATGACCAAGGATTGATGCCCTGATAGATGCCACAGCTGGGCACGAGATGTTGAGTTTCATGGATGGCTTCAGCGGATACAATCAAATCAAAATGCACAAGGACGACATCCCTAAGGTATCATTCATCACTAACTTTGGTGTTTTATGTTATTTAGTCATGGCATTTGGACTTAAGAATGCAGGGGCAACATACCAAAGGTTGGTAAACAAAATTTTTGAACACCTGATTGGGAAAACAATGGAGGTCTATGTGGATGACATGTTAGTCAAGAGCCTCGACAAGGCAGATCATATAAAACATCTTCGAGAAGCATTTGAAGTGCTGAGGCACCACAAGATGATGTTAAATCCAGCTAAATGTGCCTTTGGTGTAGGCTCAGGAAAGTTTTTAGGCCTGATGGTTTCCCAGAGAGGAATCGAAGCCAATCCGGACAAGATCAAAGCAATTCTAGACATGGAATCACCACTGACTGTCAAGGATGTCCAGAAATTAACAGGAAGAGTGGCTGTATTAGGAAGATTCGTCTCTAAGTCCGGGGAGAAGTGCTTACCTTTCTTCAAAGCACTCAAGAATGTGAAAATTTTTGAATGGACAAATGAAAGCCAGGAGGCCTTCGAGGCCTTGAAGAAGTACATGGCTGAGGCACCACTGTTGGCCAAACCAAAGCCGGGAGAAGTTCTCTATCTATACTTGGCAGTTTCTAACCCTACAATTGGAGCTGTTTTGATCAAAGAAGAATTGAAGGTTCAGAAACCTATCTACTATGTGAGCAAGATTCTGCATGGGGCAGAAATAAACTACTCTACCATAGAGAAATTTGCCTTGGCTCTAATAATGGCTTCAAGAAAGTTACGTCCATATTTCCAGGCACACAAGATAGAGGTCTTGACCAATCAGCCTCTAAGAAATATTTTGCACAGCCCTCAAGTTAGTGGGAGATTGATCAAGTGGGCTATTGAGTTGGGAGAATTTGATATCAAGTATAAGCCTCGAACGGCCATAAAAGCTCAAGCACTCGCTGACTTCATGGTTGAATGTACTATTGACAACCAAGAAGTCGGGGGGGGGGGGGGGCAGGAAGAATTACTGGAAGACAAGAAAGATGAAGACGTAGTGTCCAAAGAATGCTGGGTGCTCTATTTTGATGGAGCATCAAAAACAAAATCAAGTGAAGCAGGGTTAGTGCTACAAAGTCCTGATGGATTTCTCATAGAGTACGCACTAAAACTAGATTTTCCAACGACAAACAATGAAGCTGAGTACGAAGCCCTGATAGCTGGCTTAGGGCTGGCTGGAGCCTTGAGAGTCAAGACTCTCAAAGTGTGTGGAGATTCGAGATTAGTCGTTTCTCAAGTGAATGGAGAATTCGAAGCTAGAGACGAAGTCATGGCTAAGTATCTGAAACTTGTCAAAGCCATTATGACTCAGTTTGAGGAGTGCTACGTGGAACACATCCTCAGGGAAGAAAATATGAAGGCTGACGCTTTGTCTAAGTTTGCATCTTCTGAAATTGAGAACTATGCGGGGAGTGTATACTTTCAAGTCTTGAAGACCCCAAGCATTAATGGAAAGCTGATTGCACCCATTGATATAGCTAGTCGTTGGATGGATCCCATCAAATCTCATCTGGAAACTGGTTGGTTACCCAACGACACTTCAGAAGCACGAAAGCTGTATGTGAGAGCACTGAGGTATACCTTGATTGAGGGAATCCTATACAAAAAGTCCTTCATAGTTCCGTACCTGAAATGCTTGAGACCTCAAGAGGCAGAATTGGCCCTAAGAGAAGTACATGAAGGGATTTGTGGGCAGCACTTGGGGGGCAGAGCCCTTGCTCATAAAGTCACTCGTTTAGGTTTCTATTCGCCAAGCATACTATCAGATGCTAAAAGCTATGTGAAGAAGTGCGAACGGTGCCAAAAGCATGCACCAGTGGTTAGGCAGCCACCCGAGATGTTGACATCCATAAACTCACCTATTCCATTTGTCATATGGGGAATGGATATACTTGGACCATTTCCAATGGCAAGTGCACAAAAGAAGTTCTTGATAGTGGCAATTGACTACTTCACCAAATGGATTGAGGCTAAACCCTTAGCCAAGATAACCACCAAGCAGGTAATGAGTTTCTTCTGGGAGAATGTGATATGCAGATACGGGATTCCATGTATCCTGGTCACGGATAATTGTTAGGTCCTGATATGTTTGTAGAAGGGGGGGTTGAATACAAACAGTACCGTTTAATCGAATTTGTTTGGTTCGTGATTTAACAATTTCAATAACAAATTATCTGCGGAATAAAATGAAACAAGATTCAAGTTAAATAAAACTCTATTGAACTTGAAGGGTGTTACAATTCTGTGTACAGATTACAAGGTTTGAATCTCAAACTATTTAAAACAAATCTAGAATAAATTCGACATGAATTTATCTATTTTTGTAATAAAAAGATCGAATAGTAAAAACTAGTTCGAGATCAAATTCTAGGGATAATGATCCGCTAGATAATCAAACAAGTACAAGCAAACTAATTCTAGTTGTTGAGATATAACAATAATTTCTAGAAATTAATTCACTGAAAACTTTGAAGGCCGGCAGTTGTGGAGTTTTAGCAGAGAGAGAGATATCACTTTGAAAATCCTGCTACTTTCTTTTGATCCACTCGTGTAGTATAGTAAAGTCAACCCATGTGCACCTTTATCAACTGCCTCCTTTTCAAAAGAAAATATACGCCTTTGTTTTGCCATTTAATTCAAAGTACTATCGGTAGTACTTAGAAATGTATTGGTAGTACTACCTAGAATAGTACTACAAGTGCAAATGAGTAGTACTACTAGGATTATATTAATTCAATTTTAATTTATTGTTTTAATTAATTTAAGAAATAAATTAATTCTGATTGAATTAATTTATAGATTAAATTAATTAACTTATAGATTAATTAATTTAAGGAATAAATTAATTCTGATTGAATTAATTTATAGTTTAAATTAATTAACTTATTTAATAAATTAAATGAGAATTAATACACTTTCTAATCAAATATGTACGCCATTTGTTCTTTTTATGCAAATTCAACTCCACTTCCTTTAAGTCACCTACACATCCCTTTAAACAAAAATGTACGCCATTTTTGTTTTAGATAGAAGTACTATCAGAAGTACTTAGATTGCCTTCGCATTTCTTTTCTTTTTCAATATCTAAGACCACTGCCTTGATTGTCAAATATGTACGCCATTTTAACCAACTAATACCACTAGTACTCTCGATAGTACTACAAGTGTATTTTGATAGTACTACTAGCTTAGAATTAATTCTAATTTAATTTATTGAATTAATTAATTTAACAAATAAATTAATTCTGAGTGAATTAATTTATAGATTAAATTAATTAATTTCTAGTTTAATTAATTTAAGGAATAAATTAATTCTGATGGAATTAATTTATAGTTTAAATTAATTAACTTCTGGTTTAATTAATTTAAGGAATAAATTAATTCTGATGGAATTAATTTATAGATTAAATTAATTAACATATAGAATAAATTAAAAGAGATTTAATACTAAATCAGAGAACCACTGAAATTGATGACAAACTTCCACTAACTGATGTTGACACTCGATGTACAGTCTGGTTCATGAGCGACTAACTTCAATGACGGTTCTTCATCTTTTGACTTTAAGTTGTGGTCCATCTTCTTTTCCCTTTTAACAAACTCTGTAACCTGTACGCTTCCTGTCACACTTCTGAAATCTCTGTCACTTTAAATAGATCCACTTTCTTGAATACTTCACCGAGGCTTGATCAAATAAATGAACTTCTTCCAGTGTAGAATAACTTCAAGTCTGTAGATGACTTTAATCTTCATTCTTTTGACAGATATAATCTTTTGAGATTCCTGTGACATCTAATCTAATATTTACTTATTACAAACTTGTTTAAGTTGAGTAGAATCCTCGAATTACAAATAGGCTATTGCATATGCCTTTCAATCTCCCCCTATTTGTTTGTTAGAGAATAACAACCAAATACCTAGAGGATCACTCAACTAAAACCAAG
Source organism: Heracleum sosnowskyi (assembly GCA_030848705.1). Lineage (NCBI taxonomy): Eukaryota > Viridiplantae > Streptophyta > Magnoliopsida > Apiales > Apiaceae > Heracleum > Heracleum sosnowskyi. The sequence goes on along the minus strand of CM061242.1, from coordinate 108,737,244 downwards.
AAAAAGATAGGACTCTTAAGCCTAAGTAAATACTAGAAAGTTCTGGATCAAATATGACATTTCCAGATTTCACCAGTAAAGATAAATGCAAGACAGATGTTCCTCTAGACTGAACATATGATAACATTGAACCTGTCTTGATTTACCTAAGCTCTATACATATAACATTTACAAAACAGAGCTAACTTTCCTTTACTTCCCTGAAACTCCTCATTTACCTTTTATATCTTTTTCAGCTCCCTTTTACTAGCTCCTCCAAAATTCTCTAGAAACTTCTCCCCCTTAGTTGAGGAATTCTCTACAGATTTAAGTTTATGAGTATCTGAAGCCAGTAGGAGTTGAGATAGTTGATGGAGTTGATCTTGGAAGTAAATTTGTCTTCAATATTTCCTTGAGCAGTCCCAGCTGATTGTTGATAGAGGTGGAAGAAGAAGACCGTTCAACCACTTGTGCTTGCAAAATTTCTTTATCAGCCTGGGTTCTGAATAGATGTTCCTGTAGATCAGCTATGTGAGTTAACTACATTGCAGTGTATGTGTCTGTGTGTGCACTCACTTGAATTTCTCTTGTAAGTGTATCACTCATCTCACGTGCATGTGTTTCACTCAGTGTTTGACTCTTATCACTCAACATTAGCTGTCTGTTTGCTCCTTTTTGATCAGTACCTGCATTGAAACTCACCCTAGCCTCTTCAAGAGAGGTCAGTGGTGGTGCAATGGGAGTTCGCAAATCCCGATCCTCAATCATGTCTATCAAATCACTTGGATTTGAAATCTGAATTGCTTCAGTGATAGACTGACCAAGTTGCCTTCCACTTTCTCCAGATAAATCTGCGAGTGGAAAATCCCTTAGGGAGCCAGAGGTGTTCACTCTGGGAGGGGAGAAAATGATTCTATTTGATTTGGCAAAGAATCAAATTTTCCCTCAGATGCCTATGAAGGCACTTCTACCGTAACAATGGTAGGCACTGTAACCAGTTGCAGGTGCTCTGCTTTCACTGTGTCCCGAGTTTCATCTAATGAAATTGTTTTCTCCCAATTTGAGTAATGAGAGTGTGCTTGACTCAGTACAAAGTGCCATGGCCCTATGGCGAATTTCAATAGATTCATTCTGTTGAGAGAATGTCTCTAGATACAGTTCATTGGCCATTTCAAAGTCCATATCCTATTGAGAGGATACAGATGGGCTGATAGATGCCTCAGTATATGTTGAATTTCTTTAGAGGAGGAATTACTCCAAGTCAGTAAATGACTTTAAACTTTATTCTCTTGACTGATAAAACCTTCTGAGATTCCTGTGACATCTAATCTAATATTTACTTATTACATTCTTGTTTAAGTTGAGTAAAATCCTCGAATTACAAATAGGCTGTTGCATATGCCTTTCAATCTCCCCCTATTTGTTTGTTAGAGAATAACAACCAAATACCTAGAGGATCACTCAACTAAAACCAAGAAAAAGATAGGACTCTTAAGCCTAAGTAAATACTAGAAAGTTCTGGATCAAATATGACATTTCCAGATTTCACCAGTAAAGATAAATGCAAGACAGGTGTTCCTCTAGACTGAACATATGATAATATTTAACCTGTCTCGATTTACCTAAGCTCTATACATATAACAATTACAAAACAGAGCTAACTTTCCTTTACTTCCCTGAAACTCCTCATTTACCTTTTATATCTTTTTCAGCTCCCTTTTACTAGCTCCTCCAAAATTCTCTAGAAACTTCTCCCCCTTAGTTGAGGAATTCTCTACAGATTTAAGTTTATGAGTATCTGAAGCCAGTAGGAGTTGAGATAGTTGATGGAGTTGATCTTGGAAGTAAATTTGTCTTCAATATTTCCTTGAGCAGTCCCAGCTGATTGTTGACAGAGGTGGAAGAAGAAGACCGTTCAACCACTTGTGCTTGCAAAATTTCTTTATCAGCCTGGGTTCTGAATAGATGTTCCTGTAGATCAGCTATGTGAGCTAACTACATTGCAGTGTATGTGTCTGTGTGTGCACTCACTTGAATTTCTCTTGTAAGTGTATCACTCATCTCACGTGCATGTGTTTCACTCAGTGTTTGACTCTTATCACTCAACATTAGCTGTCTGTTTGCTCCTTTTTGATCAGTACCTGTATTGAAACTCACCCTAGCCTCTTCAAGAGAGGTCAGTGGTGGTGCAATGGGAGTTCGCAAATCCCGATCCTCAATCATGTCTATCAAATCACTTGGATTTGAAATCTGAATTGCTTCAGTGATAGACTGACCAAGTTGCCTTCCACTTTCTCCAGATAAATCTGCGAGTGGAAAATCCCTTAGGGAGCCAGAGGTGTTCACTCTGGGAGGGGAGAAAATGATTCTATTTGATTTGGCAAAGAATCAAATTTTCCCTCAGATGCCTATGAAGGCACTTCTACCGTAACAATGGTAGGCACTGTAACCAGTTGCAGGTGCTCTGCTTTCACTGTGTCCCGAGTTTCATCTAATGAAATTGTTTTCTCCCATTGTGAGTAATGAGAGTGTGCTTGACTCAGTACAAAGTGCCATGGCCCTATGGCGAATTTCAATAGATTCATTCTGTTGAGAGAATGTCTCTAGATACAGTTCATTGGTCATTTCAAAGTCCATATCCTATTGAGAGGATACAGATGGGCTGACAGATGCCTCAGTATATGTTGAATTTCTTTAGAGGAGGCAGAGCTGTGGGATCACTCACTATTTCAATCAAAATACTTCTTTATTTAACATTTGATTTCTGTTCAGGCTGAGAGGTCAAGTAATTAAGTTGTAGACTCATTGTTTGGCTCTAAGACCTGGGATAAAGATTGTGGATCTACAATCCCTTGGTCAGCCCTAACAACCACTTGGGTTCAGCAACAGTAAAAGAAGTGGATTGAGAGATAGAAAGTAATACCTGAATTGGATTTGGCACTGAATTTCCAGCTAAGCAAGAGCTAGATCAGAAATAATATATACAATATATTTACAAAAACAACTAAGACAAATAGAAAATAAAAGATAATAAATAATAATAATAAAAATAAAAATAAAATAATAATATATATACAGAATAAAATAATATATACATAAGAAAAAAAAATATTTACAGGAAACTATTTACATGCAATAACTATACAGAATATTCGAATATTTTAAAATAAAAGATTTTCAATAAAAATAGATTTCTCTAAAATTTTAACTTGTAAAATTTGAGAAAAATATTTTTAGAGAAAATAATTAATCTTAACTTACTCAAACTAAGAAGCTTAACAATTAGACAAGACATGGCAATAATCTACAATCAACATGCATAAGAGAAAATTGAGATGATAAAATAAATTTACAAGTGATTTAAAAATATATACAACAAATGAACACTTGTAAATTTAATTAAGAACAAACATAAAAATAAACAGAGTTAATCACTAAAACTATTTAACATACCAATTTACCAACCAATCTGGTAAACATGGATTCATCAAGAGATTTAGTGAAAATATCTTTTGTTTGTTCCTCTGTGGGTACAAAGAGTAACTCCACAGTACCATTCATGACATGCTCTCGGATAAAATAATACCTGATGTCAATGTGCTTTGTCTCTTGTGATTATGCCATCTTCATCTAATTTATTTCTGAATACCCACCGAGTACCAACTACTTTCTTGTTCTTTGGTCTAGGTACCAGCTTCTAAACTTGTTGTTGTTCAAATTGATTGAGTTCATCTTGCATAGCAATCACCCAATCAGGATCAGTCAGTGCTTCCTCAATTTTCTTTGGTTTCATTTCAGAAAGAAACCCTGAATAATGACATTCATTTTGAGTAGCACTTCTAGTTCTGACTTCAACACCTGGATCACCAATAATCAGCTCAAAAGATTTGATCTTGATGATTCGCCTTGTTCTACATTATGGTGTTGTGAATGACTAGTTGACCCTTCATTTCCTCCCCCTGAGTTGTTGGCATATTGTCTTGGTGATTCTTCTCCAGTGTTAGTGGTATCTCCATTGTTACCAATGTTTCCACCACCATCACCATCACCACTATCATCATTGTCATTTTTATCACCAACAACAAGCTCATGTGGATTCTCATCATCTGAATCTGAATCTGTCATGTCATCAAACTTCAATTTCTCAGATGGATTTTCTGATTGGATATTAGGGAGTTAGGTGTCATCAAATGTAACATTGATGTTCTTATTGACTGATAACATTTCTTGATTTCAAACAGGCCATATCCTCAGTTATACCCTTGCTGTTATCTCCAAAGGTAAGCACTGGGCCAGCTTTCTCAACCAAATCTGATAGCAGGGCTCTATCTCCGGTCATATGCCTTGAACAGCCACTGTCAAGAATCCATATAACACGGTTTACCTGTTTAACTCCCTGCAATATCAAATTGATTAGACCTTCTTCGGAGCCCAAAATTGATTGGGTCCGGCATACTTAAAGAATTGGCCTTTGTCAGGCAAAACAACATTTTTAGCTAAAACTACTTCAACCTCTTTCATATAAGAGCGTTTCCATTTATAGCCAGCCTTAACACATTTCTGAGTAGGCTTAGGGATAAATGAATCCACTCTAGTCTGAGGAGGACTAGTAGTCTTTGCTTTAACATGCTTCTTATTATTAACATGTTGACGTGGAGCAGTCTTATCACTAGATACATGCTTACTATTAAAATAAGCATACATAACATTGAAAGCACAAGACATGCAATTAATCACACCACATGCTTTATGAGAAGAATTAACAGCAGGCATGTTAGTTCTACAGTTGTTTTGATCCAACTTATGGATATCTGATTTAGTCTTTTTAGTTGTAGCAACTTTGACTGGAATATCAGATATACACTTTTTGGACTGTTCAGCTTCCAAAGCAATATCTTCTTCATGAATCTCCTCAGCAATAATGATAGAGTATTCACTCATAGGTTCTGCTTCGGACTCCTTACAGAAGGGTGTTTCAATACCCTTAAGCACATATGGAACACCCCTTCCTTCAGTTCTGACTCTACAAGGGGAATTAATTCCAAGCAATCCAATGGCCTCATTATAATCATAACCTATACTGACATGATTACCAACAGCTTGTTTATTGAGAATCTCTTTAGCCGTCTTACAAGAGCTGAAATAGGCATTAGCTTTAGTCTTCAGCTCACTAATCTCTTCCTTAAGAATGGTTTCCAGTTGAATATAACATTTAACCCTATTCTCAAGAAAAGCTATTTTCTCAATAAGTTCATCTTGATTAACATGCACTAGTTTTAATTCTTTTATTTCCTTTTCAAGATTTGTGTTTAAAAGAATTATTCTATCATTTTCAGTGCGTGCACAACTTAAAGTATCACCAAGATTACGAATCATTTCAGTGTCAGTGAACTTTACCTCAGACATGTTGGGTGAAGATAAAATGGAATCAAAGAGTTTGTCTCCTATTGCCATAAGTGCAAGATTTCCAACTTCTTCATCTTCACTGTCTGTATCATCCCAGCTCTTTTCTTTAGACTTGTTCTTCTCAACCATCCCTGTTATATAGCCACCCCTTGTGCTATTTGAGGATGAAGAACCACCTGTCTGGTATTCGTCAGCATATGTCTTGAACTTGAAGCTAGGATTTCTCCTGAACCTGAAGTTTCCAAACTTCTTCACTACCCAGGCCATAGACTCATCTTCCAACTGTTCAAGCTCCTCCATAGAATAAAAATCACCACCAGATTGACTTGTAGATGTAACACCATATTCAACTACAATTACATCCTTGTTAGGACTGGGAGGTAGAACAACCTTCGCTTCCTGTTTCTGTGGGACTCCAGCTACCAGTGAAGTAGACATACTAACCACTCTTCCTTCCCTTGGATTTGATCTGAAGTGCTCATTTGAATAGGTGAGAATTTCCATCTTATTCTCTCTGACTTCCTCTGTCCCTTCATTGATTATTTCAATCGTATCCCAAATGTGTTTGGCAGAGACACATTTTAAAATATGATTATGCATGATTGGATCAAGACAATCAATCAGTATCAACTGTAGACAGGCATCCAAGGCAACATCTTCTTTTTCTGCAGAAGTGTAGTCCTTGGGATCCTTAGGGTATATCCTAGCAGCCCTAGTAACAACATCATTCTCTATTAGCTCTTTCTCAACAAACAAAGGAATTCTTGGTCCATTCTTCAGCACATCAAGATATTCAACATTAACCACTTGAAGAACCAGGAGCATCTTCTTCTTCCACATAGGATAATGCTCCCTGCTGAACATGGGAATCTTTACTGTACCAACCTTCTGAGTTGTAGACATTTTTGAGATTTTTTAAAGAATAATAAAAATTTCAGAGTTTAAGAAAAAATCTCAAAACAATTGGATCTTTGATTTGTATATCAATCAAAAGGCTCTGATACCAATTGTTAGGTCCTGATATGTTTGTAGAAGGGGGGGTTGAATACAAACAGTACCGTTTAATCGAATTTGTTTGGTTCGTGATTTAACAATTTCAATAACAAATTATCTGCGGAATAAAATGAAACAAGATTCAAGTTAAATAAAACTCTATTGAACTTGAAGGGTGTTACAATTCTGTGTACAGATTACAAGGTTTGAATCTCAAACTATTTAAAACAAATCTAGAATAAATTCGACATGAATTTATCTATTTTTGTAATAAAAAGATCGAATAGTAAAAACTAGTTCGAGATCAAATTCTAGGGATAATGATCCGCTAGATAATCAAACAAGTACAAGCAAACTAATTCTAGTTGTTGAGATATAACAATAATTTCTAGAAATTAATTCACTGAAAACTTTGAAGGCCGGCAGTTGTGGAGTTTTAGCAGAGAGAGAGATATCACTTTGAAAATCCTGCTACTTTCTTTTGATCCACTCGTGTAGTATAGTAAAGTCAACCCATGTGCACCTTTATCAACTGCCTCCTTTTCAAAAGAAAATATACGCCTTTGTTTTGCCATTTAATTCAAAGTACTATCGGTAGTACTTAGAAATGTATTGGTAGTACTACCTAGAATAGTACTACAAGTGCAAATGAGTAGTACTACTAGGATTATATTAATTCAATTTTAATTTATTGTTTTAATTAATTTAAGAAATAAATTAATTCTGATTGAATTAATTTATAGATTAAATTAATTAACTTATAGATTAATTAATTTAAGGAATAAATTAATTCTGATTGAATTAATTTATAGTTTAAATTAATTAACTTATTTAATAAATTAAATGAGAATTAATACACTTTCTAATCAAATATGTACGCCATTTGTTCTTTTTATGCAAATTCAACTCCACTTCCTTTAAGTCACCTACACATCCCTTTAAACAAAAATGTACGCCATTTTTGTTTTAGATAGAAGTACTATCAGAAGTACTTAGATTGCCTTCGCATTTCTTTTCTTTTTCAATATCTAAGACCACTGCCTTGATTGTCAAATATGTACGCCATTTTAACCAACTAATACCACTAGTACTCTCGATAGTACTACAAGTGTATTTTGATAGTACTACTAGCTTAGAATTAATTCTAATTTAATTTATTGAATTAATTAATTTAACAAATAAATTAATTCTGAGTGAATTAATTTATAGATTAAATTAATTAATTTCTAGTTTAATTAATTTAAGGAATAAATTAATTCTGATGGAATTAATTTATAGTTTAAATTAATTAACTTCTAGTTTAATTAATTTAAGGAATAAATTAATTCTGATGGAATTAATTTATAGATTAAATTAATTAACATATAGAATAAATTAAAAGAGATTTAATACTAAATCAGAGAACCACTGAAATTGATGACAAACTTCCACTAACTGATGTTGACACTCGATGTACAGTCTGGTTCATGAGCGACTAACTTCAATGACGGTTCTTCATCTTTTGACTTTAAGTTGTGGTCCATCTTCTTTTCCCTTTTAACAAACTCTGTAACCTGTACGCTTCCTGTCACACTTCTGAAATCTCTGTCACTTTAAATAGATCCACTTTCTTGAATACTTCACCGAGGCTTGATCAAATAAATGAACTTCTTCCAGTGTAGAATAACTTCAAGTCTGTAGATGACTTTAATCTTCATTCTTTTGACAGATATAATCTTTTGAGATTCCTGTGACATCTAATCTAATATTTACTTATTACAAACTTGTTTAAGTTGAGTAGAATCCTCGAATTACAAATAGGCTATTGCATATGCCTTTCAATAATGGAACTCAGTTCAACAACGAAGATTTCAAGAAGTATTGTGAGAAAAATGATATTGAGCTACGTTTCACTTCTGTTGCTCACCCTCAAGCAAATGGGCAAGCTGAGGTAGCAAATCGAATCATCCTAGACGGACTAAAGAAAAGGGTTGAACGCTCTAGAAACACCTGGGTGGACGAATTACTCCATATACTTTGGGCATATCGTACCACTTGCAAAGTTACTACTGGGGCAACTCCTTTTCTGTTAGCATATGGAGCAGAAGCAGTGGTTCCAGTGGATATTACTCACACGTCTCCAAGAATTGAAGCCTATGAACCGAAGGTAAATGAAGAAGGCATGAGATTTGCCCTAGATCTAATTGATGAAGTGAGGGATGAAGCAAATGCTAAGGTGGTTGAATATAAGAAACGAGCATCTTTTTACTACAACCTAAGGGTTAAAGAAAGATTTTTTCGTCAAGGAGACTTGGTCCTCAGAAAGATTGAAGCATCCAGAGTTGGACAGAAAGGAAAGCTAGCTCCAAACTGGGAAGGGCCCTATCGGGTCAAGAACGTATTTGGACGAGGCTCATACAAGTTGGAAACCCTGGAAGGGATCGAAGTGCCAAGAACTTGGCATGCTGCAAACTTGAAAGTCTATTATGTTTAAGAGTGTCCTAACTGGACTCACTATTAGGACAAGTAGAAATAAGGTCGACGAAACCAGTCCTTGTTTTTAACTCGAGGTAGAAAGTAGAGTATTATGTAAGGGTTAAACCCACTTTCAAATTACAGTTATGCAGAGGATGTTTTCATTCCATGTTTTCTTGTCAAAAATTAAGACATATACCGAGCATTAATAAAGTGCAAGCTAAGGAAATGCCAAGTACACAATTAGTGAAAACCGACATGCATAAAAAGCTTAAGTCACAAAGACTTCAAGCATAGAGTTAAGCCTACAAGCTCAGTTAGGAAATAAAACACATAAATAAGCTCAAAGGCTGAAATTCAACATAACAAAGATACCGTGCAAGGCCAATGTAAGCAAATTAAAGCTACTACTTGCCAGAATCACCAGCGTTTTCATCCTCGCTAGAGCTAGTGGCCTCTTCATCTTCGTCTTCATCCCCACTTTCATCTTCATCTTCACTCTCACCTTCGTCTTCTTCCTCTTCCACGGAAGCAACTTACTTCGAACTCTTAGGAGGAGAACAGTGGACTGGATTCAGGATGCGATTTTCTTCCACATCATCCATCTCATCGTCACTCTCAGAATCACCAACCAAGCTGTGGTCAATAAGATGAGCTTGAGGGCTTACGAAATCTTTAGGGATGAACATCCCCTCAAACTTGTTTGAAATAGCATTCACCGCATCCTTCCACCCTTTAGTATAGTATGAAGGGTATAAGAGTTTGTCATGTTTTTCCATAATCTCGCCAACTTCGGAAGAGTCCATATAAGAATCAATGATCTTGTCTTGGTTATCCCGAAGCTCCATTACCTCAGCACGAGCCTCCAGTAGCTCCGTCTCTTTCAAAGCAAGCTTCTCAGAAAGACCCTTTGTCTTAAGCTCCTCGAGCCTCAAGTTTTTCTCATGAACTCCCGCCTGGGTCTTCCAAAGCTTAGCCTTCTCTAAAGAAGCTTGAAAATAGGCATTGGTCTAGCAACAAGTTAAGGAAATGATCATGTTACGCACAACAGTAAGAGTTAAGGAAGGACAAAAAAAAAGAAGATAGACTTACTGCAGCAATGGCTTGGGAGCCCAATCCTTCTATAGCTTCCATATCCCGAGAACCAACGATGTTAGCAAAATCCACGGGGGGAATTGAATGATACGACTAGTCATAGGCATTTTTGGTGTCACCTATTATGGTGTCACGCCTACGAATCCCCCAAGCAGGACAGAAAACGGCAGAAGAAGGACCAGAAATTGCACCCGTTTCGACTACGGTTTCACTTCCTCCCCCATGGCTACAAAGAAAATCAGGCATTTGGGGAGGAACCCTACCATCCTTGCTCAATCGAGCCCTTTTCATCCTTTGAGTCTCACCCTCCTTAGGACCTTGGGCCTTGACAATGGCTTGAGCCGCTACACAACTAAAAGTTAGGCCACGATATAATAACAATGTAGTAAGATAAAGATTTACATAAAAGGAAGTTTGAGTACCCTTTTCAGTTACGTTAGAGAGGCCTACAGATTTCAAGACGAGTTCATCTAGCAAGGTACGGGCATCCAACGTCCCATTGTTAGCCGTCAAGTCGGCAAAAGCAGCCTCCTCTTCAGGAGAAAGTCTAATGGTAGCCGGATTTCCATCAACTACCCGGCCAAATGAAGACCTAAAAAGGGCGCCCCAATCACCCCCTTCATCATAGAAGGTGTTTGCATGAATAAAAGATTCAAGGGCGGAGACAGAGGGATATTCATCCCCACGTTCATTTATCATGCTAACAAGATTCATGTACGATGAACGAATAGAGATGGGGTTACCTTTCTTTGAAGCAGAGTTCATCTTAGAAAGCCTTTGGGAAGCTTTGTCAGCCATAACTCTTCAAAGAAAAACACTTGAATCTTCAAAAAATTCAAGCCGCAAACCCAGAAATATGAAGAAAATTCCTAAAAAACACTTGAATCTTCAAAAAATTCAAGCCGCAAACCCAGAAATATGAAGAAAATTCCCAGAAAACACTTGAATCTTCAAAAATTCAAGCCTAAAACCCAGGAAAATAAAGAAAATTTCCAGAAAAACGGTGGAGTCACCGCTGGGAAACGCTTCCTAGAGAGGATTTGATAGAGAAATTTTCGAGAGGAACGAAGGAAGGATTTGAAGAATGATGGAAAATGAAAAATTTTCCTTTTATAAACAAAAGAAATGGGCTGAGCAGTTTAATTGGGCCGAACTAGGTTTTTGGGACCAAAACCCAAAAATTCCAAAAGAAAAGGGAAGTCCATAATTAAATGTGAGCTCATTTGAAAATAAATTGTTGACAAAAGTCGATTTTATATCCCAGGTCAAAAAATTATTTCGACTTCAGGGAACGCTTTCACGATAGTTCGACTCGAGCGTCGATTCTGAACAAAAAATTATTTCGACCTCGGGAAACGTTTTCGAGATAGTTCGACTCGAACATCGATTCTAGTCAAGGAAAATTTCAACCTCAATGAACAATTCGACAATAAGTCGACTAGGACTCATGTTCAGGTCGAAATCGACCAGGACCCAGGGTATAATTTCTTGGATGATGGATTAAAAATCAGGTCGAAGCCAAGATAAACTTCGTGGACAAAATATTAAATACGTTTACGTTCGATTAGGAGTTCAACTCCAAGTCAAATTCGAGTAGACGTCAATTCCTGCAAAATTTCGAGCTCAGTAAAACAAATCGACTTCACTGATAATTTCGACCTCGCTGATAGAATTCACGTTAGTTCGACTAGATTCCTGGTCGAGGAAAATTTCGACCTCGGTGAGTGATTCGACGATAGGTCGACTAGGATCCATGTGTCGAGGAAAATTTCGACCTCGGTGAGTAATTCGACGATAGGTCGACTAGGATCCATGTTCAGGTCGAAATCGACCAGGATCCAACTCCAAGTTGAAATCGACTAGAATCTTGGTTGATGAAAAATGATGAAAATCTGCAAAAAGATGGTCCCTTTTATAAAAAAAAAAAAAACCTCGAAGTCTTGAAAGAAAGATCAATGTAACTTCTACAAAAACTTTAAATAGTTTTCCTAGAAGTTGGGGCAAATGATATGGGCTAAAAACAACCCTAGAAAAATAATTAATGACATATTAATTAAGACTGATATTGGTCCAAGAGTTAGGCCCGAAACCCTAATCATTTATTAATTTCGTAATTAATAAATAAAGGAAATTACCAGCTCATTAAATGAGTCCAAAACATATTAAATTCTTCAAGAATCAGCAATCAAGACACACAAACCAAATAGGAATCAGTCTCCTACAAAATAGGATTCACAATCCTGATCTAAGAAGGCGACTTGGCCCCCAAGTCACCTAATTCTATTCTAAATGCAAGGCTCCTGACGCCTATATAAGGACCCTGATCCTACAATCAGAACTACGTTTTTTGGCTTGATTCTCAGCATTGATTGAGATACGTAGACATCTTGTGAGGACCGATTTAGTCACGAAACACAAGAGCAGCCATTAAAGCTCGAAAGCTCTCTAGACCCTAGCATTAAATTCACAAACACGTTTTTTAATCCACAACACAACATAACTAAAAACAAAATAATTAAATATGTATATCAAAAAGTTAAAATCAATGAAACATCTTTTATATGTATAACTTATGACTTTTGACATTAAGCAATTTAAGTTATAAGCAATAATTTTAAATTTACCCAAACAAGCTCATACTCCCACACATGGAAATAATTTAAAATAAGATTTAAATATAAAATAAAGGTTAGATATACTTAACATTATAATCACCATGCTCCAACAAATATTTAACATTTTGAAACAAAAAATCACTAAAACAAAGAATACAATTATAATTAATTATAATGAAGATCAAACAATGATCTTTAAAAACTAAAAAGTTATATAAATATTATCTATAATCAGAAAAGATAAATCTTGAAATTAATAATCAACAAATTATGATCAATATTTAGCTAAAAACAATTAAAGATAAATTTTTAAATGATATATATATATATATATATATATATATATATTAGCATATGTATTACTTTAATGTAAATTAGTTTCATTTACAAATATGCCTCTTATTTTGAATTAAAAATAAAACAAAATATCAATTTGTATGAAATTCAAATTATTAAATAGAAAGATAACTAAAATGTCCTATTCTCATTATAAATGAACAAGAAATTAAAGATAAAACTTAAATCTAAAATATGAGTTAGATATGTTTAACCTTGTGATTACTAATATAATTACAACAAAAATAAAATAAAAATAATAACTATAATATAAAAAAATAATATTGGTGTTTATTTTTTTCAAACAAATTAAGAAAATGATAACTATAATACAAAATAATTAATTTATGACATGGTATGATCGGTATATCTTTAGCTATATAATATTTTAAGAAAAAAATAAGTATATAAATAAAATAATTAAAATTAAATTATTAAAGTAAACAAATAACAAACTAAATTAAATAAAAAATGTCAACAGATAACTTGATATAAGACAAACAAATAGCAAACTAAAATTATCCAAGTTAAATTTAGGAAAATAATAAATGATTACAAACAAATAGTGATTTTAAAAATATAAAAATAAAAAACAAGTATCATTTCAAAAATATAACATAAACTTAAATAAAATATATGTGAAATTTATATGTTTTCAAGTTTGGTTATCATTAAAAATTTATAAAGTTGAAATTAAATCAGAATAATACTTTTAGAAAAATTAAAAATAACAATTTAAACAAAATTAAAATATATACAAATGATATATAAAGCATCCCGTGCATTGCAGAGGTATAAATCTAGTTTTAATAAGTTGTTAGCACAGGTTACATAATTCTGTATATAATTGAAAACTCGGTTTTTTTTTGGTAATGGAGCTTCTTTTTGTATCTACATGAAAACACTCGCATGACCATTATCGCACTCTAGCATTGCAAAGCTGTACAAGAAGGCTTAAACATTTACATGTTGATATTGAATTATAGACAAAATAGGATTGCATCTGATATTCTGATGGCACACATCCTAGGCAACTTTCCTATTCAATTCCCCTTGTATGTGGGAACTTCAGTAAAATGTCTGCTGCATTTATACATAGGTTGAAGAGAGGTCATTATCCAAAAAAACAAATTTTTAACCCCTGAAATAGGCCAACAATGATTGCATGTTTGGCTCTAATGCAGCTCGGCTGAAATGCTGATTGAGAAGAGGTTCCACTACGCCTTTGTGATTCGTTTGAGTGGTCTGAAGGAGGCAGTCACCTCTTTGAGAAAAAAGTTGCAATGTGCTTCGTTTTTCCTTTACTCTTTTCTGCAAGTTGGTGAGCTGAAACTAGCTTAACCTTTACATAAAACATGGATACCAATCGGAATAATAAATCTATCCGGTGCTTTATGCATATCACTGCATACCTGGATAAGGTGACATCCCAAGCTTGTGCAATATTTCTTTCTTGACCTACTCAGTGCCCACAAGAGAGTAATAACAATCAGAAATTTAAATACAGGAAGCACATTCTGAAACTAACTTTGGCCACAGGATGTAGTTATACAACCATAAAGACTATACTAGCTGAGCACATCAAGACAAGTCTAAGCTCAAATGATGTAAATCGTAATTGCAGGTAGCAAGTGCAGTTACTTGAGGAGTAATTGCTGAAAGGATACACTAAAAAAGTTATTTTAGAAAGAAAAAACGTGTTTAATGTACCAGCCAGCGATTATCTGTGAAATTTGAAATCTCGCGGACTTTAGTCTTTAGTTCCTTACTAGCTTATAACCCGTGCCAAGCACGGTCCGAGTATAAGCCGATATTAAAATATTAGTATTAATAAATTATTAATAAAAATGATTTAAAAATGTATTTTTTGAGAATTGAATGATAAAAATATATAATAAATAAATAACTATTTAATTATGTAGTTTTAGACAATCGTACTATGCATAAAGCCAAAGAAATTAAAGTAAATAAATAAATCTTGTATGATTACGTAGCTGCAAAGAATCTAACGCTCCATGAAACTATTGAATTTAAAGTAAATAAATAAATCTTCTATGAAACTATTGAATTTAAAGTAAATAAATAAATCTTGTATAATTACGTAGTTGTAAGGAATCGAACCCTGGATGAAGCTAAAGAATTTAAAGTAAATAAATCTTGTATAATTATGTAGTTGCGAGGAATCGAACCCGGGTTAAGTGATAATCAAATTTAGTGATAACCAAATTTGGTACTTTGGTACTTTAGTACCGCGCACCATTTTCACATTGTTTTGCTTATTAATAAAGAGTATAGATTTGGGATAGAGGGGAACTTAAGTTGCAAGGAATTTACTACTTCGTTGATACTCTCAGCATAAGACGACTGAATGACAGACACCTGAAAAATTCCCAGTACACTGCTTTGGTTGAAACTTGAAAGGAAGTGTGCGACAGTATGTAATCTTGATTTCGTTAGGGGAGAGTATGTCTTGGTAACTTAACATACATTACACATCAAATTGGTACATACTTTCTTCTCTTTTCCTTGCATCAGGTAATAAATTGAAACATCAAAAGTTGCACGAATTACACAACGAATCTTAGTTAACATTAGTCGCATCACACAATATAACTAAAAACTTACAATGAGAGGCAAATCTGACTCCGATATAGTTGCTGCAGCTGCCACTGATGTCGTGTTTCCTTTGTTACTTGACGGACCAGGCTCTAGATTCTCTTCTTGACCAACTTCTTTGACTGATATCTCTACAGATGGATAACCAGGGACGGCTCGCATAGTAAGGGCAAGTAGACATGTTTGTTCAGGTTGTGATGCATCAGTAAGATCTTTCCCTGAGATTAATAGGCTTTTTTCATGCCTTAAATTTGATATAACCAAGGGTCGGCTTTTCTGAAGAGCATGCTCAGTCAAATTATGAAGATGCTTTAGCTGCCTGAAAAACACAGAAAGCTCTTCACCCTCCACTGCTTTACAACTAGATGAACTTGTTACAGCCTCATCTATACCTTCCCATTCCATTCCGTCATGCACACCCTAAGTACCACAAAAATTCATCAATCAATTACACAAAAGAGATTGCATTTCGCTTACAACTCTACAAACATATTAGCATGAGATCCATCTGTAGAAACATAGATGAGACCATGCTGAAGAATTCACGATTTTTTTATAATATTTTAATATTTAACGCACCTCATTTGCAGAGATATCCATCAGGTACAAAGAATCCATCTTCACTATCATCTTCATCTACAACTTTAGAAGGTCCTTCCTCTAAACTATCCTCTTCGCCATCTTTATCACAATCCGACAAGTTCTCACCAGGTTCCTCCTTAACAACAAGAATGTGTTTGTTTTAAGTCAATTCAAGAAAACAAATTGAAATTAAAACTGGAGGATAGTTATGCCTGAAACCCACAGTGGAACTTCTATGTTGTGTGCCTATTGCAGGGTGAACAAACTCTGGAGTTGATACCATATTATGACCAGCTCTACAAGCGCAGATCACTACATTCCCTAAAATGATATTTCTTCTCCGGATAGAGTTGTGCTTTCACACGCAGTACACATATGTGAATACACTTGTAGGCACCTAGATAAACATATTAATGTTTGGTACGAGTTATCAATGGCTTCATAATTTTAAAACAAACTGAAATATATCTCCTCCCATTCATTAGGAAAAAGAGTATATCATTTATCTAATTACATTCATATACTTTTGGTATTACATTTTCATAATGTGTCCAAAAATATGTTGCGGGGTTAAAAGGTATCAATATGAATATGGAGAAGTGGAGACAATAAACATGGCAGAGCATTTCTGTCAACGTTCTAATTGCCAACTTATTTAATATAACAAAATGCTAAAGGATTTGAAGATGGCATATATTCTTGAACAAATAAAAGCTGACATACCTCTTCCCATTCTTCATCACTGTCAATCTCATAATCCAAGTTTGGATCCTCGGAAAAAGGACGAGGGCCAATGATTTTACTGTAGATAGAAGCAGGCAATATAAGGCATAATGCAAAACTGAACAAACAGGTAGTCGCCGAATTCAAGCCAATTTTAGAAGCATGTATATTTAATTTCTAATAAAGCAATTTTTAAGTGAGAACACGACTCTGCAATGCTTATCCACTTAATACCGTAAATAGCTGCTAAGTACCAAATTCACCAAACATCTTCCAGAGTCCAGACTGTGGCTTAAATTTAAGAAAAAAAAACAATAAATCCTACTTTTTTACTAAGGTTTGATAGTAGAAGGAAATTTACTAGTATTAAGAAAAAGTAAGAAAACTTATAAATCAGATTACATAATGACATACAGGTTGTGAGCTTCAAAACAATAACTATAAAGACTATGAAGCATTATAACCATCATGTAGATTGAGCAAGAGATTCAATGCCTGCAACTTTGCAACTCCCCCAGAAGGTGGCAGGTACAGCATGAACCGATGAGGATATTTATTATGATATTTATTATATTTGAACTAGACCACAATCAACTGCAATCCAGAGCACTTTACTACACCTCGGGTATATAAGAAGACACGCACGTTATGAAATGGAAGAAACCTTTTCTTTGGCCAAATACCATAAAATGCAGGTCTATGGCTCTTATCAAACTGAAACAACTGCTTCTTCCACTTGTGCTTTGGACCAGAATAACAGGAACATTCTGCATTTGTGTGATCCAGTCTGCATACGATATTTGTGTCACCATATACGTTGGGAAGCTTTTCTATGTTCAGCTCATTATCGCACTGTGGTTGACTACTCATAGTTAGCTTGAGTTCCTTGACTAATTCTACCTTTGGGGTCTGACGGATACCCCAATGCTGCTTTCCATTTGATCGAATACCATGACCCAAGTGACGCCAATAAGTCGTATGTGACCTGTAAAATGAAAATAATGATGGTGAAAATCGATTTTTAGGAAACTGTACACACCTCAAATTAGAATAATGAAGGGTAACATACTTCCAGACACTTTCTTTACTAATTTCATCAAAATGTAAAAGAGCTGAGTCCATTGACAAAGTAACTGATTCAATCATCTCTAGGTTCCAGTTAGAGAATGAATCAGTTTTGGCCGGAGATGGGTCCTTCTGCAATGGAGAACTATCTTTGCCTTTTTTAAGAAACCGTTCCATGAGAGATGCTTGTTTTTGCAAAGCATGTCGATTTTTCAGTACGTCTTCTTCTTTCTGACGGCATCGTAGATCTTTTTCTGCTTCTTCTTGCTTCCTTTTCAGCTGCTTCCTTAAAACAAATTCTTCTTTTTTTCGGCGCTTTTCCTCATTTTCTGTCACATCTTGCAACTTCTTCACCTCCTTTTCCTGAAGGTGGATAAGTTAAAGAATGAACCTTAGAAGAGAAACAAATAAACTATATGGAAAATGCTTGCATATTTTATTAGGAAATGATAATAAGGGAGAAATGGAGAAAGTAAGAAGGTCAAGGAAATTAGAATCTCCATAACATTACTTTCTAACATAGCAAATTTTAGGAGAAATACAGTGTGCCTTCTGCCTAACTTCTAGAAAACAAAATGAAAAATATCACATCTGGACATTCCACAACAAATGTATGGAGACAAACATATAGTGTAACATCTTTGGCTCATAATATAACTTACACTTAGCAGTTTTTCTCTCTGCAGTTCCATATCAGATCTTTTTATCTCCTTCTCAGCTTCACCCTTACTTTTATCAATACATTTGCCCAACATATTGATTTCTTGTATCCCCTCCTTCTCATCCCTACAACTTACAACAAAGAGTCTGAATTTACAGAAAGACTTTTAGGGAACAAACTCTACATATGTAATGTAGGTAACCAAGAGAGCATACATACCTGTCAATTTTATGTTTCTGTACCATGCTGTCAACTTTATTTTTCTGTACCTTGCTGTCAACAAACAAACGAATATCTGTCTCATTTAAAACTTTACCAAGCCTTTCTGAGGCTTTCATCAGCATTTGCCTGCAGCTCTGATCACTTTCTGACTTCTGTAGAGCAGCTATTATCGCTGCAATAAAGAACAAACATCAGTGAGCATATAGACCAAATGTCACCTGACCTGGCATATCAACACTACCACATTTCACTAAAATTGAGAGCTTGTTTCAATAATTTCAGATGGGGTCATGTACACAATAATGAGAGCAAAAATCTTTATAACTAAAGACTAGATATAAATACTCTTTAAAAGATGACATTACAAAATTCAAGCACACTGAAATTGACTAGGTGATAAGCTATTTCCAGTTATGCTTTCCAAACACACACTCGTCCCGTGATTACTTCATAAACGTTATATGTGCTAGAAGGTTCAATGCTTAAAATGTATCTGACCAGAGACAGAATTGATTCTCTCAGTTATCTTCTTGCAACATGTCCGCCGAATCTTCAGTGCACCCCGCATAGATTTTGGGATAAACTGTACATCTCTTGTCTGCTGGGCAAAAAAGCGCACATTCTAGTAAATAAAATTAGGTACGCATGGACAGAAGACATGAACTTGCCAAGAGTAAGAAATATGCCTCAATAGTTATATTAACAACAACGAATAACCACTAGCTCTGTATATTTACTATTAGCATAATACATGGAATATTAAAGTCACTATGGTTGATTGGAAATTTCAAATATGTGGCCAACATAAGTCAACAATCTGATGCACCACATAAACATATTTATACAGTACATGAGAAATAAAAACTTAGCCTATAGGTTATAAAGCAAATCAAAAAGAAGAAAACAAAAACAGAATGATAACCAATACGGTTTCATTCCATTTGCTTCTGACACATTTTGGATTCTGATTTATGACGCTTTTGATTTCTCACACACAGACGGTTGTGAACATTTATGTGATGATGATTATGTGCTTAGGAGTATAGGTTTTGCAATAGCGAAAGGTCTTGCAGTGCAACTTAGAGCCCGCCTCACTTACATCTATGTTAGTATAATTTTGGTCATGTATAAAAATATAAAACTGAAACCCTCCTATCCTCATTTGAAAAGCTTAATTGCAAGAAAACAAACCACTAGTGTCTGGAATCCAAATCAAAATACAAATATACTAAGATAAAAAATTCAAATATAACATATTAAAACCATACATATATTATTAAAATATAAGCTTAATATAACATATTAAGAATTTTTATTATTAAAATACAAATAAATACTTAGAATAACATCGTACATATATTATTATTTTTTATAATTTACTTTTATATTGAATAAAACCATACAAATCAAAATATAAATATACTAAGATAAAAAATACTAAAATGCATCCATGCAACGCACGGGTTATATACTAGTATAAAATAAAAATCAAACACCCCTAATTTGTTTCACTCGTTTGCTCCCGAGTTTAAAAATTATAGAGTGAAATTAATTTCACTAACATGCTCTCAAGTTGGAAGTAAAACATATAAATGATTGTAAAGTTACAATTCAATCCTTAAATGTAAGAAGTTATAATTTAAGTATTAAGGGTATATTGGTAATATCGTGTGTTTGAAAATAAGTCACATCACTTGCTTTCACTTGCATCCCATTTTTGGAGTGAAAGTTTTAGAAAGAAATCTTATAAAATTTTCATTCCTAATCACGTACTTTCTTCCTTAAAAAAAACTCGGGAGCACAAATAGAAATGCAAGTAATGTTATTTGTTTTCCCTTCTACTTGCTTTCGTCCCTTTTTAAAACTCGAGAGTAGGGCGTAACTAAATCGGTGTCGAAAATTGTTAAATCTATCAAACCAAACCAAACCAAAACGTACACAGTATATCCCGCTTAGAACAGGGCATGCCCTTATGAATATAGAGGTTGTTTCAGTGAAGACCCCTGACTGAGTGTAACATAAAATAGTGTGTGATATATATAATTACTCACAAAGAAATTAAGAATACACATACAGATATAAAAATCAATATATATATAAAGAGGATACGCGGGAGGTTAGATGACGCCCCTAAGATTGTCTTAACCTATTTTTCTAATTTTCTAGAATTTTAGAATTTTAAATACTGATAAATAAAAAATATCTTTTAACATATTAGAGGTAGAATAGATGTTCGAATTTATTGAGGAGAAGAGTTCGAATTTATAGCGAAGACGTATAATTAAAAGTTCTATTTGAAGTAGAATAGGTGTTTGAATTTGTAGAGGGCAAAAGTTCAAATATAAAATAAGTATTTGCAAAGTTCTATAGTAGAATAGGTGTTTCGATTTATAGAGGAGAAGAGTTCAGATATAAAAAGAAGTACTTGCAATTAAAAGTTCTATTGTAAGTAGAATACACGTTTGTAATACATAACCAAAAGTTATATTTGAAGTAGAATATGTAAAGTTATATATGTGTTTTTTCAACGAAAGAATGCCTCATTAGACAGGAGTATGATAACATAAAAATTAATATATAAGATAAGTATATATTCAATATATTAAATTTGAGATTTTGATATTAAAAAGGAAAACGTGTTTCATAGGAGGTCGGCTTATTAGCGAGGACCGAGTAATTTTCGTAATTTATTTGATAGAATTTTTTAAAAAGAATATTACGCCGCCGTGAAACGCGACTTTTTCAACTAGTTGTAATAAAATTTGGAAATTAAAGAATGCGTACCCTTTACTAGATGAAAATCTATTTTAAATCGAACTAATAAATTAATTGGAATCTTACTAATTTATTGTTGGAATCTTTGAATTCGTTGTCAGGGTGTCAGCTTCACACAATGTTGGTCACAATCATTGACGTTCTGACGATCGACAATAATCGCTTTGTTGATGAACTATCAATCCTCCTCTAATTCTGACACCTCAGGCGATTGTCATGCCCTAACTTTGACAAAGAATCAATGCCAGAATCCTCACAATATCAGTTTGTTGGCATATGCGTCATACACATCGATTCCAACTTTTAAAAATCGACCTATCGTTCTGGTTTTTTATTCCCATATCCTCTATTTCTATTTCCGGATTATGATAACTGTGTTGTATCCAAAGGCCTCTAAGTTGTTACACTCTTCTTAGAACAATCATTTGCTCTAATTTGACCCTTTGGCATGAATAACAATGACACCCTACTAATCGAAGAATTGGAGAACATATAAATTTGCCATATCTTGTGTCCAAATTCCAATACTCTCCCGCATCATATAATTTTTGAATAATTCACATGTAGAGTCACCGAACTTTTTGCGGCGGTTACTTTCCCGATGCTCCTTTTCCTGTTCAAAGCGTTTAAGACTGTCCATGAGATATTGTCCTCTGTCGCGCATTGCAGACAATTTTAGCATCGGCAATCATTTGTTTGAGATTTCTGTCAATGTTTCAGGGTCGTTTCTGTCTGTATACTATATTATTGAATTGAATACTATATTATTGAAGACAAAACATTAAAATGGTACTTTAATTAATTATCATTACTTATTTTTGAAAAAAAACTATTACTAAATAATAACATTATTTATAATTAATTATCTTTTCATCTAAAAAACATCACCTTTTCTATTATTTCTAACAAAATCCTATCTTTTTCTAAAAAAGTCACAAGCAATCATCTTTTTCAACTAAAATATGTTACTTTTCTAATTTTTTTTTAACTAAAACCCTTCTTTTTCCAAAAATATCACGGACAAACCCTTACTTATTTATTTTAAAATATATTTTAATTACGGGCAATTATCTTTTCAGCTAAAACATTTTACTTTTTCCATTTTTCCACCCCTCATTTTCCAAAAGTATCGCGAGCGAACAATTACCTATTTATTTTAAAACTTATTTAATATTTTTAATTATTTAAAAAAGTTTAACATGCCTATCACGGACAAACTCTTACTTATTTATTTTTATTTATAACCAATTACCTTATTCGGCTAAAATATATATTATTTCTATTTCTCTAGAAAAATCCCCTGAATTTCCAAAAATATCACGGGCAATTATCTTTTTCAACTAAAACATTTTACGTTCTATATTT
Source organism: Heracleum sosnowskyi (assembly GCA_030848705.1). Classification (NCBI taxonomy): domain Eukaryota; kingdom Viridiplantae; phylum Streptophyta; class Magnoliopsida; order Apiales; family Apiaceae; genus Heracleum; species Heracleum sosnowskyi. The sequence goes on along the minus strand of CM061242.1, from coordinate 108,714,357 downwards.
TTCGTTACTAAAACCCCTCTTTTTCCAAAAATATCACGCATAAACCCTTACTTACTATTTATTTTGAAACCTATTCTAATACTTTAAATTATTTAAAAAAGTTTACATATTTTAACATGTATACTTATTTGTTTTAACAAAGGCAAGAAAATTATCTTTTTCAACTAAAACATATTACTTTTTCTATTCTTTCTTACAAAACTCCCTCATTTTCCAAAAATATCACGGGCAAAAACGTACTTATTTATTTTAAAACTCATTTCAATACTTTTAGTGTTAAAAAAATTTAACACGTGTACTTATTTTTTTAACAAATATAATGAATATAATATTAAAACGTAAATAATAAAATAACAATTATTAAAAAACAATTCATGCATCACACTATTAAAAAGATGAAACATTAAAAGTTTAGTAGTCAGACGGCGGACGGACGGTCGGTACTTTATGATTTATTTAATTACCCTCACTTATTTTTAAAAAAAATTATTAAATAATAATTATTTTTTATAACCATTACCTTTTCAGCTAAAATACATTATCTTTTATATATTTTCTAACAAAATCCGATAAAAAAACATCACGATAATTACTTTTTTTTTCAATTAAAACATATTACTTTTTCTATTTTTCCTTACTAAAAACTCTCATTTTCCAAAAATATCACGGACAAACCGTTAATTATTTATTTCTAAACATTTTTTAATACTTTTAATTATGGGTAATTAGCTTTTTCAACTAAAACATGGTATTTTTTCTTCTTTTTTTTCTTATTAAACCCCCTCATTTTTCAAAAATATTATGGGCAATTATCTTTTTTCAACTAAAACATGTTATATTTTTTATTTTTCCTTACTAAAACCCTTCCTTTTTCCAAAAATATCACGGACAATTTTTTTTTTTAATTAAAACATGTTACATTTTCTATTTGTCTTTACTAAAATCTCTTCTTTTCCCAAAATAGTCGAAACAATCAAAATTTTGGTTTTCGATCATTTATTATATTTAATAAATAATAATAAAAAATATAAAATATAATAACCACATCATTACCTTTTAATGAAAATATATTACCTTTTATAAACACGTCTAAAATAAAAATTAGTATAATATATATTTCGATAATTAATATTATCTTTTTTTAATTATATATTCTTAATATTTTTTTAATTTTATATCTTATTCATATTATATATCTTTCAATTATTAATACATTCTAATAAAAATCAAACACTATATCTTTTTAATTAAAACGTCAATACTTTAACAATTTGTTGAAGAAGAGTGTTGATCAACTTCAAGAAGATCTTCCTTTGGTAGCTTTCACATTTGTAGATTATATTCAACTAAATATTATCTTTATCAACAACCAAAGAAATATGACAAGTACAGTGATCATGCTCCATATTTAATTAGTACTCACTTTGTCCCTCTCATTTCTTTACACTTTCTTTTTTGATACGTCCCTCTCATTTCTTTACATACCAAAAATAATAACATTTTATAATATAAAATTCAATCACATTCACTATTTTTCTCCACTATACCTACTTTATACTCACTTTATACATTAAATATTGATTTGTCCCACCACTTTACTCATTTTTCTTATTTTTTCCTATTAATTTATAATTTACTTAACCACTGTGTCGTCCCCTCAATGTAAAGAATTGAGAGGGACGGAGGGAATATGAACTAATTCACGTATTCGAAACAGAGTTTTTAAAAGTTTTAAATAAGTTTTAAAAATTGATGTTAACAATATCACTTTATGTTTTGTTTGACTAAATAAATAAATTGAATATTATGAAAATTTTATTTGTTCATGTTAATCTAATTCACTAAATTATCTCATAGTGTTTTGGTGTTAATGTCATATTATTTCGAACAATTTTTGGTACTTAAGTGGCATCTTTACCTATTAAAAAAACATATAATATAAAATTACATATTTCGTGGAAAAATTGATTGACAAAAACATATTTAGCATTCAGAATTCAAATTACAACATATCTTCAACGGAATTGTATATTAAATTCTTAAGGTAAAAAGTCCATCAAAGATCCAACAAGTAAATTATTTGATTCCAATCTATTAATAAATGTTTTTATTAAAATTTATTTAATTACCAATTGATAAAAGGGAGATTACTGAAATACAATTTTTAAAAAAATTTCAAGCTTAGTATTTGTTGAAAATATTTTAAAATAATTATTCTTAACCAAATTTAATTTAATTTAATTTAAAAGAATTAAAATTACTAAATTTTGAAGATGATTTTTTGAGTTGAATTACATATGATCGTATAATCATATTTTTGCACAAATTCAAAAAACATACATACTCCAGGAAAGAGTATTTACAAAATGCAAAACAAAAAAAAACAAATTTTGCAAATTCTTCTTAGGAACCATATCTTTCAAAAAACATCTCTATATAAATGTATGAATCTAAAATTATCCAAGAAAGATGTATCGTTCCCAATAATGTAACACCCAACAAAAAACATAAATTAATCACTCTCTTACGATCAGGAACATTCTACAGCCAAAGCATAAGAATTTATTAAACACAGTGGTCATGAAACAATCTTTCCAGGGCTTCAATTTTCAAACATGTATCTCACATGACGAACAAAACACTAGTCTCCATAGCAGACACAATCTACGAGCTTCAAAAGCACCTTTTCGAAACAATCCAAACCCCCTTGCCCAATAACGGTTTCAAACACGTAATCACCGAATGATCCATCGCTAAATCTTGTGGCTACCCATTTTTCCCTAACCCCTTATCATTCAATCATGTTAAAAGTAAAGGAAAGTGTCATATTTCGTTAAGGGATCATAAGATTTATGATTTTGAAGAGATACGTATGTATTGTTCGACGAAATGTCTAATCGAAAGTAAGACGATTTTGGGTACTTTACAGGAGGAGAGAAGTATAGTAGAACCTCGATAAATGAATACACTTGTGACCAAGAAAATATATTCATTTAACGAGATTATTTATTTACCGGTATTCATTTAGACAATATTTTTATTTTATTTTATTATAATAATGATATTTTAAAATTTAATTTTTGAATGTATCTAGAAGATAATAGTTAAAAGTCTAAAATTCTTGTCATATATTTTTTCACACTCAATTATATGTATAAATGAATTATATGTATAAATTAAGCATAATGTGCTTGAACTATTTTAACATACTTGAGACAGTTCATAAGATTGTATTAGTAATATATTTATGGTCTATTGATATAAATATAAATTTATGATATTTTTTACTGGATGACATATACCATAAAAATATATTTTGTTTTAATTTTTGTGATTATTCATTTATGTTTACATAAGGCCTATAAATTTTATTCATTAATGCATTTAGCGAGATTATTCATTTACTCCATTATCCAAAGTTGGGACCACAAAAAAATATTCATTACCGAACATTCATTTACCGATGTTCTATTGTACGGTGCTTGATGAGAGTAAGATTGCGGAGATTTTGGGATTGTTTGGGGAGAATGGTGATTGGAAGAAGGGGGCGAGGAGTTGAGGGTAAGGAGAATGTGGAGGTGGAGCATGGGAGTGTTGTTGTTAGGGATGCGAATGTGATTGAGAGGTATGTTCCAAAAAGTTCGAGGAAGGTGGATGGGAAGAATCGAAAACAAAGTAGTGTTTTTATGACTTGTTTAATTGGTTTAGGGTTTGTTGTAATGTTCTTGTAAATATTTATAAATTTTGAGATTTTGAGATTTTGTCTGTTTGTTTTTTTGTGTTTGTGTGTGTTGTTATTCAATTGTTGTAATTTTGTGAATGACAGTTAGACCTAGCAAGAAGAATTCTGCTAAGAAACTAGACATGAAGTTTGGTGAATTTGACTTTATGAGTGGGATTATTACTCAAGATGAGTATACTGTGTGAAAAGTATTGTCACAGGTAACAGCTAATGGGTCAGGTTTAGAAGTCAATGGTTCAAATAGAGAAGTTAACACAACATGCAGAAAAAGTTACAACTATTAAACATGTGGACAAAAGAGGAAGGAAGGACTTTCCAAAAATATAGAGAGTTAGTTAGACATGTAGTAGTATGAATAACACAATTAGCTTGCATTTTGTACTTAAAGTTTTCATTATGTTTTAAACAGTTTGTTAGATAACGTGAAGTGTAGTAGTGTGTATTGGAGTAGAGTGAATTAGTAGATTAATATATGTGACTTTCTTCATTGTTTACAGATAAGTATTTCTTATTCATTGTATGATTGTGTTCAATTTATAACAGAATTCAAGAAATTGATGACAAAAAATAAATACTTTGCAAAAACTTTATATACACATGGTATATGCCTAGTTGATATCACTGCAAAGGTTTTGGACAATAAGACTGATGATGAAATTAAAGTAGTTGTAGCAAATTTGATCAATAGGTTATCATCAAATGTAAAGGTAAATCTTGCATAGAAATACCTATTTGATCACGCAGTATCTAAAACTTTCGATCATAACATCGTGAACTGATACTAATGTTTCGTACTTAATATTTTAGATTTTATATAGTCTAGGAGGTAGAACATTTTGGATTCATAACATTTTGTTGGTTGCCTTCCAATTATTTTAATTGGCTCCGGTCGCAGACAATCAACTTGATAGTGCTAGTTGCGCAACAAGCTAGAATGAATTAATACTTTAACAACTTGTTGAAGAAGGGTATTGATCAACTTCGAGAAGATCTTCCTTTGGCAGCTTTCACATTTGTAGATGTATATTCAGCTAAATATTCTCTTTATCAACAACCAAAGAAATATGGCAAGTACACTGATCATGTTCCTTATTTAATTAATATGAACTAATTCACGTATTCAAAACAGAGTTTTTAGAAGTTTTGAAAATTGATGTTAACAATATCACTTTATGTTTTGTTTGACTAAATAAATACATTGAATATTATGAAAATTTTCTGTTGCCCAGTAATAATCTATTGTAGAAGGGGGGTTGAATACAATAGTATAAGATAATCGACTTCTTAATGTATATATCACAAATATGAAAAGAAAGATAACAGCTTTACTAAATCTGATATAAAACTGTTACAAACTCTCTCAAGAAATTCTGATGTTCTTGAGAGCTGCTAGCTTACAAAAACTCTCTCAAGAAATTCTATGTTCTCGAGAGCTTCTATCTTGATTCGCTTCTCTTCTCTTCCGCATTCATAAATCGAAACCAAGACTGTGTTTATATACTACACAGCTTCTCTATCAATGATAAGTCCTAATCAATTACAAAGATTGAAACCTATCCATAATTGATAGCTACATTCTACAAACCAGGAACCGACAGAATAAACTTCCATGTTTAACTAGACTCCAAATATAACTCGAAGTAGGAATCCTGATCAGCTTCCAGTCCTGATGATCAATCCTGATCCCAGTCCTGATATGCCTTCTGATCCTGACGACCATGTAATCCTGATGACGTCAACAATCCTGATCAGTTGAGTCTAGCTCCTGACGATCATTGAATTCTGATCTAACAATCTCCCCCAATCTCATACTTTGTGAAATAAAGTATAGATTCCAAATATTCAATGATGTCAAAAACATATATACAAAATGTACAAAATCTGCAGCAACAACTTATCTGTTTAGATTCTTTGATAGAACAAATTCATCTTCAAGAAGTTAGATAATAGATTTTCTTCTTTTTCTTCAAGAATTTGAATCAGTCTTTCCTTAAGATTTCTGAGTTATTCATCTTCCTCATTAATCTGGTAGATAGCTGCTCTGAGATTCAATATGGAGTTTCTCTGAAGACTATGCTCTTCAAGCAAAAGATAAGCAATTTCCTTCCCATCAGGATTGAGAATAAGATGAGTCATGCCAAAATTTACTTCTTTAACAGTAGTACCCCTTTGCATTTCCACATCCTGACCTCTTTGATTTAAGTACATGGGAATGTAATTACCATTGAAATTACTGTTTCCATCCAGTCTTCTTCTTATTGTTGACAAAATCATGTCACTCCATTCTTTGCATATTTGATTCTTCGATCTCAAAAGATAATGAACATATTTCAGTTCCTGTGTAGTTTTTATCAGCAGATCTTGAATAGATAGGATCTTCACACTACCATCTTTCATGAAGTACAGAAGCTTTTCTTTCTTGTCAAAACCATCATGACAATCTATAACTATATCAACAGCTAGTAAATTGTTCAGGTTTTCAGAAGTTAAAGTACCTCCAATTTCAGTCAAGGAGTAAGGATCAACATATGACATATTCAGATATTCACCATCTCTGTGTCCAATAACTCCTCTTGAATTGCTTGACAATTGCTTCAGATCTGAAAACATCTTTAACCAGAGTGTTTTTGATCTAACCATCTCAGATAAATCAACAACACTTGAAGCGCTTGTAATAATTCTACCAGACTGAAAATTGATAAGTGTATCACAATTTAATGTGCTAATATGTTTCCACTTCTTATCCTTTTCCTTTTCAAATGCATAGCTTCTTTTCAGTGAAGATTCTTGTCTGCTTGGGTTCCTCCACACTCTTCTGTTTGAGAGTTTAAGCCTTTGTACATAGAGATTGAAATCTCTATTTGTTGATCTTGTAATTTCATTTCTTCTGGCTTCTTCTTCTTCATCTACTTCCTTGTTGTGAGAATCAACAACAGTAGATAAGATTATCAAGTCAATCTCTTGCAGAATTTCAGAATCATCAGGATCTTGAATATTATCAGGAACAACATCAGGATTAGATTCTTCAATTTGATTTGTATTGCAGAGAGTTGATTTTCTTGATTTTCTTCTCAATTCAGGTTCTTCTTCAATATTTCCATCATCACCAAAAGTAGATCTGTCAGGAACTACTAGAGTTTGAATAGGTTCAGGAATTTCTTCAATTCTTAACCATGTAGACCTTGTCTGTCTAGGTACTGTTTGATTTGAAGAACCTCTTCTACTTCTTCTAGCACCTCTCCTACCTCTGCCTCCTCTACCTCTAGTAGGAGCAGTATAGCTTTCCATTGTCTCTCTTTGTAGTCTCAAAAATTCTTCATGTGAGAGATCTGGATATTCTTCACTTGCTGTAGAGAGTGCTTTTCTAGCATATAATTGTTGAACTCTTTTATCAGTGTGATATAGAGTAACAATTCTGCCATCTTTTGTAGAAAACTTCTGGAATAAATTTGATGCATCTTCAGGATTATCAATAATCACATCTTCATCTCCTTCAGGAATTGTAGCAAGAATATGTCCATGACCAGGTGTCAGGATTCGTTCTTCCGTCAGGATCTGAGATTGCATCATTGTTCTTACTGTTTTAACTCCAGAATCAGAAACATGAGTTGACTGCATTGTTTGACTTTGTGAAGTTTGAATTGTAGACTTCATAACAACAGCATCAGAGGTTTCTCCTTGTATCACTTTGTCACTACCATCATCTCCAGTATCATCATCATTATTCCTTAATACTAGATCAGGTGTGCATTTTGTCCGATTAACCTTCTCCCCCTTTTTGACATCAGGATTTGATAATAAATTCAAAATTAAGGAAAGAGAGGCTTGAATGTCAGTTACCTTAGTATCCAGAGAATCAATTCTTCGGTTGATTGAGGTTTGTTCTGAAACAACAGATTTCACTTGGGATTCTACTACCCTTAGCTGAAAAGCAGTAGGCACCTTTGTAAAATTATTAAAGATATCAGTCCTCACTTTGTCAGTTGAACTCTTGATAGAATCAATCTCACTTTTCAGGCTCTTGGATAACAGAGTTGTAGCCTTCAGATGATTCTTCAAGTCTTGATTCTCTATAGATTTCACTGCTTTATAGACATGTTCAATAGCAGAAGAAAAACTGATAGATTCATCAGAATTGTGCCATGAATTGTTCCATTCATTCTGTCTAAATGCCTCAGCAGGATCAAAGGAAGGAATAGAAAAATCTTGTCTCTGATCTTTCCCAGTGAAAGCTGTGCCAGCCATATATGTACTTGATGAACCAAAATTAGTTCCAAGACTAATTTTGAGTGCTGTAGCAAACTGTTCCTACTCTTTTCGATTCTCATCATCATCACTATCACCAGAGTCATCATCATCAGTACTATGAGTATCATCAGGATCAGGAAGAACTATACCTTTCATTTTATCCTGTGAATCTGTGATAGGATGATCCATTGGTCTTGAGCGAAGTGGCTGTATCAAAATAGGTTCAACATCAGGAGCACCACTAGCGTCAGGATGAACACCGTCAGGATTTGATATGCTTGCATCAGTATTTTCTACTGTTAGGTCCTGATAAGTTTGTAGAAGGGGGGTTGAATACAAACTATACCGTTTTATCAAAATTTGTTCTTTGAATAATTTAACAATTTAGAACAAATTAATGCGGAATATAAATGAAACAAGATTCAAGTTAAATATAAATTATATTAAACTTGAAGGGTGTTGCAAATACAATAAGGATTACAAAGTATTTATCTCAAACTAATTAATACAAATTTAGAATAAATTCGACATGAACTTTTCTAATATTTGTAATAAAAAGATCGAATGCTAAAAGCAAGTTCGAGATAAATTCTAGGGATAAAAATCCGCTAGATAATCAAAGCAATACAAGTAATCAACTTCTAGTGGTTTGGATTTAACAATACAAACTAGAATTAATTGCTTGAGAAGAAATGAGATCAAATTGTTTCTTCTTGTTCTTGAGAGAAAAGAAATGTCTGCTGTTGCTTTTCTTGATAGATATTACAATTGTGTGTACTGTCTCTTTTTGGCCGCCTGTTAATACAATTCCCTTTGCCTTGTATGACCTCAAGTTCTTTCAACAACTCTTGGTAGAACCTTAGGAAATGAACTTGTATGACCTGCAAAAGTGTCTGTATGACCTGAACAGTAACTCGGTATGACCTAGAAAAGAAACATGTATGACCTGCAAAAGTGTCTGTATGACCTGAACAGTAACTCGGTATGACCTAGAAAAGAAACATGTATGACCTAATTTAAATTAGGTCATACCGTGTTTTTGCTTCTATTTAAACTAGGTCATACTAGTATTAAGACAGGTCATACTAGTACTTAAATTACTTTCTTTTAATTAATTTTAGTTGAAATAAATTCTAAATTAAATTAATTCTTTTATGGAATTAATTTAATAAATAATTCAAACAACTAAATTAATTAATTTAATAAATAAATTAATTCTGAAAGAATTAATTTATTAATTAAATTGATTAATCATTTAATTAATTAGAAGAGAATAACTTAAAAACAAAGTATCTCTCTCTCTTCTGAACACCACTGAAAATAGATGATTTAATTCCACTGATTGATGTCGTCATTCGATGCACTGTCTGGTTTCATGAATAACTGACTTCAATGATAATTCTTCATCTTTAAAACATTTAAAGCTGTGGCTTCTTTTCTTTAGCTCTGATTAAACTCTGAATCCTGTAATTCTTCTGTCACCAACTGGAAATCTCTGTCACTGTAGTAAATCCACTTTCTTGAATACTTCACTGAGGCTTGAACAATAAATTGAACTTCTTTCAATGTAGAATAACTTCAAGTCTGTAGATGACTTTGATACTCCATTCTCTTGACATATAAAACTCTCTGAGATTCCTGTGACCTTTAATCTAATATTTACTTATTACATTCTTGTTGAAGTTGAGTAGAATCCTCGAATTACAAATAGGCTATAGCATATGCCTTTCAATCTCCCCCTATTTGTTTGTTAGAAAATAACAACCAAATACCTAGAGGATCACTCAACTAAAACCAAGAAAAAGATAAGACTCTTAAACCTAAGTAAATACTAGAAAGTTCTGGATCAAATATGACATTTCCAGATTTCACCAGTAAAGATAAATACAAGACAGATGTTCCTCTAGACTGAACATATGATAACATTGAACCTGTCTTGATTTACCTAAGCTCTATACATATAACATTTACAGAACAGAGCTAACTTACCTTTACTCCCCTGAAACTCCCTCTTTACCTTTTATATCTTTTTCAGCTCCCTTTATACTAGCTTCTCCAGAAACTTCTAGAAACTCTTCTCCCCCTTAGAAACTTCTAGAAACTTCTCCCCCTTAGAAACTTCTCCCCCTTAGTTGAGGAATTCTCTACAGATTTAACTTTAAGAGTATCTGAAGCCAGTAGGAGTTGAGATAGATGATGGAGTTGATCTTGGAAGTAAATTTGTCTTCTAGATTTCCTTGAGCAGTCCCAGCTGATTGTTGACAGAGGTGGAAGAAGAAGACCGTTCAACCACTTGTGCTTGAAAAATTTCTTTATCAGCCTGGGTTTTGAATATATGTTCCTGTAGATCAGCTATGTGAGCTAACTACATTGCAGTGTATGTGTCTGTGTGTGCACTCACTTGAATTTCTCTTGTAAGTGTATCACTCATCTCACGTGCATGTGTTTCACTCAGTGTTTGACTTTTATCACTCAATATTAGCTGTCTGTTTGCTCCTTTTTGATCAGTACCTGCATTGAAACTCACCCTAGCCTCTTCAAGAGAGGTCAGTGGTGGTGCAATGGGAGTTCGCAAATCCCGATCCTCAATCATGTCTATCAAATCACTTGGATTTGAAATCTGAATTGCTTCAGTGATAGACTGATCAAGTTGCCTTCCACTTTCTCCAGATAAATCTGCGAGTGGAAAATCCCTTAGGGAGCCAGAGATGTTCACTCTGGGAGGGGAGAAAATGATTCTATTTAATTTAGCAAAGAATCAAATTTTCCCTCAGATGCCTATGAAGGCACTTCTACCGTAACAATGGTAGGCACTGTAACCAGTTGCAGGTGCTCTGCTTTCACTGTGTCCTGAGTTTCATCTAATGAAATTGTTTTCTCCCATTGTGAGTAATGAGAGTGTGCTTGACTCAGTACAAAGTGCCATGGCCCTATGGCGAATTTCAATAGATTCATCCTGTTGAGAGAATGTCTCTAGATACAGTTCATTGGCCATTTCAAAGTCCATATCCTATTGAGAGGATACAGATGGGCTGACAGATGCCTCAGTATATGTTGAATTTCTTTATAGGAGGCAGAGCTGTGGGATCACTCACTGTTTCAATCAAAATACTTCTTTATTTAACAGGTGATTTCTGTTCAGGCTGAGAGTTCAAGAAGGTTGTCGACTCATTGTTTGGCTCTAAGACCTGGGATAGAGATTGTGGATCTACATTCCCTTGGTCAACCCTAACAACCACTTGGGTTCAGCAACAGTAAAAGAAGTGGATTGAGAGATAGAAAGTAATACCTGAATTGGATTTGGCACTGAATTTCCAGCTTAGCAAGAGCTAGATCAGAAATAATATATACAATATATTTACACAAACCAACTAAGACAAATAGAAAATAAAAGAAAATAAATAATAATAATAAACTAAAATAATATAATATATATATAAACAAAAAACTATTTACAGGAAACTATTTACAGGCAAATTCGAATATTTTAAAATAAAAGATTTTCAATAAAAATAGATTTCTCTACAATTTTAACTTGTAAAATTTGAGAAAAATATTTTTAGAGAAAATAATTAATCTTAACTTACTCAAACTAAGAAGCTTAACAATTAGACAAGACATGGCAATAATCTATAATCAACATGCATAAGAGAAAATTGAGATGATAAAATAAATTTACAAGTGATTTTAAAAATATATACAACAAATGAACACTTGTAAATTTAATTAAGAACAAACATAAAAAATAAACAGAGTTAATCACTAAAACTATTTAACATACCCAATTTACCAACCAATCTGGTAAACATGGATTCATCAAGAGATTTAGTGAAAATATCTTTTGTTTGTTCCTCTGTGGGTACAAAGAGTAACTCCACAGTACCATTCATGACATGCTCTCGGATAAAATGATACCTGATGTCAATATGCTTGGTCTCTTGTGATTATGCCATCTTCATCTAATTTATTTCTGAATACCCACCAAGTACCAACTACTTTCTTGTTCTTCGGTCTAGGTACCAGCTTCCAAACTTGTTGTTGTTCAATTTGATTGAGTTCATCTTGCATAGCAATCACCCAATCAGGATCACCTAGTGCTTCCTCAATCTTCTTTGGTTTCATTTCAGAAAGAAACCCTGAATAATGATATTCATTTTGAGTAGCACTTCTAGTTCTGACTTCAACACCTGGATCACCAATAATCAGCTCAAAAGATTTGATCTTGATGATTCGCCTTGTTCTACATTATGGTGTTGTGAATGACTAGTTGACCTTTCATTTCCTCCCCCTGAGTTGTTGGCAGATTGTCTTGGTGATTCTTTTCCAGTGTTAGTGGTATCTCCATTGTAACCAATGTTTCCACCACCATCACTCTCACCATTATCATTGTTATTATCATTACCAGTAATAACTTCAGGTGGGGCTTCATCATCTGAATCTGAGTCTGGCAAGTTATCAAACTTCATTTTCTCAGATGAATCTGCTGTTTGGATATTAGGGAATTTGGTGTCATCAAATGTAACATTGATGTTCTTATTGACTGATAACATTTCTTGATTTCAAACAGGCCATATCCTCAGTTATACCTTTGCTGTTATCTCCAAAGGTAAGCACTGGGCCAGCTTTCTCAACCAAATCTGATAGCAGGGCTCTATCTCCGGTCATATGCCTTGAACAGCCACTGTCAAGAATCCATATAACACGATTTACCTGTTTAACTCCCTGCAATATCAAATTGATTAGACCTTCTTCGGAGCCCAAAATTGATTGGGTCCGGCATACTTAAAGAACTGGCCTTTGTCAGGCAAAACAACATTTTTAACTGAAACTACTTCAACCTCTTTCACATAAGAGTGTTTCCATTTATAACCAGCCTTAACACATTTCTGAGTAGGCTTAGGGATAAATGAATCCACTCTAGTATGAGGAGGACTAGTAGTCTTTGTTTTAACATGCTTCTTATTATTAACATGTTGACGTGGAGCAGTCTTATCACTAGATACATGCTTACTATTAAAATAAGCATACATAACATTGAAAGCACAAGACATGCAATTAATCACACCACATGCTTTATGAGAAGAATTAACAGCAGGCATGTTAGTTCTACAGTTGTTTTGATCCAACTTATGGATATCTGATTTAGTCTTTTTAGTTGTAGCAACTTTGACTGGAATATCAGATATACACTTTTTGGATTGTTCAACTTCCAAAGCAATATCTTCTTCACGAATCTCCTCAGCAATAATGATAGAGTATTCATTCATAGGCTCTGCCTCAGACTCCCTACAGAAGGGTGTTTCAATACCCTTAAGTATATATGGAACAACCTTTCCTTCAGATTTGTATCTACAAGGGGAATTAATTCCAAGCAGTCCAATAGCCTCATTATAATCATACCCTATACTGACATGATTACCAACAGCTTGCTTATTGAGAATTTCTTTAGCAGTCTTACAAGAACTGAAATAAGCATGAGCTTTGGTCTTAAGCTCACTAATCTGATCTTTGAGAATGGTTTCCAGTTGAATATAACATTTAACCCTATTCTCAAGAAAAGCTACCTTATTAGTAAGTTCATCCTGATTAACATGCACAAGTTTCAATTCTTTTAATTCCTTTTCAAGATTTGTGTTTAAAAGATTTATTCTATCATTTTCAGTGCGTGCACAACTTATGGTGCCACCAAGATGATAAATCATTTCAGCGTCAGTAAGTTTTACCTCAGACATGTCTGGTGAAGATAACATGGAATCAAAGAGTTTGCCTCCTTTTGCCACAAGTGCAAGATTTCCAACTTCTTCATCTTCACTGTCTGTATCATCCCAGCTCTTCCCTTCAGCAACATAAGCCTTCTCAATCTTATTCTTCTTGCTAGAATCAAATGAGTTCCTTGTCACTTGCCTTGGCTTTTTACATTCAGTAGCAAAGTGACCCAACTCATTGCAATTGTAGCATCTGATTGAGCTCCTCTCCACAGTTCCAGTTTTGTAGCCACCCCTTGTGCCACTTGAAGATGAGGAATCACCTCTCTGAAACCTGGGCCTGAACTTAAGATTGGGATTCCTCTTGAATCTAAACTTCCCAAACTTCCTGACTATCAAAGCCAAATCACCATCCTCCAGCTGATCAAGTTCTTCTAAAGAATAGAAGTCACCACCAGATTGATCAATGGATGTTAATCCATATTCAGCATCAATAACATTCATGTTAGAACTGGAAGGTTGAACAGCTTTCACTTCCAGTTTCTGTGGGACTTCAGCAGTCAATTCAGTAGAGGTACCAACAATCTTCCCAGTTCCATACAGCTCCCTCTGTTGAATCTGCTCCAGCTCATAGGTCTTCAGAACACCATACAATCTCTCCAAAGCAATCTCATTCATATCTCTTGCTTCTCTAATTGCAGATATTTTGTGCTCCAAATGAGGTGGAAGTGTAAGAAGGAACTTCTTGTTAATCTCCTTGTTGGTGTAGTGCTTCCCATTGAGATTCAGATCATTGATTAATTTGTTGTATCTCTCAAAAACCTGAGAGATACCCTCACCAGGGTTTGATCTGAAATGCTCATATTGTGAAGTGAGAATTTCCAGCATATTCTCTCTAACTTCCTCTGTCCCCTCATTGATTATCTCTATGGTTTCCCAAATGTGTTTGGCAGTATCACAGTTTAGGACATGATTATGCATGATAGGATCAAGACAATCAATAAGGATCAGCTGTAGACAGGAATCCAAGGTAACATCCTCTTTTTCACCAGGAGTGAAATCCTTGGGATCTTTAGGGTACATCCTAGCAGCCCTAGTAACAATGTTACCCTCTTTTAATTCTTCCTCAATAATCATAGGAAGTTTTGGTCCATTCTTCATCACATCAATGTATTTAGGATTTGCAACCTTAAGAAATAGGAGCATTTTCTTCTTCCACATTGGATAATGCTCCTTGCTGAACATTGGGATTTTCACTGTACCCACTTTCTGTGTAGTAGACATCTTTTGAGATTTTTAGGAATAAGATAAAAAAATCAGAGTTTAAAAGAAAAATCTCAAAACAATTGGATCTTTGATTTGTATATCAATCAAAAGGCTCTGATGCCAATTGTTAGGTCCTGATAAGTTTGTAGAAGGGGGGTTGAATACAAACTATACCGTTTTATCGAAATTTGTTCTTTGAATAATTTAACAATTTAGAACAAATTAATGCGGAATATAAATGAAACAAGATTCAAGTTAAATATAAATTATATTAAACTTGAAGGGTGTTGCAAATACAATAAGGATTACAAAGTATTTATCTCAAACTAATTAATACAAATTTAGAATAAATTCGACATGAACTTTTCTAATATTTGTAATAAAAAGATCGAATGCTAAAAGCAAGTTCGAGATAAATTCTAGGGATAAAAATCCGCTAGATAATCAAAGCAATACAAGTAATCAACTTCTAGTGGTTTGGATTTAACAATACAAACTAGAATTAATTGCTTGAGAAGAAATGAGATCAAATTGTTTCTTCTTGTTCTTGAGAGAAAAGAAATGTCTGCTGTTGCTTTTCTTGATAGATATTACAATTGTGTGTACTGTCTCTTTTTGGCCGCCTGTTAATACAATTCCCTTTGCCTTGTATGACCTCAAGTTCTTTCAACAACTCTTGGTAGAACCTTAGGAAATGAACTTGTATGACCTGCAAAAGTGTCTTTATGACCTGAACAGTAACTCGGTATGACCTAGAAAAGAAACATGTATGACCTGTAAAAGTGTCTGTATGACCTGAACAGTAACTCGGTATGACCTAGAAAAGAAACATGTATGACCTAATTTAAATTAGGTCATACCGTGTTTTTGCTTCTATTTAAACTAGGTCATACTAGTATTAAGACAGGTCATACTAGTACTTAAATTACTTTCTTTTAATTAATTTTAGTTAAAATAAATTCTAAATTAAATTAATTCTTTTATGGAATTAATTTAATAAATAATTCAAACAACTAAATTAATTAATTTAATAAATAAATTAATTCTGAAAGAATTAATTTATTAATTAAATTGATTAATCATTTAATTAATTAGAAGAGAATAACTTAAAAACAAAGTATCTCTCTCTCTTCTGAACACCACTGAAAATAGATGATTTAATTCCACTGATTGATGTCGTCATTCGATGCACTGTCTGGTTTCATGAATAACTGACTTCAATGATAATTCTTCATCTTTAAAACATTTAAAGCTGTGGCTTCTTTTCTTTAGCTCTGATTAAACTCTGAATCCTGTAATTCTTCTGTCACCAACTGGAAATCTCTGTCACTGTAGTAAATCCACTTTCTTGAATACTTCACTGAGGCTTGAACAATAAATTGAACTTCTTTCAATGTAGAATAACTTCAAGTCTGTAGATGACTTTGATACTCCATTCTCTTAACATATAAAACTCTCTGAGATTCCTGTGACCTTTAATCTAATATTTACTTATTACATTCTTGTTGAAGTTGAGTAGAATCCTCGAATTACAAATAGGCTATAGCATATGCCTTTCATCTACCAATGGTTCTTGTGGAGCTTGAGGTTCAGAAGCTGCTTCAACACTTTGAGTCAAAGGTTCTTGTGTGCTTCCCTCATAGACAGTGTCCTTGACCAATCTTCGAACTTCATCTGCACCAGAAATCCCTTGAGCATTGTCAGGAAATTTCTCAGAAACTGTAGCTTGGCCTGCATCTTCACTTTGAGAAGATGGTTCTTGTGTAGCTGGAATGTTGATGTCTTCATTCTCCCTTTGAGAAAATGGTTCTTGTGTGACCATTCCACTAGCTAAGCCTTCACCCAAACTTTGATTGAGTGGTTCTTGTGTGGCTGGATCATCAGAAAGAGCTGCTGAACCACTTTGAGGTTCAGGTTCTTGTGGGCTTGATCCTTTCAGTTTATTCTGTCTTTGATAGACTAACTCTTCTGCCTTCCTTAGCTTTTCCATTGGATGTTTGATCCCAAGATTGGAAGAAGCAGCACCATACTTCTCCCATGAAATATCAACATGTCTTTTTGTTGGAGAGTCCTGTGCTGGAGAGTCTGAAATATTAACCACTTGACTTGGTGCAGCATCAGGAGTACTAACATCAGGATTTGCTTGAGCAGTAGAAACTGATTGCTCATTCAGAATAGAAGTGTCCTGTACATCAGTATCCTGCTTCTTTTCTAACGGAATATGATACCTGCTCTTTGATAACTTCCTTTTCTTCTGTGGTGTAGACAATGGAACCACAGCTTCAGTAGCAGTATCAGCAACTTCCTTTCTCACTTTCAGCACAGAGGATATAGGTAAATCATCCTCTGAGTCAGTCTCATCCCTGAGAACTAATTTTCTTTTTACAGAAACAACCTCACCTCCCTTTGCAGCTTTCTTGACCAGGACCCCTTGTACACCCCCTTGTAACTTCTTTTTAGTGAGTGGTGTAGAGGAAAAGTCCTTTGAACCTGATTGCCTTCCTGACACATCAGTTCGAGCTGACTTCTTTGCTTTTACAACTAAAGTCTTTTGAGAGACAATAGAGGTGGCAGTTGACTGTTTAGACTGTTTAGGATGAATGCTTGTGTTAGGAACAAGGTGGGTTGAGCCTTGCCCCATAGCATTAGAGATTAAACCATAACGAGTAGGCATTTTCCTATGTAAGAAAAACCTAACTTCATCAGGAATAAAAGCATTTCCTATGAAACCATTTGCCTTATCAGGATTGAAAAATATTTTTGATCAAATTAAAATAAAATTTTATTTAGGAAAACAAAATTTATTTTGATAATCCTGATAAGTGCTGTTGTTGTTTTTTTTTTAAATGATTACAAAACAAATAGCATAATACCCATGTAACCATTCTAAACAATTACCGAGGCAAAGTAATTAGGAGAAACTGAACAGTCGCCTTGATAAACAAAAATGACCTGCATCCTCAACACACATTCTCTATTAAATAGAACTGATAAGCATAATCATCATATATCTATTAAAACACAAACCCTCTCCAGAGAAAAACTTACGAAAACCTTTCACCTTCTTTGTTTTTCAATGGCTGCCAATCAACAAAACAACATACCTGAAGAAGAGCTTGACTTGATTTGGCAAGTGATGGATGAGGCTCTTGCTGAGATGGAGCCACAACCAGTTCCTGACCCTCAGGAACATGAAGCGTTTATAAACGCAATGGCCGATGTGCTGTTGCACAATTTCCAGCAGGCAAATCCTGACTGGAATCCGCTTGATAACCTCATCTATGAAGAGGATGAGGATGATGAAGAGGATGAGGATGAAGATGATGAAGAGCTCGTCCGAGAGCTTGAGAAAAGAAAGAAGAGAGTCCGTGATGCTTGTATGTCATGCAAGTTGGAGGCACGGAAGCGTCCCGGTGGTCACGGTGACGATCCGCCTTCAAGTGAATCAGCTCCTCTTCTTGTCTCTTAAGGATGGAACAAGAGACAGTCCATTCCTGATGGACTGTGAAGCTGCTCAGGAGCGTTCATGCTTATTTGAAGGGCACGTGTTCCTGAGTAGAAAAGTAGACTAGGAAAAGAATATGTAATTTCCATTTTCATTTGTAAAGAATCATCAAGATTTAATGAAAACTATCAATTTGCTCAATTGTTCTTGTCCTTCTTACTTTTCCTGCACAATTTGTTAGTAACACTGCATTTGATACATAATATACCGAATAGTAATAACTGACAAAAATATAATTGCAATTGAAAATTAAGACTTAATAACTTAATCAAAGACTAAGTAATGATCTTATTTGTCAGAGTTTACCAGGAGTGTTGTTGACAAATTGTCTTAGAACTTCTGGTTTTCATACCAGCTTCAAAATCTGAGCATCAGGATTTGACCAATTGACTTCCTGTCAGGATTGCATCCTATCAGGATTTGATCAAAGAAAACATACCTTTCTGAATAACCATCAGGATTTGACAGTTAACAGGATTTCCTCTCTGTAGCTTTCCTCGGAAATTCTCAAAGTTCATCATTCCAAGTTCATTCACCAATTTATTGAAAGTAGCTTCAGGTAGTGGCTTGGTGAATATATCAGCTAGTTGTTGATCAGTAGGAACAAAGTGAAGTTCAATTGTTCCTTCCAGAACTTGTTCTCTTATGAAGTGATATCGAATACTGATGTGTTTAGTAAGAGAATGCTGAACTGGATTTCCTGTCATTGCAATAGCACTTTGGTTATCACAATAAATAGGGATTTTTGAGTATGACAGGCCATAATCTAACAACTGATTTTTCATCCACATTATCTGAGCACAACAACTTCCTGCAGCAATGTACTCAGCTTCTGCAGTTGAAGTGGAAATAGATTTTTGCTTTTTACTGAACCATGAAACTAATCTTCCACCCAAAAACTGACAGCTTCCTGAAGTACTTTTCCTGTCTATTTTGCATCCTGCAAAGTCAGCATCTGAATAACCACACAACCCAAAATCTGATTCCCTTGTATACCAAAGGCCAAGTGTAGGAGTTCCTTTGAGATATCTGAAAATTCTTTTAACTGCAATCAGATGGGGTTCTCTAGGTTTTGCTTGAAATCTTGCACATAGACAGGTTGCAAACATGATATCTGGTCTACTTGCAGTGAGATACAATAAAGAGCCAATCATTCCTCTGTAGTGAGTTACATCTACCTCAGCACCTTGATCAGGATCAAGTTTGGTAGCTGTAGCTATGGGAGTTGTGGCAGGAGAACTATCTTGCATGTTAAACCTTGTCAATAAATTCCTTGTATATTTAGACTGATTGATAAAAATCCCTTCATCAGTCTGTTTAACTTGAAGACCAAGAAAGTAACTCATTTCTCCCATCATGCTCATTTGATATCTTGACTGCATAAGCTTAGAAAACTTTTCACACAGCTTATTGTTTGTTGACCCAAAAATGATATCATCAACATAAATCTGAACTAACAACAAGTCCTTACCATGATTCAAATAAAATAGAGTTTTATCAATAGCACCTCTTTTGAATCCACTTTCCAGTAAGAATAGAGATAAGGTTTCATACCATGCTCTAGGAGCTTGCTTTAGTCCATAAAGTGCCTTATCCAATCTGTAGACATGATCTGGATATTTAGGATCAATGAAACCAGGAGGTTTCTCAACATAGACTTCTTCCTCCAGTTCTCCATTTAAGAAAGCACTTTTTACATCCATCTGGAAAACCTTGAATTTCTTATGAGTTGCATAAGCAAGAAATATCCTGATGGCTTCTAATCTTGCAACAGGAGCAAAAGTTTCATCATAGTCAATTCCCTCTTGTTGAGAATACCCCTTTGCAACTAGTCTGGCTTTGTTTCTGATTATCACTCCATCAGAATCAGTCTTGTTCTTGAAAATCCACTTTGTACCAACAATTGATCTATTCTTTGGTCTTGGTACCAGTTTCCAGACTTCATTTCTTTAAAATTCATTCAGTTCTTCTTGCATTGCAGTGACCCAATCAGCATCTTTAAGTGCATCTTCAATTTTCTTTGGTTCCTCCTTAGATAGGAAGTTATTGTATAGACATTCATTCTGAGTTGGACTTCTTGTTTGAAAACCTGCATCAGGATCTCCAATGATCAAATCAGGAGTATGATCTTTTGTCCATTTCCTTGCTGGTGTCAAATTGTTCCTTGAAGTAGATGCTCCCCCTGGATTGGTGTTATCTTGATTTGAAGAACTTGCTTGTCTTGAAGCTTCCCCTGAATTAATGCTATCTCCTCCTGAATGGTTATCAGGATCATCACTTGAATCAGTATCTGAAGAATTCTGTCTTGATGATTGAGTTGACTCTGAACTTGTAGTAGATTGCTGTTGCTCCCCCTCAACATTTGCACTACTAGGAGTATCACTATTGGATGCATCATCAGTATTAGCACCATCAGTATCTGGTGTGTCATCAGGATTTGGTGACCCATCAGGATCTGATGTATTGACAGGATTTGATTCACTTTCTTCAGGTTCTTTGGAAACTTCATTTTCAAAAATCAATCTATCATGAGAGTCTTCAATGATTCCAGTTATCTTCTTGTCATCAAAAGATACATGTATTGACTCCATGACAATCCTTGTTCTCAAATTAAAAACTCTGAAGGCTCTTGATGCAGGATAGCCTATGAATATTCCTTCATCAGCCTTTGTTTCAAATTTCCCTAGCTGTTCAGGATGAGTTCTGAGAACAAAACATTTACAGCCAAACACATGTAGATGCTTCAGACTAGGTTTCTTCTCCTTGAGTGATTGATAAGGAGTAACACCATGTCTGTTTATCAAAGTGAGATTCTGTGTATAGCAAGCTGTGTTGACTGCTTCTGCCCAGAAATATGTAGGTAACTTAGCTTCTTCCAACATAGTTCTGCCAGCTTCAATAAGAGTTCTATTTTTCCTTTCAACTACTCCATTTTGCTGAGGTGTGCCAGGAGCAGAGAATTGTTGAATGATTCCTTTGTATTTGTAGAACTCTTCCATCTTTGAATTCTTAAATTCAGTACCATTATCACTTCTCAGTATCTTGACTTTGTACTTTGTGGTTGTCTCAATCATTCTTACATGATCCAACAGAACTTCAGGAGTCTCATCTTTTCTGTGCAGAAAATACACCCAGGTGAATCTAGAATATTCATCAACAATTACAAGAGTGTACCTTTTCTTACTGATGGTCATGATGTTGACTGGACCAAATAGATCAAGATGTAGCATGTGATATGGTTCTCCAATAGAGGATTCTGATTTACTCTGGAATGATGTCCTTCGTTGTTTTGCTTTCTGACATGCATCACAGAGTCCATCAGGAGTATATAACACTTTTGGTAATCCTCTCACTAAATCTTTCTTAACCAACTCATTGATGTTGCTGAAGTTGAGATGAGAAAGCTTCTTGTGCCAATTCCAACTTTCATCTACTGACGCTTTACTGATCAGACAGGTAGGGGAGACATCAGTATTTGATTGAATGTTGGCTTCATATATATTACCATGCCTGTAGCCAGTCAGTGCTATCTTTCCTGTTTCTTTACTAACTACTTCACAATGTGTGGAATAGAAGTTGACATGATAACCTCTGTCAGTGATTTGACTAATACTCAACAAGTTGTGTTTCAGTCCCTTCACTAGAGCTACTTTTTCAATGATGACATTTCCAATGATTATATTGCCATATCCCAAGGTTTGTCCAATGTTGCCATCTCCATAAGACACAGTTGGGCCAGCTTTTTCTTGATATTCTGATAACAGGGCTTTGTTTCCAGTCATGTGTACAGAACATCCACTATCCATGACTAATACATTTTTCTTTTTACCCTGCATCAGAATAGAAACACACTAGTTAGAACACTTAGGAACCCATGCATATTGGGT
Organism: Heracleum sosnowskyi; assembly: GCA_030848705.1. Taxonomy (NCBI): domain Eukaryota; kingdom Viridiplantae; phylum Streptophyta; class Magnoliopsida; order Apiales; family Apiaceae; genus Heracleum; species Heracleum sosnowskyi. The sequence goes on along the minus strand of CM061242.1, from coordinate 108,692,004 downwards.
TCCTTTTTCATGCAATTTATTAATTTTCACAGCAGAAGACTTTCTGACCATAGCAGTCCTGACAGGATTTACTCCATCAGGATTTGGTTTGTCAGTTTTAGTATTAACAAAAGCATGCTTCAAAATGACATTATCAACTCTATCAGACTTTGTACTCCTATTTAACTTGGGCAATGGATCATAGAAGTTATAGTACAAATCATGATAATCTTTACAAGTATAAATAGAATGCCATATACTACCACAATGAAAACAGGACTTCTGCGGTTTATAGAGTACTGATCTATTCCTCACATCAGATTTAGAAATATCAGCAATCTTCTTTTTAATCTTCTTACAATCAATAGCAAGATGATTAGAGTTACCACAGTTAAAACAACACTTTCTAGGTGCATTTGGGATATATTTATAACCATTCTCTTTATTGATCCCAACTTTACCATTCCTGTTTCTGTTAACAGTAGCTTCCTGTTTCTTATCTGTCACCATACAGATTTTATCCTTAAGCTGTTTCTGAGACAATTGACCTACATTCTTAATGAGTTTATTCAAGACAGGTTTAGACTTTATGATTTTAATTCCTTGAACAGAAGTAGATCCCTTTTCGAAAGTAGAATTGGAATCCTTACCAAAAACAAAATTAACAGGAGTAATCTTAGATTTGGTTGCATCTATAACATGTCTATAGGTCTTTGGACTGACTGTCTCATCAATGACAATTCTTTCTTTCAATTTCTTATCCTCATCTGACTTATATCCTAGACACTCTTTCCAATTCTTAGAGGTATTAATCTCATGAAATTTCCTACCAGAGTCTGTCCAGGTTCTGATTTTCTCATTAGCATATTCAAGTTCCTTTTCAAGAGCAGTACATTTGGATTTCATCTCTAAATGCATGTGATTAGCATTATCACATTCTTTTTGTACTTCTTGCATGCGAGAAAATTCAGCTTCTAATATATCATTCCTTTTTCTAAGTTCAGACATTTCAGATAAGATTCTAGTATTCTCAGCAGTTTGACTTCTAAAGCTAATATGTAATGACTTTAGAAAACGTCTTAACTCAGAAGCATTATCAGTATCAAAATCAAAGATAGTATTTAGTACCTTATCATCAGGAGCAGCAGTTACATCAGCATTGGCCATTAGAGCATAGTTGACCACCTCAGTATCAGATTCTGAGGAAGAGTCCATCCAATCCTTGCTTGATGTGATAAGTGCCTTTGTCTTCTTGCACTCAGAAGCAAAGTGACCCATTCCATTGCACTTGTAGCATCTAACCTTTGACTTGTCAAATTTGCTACCCTTGCTGTCCTTTTTGATATACTTGTCTTTGTCTGCATTGAAAGTCTTTTTCTGAAAGTTGCATTGTCTTCTAATCTTCCTGAACTTCATCCTTCTGAAGTTTCTGACAATCATCGCAACCATCTCTTCCATATCTGAGTCTGAAGAGTCATCATCAGTATTGGCATCAGGATTGCCATCAGTATCTGATGAAGAGTCGTCAGGATCTGACTCAGCTACTCTTGTTTTACTTCTAGAGACCTCCATAGCTTTTCCTTTTGATTTAGCCTCTGCTTTCAAAGCAATTGATTTTGCCTTGCTGCTTTTCTTGTTCTTTCTCTGTTGAACTTCAAGATCATGAGTTCTTAGCATTCCATAGACTTCATCAAGAGACACAGTGTTAAGATCATACTGATGTCTAATGATTGAGGTCTGAGTGTCCCATTCTTCAGGTAAAGCTCTTAGAAACTTGGTGTTTGAATCTTCAGTTTCATATTCCTTGTCAACTAAAGATAAGTTGTTCAATAGTGTCAGAAATCTATCATATAGATCAGTTAGGCTCTCATCGGGTCTTGCATCAAATTGTTCATATTCTTGAATCAAAAGAGCCCTTCTGTTTTTCTTGACAGATGCAGATCCCTGGCACTGAGTTTCCAAAGTATCCCAAATTTCTTTTGAAGACTTGCATGCAATCACTCTATTTGACATGACAGCATCAAGACTACTGTGCAAGATATTCTTTATCTTTGGTTCCCTGAGAACATGAGCTTTTTCTTCTGGAGTCCATTTACTTTTAGCCTTGACCACATAATGTTCAGGTACAGTATCTGTTCGTTCTACAATCCTTGTAGGAATATATGGTCCATCACGAATCCTGTCCAGATAGTCAGGATCCATAGCCTCCAGGTACATCAGCATCTTTACCCTCCATGTTGGATATTCTGATTTCTTCAAGATGGGAATCTTCATGCTTTCATACTTGGTTGTCGACATCTTTAGATTGTTTCTGATTCAGAAATAAATCAGTTTGCTCTGATACCAATTGTTGCCCAGTAATAATCTATTGTAGAAGGGGGGTTGAATACAATAGTATAAGATAATCGACTTCTTAATGTATATATCACAAATATGAAAAGAAAGATAACAGATTTATTAAATCTGATATAAAACTGTTACAAACTCTCTCAAGAAATTCTGATGTTCTTGAGAGCTGCTAGCTTACAAAAACTCTCTCAAGAAATTCTATGTTCTCGAGAGCTTCTATCTTGATTCGCTTCTCTTCTCTTCCGCATTCATAAATCGAAACCAAGACTGTGTTTATATACTACACAGCTTCTCTATCAATGATAAGTCCTAATCAATTACAAAGATTGAAACCTATCCATAATTGATAGCTACATTCTACAAACCAGGAACCGACAGAATAAACTTCCATGTTTAACTAGACTCCAAATATAACTCGAAGTAGGAATCCTGATCAACTTCCAGTCCTGATGATCAATCCTGATCCCAGTCCTGATATGCCTTCTGATCCTGACGACCATGTAATCCTGATGACGTCAGCAATCCTGATCAGTTGAGTCTAGCTCCTGACGATCATTGAATTCTGTTCTAACATTTTCTTTGTTCATGTTAATCTAATTCACTAAATTATCTCATAGTGTTTTGGTGTTAATGTCATATTATTTCGAACAATTTTGGGTACTTAAGTGGTATCTTTACCTATTTTAAAAACTTATAATATAAAATTATATATTTCGTGGAAAAATTGATTGACAAAAACATATTTAGCATTCAGAATTCAAATTACAACATATCTTCAACGGAATTGAATATTAAATTCTTAAGGTAAAAAGTCCATCAAAGATCCAACAAGTAAATTAATTGATTCCAATCTATTAATAAATGTTTTTATTAAAATTTATTCAATTACCAATTGGTAAAATAGAGATTACTGAAATACAATTTTTAAAATTTTTTCAAGCTTAGTATTTGTTGAAAATATTTTAAAATAATTATTCTTAACAATATTTAATTTAATTTAATTTAAAAAAATTAAAATTACTAAAATTTTAAGATGATTTGTTGAGTTGAATTACATATGATCGCATAATCATATTTTTGCACAAATTCAAAAAACATATATACTCCAAGAAAGAGTATTTGCAAAAAGCAAAACAAATTTTGCAAATTCTTCTTAGGAACCATATCTTTCAAAAAAATCTCTATATAAATGTACGAATCTAAAATTATCCAAGAAAGACATATCGTTCCCAATAATGTAATACCCAACAGAAAAAACATAAATTAATCACTCTCTTACGATCAAGAACATTCTACAGCCAAAGCAGAAGAATCAATTAAACATAGTGGTCACGAAACAATCTTTCCAGGGCTTCAATTTTCAAACCTTTATCTCCCATGGCGAACAAAGCACTAGTCTCCATAGCAGACACAATCTATGAGCTTCAAAAACACCTCTTCGAAACAATCCAAACCTCCTTGCCCAAGAACGATTTCAAACACGTAATCACCGAACGATCCATCGTTAAATCTTGTGGCTACCCACTTTGCCCTAACCCCTTATCATTCAATCATGTTAAAAGTAAAGGAAAGTATCATATTTCGTTGAGGGATAATAAGGTTTCTGATCTTGAAGAGATGTGTATGTACTGTTCGATGAAATGTCTAGTCGAAAGTAAGGCGATTTTGGGTACTTTACAAGAGGAGAGAAGTATAGTAGAACCTCGATAAATGAATACATTTGGGACCAAGAAAATATATTTATTTAACAAGATTATTTATTTTACGGTAAATGAATATTTATTCATTTAGATAATATTTTTATTTTATTTTATTATAATAATGATACTTTAAATTTTTAATTTTCGAATGTATCTAGAAGATAATAGTTAAGTCTAAAATTCTTGTCATATATATATATATATATATATATATATATATATATATATATATATATATATATATATATTTATGATATTTTTTACTGGATGACATATACCATAAAAATATATTTTGCTTTAATTTTATTGATTATTCATTTATGTTTACTTAAGGTCTATAAAGATTTCAATAAATTTTATTCATTAATGCATTTAGTGATATTATTTATTTACTCCATTATCCCAAGTTGGGACCACAAAAAAATATTCATTTGATGAAATTATTCATTTATCGAGGTTCTATTGTACGGTGCTTGATGAGAGTAAGATTGCGGAGATTTTGGGATTGTTTGGGGAGAATGGTGATTTGAAGAAGGGGGTGATGGGGGTGATGAGTTGAGGGTAAGGAGAATGTGGAGGTGGAGCATGGGAGTATTGTTGTTAGGGATGCGAATGCGAATGAGAGGTATGTTCCGAAAAGTTCGAGGAAGGTGGAGGGGAAGAATCGGAAACAAAGTAGTGTTTTTTATGACTTGTTTGATTGGTTTAGGGTTTGTTGTAATGTTCTTGTAAAAATTTATAAATTTTGAGATTTTGTCTGTTTGTTTTGTTGTGTTTGTGTGTGTTGTTATTCAATTGTTGTAATTTTGTGAATGACAGTTAGACCTAGCAAGAAGAATTCTGCTAAGAAACTAGTGCTTTGTTCGCCATAGGAGATGACGGTTTGAAAATTGAATCCTGAAAAGATTGTTTCGCGACCACTGTGTTTAATTGATTCTTATGCTTTGGCTTTAGAATATTCCCGATCGTAAGAGAGTGATTAATTTATGTTTGGGGGGGGGGGGGTGTTACAATTATTGGGAACAATACGTCTTTCTTGGATAATTTTAGATTCACACATTTATATAGAGATTTTTTTTTTTGAAAAATATAGTTCCTAAGAAGAATTTGCAAAATTTGTTTTGTTTTGTTTTGCTTTTTGTAAATGCTCTTTCTTGGAGTATGTACGTTTTTTTGAATTTTATGAAAAAATATACATGATAGTTTGACCTTTGCAAATGAAGCTACCAAGAATCCTGATGAACAAGAGCCAAATACTGATGCTCCATCAGATATTGATGGGTCACCAAATCCTGATGTTGCATCAAATACTGATGGTGCTACTGACAGTGCACAGGTTGAGGGGGAGCACACTGTTACTAATACTGATACAACTCAACCATCAGGAGAGGAATCATCAGATACTAATTCAAATGATAATCATGACAATCCATCAGGAGGAGACAACAATATCTCAGGGGGAGCTTCTACTGATTCAAGCTCTTTTAATGATAACACCAATTCAGGGGGAGCATCCATACTAAGGAATGAATTACCACCATCAAGGAAATGGACCAAAAGTCACACTCCTGATTTGATAATTGGGAATCCTGATGCAGGTGCAACTCAAAATGAATGTCTTTATCACAACTTTCTATCAAAGGAGGAGCCTAAGAAAGTTGAAGATGCACTTAAGGATGCTGATTGGGTTACTGCAATGCAAGAAGAGCTGAATGAATTTGAGAGAAATGAAGTCTGAAAACTGGTGCCAAGACTAAAGAACAGGTCAATTATCGGTACAAAGTGGGTGTTAAAAAACAAGACAGATTCAGATGGTGTAATTATCATGAATAAGGCAAGGCTAGTTGCTAAGGGGTATACTCAACAGGAAAGGATTGATTATGATGAGACTTTTGCTCATGTTGCAAGGCTAGAAGCCATCAGGATCTTTCTGGCATATGCAGCCCACATGAAATTTAAGGTTTTCCAGATGGATGTGAAAAGTGCTTTTCTAAATGGTGAACTGGAGGAAGAAGTATATGTTGAACAATCTCCTGGTTTCATTGATCCAAAATATCCAAATCATGTCTACAGATTGGATAAAGCACTTTATGGACTAAAGCAAGCTCCAAGAGCCTGGTATAAAACTCTAGCTCAATTCTTACTGGAAAGTGGATTCAAAAGAGGTACTATTGATAAAACTCTGTTTTATTTGAATCATGGTAAGGACTTGTTTTTAGTTCAGATTTATGTTGATGATATCATTTTTGGGTCAACAAACAATAAGCTATGTGAGAAGTTTTCAAAGCTTATGCAGTTTAGATATCAAATGAGCATGATGGGAGGAATGAGTTACTTTCTTGGTCTCCAAATTAAACAGACTGATAATGGCATCTTTATCAATCAGTCAAAATATACCAGGAATTTACTGAAAAGGTTTAACATGCAAGCTAGTGCAACTGTAAGTACTCCCATAGCTACAGCTACCAAACTTTATCCTAATCAAGGTACCGAGGTAGATGTAACTCACTACAGGGGGATGATTGGTTCACTTCTTTATCTAACTGCCAGTAGACCAGATATCATGTATGCAACATGTCTTTGTTCAAGATTTCAAGCAAATCCCAGGGAACCTCACTTGATTGCAGTTAAAAGAATTTTCAGATACCTTAAGGGCACTCCATCACTTTGCCTTTGGTATGCTAGAGAATCAGATTTTAGGTTGTATGGTTACTCAGATGCTGATTTTGCAGGCTGCAAAATAGACAGGAAAAGCACTTCAGGAAGCTATTGGTTTTTGGGTGGTAGACTAGTATCCTGGTTTAGTAAAAAGCAAAAGTCTATCTCTACATCAACTGCAGAAGCTGAGTACATTGCTGCAGGAAGTTGTTGTGCTCAGATAATGTGGATGAGAAATCAGCTGTTGGATTATGGTCTGTCATATTCTAAAATTCTTATTTATTATGATAACCAAAGTGCTATTGCCATGACAGGAAATCCAGTCCAACATTCTCTTACTAAGCACATCAGTATCAGATATCATTTTATAAGAGAACAAGTACTAGAGGGAACAATTGAACTGCATTTTGTTCCTACTGATCAACAACTAGCTGATATATTCACCAAGCCACTACCTGAAGCTACTTTCAACAAATTGGTGAATGAACTGGGAATGATGAACTTTGAGAATTTCTGAGAAAAGCATCAAAGAGCAATTCCTGATGACTATCAAATCTTGATGGTTATCATGTAAGGTATGTACTTGTGACCAAATACTGACATGACAAAATCCTGACATGAAGTCAACTTGTCAATCCTGATGGACATGTTAGCATTTTTAATTTACTTAATTTGTGCATATTTTTCTGTCAATAATTGATATGAAACGATTGAGTTTTAGTTGGACAACTGTATCTGCGCGTGTGTTACACTCAGTGTTATATACATATAGATACACATAAAAAGCGGCGCAGTTATGTTTAATTACACACGTAATTTGGTCCACTAATTATGTGTGCACAAATCATATTTTGACACCTGTCACTGAGAGTAATATTTTGTTTTAATAAAATACATTCACTTTTCTTTTTCGAACATTACTCTCACAAATCATCAGTTTTCTATCTTCTCATACTCTTTGTGCTCACGGACCCTAATTACCCAAATCTCAAATCTTTCTTACAATGGCATCTTCATCATTCATGAACAAGCAGACTGTGATTAGTGGCATTACTTTCGCTACTAATAACTTTGTTGCTGTTTTAGACCATCAGGAATTACCTCATGAATTTCACATTATTCAGGATTTTCTTGCTTCAAGCCCATTGAAGTATGGTTTAACTCAACTGAGCAAAGTGTCTTTTAAGTCTGTTATGCAGGTTTATAATACGGATGTGTTTGGTAAAGGACTATCCGGAACAATCCTGATGACTTTTGAATTTAATAGTGTTACTTATCATGTGACTCCTACAGTTGTTGAAGAGGCACTTCACTTGCCGTCTCTGGATGATAAAGTTCCTGATGTTGTTACTGACTCAACTCTCTTTGAGTTTGTTACAAAGTTATGGTACAATGGAGAAGCAAAGAGATATGGAAACCTCTTCAGGACTACGCTTAAGAGGGAATGAAATTTCTTCTTTGACACCATCACTCGTTGTTTCCTGAACAAGACATCTAACTTTGATGCTCTACCATCAGGATCTCTCAAGATTGGGTATTCTCTAATTCATTCTATAGTTTTTGACTATGGGTCTTTTGTTTTAAAAGCTTTAAGTGATAGTAAATCAGATAAACTTGGTTATGTCTGTTTTCTAAGATTTTTTCAATTAATATTATGTCACTTATGTCCTAATGTGGTTTTTGAGGATGACACTATTCTACCAATCTGTGATGTGTCTAGAAGGCAATCAGGATCAAAGGATTTCTCCTTAACACCTCTCACTAAAAAGAAGACATAAGGGGGGTGTACAAGGGGTCCTGGTGCAAAAAGCTGATAAGGTTGAGGAGGTTGGAGTGAAAAGGAAGTTAATTTTGAGTTCTTGTTCTGATTCTAAGGATGACTTGCCATTGTCATCAAAGTTTAATATTCAAAAGGAAGTTGTTGATATTGCTATAGAAGCTGTGGCTCAGTCTGTCAAGTCAAAGAAAAGAAGAAAACTGGTTAAAAACAGGTATCATATTCCTCTCTAGGTGAAGATTACTGATGGTCAGAAAACTACAATTCCTGATGAGCCATCCATTCCTGATGCTCATGCAAATCCTGACATCAGTACTCCTGATGCATCACCTGTGAAGACTGTCTTAATCTCAGATTCTCCAGCACCTGTCTCTCATACTCACAGAATTGTTGAAATTTCTTGGGAGAAGACTGCTGAGGCTGCAACTAAGCTTGGTTTCAAACCACCTCCATTTCTTCAGAAAAGGAAGGATGCTGAGATTTTATTTTCAAGATAGAAGAAGCTGAAAGGATCAAGCCCACAAGAACCTGGACTTCAAAGGATTTCAACAGCTACTACTGATCCAGCCACACAAGAACCACTCACTCAAAGTGTGAGTACAGGCACAGCTGAAGAAACAGCCACACAAGAACCACTCACTCAAAGTGTGAGTGCAGGCTCAGCTGAAGGAATGGTCACACAAGAACCATTTTCTCAAAGGGAAAATGCAGACACCAACATTGTTAGGAACTATGTTGTTTCTTGATGATAACTAAATTAACTTAGTAAAAATTTGTATAAGTAAAATGTAGCCATCAACAGATAGCATGCTTATGCAGTATCCGTAGATGGGAAGCTTATCTACGGATAAGACTCAATGTAACATGCTTGTGTAATCCTGATGTATAATCATGAGATGAAATCCTGATATGCAATCCTGAGGAACAATCCCGATGAACATTAGCCTTCTACGGATGTGGACAATGTACTGTCTACGGATAACAATACTACCTGTCTACGGATGTGATCAAGATACTCTTAACGGATACAACTCAAATAGCTTCTACAGATACACACTGTACTTGTGAAAGGGACAGTTCAGACAGTGCACATGGGTTGACAGACTACACAGAGCATGGAAACCAGTAATTCTGGAAAACTCATGAGAAGAAGAAGCATTATGTCTGTCTGGTCAAAAAGTAGCATTTCTATAAAAGACAATCAGCCAAGAAGGGCAAGCTACAAGCACATGGACCACTACTCAGAATGGGGAAACAAGGATCTTGAATAGATTTACTTTTTGTATTATTGACTGTTCGAAATACCTTATAAACTTGGGATATATATAACCAAGTGTAGCATTATTCTAGAACTAAGAAATCAGTTAGGCAATTTAGAAAGCTAAAGGCAATATCCTTTGTAAATTGCTGAAGCTAGAATTGTGTGTATGCAATTGTGTGTTTATTCATAAACATCACAGAGATTTCTTCAAATAAAATCTCTCAGGTGGACAAAACAATCCACCTGAATTTTTAATTCTTGTGTTATCTTATTTGTTTTTCTATTCTTGTATTTACTGTCATGTGTTTACTATCAAGAATCAAAGAATTTTTAAAGATTGTATTCAACCCCCCCCCCCCTTCTACAATCTTGATTCATTGTCTGGGAATAACAATTGGTATCAGAGCAAGCTTCTAACACACAAGAAGTTTAAAGATCTAAAGACATCAGAATCACGGGTCAGAAGGATTATGGAGTTAAAATACCAGTTCTTGATAGAGAGAATTATTTTCACTGGATGAGCTAGATGAACATTTAGCTTTTCTGTCAAGAAAATTCTCAAAGCTCAAGTTCAAGAGAAACACTGATGTGTCCAAACCATTCAGAAAGGACTTTCAATCAAACAAGAACTTTGTTGAGAGGTCCAAATTTAAATGTTTCAATTGTGGAATGGGAGGTCACTTTGCTAATGAATGCAGAAAACCAAAAGCTGAGAAGAGTGACAGGAAGTTTGAGCCTGTTGATTACAAGAAGAAATACATTGATCTTCTCAAGCAAAAGGGCAGAACATTAATAACACATGATTATGACTGCGCTGAAGATGGGAATGATTCTGAGGAGGACACTGAATTTGTGAACCTTGCACTGATGGCTGATTCAAATGAGCAGGAGGCCAGTTCATCATCCAATCAGGTAATTACCACCAATCTCTCTGAGCTTTCTACTGAGGAATGCAATAGTGTAATTAATGATATGTCCACTGAATTATACCATGTGCGTATTTCTCTCAAATTACTTACAAATGAAAACTCCAGGATTAAAGATGCTAATCAGTTTTTAAGTGATAGGAATGCAGCTCTGGAGACTCAATTTATTGAGTTTGAGAAAATGAGAGTAGAGTGTCAAGTTGCCAAGGATGATTTGCTGAATGTGCTAAAAAGAGAAGAAATTCTCAAAGCACAGTTAACTAAAGAACATGAAACAATTGTTAGATGGACTGATTCCAGGAATGTTGCCACAAATATAATTAAGGCTCAAGGTGTGGATACATTCTACAAGGAATCAGCATGAAAATCTAGGAGATGACACTTCTACGGATAGTGAGCATCCGTTGAAGGATAATACCTCTACGGATAGTAAACATCCGTTGATGAACAACACCTCTACGGAAGTGACTTGTCCAAAGAAGTGTACATCCAGTGTTAGTCAAGAGAAACTTGAAAAGCTGAACAAAAAGTATGGTCCAACCAACAAAAATTTTGTTTAGGGAGAATGTAGCAAAACCAAAGCTAAGGATGTCAACTTAGGTCACTTGTCCAACAAGAAATTGAAGGACAAGGTTGAAAATATAGAGGTCAAGGCTAAGGTGAAAAAGAAAAAGAACAGAAATGGTAAGGTAGGGATTAACAAGAATAACAACTATACACCTGACAAGTATGCTCCTAGGAAAACTTGTGTTAAGTGTGGTAGTGTTAATCATTTATCTACCAATTGCAAAACTGTTAAAACTTCATCTGTTCAAATGAAAATACCTGTACCCAATATGCCTATGCCTGCTATGCATAACATGTTTGCTCATACTGATCATGCATCAAATTTGTATGCCAACATGCCATTTGCTTCAAATCCATATATGAATGCATTCACAATGCCACAAATGACATGGAGCATGCCTCACATGAACACTATGTATGCACAGCATCCTCAAATGCCTGCATTAAACATGTATGCATATGAACATCCTCAACATGATGTCTCTCAGAGTTCAACACCCAGGGTCAAGGTTGATTTAACTCAACCTGAGATTAAGGTGCAAAATGACAAGAAAGACAAAGTTAAAGCTAATAGGAGAGGACCCAAGGAAACTTGGGCACCAAAATCAACTTGATTTGGTTTTGTTGTGTGCAGGGAAACATAAAGAATCTATGGTACTTAGACAATGGTTGTTCTAGGCACATGACTGGAGATTGTACCCTGCTCACAGAGTTTGTGGAGAAAGATGGCCCTAGGATTACCTTTGGAGATGACAACAAAGGTTACACTAAGGGATATGGCTTAATTTCAAAGAAAAATGTCATCATTGATGAAGTAGCACTAGTTGATGGTCTTAAGCACAACTTGCTAAGTATCAGTCAACTATGTGATAAAGGTTTCTCAGTATCATTCAATCAAGGAGCATGTGTTGTTTCAAACAGGGAAAACAACAATGTGGTGTTGACTGGCCACAGAAAAGGTAATGTGTATATGGCACCAACCAACAAGACTAGGTCTCTCATTGGTTTCACATGTGAGAAGAACAACTTCACAGCTCTGGTGCACTTCGAAGAGAAGAACGCATCATATCACACTATGATGAGGTTTCTCCAAAATTGCAAGCTCTCAAAAGCAATGTTCGAAGCCCCCAAACTATACTTTGAGGTGATTGAAGTAATCCGGGAATCATCTATGTTTGATTCTGTCAATTCTACCATTACATTTGTTCTTCAAGGTAAAAAATATGTGATTAATAGTGATGTTATTACTGCTTGCTTAAATTTGCCTGAAAACAATAGGTTAGAAAAGCATAGTGATACTAATGTTGTTAACATGCTGAATCTGATTAACTATGCCTTACCTATGGATAATTTAAGTAAGATTCAGAGAAAAGGCATGGTCGAAGAATGGAGCTTTTTCTTTGATGCCATTCTTAAGGTTTTCTCTGGTAAAATTAGCAACTATGATGCAGTTACATTCTCTATGCTTGATATTGCTTATATGCTTCTAAGTGATAGCTTTTATAACCTAGGATCCCTAATTCTTTATGAACTGGGTGCTAAATTAGGGAATAAATCATCTAGAAGTAAGAATATCTATTATGCTAGATTTTTCATGTTGCTAGCTAACAATGTAGAGGGTAACTTGGTGGTCCAATTCCCTGCAAACTCCAAAGACTGTTGGGTTCAAAATAAGATAGTCCTTGAGGACTTGAATAGGCTGAACCACAACAAGGAGGTTCAATTGGTGTATCCACCAATTTTCACTGCAGCTTAGGGGGCACAGGTGAGTCAGGTAATCTCCTCAACTGTTCCTTCCTCTCTTGTCATTTCTTTGATTTCTAGTGCCACCATGGAGGCTGGAACTGTCCAACAGCATCCTACCCAAGTGGCCACCTCTAAAATTCCAAAAACCAAATCCAGAAAGTCAACCTCATGTGCTTCTCAAAAGACACCTGTTGTAAAAACTACCCAAACCCTTGAGGGGAGTGTGAAGGAGGTAGTAAGTGGTGAGGGAAGGGGTGAACATCAAAGAAACCCCAAGGACAAGGAGGGTGAGATAAGTGTGTCCCAGCCTAGCCACCCTGTATCTTCTCAGAAAGATGCAGTGGTTGAAAATGAATTTATCACATCCCTAGTGGCATCCTCCCAAAAGGATGTTGCTATTTAAAATAGTCCCCAACCAGGGACACAACACAAGAGGGATAGGGACACCAGAAGCCCCACAGATACATCCAAGGCCTATGAAAGGAGAAAGAGGTCTAAACCATCAGGGGTTGCACATGGATCACACACAGTGTCAATGGCACCATCACAAATTCAGGTTGATGTGGCTCCAGTAAATATGGAGTCACAACCCCATTCTTTATTTATTCAAACTGAAACAGAAACACCAAGCTCACCTACTCTCTCTTTGGATGTGGATATGATTCACACATCCATTCCTGATTCTCCATCTTTAACCTTCTTGGAGAAGCCCCACCCTGGAATTGGTGGTCATCATCTTATTGATGATTTGTTGGACCACCAATCTATCATTTCTAAGACTCTGGCTCCATCTGTGGCTCTCAGTTTAAAATCAATCTCCACAGATTCAGCCTTAGTCTCCATTTCTAGAGCTACTTCTTTTTCTTCATCAACGGATATTTCTCATCCATTGACAAGTGTTTGTCTGTCTACGGATATGCCTAAAATCAGCTATCCATTGACATATACTTCTACTACCTCTACGGATACTTGTTAGGAATATGTTGTTCTTGATGATAATTATAAAACACTTAGTAGATTTGGTATGAAGTCATTTTGTAACTGTCAACGGAATGGCATGCTTTGCAGCTTTCGTTGACAGGAAGCTCATCAACGAAATGAGTGATGTAGCAATTGCATTTTACAATACTTCACTAGATTGATATGCATTTGTTGTAGGTATTAATCAGGTTTTCTAAGTCATGTTGACTATGTACTAGATAGGCAAAATAGGTTGGTTAAGTGTAAATATATTGTGCCTTGTAATTTTGCCTAAGTGAAGACATGTCAACGGAATGAAGATTAGTCTTTCAACGGAATGAAGATTGCTCTATCAACGAAACGAGGATAATACCATCAACGAAACAAAGAATAAAGCTATCAACGAAACACATCTTACTGCTATCAACGAATCATTATCACTTTTCTGAATAATTGACAAAGTGATAGTGACAGTTTTCTGACAGATCAAAAGGAAATGTGGAAGTGTACTTTGCATTGGAAGCCATCAAAATGGACATAGGGAATAAGGAAACATTCCAATTTCCAATCTGGTTCTTGAGTGGGATCATTATAAGCCTGAAGACAGAAGACAAAGATCTCCAAGGACCATTGGACAAAAGGGATGAAAAGAAAGCTACTGGCGGTTACCTTTAGTGTACTTTAGAGTAGCCAAAAATAGCATTGTAAACTTGGGATATATAACCAAGTGTAGCAGTTCATTTTTTATATATATGTGAGTGAGATAAAATAGTTTGTATTAGCTTTTTCAAGAGCACTCTCACTTTGTATCAAGAACTGAGTAGCTGTGATACATTTTGTAACACAGATTATTTCCGCAATAAAAACATCTCAGTTGGATCCTCAAAACATCCAACTGAAATTTTATATTTGTTTGTGTTTTTATTTCAGTACAGTTTTATTATTGTAAGTTGTTTTAAGTTTCGAAATATCTAGAATTGTATTCAACCCCCTTTCTACAATTCTGTTAGGTCATTTGGGATTAACAATTGGTATCAGAGCGAGCTTCTAACATACAAGAAGTTTAAAGATCAAGACCAAAACAGTAACCATGGTGAAGAAGGATGCAAGTGTAAAGATACCAGTTCTAGATAAGGACAATTACTTTCACTGGAAAGTAAAAATGCATCTACATCTCATGTCTATGGATGAGAGGTATGTAGACTGCATTGAGAGAGGTCCACACGTTCCTATGAAGTTTGCATCTAGAGTTGGACTGCCAGATGATGCTCCAGATGTGGAAATTCCAAAACCTGTCTCAGAATGGACTATTGAAGATGTTGCAGAAATCCATAAAGATAAAAGAACCATGAACATTCTGTTCAATGGTTTGGAGCAAGAGATGTTTGACAATGTCATAAACTGTACAACTTCTAAAGAAGTATGGGACACTATTAGAACACTCTGTGAAGGAACTGAGCAAGTTAGGGAAAACAAAATACAACTCCTTATACAACAATATGAGCACTTTCATTTCAAAGCTGGTGAAACCCTAAATGACACGTTCAGTAGGTTTCAAAAGCTTTTGAATGGATTAAAGTTGTATGGGAGAATCTACCAAACCAAGGATTCAAACCTCAAATTTCTTAGAGCTCTTCCAAAATAATGGAAGCCTATGATTGTTTCTCTGAGAAACACTCAAGAGTACAAAGACTACACTCTTGAAAGGCTTTATGGAACCCTAAAGACATATGAGCTGGAAATGGAGCAAGATGAATAAATTGAGAAGGTACAAAAGAAAGGTGGATCTATTGCATTGGTTGCATCTGTGAACCAACTGGAAGATGACAATGAAGAAACTGCAAAAGCCACAACTAGTCGAGCTAGTTTTAGGAGTGATGTTAGCAAGGGTAAAGACAAGATGACAGAAGAAGAAGAAGAACCAGCCAACTTGGATGACTTAGATGAGATTGATGAACACATTGTTTTTCTTTCAAGGAAATTCTCTAAGTTCAAATTCAAGAGAAACTCAGAAGCAAGGCCACCAAGGAGAGACTTTCAACCTAGCAAAAATAATTGGATTGAAAAGTCTAAGTCTAAATGTTTCAACTGTGGAATGATTGGTCACTTTGCTGGAGATTGCAGAAAGCCCAAAGTTGAGAAGGGCAACAGGAAATTTGAGCCTGTTGATTATAAAAAGAAATACTTTGAACTTCTCAAGCAGAAAGAAAAAGATTTCATGTCTCAGGAGTATGATTGGGCTAGTAATGGTGAAGATTCTGATGATGATGTTGAGTATGTCAACTTGGCTCTAATGGCTAACAATCATGAGCAGGAAGCAAGTTCCTCTAGCAATCAGGTAACAATTACTAATCTTTCTGAGCTTTCTAAAGAAGAATGCGATAGTGCAGTAAATGAAATGTCTACTGTACTATATAATTTGTGTGTTACTCTTAAATCACTTACCAAAGAGAACTCAAGAATCAAAGAGACCAATATGCTCTTAAGTGATAGAAATGCCATGTTAGAAGCACAGCTCATTGAGTTTGAGAAAATGAGGTGTGTTAGTAGGGATGCTAAGAAGGAACTTGAGAAAGTGTTAGAAAGGGAAGAGATTCTTAAAACACAACTTGAAATAGAACAAAGTGTGATTGCAAAATGGAAAGATTCCAGGAATGTTGCTACCAACATCATTAATGTTCAAGGTATGGAATCTTTCTGTGAGCAATCATGGAAAAAGAACAAAGAGAAGCTAGGGTATGCTGGTGAAACCTTAGAATCAGAAACAGAGTCAACAAACAACAATGATCATTTGTTGAAGGTTGATACGTCAACGAAATGCAAGGTTTCGTTGACAGATGAACCATCAACCGATCAGGCTGTTTCGTTGACAGAGAAAAGGAAAGAAGAACTCACTAGACTTAATAACAAGTATGGTCCTGTCACCAAGAACTTTGTTCAAGGTGAGTCTAGTAAATCAAAGAAAGTTGAGAAGCCTGTTGAAAGAGCAAATGTAGGTCACTTGTCTAACAAACAATTGAAAGACAAGTTAGAGAAAATTCAAGTTGAGGCTAAGGGCAATAAAAAGAATAACAGGAATGGCAAAGTAGGGATTAACAAACATAACAATTACACACCTGA
The DNA here is from genome assembly GCA_030848705.1 of Heracleum sosnowskyi. Classification (NCBI taxonomy): domain Eukaryota; kingdom Viridiplantae; phylum Streptophyta; class Magnoliopsida; order Apiales; family Apiaceae; genus Heracleum; species Heracleum sosnowskyi. The sequence continues at coordinate 108,674,961 of CM061242.1, read as the reverse complement.
CAAATATGCTCCTAGAAAGACATGTGTTAATTGTGGTAGTGTTAGTCATTTATCTGCTAACTGCAAATCTGTTAAGAAGACTGCTAATGTGAAAATGCCTAAGCCTGCAATGAATGGTTCTATGCCTACAATGCCTGTTATGCCTAACATGTTTGCTCCATATGCACAATTTCAGAATCCATATGCTAGCATGCCATTTGTGCCTAATCCATACATGAATATGTTTAATGTGCCACAAATGCCATGGAATATGAATAACATGTTTGTTCCTCCAACTATACATGCTGTGAATGAAAATATGAGCAACCCTCAGAAATCAACACCAAAGATAAAGGTTGATTTAAATCAATCTGAGCCTACGGTGAAAAATGATATAAAAGGAAAATCAAAGGCTAACAAAACAGGACCCAAGGAAATTTGGGTACCAAAATCAACTTGATTTGATTTTATTGTGTGCAGGGAGACAAAAGGAATCTTTGGTACTTGGATAGTGGATGTTCAAGACACATGACTGGTGATTCTATCCTGCTCACAGAGTTTCAGGAAAGAGCTGGCCCTTGTATTGCTTTTGGAGATGACAACAAAGGCTACACTAAGGGATATGGCTTGATTTCAAAAGAAAATGTCATCATTGATGAGGTTGCATTGGTGGATGGTCTTAAGCACAATTTGCTTAGTATCAGCCAACTTTGTGACAAAGGATTTTTAGTTACTTTTTCAAAAGAAGTCTGTATTGTTTCTAAAGGAGGAAACAACAATGTGGTAATGACTGGATTCAGAAGAGGGAATGTGTACATTGCTGACTTTAGTAGCACAAGTTCAGACACCATCACTTGTCTTTTCAGCAAGGCAAGCAAGGATGAAAGTTGGCTATGGCACAAGAAATTATCTCATCTGAATTTCAAAGTTTTGAATGATTTGGTGAGGAAAGATCTTGCAAGAGGAATTCCACAAGTGGAATTCTCCAAGGATGGTTTGTGTGATGCCTGTCAAAAAGGAAAACAAAAGAAGGCATCATTCAAAAGCAAGACAGAGTCATCAATTGTCCAATAGCTTAAGCTGCTTCATATGGATCTATTTGGCCCTGTAAATGTCATGTCCATTTCAAAGAAGAAATACTGTCTTGTGATTGTTGATGATTTTTCTAGATTTACATGGACCTTCTTTTTGCACTCCAAAGATGAGGCAAGTGAAATCATTATCAATCACATCAAGATGGTAAACAATCATCCTGATTTCAAAGTAAGAAGGATTAGGAGTGACAATGGGACAGAATTCAAGAATTCAACTATGAAGATGTTCTGTGAAGAAAATGGAATTTTGCATGAATTCTCAGCAGCAAGAACACCACAGCAAAATGGTGTAGTTGAAAGGAAAAACAGAACACTTATTGAAGCTGCAAGGACAATGCTAGATGAATCAAAGTTACCTACTTATTTTTGGGCTGAGGTAGTTAACACAGCTTGCTTCACTCAAAATATTTCTTTGATTAATCAGGACAAGGGAATGACCCCTTATCAACTACTCAAAAGAAAGAAGCCACTATTGGATTTTCTTCATGTCTTTGGATGCAAGTGTTTTGTTTTGAGAAATCAAGCTGAGCATTTGGGGAAATTTGAAGCAAAGACAGATGAAGCAATATTTGTGGGATATGCATCAGGGAAAGCTTACAGAGTCTATAATCTCAGAACCAACATTGTTATGGAATCTGTACATGTTGTTTTTGATGATCTCAAAATACAAGGTCTCTGTGATGAAGGTTTCCATGAAAGTCTTTCTTTTGAGAATGATGAAGGAGATCAAGTGAATCATGAAAAAGCTATTGAGAAACAGCCTAAAGTTGTTGTGTCTAGCACATATGAAAGCAGCAGTGAAGATGAAATTGCTGCATTAAGATTGAAAAGAATAGATGCTAGCAGACCAAATGGTCATTTCGTTGACAGTCATGATGAAGGATTCGTTGACAGTCAGAATGAGTGTTTCGTTGACAGTCAAAATGGTCATACCGTTGACAGTCACAGAAATGCCTTTAGGAGTGATCATTTAGGGACAACAAACTCATGGGGAGTTTCTCAAGGACAAATATCTAATCAAGGCAACCATGATCATGAAGCTACTTCTTCAAGAGCTAATCTACCTCCCTCAAGGAAATGGACTAAAGATCATCCCTTTGAACTCATTATAGGTGATGTTTCTTCAAAAGTCCAAACTAGAAGAGCAACTCAAGAGGAATGTTTATATAGTAGCTTTCTGTCTCAAGATGAGCCAAAGAAAGTTGAGGATGCACTTCTAGATCCAGATTGGGTATTAGCTATGCAAGAGGAGCTAAACCAATTTGAGAGAAACAAAGTATGGAAGCTGGTGCCCAAGCCTAAGGACAGGAGTGTTATAGGCACAAAATGGGTGTTCAGAAACAAGATGGATGAAAATGGCATAGTCACAAGGAACAAAGCTAGATTGGTTGCAAAAGGCTATTCACAGGAAGAGGGAATTGATTTTGATGAAACCTTTGCTCCTGTTGCAAGAATAGAAGCAATAAGGATCTTCCTAGCCTATGCAGCCCATGCCAATTTTAAGGTCTATCAAATGGATGTGAAGAGTGCTTTTCTGAATGGAGAATTGGAAGAGGAGGTGTATGTAAGTCAACCTCCTGGTTTTGAAGATGATGATTTTCCAGAATATGTGTACTTCCTCCTCAAAGCACTCTATGGTTTGAAACAAGCACCTAGAGCCTGGTATGACACACTTTCACAGTTCCTCCTTGAGAATCTCTTCACTGGAGGTACTGTAGATAAAACTCTTTTTCATAGGATTGTGAATGGCTCTACCATACTTGTTCAAATTTATGTAGATGATATAATCTTTGGGTCTACAGATGTAAAACTTTGTCAAAAGTTTGCCAAGCTTATGCAAAGTAAATATGAAATGAGCATGATGGGAGAATTAACTTATTTTCTTGGTCTCCAAGTGAAGCAAGTTAATGAAGGCATTTTCATTAGTCAAACAAAGTATATTCATGATTTGTTAAAGAAATTTAACTTAATGGAATGCTCTCCTGCCAAAACTCCCATGCCTACTGCCACCAAACTTGAATTGAATACTAAGGAAAAATCTGTGGACATTTCAAGTTACAGAGGCATGGTAGGCTTACTCTTATATTTAACAGCTAGTAGACCTGATATTATGTTTGCTACATGTCTATGTGCTAGATTTCAAGCTGATCCTAGGGAATCCCATTTAGTTGCTATTAAAAGAATTTTCAGATATCTCAAAGGAACACCAAACCTTAGCATTTGGTATCCTAGAGAATCTGGCTTTGAACTAATTGGTTATTCAGATGCAGATTATGCAGGATGTAAAATAGACAGGAAAAGCACAACTGGCACCTGTCAATTCCTAGGAAACAAGCTTGTGTCATGGTTCAGCAAGAAACAAAACTCAGTTTCTACCTCCACAGACGAGGCTGAGTATATTGCAGCCGGAAGTTGTTGTGAACAGATTTTATGGATGAAAAATCAACTACTTGATTATGGATTAAGAGTTGAGAAAATTCCTATCTTCTGTGACAACACTAGTGCCATTGCCATTACTGAGAATCCAGTGCAGCATTCAAGGACCAAGCAGATTGACATCAAGTATCATTTCATTAGAGAACATGTTATGAATGGTACTGTGGAGTTACATTTTGTTCCAAGTGAACAACAACTTGCAGATATCTTTACCAAGCCACTTGATGAATCAACATTCTCAAGATTAGTAAGTGAGCTAGGCATGCTAAATTTCTCTTAATTATTTCTGAGATTTTTGCAAGTTACAATGCAGCCAGGAATTTGCTATGATTTTTCTGTGAATTAATTTTCTCAGGAAAAAGTAAAATTTTGTCTAAGTCAAAATTACTATGTCAACGAAATCCTTATTCCGTTGCCAGTCTTAGCATTTTTCTGGGTGTTTCGTTGATAGGTCTTTTATATCAACGAAACGCAGCTTTATCAACGAAATGCAGCTTTATCAACGAAATAGACGGGACCTTAAACGCCCAATTCTGATTCGTTGATATAGCGCTTTTAATCTGAACCGTTGAAATTGCACGTCCTTTACCACGATCTATGCATACACCCCTGTAAGTATAAATCATGGTAATATTTTAATTGTAATGGTTACATTTTTAAGCCAATCCAGTAATTTATATTTATTATTGGACTTAATTTTTGAGAAATTTTGGGGGAGTATTTAAGAAATTTTGTTTTCTTTAATTCTTTTCTACCTACTCTCAAAATTTCCAAAGGTTTTCTTACTTCTTCTCTCTCAAAGCAAATCAAAGTTCAAGCTTTTTCTCACTCAACAATGGCACCAATAGTAAAACTCATGTCAGCTGGAGGGTTCATCTATGAGAAGAACAACTCCATCCCTTTTGTTGTCAAGGAAAGCCCGAACAGAATCTTTTTCAAGATGATGGATTTCATGACGAATTGCAAACTGAGCTACGCAATGTTTCACTCAACTCCACTCTATAATGAGATAATCAAGGAGATTGGGACCTCATGTGAGTATAGTGGGACAAATTGCACTTTGCAATTCACTATTCAAGGTAATGAGTATATTGTCAATTCTGATGTATTGCAAGCATGCTTACACCTTCCTGAAAATAACTGCTTAGCTTTGCCTACATATACTGAAATGATTAACATGCTTAATTCTATAAACTATTCTTTGCCTACTGATAATTTGGGTAGGATAATTATGAGAGGTTTGGTTATGGAATATAGTTACTTAGCTGATGCATTCATTAAGGTCTTTTCTGGTAAAATCAGTAACTTTGATGCATTAACTAATTCTATGTTAATTCTGTTTACCATGCTCTTAACTGATAGATATTATAACTTTAGCACCCAACTTATGTATGAAATTGGTGCTAAGTTGGGTGATAAGGCTAATAGGAAAAAGAATATCTATTATGCTAGATTTCTGATGATGTTGGCTAACCATGTTAGTCCAGCACCATTGGTTATCTCTAACCCTACTTCCAGATTTGACTGCTTTGTACAAGAAAAGAGGGTCCTGACAGATATTCTGAGGCTCAACCACAATGGTGATGTCCCAGTGGTGTATCTGCCAATAATTGAGGTAACTACTACTATCCCTGCTAGTATAGCTGTTACTTCTACTGTTTCAACCATCTCTGTTGCTATGGAGTCTATAGTTGTGACCCAACAGGCTCCCGCCCCAGCAACAAAACCAAAATCTAAGAAATCCTCCAAGCCAACCTCAGGTGCTTCTCAAAAGGCACCTGTTGTAAAATCCACTAAACAACCAAAGGGGAGTGGTGCAGGTGTTGTGAGAGGTGAGGGAAGGGGTGAACATCAAAGAAACCCTAAGGATAAGGTGGGAGAGATGAGTGTTTCCCAAGCTAGCCCCATTGTGTCTTCCCAACAAGGCACAGTGAGTAACATGGAAATTAGCACAAGTCTAATTACATCCTCCCAAAAGGATGTAGTTATTGAAACAAGCTCTCCTCCAAGAGCACAGTCCAAAAGGGTAAGGGACACTTCAAGCCCCCAAACAGAAATTTCCCAATACCAAAGAAGGGTAAGACACAAATCCCAGGTCACACAAGGTGCACACACACTGGAAGCAACACTTCCAGTTTCACAAATTCAGTTTGATGTAACCCCTATTATTACTCTGGGGTTACAGTCCCATTCTCTAAACATAAATCTTGAACCAACTTCATACAATTCACCTACACAGTCTTTAGATGTGGATATGATCCATTCATCTATCCTTGATTCTCCAACTCTTTTCTTGGAGAAGCCCCACTCTGAAATTGGTGACCATCACTTGTTAAGTGATTTGTTGGGCCACCAATCATCCTTTTCTGAAGCTACAAGAGGGTCTACGGAACCACTTTTAAAATCAATCACCACAGATTCTACAGTAGTTTCATTTTCTCAAAATCCTTTATTGACTTCATCAACGAAACAGTCTCTTTCGTTGACAAGTGTTTCTCCATCAACGGTATCCATACCGTTGATAGTTCAAACTACCATACCGTTGATAGTTCATTCTGCACCTTTTCTTGAAAATCAAGTTGTTCCAACAACTAGTGCAGATGATCTAGTGGTAGTCGAGACACTTTTAGGATTGAGAGGGAGTGAATCTGAGAGGCTGGCTTGCAGCCAGGCAAAAGGAGAGGCTGAGAGTGAGAGGCTGACTATTTCTTCCAGTCAGACAAAAGGAGAGGCTGAGGGTTCCACCTTAGTAGGTGAAGGTAAGGGTGTGAGAGGTGTGAGCCATGGGGAGCCCATGATGCAAGAATATAGAGGGGAGAGAGAAGGGACTACAGGAGCTATAAGGGAGGAAACAACCATTGCAAGTGAGTTAATGGAGGTTCATGAGGGAGAAAGGGAACTTACTTTCCAAGAGCATTATCAACAAACTCTGGATAGTATTTCCCTGGATCCTGAGACCTTTACTCATCCTGTGCCAGTCTATCAAATTATGGCTCAACAGGGCAATGTGGAGGCAGAAAGGTCATTCAACCTCATTCGTACAACTGCATCTATGCAAAGGGCAAAGGATGCACTGACCAATTTGTCTCCAGGAGCTGCAGCAAGTGGTGAGTTTGATTTTTCTGATGATGATGACAGCTTTGGTGACAATCTACAGGTGGCCATCACTTCACAGACTGGGACTTCTGTGGTGCCCCTACACCAAACTGGCTTTCTCAGGATATGCAAGGAAGAATCAACCTGGATACTGCAATTACAAGGTAGTATAATGAGGCCTATCTGGCTCATGAGTCTGCAAATGCCAATGACAAGAAATTCTACAAGGCTATCATGGATTCTCTGGAAATCCAAAGGCTACAGATGATGCAGACAAGGATTGAAGCTAGAGAAATAAAGGACTCCATTAGCAATCTCAAGGATGCTACTGACAGGAGGCTAGATGAAAAGCTTCCTCTTCTCACTGTGTCCAAGATGAACAGGTTTTTCTCTAAGGAACCTGAAGTGGCTACATCCTTGAAGACTCTCTCTTCCAGAGTGGACAAGGTGGAAGCTACTCTCTCTCAAATGCAGAAGGAACAGGAGAAGCAAACACAACTCCTAGCCCAGCTAGTGGCAGCTCAAGGACTCCCTATCATCTCTCTTGATGATAACAAAAAGGGGGAGAAATCTAAGGAGCTAGACATTCAAATCACAAAGGTTATGGTCCCAGCCATTTCCTTACCAAAGGAGCCACTAGCAATGGGGGAGTCAGGAAAGGATAAACTGGATGGCATTGACCTGATTCAGCAAGCATCTATGAGGCTACAACTTGCAGAACAGATTAAAGACCAATGGTCTAGCATAGATGCAAGAATCAGGAAGATAGCTGAATCTGCAAAGACCAAACATCCATCAACGGATCAAGCTACTTCTACAACACCATCAACGAATGCCATGGTTTTAGTGTCAACGGAATGGGAGCCACAGTCTAATTCTTCCTATGAACTAAAGCCCCTTCTACATGGAGTTACTCAAGGTCCAAGGAAAGAAAAGGGACAAACTTCATGCATTAGGGATGTGGAACAAGCTACACTTCAAGGAAGCCTATCTCCCAAGTCCCCTGCTAAACCAAAGGGAAAAAATATAGCAAGAACTTTTTATCCTTCACCTTATCCAGATGAGCTCAAGCTTCTTGGACTACTTATCACAAAATGCAAGGAAAGCAATGATCCTGAGATAAGGAAGCAAAGAGCAATTGTCTATAGGAATGGGCAAGAAATCTGTGTTTGGGCTGGTCACCCAAATTTTGCTGAGGCTAAGGCTGAAGAAACAGAAAGAGCAGCTATGCAAGCACTTGCAGTATTTGAAATGGATGCAAAGAAGAAAGCAAGGCAAAGGCCTGTTAAGGCTAAGCCAGTATTTGTGAGAAGACAGCAAGTTGAGAAACCTCCCACTAATCCAGAAGACTTCATGTACATTGCTGAAATCAGAGAGGAGTCTAGACTAAATATTGATCTTAATGACTTGGTGGAAGTGAGAGGTATTGCAGCTTCTCATAGACTGCCAGAGAGATTGGTATTTGTCTACAAAGGTGGAAGGGAACAAACTTGGCCTCTCTACAGGATTTTAGGAGAAGACTACCAAACACTGCTCTCAGTGTTCAAATGCTTGAAGAAAGACTTTGGCTTTACCAAAACTGCCAAGTCTGAGGTTGTCTCCAAAATCTGTCAAATCAAGGCAAGCTGGAACAAGCCTGATGCACTTCCCAGGGTTATCAAAGTCCCTCAATCTGGAAAGAAGATCCATCTCCAACCCTATTGGATGATGGAGTTTAGAGACAGAGACAACTGTAGAAGATTCTTTAGGATAGAAGACCAACTGGAAAAAGCATCCAATGATACTCTGAGATCAATGCAGTCCAAGTTGGGGAATCAAGATGAAGAAGAGAAGATTTTCTATAGGAGGCTCCAAGCTCAAATTGAGGAGAATAATGCAAGGAAGAGAAAGAAAACTCTGCCACAGAGAAAAAGATAAAATTTGCTCAGACTAGAGGAGCAACTCTGTGCACTTGTTTTGTAAGACTTTTCTACTTTGTATTTCATTAATTTTCAATAAATCATGAAGCTCAATGCAATTTATACTTTTATCATTTGTAATATGTCTGAGTGTTTTTGTTATCATCAAGGCTCTTGATTTCTGGCTGTTATTCTATCAGTCATAAATTGGGGGAGATTGTTAGGAATATGTTGTTCTTGATGATAATTATAAAACACTTAGTAGATTTTGTATTAAGTCATTTTGTAACTGTCAACGGAATGGAATGCTTTGCAGCTTTCGTTGACAGGAAGCTCATCAACGAAATGAGTGATGTAGTAATTGCATTTTACAATACTTCACTAGATTGATATGCATTTGTTGTAGGTATTAGTCAGGTTTTCTAAGTCATGTTGACTATGTACTAGATAGGCAAAATAGGTTGGTTAAGTGTAAATATATTGTGCCTTGTAATTTTGCCTAAGTGAAGACATGTCAACGGAATGAAGATTAGTCTTTCAACGGAATGAAGATTACTCTATCAACGAAACGAGGATAATACCATCAACGAAACGAAGAATAAAGCTATCAACGAAACACATCTTACTGCTATCAACGAATCATTATCACTTTTCTGAATAGTTGACAAAGTGATAGTGACAGTTTTCTGACAGATCAAAAGGAGATGTGGAAGTGTACTTTGCATTGGAAGCCATCAAAATGGACATAGGGAATAAGGAAACATTCCAATTTCCAATCTGGTTCTTGAGTGGGATCATTATAAGCCTGAAGACAGAAGACAAAGATCTCCAAGGACCATTGGACAAAAGGGATGAAAAGCAAGCTACTGGCGGCTACCTTTAGTGTACTTTAGAGTAGCCAAAAATAGCATTGTAAACTTGGGATATATAACCAAGTGTAGCAGTTCATTTTTTATATATATGTGAGTGAGATAAAATAGTTTGTATTAGCTTTTTCAAGAGCACTCTCACTTTGTATCAAGAACTGAGTAGTTGTGATACATTTTGTACCACAGATTATTTCCGCAATAAAAACATCTCAGTTGGATCCTCAAAACATTCAACTGAAATTTTATATTTGTTTGTGTTTTTATTTCAGTACAGTTTTATTATTGTAAGTTGTTTTAAGTTTCGAAATATCTAGAATTGTATTCAACCCCCCCCCCCCCCTTCTACAATTCTGTTAGGTCATTTGGGATTAACAATACTCATTCCACACTTGCACTTCAAACTTCAAATATTACAAATTCAAGCGTGGATGAGTTAGTAGTAGTTCAATCACTTTTAGGTTTGAGGAAAGGGAGTGAAGCCACTGAGAGTGAGAGCCTAGTTTGCAACCAGGCAAAAGGAGAGGGAGAGAAAGAGGGACAGACTATTTCTTCAAGTTTGGTAAAAGTGAGTTCTAAGAGTTCCACCTTAGTAGGTGAAGGTGAGGGTGTGAGAGGTGTGAGCCAGGGGGAGCCCCTGATGCAAGAACAAAGAGAGATTGAGAGAAAAGCAGGTACAGGAGAGATAAGGATGGAAGACTCAACCATTGCAAGTGAGTCAATGAATGTGAATGATGCAAACAGGGAGAGACTGTTCCAACTTGAGTATCAAAATGAGTTGGATCAAGTCAACCTGAATGCTGAGACATTTACTCATCCTGATCCAGCCTATCAAGTCTTGGCTGGACAGGGCAATATGGCAGAAAGGATGTTGAATTTGGTGCACACTGCTGAATCAATGTCTAGGGCAAAAGAAGCAATTCAAAATCTGCCTCCAGGAGCCGGTGAAGACTTTGTTTATGATGAAGACAATGATGATTCTGAGAGTGGTGAAGGAGGAGATGAAGGCCCTTCCACTCTCCAAGAGATGCCTACTTGGTTGTTTTTAAATTCCTATGTTCACAATGACACCAAGTTAGTTATTCTCAAGAATTATCAAAGGGTACATGGTGAAACTCAAACATCCAATCCCTTGCATGCCACCACTGTTCAGAATTTTGTGGCATCACATCCGCTTCATCAGGCCCACATCCTTCAACAGAGAGCCAACACTGATGACATCAAAGGACATCTTGATGGGGTGAAGGATGTTGTGGAAAGAAGAGTTGATGGTGTTGCTCCTTCTACCTCTCAAAAATGCAAGCAAGATAAGTTGGTGAAGGATGTGGCTTCCCTTACTGTGAGGAAGGATAAGATGGAGAAGCAAATGGACACCTTACTGGCTAATCAAAATCTACAGACTCAGCTTCTACAACAGTTACTGCAGGCTACTGGTGTTACTCAAACCCTTGATGATAACAAAAAAGGGGAGAGTGCACTAGTGGTCTCTGAAACAGTAACAAATGTGTGCCATCAAGCCAAATGGAGCCACCTCAAATCATAGCAAATCCAAGTGAGTTTCAACTCACAATGGTGGTCTCTTCTCAAGCTAAGGATGCTCAAGTCTTTCTCAACTAAGAAAGGTTAATCAAGGAATCCATCTTCAAGGCTGTGACTTCATCTTCAACAAGTCCAGTGCATGTCCACACAACCATCCTGAAAGTTCTCACTCCTGATACCATTATTCTACAAAAAGAATATGATGCTGAACACTCAAGTGTCAAGGAGTTTGAACCAATCTTCAGTGGTAGGGCTGGATCACCACCAAGACATCATGGCAAGAACAAATTAGAAGTGGACTATCCATTCCCCAGGCCTGATGAGTCTAATGTGTTAGCAGCTCTTATCAGGAATCTCAAGACCACCAACGACATAGAGCTGAGACAAGAGTTGGCTGTTATCTATAGGAATGGTAAAGAAATTCACATCATAAGCAGCCATCCCAGGTTCAATGAAGCCAAAGCAGAAGAGATTTCCAGAATAAGGAGAGAAGCCAATCCCCAGGGTTTTGAATCTACACCTGAAAAACAGGCTAGATTGGCCCAAGAACTTATGAGGGAAATGGAGGAAGAAAGTAGTGATGATGTAGAGGAAGAGGCCCCTACTATAAGGAAATTAAAGAAAAGGAAGACAGTGCCTAAGTCCAAGCCAACCAGATGGAAGCAAAGATCACATAGGCATGTCTCTCCTGAGAAAGTAGAAGAGAAGAGAGATACATGGAGGAGGATTATTTTTGAAGACCCTATTACAGCTTCAACTCAATCTCAAACCACCTTTCATGAGACTCCTATAGAGCCTAAAGAAGAGCCTGTTGAGCTTGAAAATTGGTTTTTCCTAAGTTCATAATTGAAGCTGAAAAGAAGTTGTTAGGTCCTGATAAGTTTGTAGAAGGGGGGTTGAATACAAACTATACCGTTTAATCGAATTTGTTCGTTTGAAGATATAACAATTTAAGAACAATTTAATGTGGAATAAACTGAAACAATATTCAAGTTAAATATAACTTATATTAAACTTGAAATGTGTTACAATCTGAGTACGGATTACAGAGTTCTTGATTAAACAAACCTAGAATAACTTCGACATGAATTTATCTATTTTTGTAATAAAAAGGATCGAATACTAAGAAGTAGTTCGATATAATTTCTAGGGATTATGATCCGCTAGATTGTCAAAGCAGTACAAGTGATACAATTCTTATGGATTAAATGTTAAGAACAATACAAGAATTAAATCACTGGCAGAATTGAATAGCTCGAACAGTTCTTGAAAGTTAAGGCATAAGTAAATGATAAAATGTTATTTGCTTTTCTGTCTTCAATAATGCTATCCAATTGATCACACAATTTGTATTTAAACAAGCTGCATTCCTTTCTTCATGCGCCATATCATTTTCTTTTGATTTGTACAAGGAAGACAATCAGGAAGACAATGAAATGACTTGGGAAGACTTTCGGGAAGACAACCATTTGGCTAAGGAAGACAATCGGAAAGACTAGTAATTGACTTGGGAAGACATTCGGGAAGACTCTCTTCTCAGTCTTCTTAGTTAATTAACTAAGTCTTCCTAGTTCATATTTATTCTAAATCAAATAATTATTTAAGTAATTTATGTATTAAATTAATTCTTAACAGAATTAATTTAATAAATAATTTACTAAGTAATAATAATTATTTAGAAGAGAATAAATTTAATTCTTTGTCTTCACAATGAATTCTTGAACCACTAAAACCTAGATGAAGAAATAACACTTGTAGAACGTTGACACTCAATGTACTGTCTGGTTCATGAGTGACTAACGAAAATGTATGTTCTTCATCTGTTTGACTTTAAGCAGTGATCCACTTTCTTTTCTCTTTTCCTTAAACTCTGTAACCTGCACAATTGCTGTCACATCTTGAAATCTCTATCACTTTAATAAATCCACTGAGATTGAATACTTTACTGAGGCTTGATCAATAAATTGAACTTCTTTCAATGTAGAATTACTTCAAGTCTGTAGATGACTTTAACCTTCATTCTTTTGACAGATATTATCTTCTAAGATTCCTGTGACATATGACTTTTATTATTTACTTATTGCATCTTATTTTATGTTGAGTAGAATCCTCTGTGATTACAAATAGGCCTATACATATGTCTTTCAATCTCCTCATATTTGTTTGTTAGACAATAACAATCAAATACCTCTAAAGGATAACTCAACTAAAACAAGAAAAGATAAGACTTTTAAGAGCCAAGTAAATAATAAAAAGGTTCTGTATTATATTTAACAATTTCCAGATACAAACAATAAAGATAAATACAAGATATATGTTCCTCTAGTCTGAACAAATGATTACATTTTCCTATCTTGATTCACCCTATGCTCTAAACATATTACATTAAAAACTGAGCTATCTTCATCATGTCTTAATTTCTACTTTCACCTTCTTCAGCTTCTGGCAAGGTGTCTAGAAGATATTTATCAAGGACACGATCACTTTCAGAAGCAAGACCACTTGGCTTGACTGGTTGAGAAGTGATCTTCTTCAATCTGTTCTTCATTTGAGAATACATTGGAACTTTTTCAGTGCAATAGTCTGAGATCATATCAGCAACCTCAGACTTATCTTCAGTGATAAACCCAGAAGTTCTAAGAAGATTCTCCAACTTCACCAGTTGCATAGCAGTTTGTAGCTTCAAAGAATCAGGATTCAGCCTTACTGTCTCCAAAGTTGTACCTCTATAGATTTTGACTTCATATGGGAAGTGTACAACTTGAGGGATGGCCTTCATTGCAGAATCTCTCTGCCTGTCATACAGAAGTTCATTCAAGCAGGAAGATCTCTTCACCTTACTCATTAGAATCCACAGTTCTGAGAGAGATCTTCTTTGTAGGAGTTCAAGAGAGACTGTGAATGACCCTTCAAGAGCACTTGAGACATAAATGTACAATTCCTGCCTCACTTGATCAAATACAGATGTAATCCTCACTATGTCCTCCTTCAAGGCCTTCATATATAAAGAATTATCCGGATTAAAAGTTCTGATCTTCTCAAGCAACTTTAGAAAGGTACCCTGAGGGATATCAAACATCTCCCTTGCCTTATCCCACTTGCTTCCTTGCTTCATCCTAACATCCAATCTCCTCTCCTTAATATGAATACTATGAAGACGTTGTTTGTCTTCATGTTCAGCTTTTTGAATCTTCAGCTTTTGAGATATGATGTCGGAGACCTTGGCATTCTCTTCTTCCTTTCTCTTGAGATCTGCTTGTTGATTCTTCAACTCTTTCTGAAACAAAGGGTCATGAGTATACAGATCAGCTTCATCTTCCCAATCATCAAAGTTGGCCACCTCCTCAACCTCCTCCTCACCAATAGGTTCTTTAGGGATAGTCTTCTCCAGATCACCAGACATATCAAATTGAAAATCATCTTGTTCACCATGGTAGTAGTAGGCATCATCAAAAGCAGACTCCTCCAATGATTGTGTTAATCCCAAATGACCTAACAGAATTGTAGAAGGGGGGGTTGAATACAATTCTAGATATTTCTAAACTTAAAAACAACTTTCGAAATAAAACTATACTGAAAAATAAAAAACACAAGCAAATATAAAATTTCAGTTGGATGTTTTGAGGATCCAACTGAGATGTTTTTATTGCGGAAATATTCTGTGTTACAAATGTATCACAGCTGCTCAGTTCTTGATACAGAGTGAGAGTGCTCTTGAAAAAGCTAATACAAACTATTTTTATCTCACTCACATCTATTTTAAAATGAACTGCTACACTTGGTTCTATAACCCAAGTTTACAATGCTATTTTTGGCTACTCTAAAATACACTAAAGGTAACCGCCAGTAGCTTGCTTTTCATCCCTTTTGTCCAATGGTCCTTGGAGATCTTGTCTTTTCATCCCTTTTGTCCAATGGTCCTTGAAGATCAGCTTCATCTTCCCAATCATCAAAGTTGGCCACCTCCTCAACCTCCTCCTCACCAATAGGTTCTTTAGGGATAGTCTTCTTCAGATCACCAGACATATCAAATTGAAAATCATCCTGTTCACCATGGTAGTAGTAGGCATCATCAAAAGCAGACTCCTCCAATGATTGTTTATGTTTACCCTTTCCTTTATCTTTTCCAGAAGTTCCTCCAGCTTCTTTATCTCCTCCTTTCTTCTCCCCCTTAGTTGAGGAATCCTCTACAGATTGAACTTTAGCAGTTCTAGGATTCACCTCAGTTGTTCCCTTATACCTCCTGTAGCTCCTTCATCTCCTCCTTGATCAGCATCATCATCTCCCTCAAAGAAAGTTCTTTGTTCAGCTGTAGGTTGATGTGAATTCTTTATCATGTAGTACAAGTGCTTCATTCCCTCATTCAGATGCTCCATTCCTCGACATCCTTTCTTCATTAAACGTTTGATTTTCATTAGTTGTTTGCAGAATAAAGTCCACCTTGGCAGAAATAGAAGCAATCTCCTTGACACTCTCTGATATTTGAGCATTTGACGTTGTAAGATCAGAGATGTCTGAAGCGACGAGTACTTGAGATTGTTGAACTACATTGATCTTTGGTAGGAGAGAAATCTTCAAGCCTTCAATATCATCTTTAATCATACCCAGCTGATTTGTTACAGAGGTGGAAGAAGAAGATCATTCAACCACTTGTGCTTTGAGTTTGTCCTTTTCAGCCCGGGTTTCTTGCAGTTGTTTCTGTAGAGCAGCTATCTGATCTAACAACGAATTAGTGTTTGTCAGTGTGTGCACTCACCTCAATTTCTCTCAGTGGTGTTTCAATCAACTCACGTGCTTGTGTATCACTCTTTGTTTGATTTTGATCTCTAATCACTAGCCGTCTATCCAAGTTCTCAGATGATGTACCTACAATAGAAATCACCTAGCCCCTTCAAGAGAGGTCAATGGTGGTGCAATGGAAGTTCGCAAATCCCAATCCCTGGTTGAGTCTGTCAAAATATTTGACATTGTAAACTGAATTGCTTCAGTGACAGACTCACCTGGTTACAAGGATAGTTACATAGATGGTTGCAAGGCAAGCTGGATCCAAAAATTGCTGAAGAAGATGCATTGTACAGAAAGCTTCAAGATCAAATCAAGGCAAACTATGCTAAGGAAGGGAGACAGAAGATTCAGCCTCCAAGAGAGAAGAAAAGGAATTAAATATGTTCAGTCTAGAGGAGCACTATCTATGTAACTATCTCTACTCTTCAGTTTTTCATTTATGTAGCTTAATACAATTTTTATTGTTACTGTTTATTTGTTAGAAGTGGTTTTGTTATCATCAAGACTCTTAATTTATGGCTGATTCTCAACCAGACATAAATTGGGGGAGATTGTTAGGAACTATGTTGTTTTTTGATGATAACTAGATTAACTTAGTAAAATTTTGTATTAGTAAAATGTAGTCATCAACGGATAGTATGTTTATGCAGTATCCTTAGATGGGAAGCTTGTCTACGGATAAGACTCAATGTAACATGCTTGTGTAATCCTGATGTACAATCCTGAGATGCAATCCTGAGGAACAATCCTGATGAACAATCCTGGTGAACATTCCCGATATGCAATCCTGATATGCAATCCTGATGTGTATTCCTGATTTGTAATCCTGATGTTGAAGTTGAAGTATTAATTTTTAGGCTGAATAAGTCATGTTGACTATTAATAGATATGTAGAATAGGGAGGCTAATTGTAAATAGTCTGTGCCTTGTAATTTTACATAAGTGAAGTTGACTGTCAACGGATAACATCATTAGCCTTCTACGGATGTGGATAATGTATTGTCTACGGATAACAATACTAACTGTCTACGGATGTGATCAAGATACTCTCAACGAATACAACTCAAATAGCTTCTACGGATACACACTATACTTGTGAAAGAGATAGTTCAGACAGTGCACATGGATTGACAGACTACACAGAGCATGAAAACCAGTAATTCTGGAAAACTCACGAGAAGAAGAAGCATTCTGTCTGTCTGGTCAAAAAGTAGTATTTCTATAAAAGACAATCAGCCAAGAAGGGCAAGCTACAAGCACATGGACCACTACTCAGAATGGAGAAACAAGGATCTTGAACAGATTTACTTTTTGTATTATTGACTGTTTGAAATACCTTATAAACTTGGGATATATATAACCAAGTGTAGCATTTTTTTAGAACTAAGAAATCAGTTAGGCAATTTAGAAAGCTAAAGGCAATATCCTTTGTAAATTGTTGAAGCTAGAATAGTGTGTATGCAGTTGTATGCTTATTCATAAACATCACAGAGATTTCTTCAAATAAAATCTCTCAGGTGGACAAAACAATCCACCTGAATTTTTAATTCTCGTGTTATCTTATTTGTTTTTCTGTTCTTGTATTTACTTTCAAGAATCAAAGAATTTTTAAAGATTGTATTCAAACCCCCCCCCCCCCCTTCTACAATCTTGATTCATTATCTGGGAATAGAATAACAAACATTTCTGCCACACAAGAACCATCTTCTCAATGTGAAGATGCAGGCATTGAAGATGCAGACCATACTACTGATGACTGTTGTTCCTGATGCATGTGGTGTTCTTCATGATGCTGAACCAATCCTGATCCAACCACTTGCTTCAAGACCAATGATTGACTCTATCTCAAGTCATCAGGATGCTAAATTGAAAGGTATTGTTATTCCTAATCCTGCCAATGATTCTGCAGATAACAGAGATGATGATGATGATGATGATGCTGGAGTTAATAAGAAGGAGCTTGCTACTGCAATGAAAGCTAGTCTTGGAACTACTCAGGGTTCTTCAAGCAAATTTATGGCTGATAAGGCAAACACTGGCAAAGCTTCAGCTCAAGATTATACTGCTCCTTCTACTAATGACTATGTTGAACAATTAAGGAGGCATGAATGAGAAAATGACTGGTACATATCTTAAGATTCTGTTAGTTTCCCAAGTGCTCTTAATCATGCTTCTTTTGCAGCTTCTTTGCTTGAGAATGAAGAGTTGAAGACTCTTTTGAAGGCTACTACTATTCTAAGCAAAAGTCTTAAGGCAGAAATGGATTCTGTTAAGGCTGATAATGCTATGGTGAGGGCTGATATTTCTCAAAGTCTAGCCAAGGCACCTACTGCCTTCCAAGTCCGAGTTTTGGACTCTCATGTCAAGTCTCTTGTCACATATCAGTCTTCCATCACCAATAGAATCGATTCTTTGGAATCTAAAGTAACAAATATTGAAGCCTCTCTCTCTTTGATTATATATTTGTTAACTAATCCTGATGCCAAAAAGGGGGAGAAGGTAGTTCAAATAAAATGTACACCTGATCTAGTATTAATAAAGGATGATACTGGAGATGATGGTGATGAAATGGTACATAAAGGAGGAACCTTTGATGCTGCAATGGTGAACACTTCAAGGCAAACTACTCAAAGTCAATCTCAAACCATGCAGTCAACTCATGTTTCTGATTCTGGAGTGAGAACAGTGAAAACCTTAGTGAACTCTCAGATCCTGACGGAGGAGCAAATCCTGACAGGTGACCAAATCCTGACGCCTGGTCATGGATAAATTCTTTCTACTATTCCTGAAGGTGATGAAGATGTTTTTATTGAAAAAGCTGAGGATGCTGCTAATTTTTTCCAGAAGTATAAAACTAAAAGTTGTGATGTTGCTATTCTCTATCATACTGATAAGAGGGTTCAACAGTTATTTGCAAGAAAGGCTCTCTCTATCTCAACTGAGGAATTTCCTGATCTATCTCAAGAAGAATTTCTAAAGCAACAAAAAGAGATCATGGAAAGTTTCAATAAATCTATTCCTGCTGCTAGTAGAGGAAGAGGCAGAGGAAGGAGAGGAGCAAGAAGAGGAAGAAGGACAACACAATCTTCACCTAGACAGACAAGGTCTAGAGATTTAAGAATTGAAGAAATTACTGAGGATGCACAATTACCAAAAGTTTCTTAAGCTCAAGCTATCAGGATTAGCGCTCATGATGAAGGTGAAGGTGAAGAATATGTACCTCGGGTAATTTTGAGAAGAAGACCAAGACAATCAACTCTGATCAGTAATACAATTTAAGTTGCAGGTTCTAATCCTGACACTGTTCAAGATCCTGATGAATCTGAAATTCTACAAGAGATTTATTTCACAATTCTTTCTACTGTGGTTAATTTTCATAATCTGGAATGTGATGAAGAAGAAGAAGAAAGAAGAAGAGAAGAGAAAATGAGAATATATAGAGATTTTAATCTGTATGTGGAAAAACTGATCAAGTCAAACAAGTTGTTGTGGAAAAATGCAAGAAGACAACAACACAAGTGGGAAATGAGCTATGTTCTTGAAAAAGAGAAAGACAAGAAATGGAAGCATATTGACTCTGTTGAGTGCAATAAACCAATCAACTTTCAACCTGGAGGCATAATGACTAATCTCCCTGGTAGTGCATAAATTGCTAAATTTCAAAAATCTAAAGCTCTGTGGACTGAAATGTGTGTGAACATGAAGCAGATGCTACATAATACTAGAGGAGGTATAAGCTTTAGAGATGCTGGATTTATAAACATGTCATATGTTGATCCACATGCACTGGTGGATATTGTTCTAGATTGTCATGATGGTGCTGAAAAGAAGGAGAAGCTTCTATATTTTATGAGAGATGGAAGTGTGAAGAAAATGACTATTCAAGAGCTGATGGTGAAATCTACAAAGGAACTGAAATATGTTCATTATTTGCTCAAGAATAAGAATGAAGTGTGCATGGAATGGTCTTGAATAATTTTATCAACCATTAGACAGAGATTTGATGGAGGAAGGAACTATGATGGTAAATATACTCCCATGTACTTAAATCTGAGAGATCAAGAAGTTGAAATGCAAAGAGGCAGTGTTGTCAAAGAAATGTCTCTTGGTTTGAAACAATTGACTTTTAATCCTGATAGGAAGGAATTTGCTTATCTCTTGGTTGAGGAACTGGATTTACAAAGAAGTTCTATCCAGAATCTCAGAGCAGCTATCTACCAGATTGATGAGGAAGATGAAGAGCTCAGAAATCTATAAAGAAGACTGATTCAAATTCTTGAAGACAAAGAAGAAAATTTATTGTCAAACTTCTTGAAGATGAATCTGTTCTATCAAAGAATTTAAAGATAAGTTTGCTGCTGATTTCCTGTACATTTTGTAAATATGTTTTTGGCATCATTGAATCAAGGAATCTATACTTTATTTTACAAAGTATAAGATTGGGGGAGATTGTTAGTTATGATTCAATGATCATCAGTATCTTGACTACTGATCATGATTGAGATGCTGACATCATCAGTATTGCAAAGCGTCAGTATCAGGATTGATATCAGAACTGAGATTAGGATTATCATCAGAACAGTGAAGCTGATCAGTATTACTTGAAGATAACTATTGAGTCCAGAAAATAAGGAAGATTAATTTGTCGATTCCTGTATTATAGGAATGTAGCTGTCAGATAAGATGTGTATTGTATACAGTTGGTAATTGATTTAAACACATCTTGTAATTGATAGAGAAGCTGTGTGTACTATATAAACACAGTTTATGTTTTGCATATTGTAATTACATACACGAGTATTATTGTAACCTAGCAGCTCTCAAGAACATCATAATTTCTTGAGAGAGTTTGTAACAGTTTGATACCATAATTAATAAAGCTATTACTCCTTCATATTTGTGTTCTATTATTTTATTAAGTCGAGAATCTTATACAATTGTATTCAACCCCCCTTCTACAATTGTTTATTACTGGGCAACATCCAGTAACACCATCATCTTCATTCCTAACAGTTTACTGCTTATGATTCCTTTTGGTTGAATTGACTTGTATGACTTATGATATTAATTTGTATCGTTCAGCTAGTAGCTTAGGCTTACCATTACTCCATCCATACCTGGATTCCTTGGGCGCCGACTTCTCTCGTGGTGCAAACTTTGCCAACATTTTATTTACCATTGCACTTTCTACATCGAACACCATTCCTACAGCTAGACGACCCCGTGGAACCAATCTTATCTCCCTCGACATTCAGATCGCTCAATTTGCACAATTTGTAACTGGATCACAAACACAAGGTACACTAATATATAATAATCTTTGTTTGGCATTTGTTAAACAACACATGGCTACACTGTCGGTGTGGCACACATTTGTCCAGAGCTAGCTTTTTCTATAACATAATCAAGATTAATGAAGTACTGCCAATTATTTGCAGAAAAGATTTTCAAGAAATTGATGCCAAAAAAGAAATACTTTGCAAAAGCTTTATATACACTTGATATATGCCAAGTTGATATCACCGCAGAGGTGTTGGACAATAAGACTGATGATGAAATTAAAGCAATTGTACCAGATTTGATCAATAGGTAATCATCAAATGTAAAGGTAAATCTTGCATAGAAATACCTACTTGATCATGCATTATCTAAAATTTTCGATCATATATAACATTGTGAACTGATACTAATGTTTCGTAATTAATATTTCATATTTTATATAGCTTGGAGGTAGAACATTTTGGATTCATAACACTGGACCTATTGGTTGCCTTCCAATTCTTTTCATAGTGGTTCCGGTCGCAGACAGTCAACTTGATAGTGTTGGTTGCGCAACAAGCTAAAATAAATTAGCCCAATACTTTAACAACTTGTTGAAGAAGGGTGTTGATCAACTTCGAGAAGATCTCCCTTTGGCAGCTTTCGCATATGTAGATGTATATTCAACTAAAGATTCTTTTTATCAACAACCAAAGAAATATGGCAAGTACATCGATCATGCTCCTTGTTTAATTAATATGAACTAATTTACGTATTCAAAACAGATTTTTTTAGAAGTTTTAACTTAAAATTTATCTTAACAATCTCACTTTATGTTTTGTTTGACTAAATAAATACATTGAATATTATGAACATTTTCTTTGTCCATGTTAATCTAATTAACTAAAATATCTCATAGTGTTCCAGTATTAATGTCATATCATATCGAACAATTTTTGGTACATGAGAGCATCTCCAACCATCAAGACCCCTAGCTAAAAGTTTGTGTAACATGCCATAAATACAATTTTAGGAGAATGTGTAGAAAAAATAAACTCCAATCGAACATTACGGTTAGCCAACCCCTCGATATTGGCCATTTTTGTTAAGTCTCTACTATAACAACCTAGATTTTTCAATATTTATTATTATTTATTTAAACATTTGATTGGATTTTACATTAAAGGAGGAATAAATTAGGTAATAGGTATATTTTATTTCAGATTGATGCAGTTCCGTCTTAAGTGCCCAATGTGTTAATTGATAATTGTATGTTAATCCCCGTTGATATTATTTAAGACTTAATTGCACTTTAATGGCTCGAATTATAATTTTTTGGCAGAAAAATGGCCGAATTATTAATTTGGCCACTTTAGTGGCCGAACAATTTTTTTTTTTAACAGTTTATTGCATTCTGTAATCTCAGTTGGATGGCGTTACATTTTGAAAGGGGTATTTTGGTCAGTTTAGTTTTCAACAAGGCTTCTTCTTCGTTTTCGATCTTTCTTCGTATACTGATTTTAAAAAATCCTCCTTCATCTACAACTACTTTCACTACTACTGCTGCATTTACTTCTTCCTCAATATCAGATTTGTTCTTCTCGGCAAACAAAGTAGATAAGAAGTACGCTGGAGCTTTCGATGAAATTCAACCTCTTCAATGTGGATTTATACCACAATAGTGTCCTGAAGCCGAGCAAATTGTCCGATCATCGCTTCATCAAATTCATCAATTTCGTCCAGATATTTCTCCTGCTCTGTTATGTCTCGTCTTTCATGATTGTTTCCGTTGGGGAGGTGTTTGTTTTGGTGAATCTCTCCCTTTCTCTCCCGCACACTCTTCCGTCACACAAGTTAATAGGTAATTTGCTCATAATAGTTTTGATGATCGCAGGCTAGTGGTCCGTTTTATCCTTTGCACACTGGGACAATTCACTGTAAATTCTTACACAACCGGCTTAGGCTTAACAACTTAGGGGGACTGGTATGCCAGACTTAACCTTGTCCATCTTCATTGTTGTGTCTGGGATTGTGGAACCTGCTCAAACATTTATAGTTGGAAATGAAGACGGTAAAGGTGAAAGGGGCAATGATGCTGTAGTAGATGTAGATAGTGACGGTGAAGACAAAGGCGATAACTACTGAGTTGTTAAAATGGATGAATCAAAGTAGAAAGAAGCTAAATTGTTGTTTTCAGCTTTTGTTTTGGTGGGATATTTGAGCTTAGGGTGGTGAATAACAACAGAAGCCCAGAGTAAATGTGGGTATATTGCAACTGGGATGTATTGAGGGAGACACTGTATTTCATTTGAAAACTAAACTGACGAAAATACCCCTAACACCGTCCAACTGAGATGACGGAATGCAATAAACTATTAAAAAACAAATTGTTCGGCTACTAAAGTGGCTAAATTAATAATTCGGCCATTTTTCTGCCAAAAAAATTATAGTTGGAACCATTAAAGTGCAATTAAGTCATTATTTAATTATTTTAAATATTTATTCTAAGCCGACCGTTTTACCGGAGGTAGTAAATCGAGTTTGTTTTTAAATTTTATGGATCGGGAGGATATTTTATCCGTTCCAGGAATTTTGATAATGTGTTTTACGTATCCGTGGTTAAGAAGTATAATCTTGACGCCAATCATGTCATAGAATATGAGCCGACAAAGATTCAGCCAGATTTATCGTATGTCGAGCACCTGTGGAAGAGCGAAATGCTTGAGAAGTATCCTCACTGATTTAGTTAAGGTGATTCTGAGGACATAATCTTTTTAATGGGGAAGAATGTAAGATCCGGGAAAAACTACATGTAAATATTTTGATGTTTACTGAAATTTTCTTTTTTATCTATTTTTAATTAAATGGTTTATCTGTTTTTAGTGTGTTAAATTATTCGTTAGATGGTCATATGTGTATTCCATGAGTGTTATGTGAATCTTCGTGGTAATCAGGATTTATTTTAAAAGGGATGTTTATTTTAATCTATTTATTGAAAGAAAATTTTAGTTCATTTTATAATCGTTCGTGTAACTGATATATCGTTCGTATCAATATTTCATTCATTGAAGTGGAAAAGATTCTCAAACATTCGTTGTAAATATGTTTTAGTTCGTATATATATATTATTAATCAATTATTGTAATTATTCGTAATTTTTGATAATTATTGTTTCGTAATCAGTACGCTTTATTTGGATTAATAATGATACATTGGATCAATATCGATCCAAAAATGATGTTTGGGGTGTTATTTTCCGTCTACTATAAATAGCGTATTCGTTAATTTATTTTTACTGAAAATCCATAAAATACCCGAAAATACCCAAAATTCCCAATTCGTGTTCTTCGTGTTCTTCGTGTTCTTCAAGATCAAACCAAGAATCGAAGGCGTTACCGAAATCTGTTTTCAACTCTCTAGTAGTCAAATTGAAGCTCTCAACATCCTCTATCTAAATCCATCATCAATTTCTGTGTTGGTATGATTTTCGAATTTCTTAAAATTTCTATTAATTTGAATTTATATTTAATTTTTCTGAAACTTGCAATCTTCATGATTCGTGTTAATTGAGTGTATGGTTAGATTGCATGTGTTATTAAGGGTATGAATGTGATTTTTAATTGAATTTTGGGTTATTAAATCGAGCTAATCGGAAGTTAGTAAGCTCATCGGAAATCTTAAAGATTTTGGCTGGATTTTTGATTTGTTAATTGGTTGTGGTTAGTATTGGTACCATTAGATAGATCGTTGTATGAGTAATTGATTCCTATAAGTGAATTAAAGTGGGTGTTTGATTTTGGTTGCCCGGAAAATTACGCCACAACCGGCGGCGTTCTTTTCCCGTCCAAATCGAGGCCGTTTCTTCAGATGTTATAGTCGATTAAGCTTGATAGTTAGATAATTGAGACATCCCTGTGTCCCCCCCCCCCCCCAAATAAAACGAGTGTTTGGAGTGATTTTTGGTCGCCGGGAAATGGTGGGTGGCCGGAACCGCAACCGGATTCCGGGATGTTCTTGGCGACCCATATGTGTTCTTGGCGACCCGTTTACCCATTTCCCAACCCGGTTTGGATCCAAAATTCCCCAATTATATTTCTAAAATATGTGTTTTTGGGATGTATATTTTCCAAAAATTCAAGAAAATTAGTTTTAAATTCTAAAAATTCATGTCTTTATTAAATTCGAATTTATATTTGTTTAATTTCAAATTCAATTAAATTTAATTATTTTTAATTAATAGTTAATTTATTTAATTAATTGATTAATTTATTAATCGATTAATTTTATTAATTAATTATTAATTAGATTTAATTAATTTAAATTGAGTTTAATTATTTTTCTTAAACAGTTTTATCTAAAAACATTTATTTAATTAGTTATAATTGGTCAATTAATTTTATATTAATTGATTAATTTTAACTAATTAGATATCTTTTAATTTTATTAGCCGATTTAGTTGAAATTGGTCTTTATTTAATAAAAAATGATTTGATTTTTTTTCTTTTAAAACGAGAGTCGAATGTTTTTCTAAAATTATTTCTTGAATGTTACGTGAATTATATGGTTTATTATAGAGTCTTGAATGTGTTAAGTGATTCATGAATAATTTGTTTGACTTGTTAAATGTTAAATGTTGTGCTTAGTTGTTTATAATATTCAAGGTAAGACGTCGTATAAGATAGACATTAGATTATTTAAAGTTATTACTATAAGTATCGGGTTACTTTCATGTTCACAAGGATTAATTGTGGAGATATATTCTTGTCTGAATGAGTATTTATTAATTGTAGAGTTCGACGGAGAAGGTCAACGGATTTATACAGGAAGTGCTAAATGGAGAAGGTTGGAGAAGGATGAAGTATTGCTTGTGGATTTTGGTTTAAAGTGAGATGTTTAAAATCGGGAAGCATCTACATTCAAAGGGGACATTTCTAAGTGTTCGGTTGCAACAAAGATATGGGTAAGAATCGTTAATTACATTAGAACCAAGTTTTCAAGTTTATAAGTATGAATCGTAACTTGACGATGTAAGTATCGTTTGATGTTTTTCTATGGAGGTATATGCACGGATTCGATATCGTGGGATCAGACTTGTGATGACCACAAGAACGTTACACCAAGAAATGAGGGAAATAAAGGAATATGATGCCGTAAGATAAAAAAGAGAGTCGTATTACTTCGGCTTTACGTAATAGCTAAGAAACAAAGGCAAGTTTATTAACTCGTACTCTTTTATTCGGAGTATCATAGCAAGATTCCTGATTCTCAATTCTTGATTCGGATTCTTGTTTCGCAATCAGTTTTTGTTCATATCTTGTGTATGATGCAAACTATCTATTTACAGCCAGCTAGTTTCTATTTTTTGATTATGAATTATATCTTTTGTTATCTTATGATTGTAAATCATAATCCTGATTCATATTTACTTGACTTAACCTAATTTGGACCCGAATATTGAGCTGATTACATTATTGGACTCTAATGATTGATTGTATTTCGAACTACTAGCTTGGACTAGACGGCTGAATAAAATAGTTTGAATTGATTAAGGTTAGTCGATTGTTCCGACACCTGTACTGAGTATTAAATTGGAATTGGAATTTTTTGAATTAAAATGAAATGTTTTAAAGACTGTAGACGCTAGTCAGTGTATGAGTATTGTATATTATACCAACGTGGCCTTGGATCCAATTGAGTATTTGGGCGTACCATAAGGTATAGTCCGAAGTTTTGGTGTGATTGATCATCCACTTTAACTCACAGCGTCGAATTGAAAAATCTAATTCTAATTTAAAAGTTGATTTACAAATGTGAAATGGACATTCTACTCAAAAGTTGTATTTATCAAAAACATGTTAAATTTCTAGAAGTGAACACTGTTTATCAGAAAAATATCTTTATTATTATATCTTATAATTATCTTGTTGAGCATTTCTTCTGCTCATACTTGCTTGTTTCACCTTTTTAATCCTCCAGTGAAAGGTAGAATGACATTATTTAATCGTATAACTGTGGAACAAGAAGAGACAAGATGTCGTTGGGAAGACGATTTGATGCAGACCATTTGGATTTAGTGGAAGGCTATTTGTATAAAGTTCATTTCTATTAATTATTATTATGTATAAGATTGGTTTGGCCTGACACACTTCTTGTCGAAGCTGTTCCAGTGATTTTAGACTTGAGCAAATATAATGTTGTAAAAGGAAGTTAAAGTATGTGAAATTTTGGATTCTTGTTTCTAGCACTATAACCTAAAAGATCTTGGTATAATTGGGGTCGCAGATGTTATATTTGAACTAGTTTAATTATTAACGGGTTATTTAAATTGAGATTTCAGATGACGACCAAATCTCCTGACCCCGGAATTGGGGGTGTCACATCTACGGACCTATACTATAATCACATATCATCTATTACCCTATTAAATTAATGTATTTTATTTTTAACAAGTTTAAATAATAAAAATATACTATTTTTAAAATATAGGCACTCATTACACATTCAGTCCAACGCCATTGGAACATAAAAGCTTACAAATTCAGCAAATTTTACATAATCATTGTTTTATGTTATTGTAGCTAACTATTATTGCTAAAACCATGAGAGATGCTCTAATTGGTATCTTTACCTATCAAAAAAATTATAATATAAAATTATATATTTTGTGGAAATATTGATCGACAAAAACATAATTAGCATTCAGAATTTGAATTACAACAACAGAATTGTATATTACATGTTAAAGGTAAAAAGTTCATCAAAGATCCAACAAGTAAATAAATGGATTCCAATCTATCAATAAATGTTTAAGATTTGTTTAATTACCAATTGACATAAGAGAGATTACTAAAATACAATTTTTTTTAATTTTTTCAAGATTACTATCTATTAAAAATATTTTAAAATAATTATTCGTAATTAAATTAAATTAAATCCTTATATATAATAAGCGTAAAAGAGATCTTATCCAAAACTTTGTTCCTGTATCGCCAAATCAATAAGGACCATTGATTTTAAAATAGATGAATGAAAACCGTTAGATGTAATATGAAAAAGATTTATTTTAATAATATAAATCAAATATGAGTAGATTTCTAAGTTGACTAAAATTCTCAATCTAAAATTCCTAACTTCAAATTATAAGTTGAGTATGTTTATTTGATTCTTGGTCTATACTTTAATTCTAAGTTGAGTTGGTTTTCTTTATTTTAATTCTATTCCTAAATTGAATAGAAATAATGTAAAAATTCTTTATTTTATTCTTTTTTCAGTTTCAGGGTATTTTTAATTGGAAACAAATTTGTTAAATTATCACTAAATTAAAGATTATTTTGTGAGTTTTATGTGGACCGTAAATTTGTTTTTAAATCTGATTTTGTAACTCAAAATACAACATAATAATGTATTGAGTGTATAAAACGTAATAAATAAAATCTAAAACCTAATAACATAAAATTAATATATCTATAAATATTAAAAAAAAAAATCGTGCATTGCACATGTTATAAGCTAGTGCGGATAATACAACTAATATTAAAAACTTATAATATAAAATTATCCAAAAAAACATGAACTTAAACTTTTTAATATTTTAAGTTCATCCAAACAAGGTATAAACCTCTAATAACACAAATCCGTTTTAACTTCAAAATCAAAATAATTTTGAATCTTCTAAAACTTAGATTAGTTTTAACTTCAAAATCAAAATACAATTATGATAGTAACATATTTAATATAAATAATTACAAAAGGCATTGAGGCGTTACAACAGTTAGCGTATTTTTTGGGCGCAAAAAATCTAGTACCCTCAGATTCAAAATCTTAGGTTTCTCAATTCTCAATTTCCCCCGACTCTACTGTCCCCCTCTTCACTGCGACTGGTAAATACCCCATCTTTGTGCGATTATATATACACACATCTGTTAATTATGCAATTTCAATATATGTATGTCTGTTATGTGTTAATGATTCTCAATCTGCTGTTTGTATTTGTTCTATGTTTTGTCAGGTTCTTGATATATATATATCAAACGTTCATCTGCCATGGCGAACAAAGCACTGGTCTCCGTCGCAGACACAATCTACGAGCTTCAAAAGCATCTCTTCGAAACAATCCAAAACGAGACCCAATTACACGCCGCTGGGTCATTAATGTCCAAGAACGATTTCAAACACGTAATCACCGAGCGATACATCGCTAAACTTTGTGGGTATCCACTTTGCCCTAACCCCTTATCATCCAATTGTGTTAAAAGTAAAGGAAAATATCATATTTCGTTGAGGGAACATAGGGTTTATGATCTTGAAGAGATGCGCATGTACTGTTCAACGAAATGTCTAGTAGAAAGTAAGGCGTTTTTAGGGACTTTACATGAGGATAGAAGTACGGTGCTTGATGAGAGTAAGATTGCGGAGATTTTGGGGTTGTTTGGGGAGAAGGGTAGTGGGAAAAAGGGGGGTGACGGGGGTGAGGAGTTGAGGATTAAGGAGAATGTGGAGGTGGAGCAGGGGAGTGTTGTGGTTGGGGATGCGAATGCGATTGAGGGGTATGTTCCGAAGAGTTCGAGAGTGGTGGATGGGAAGAATCGTAAGCAAGGTAGTGTTTTTTGTGACTTGTTTTAATTGATTTAGGATTTATTGTATTGTTTTTGTGCAAATTTATAAATTGTGAGATTTTTTAGTTTTTGTCGTTTTGTTTTATTATGTGTTTGTGCGTATTGTTATTCAATTGTTGTAATGTTGTGAATGGCAGGTAAACCTAGCAAGAAGAAGCCTGCTAAGGTACTAGACATGAAGCTTGGTGAGTTTGACTTTATGAGTGCGATTATTACTCAAGATGAGTATAGTGTGTCAAAAGTACTGTCGAAGGTAACAGCTAATGGGTCGGGTTCAGAAGTCAATGGTTCAAAGAGAGAAGTTAGGATTGAAGAAATGAATGATTGGACTGTGGCATTGGAAGCGTCTTCTGAGCGTGCATCGAGCAGTTCAAAAAGTGAATGTGTAAAGACAAAGCAGGAAGGGAGTGTTGATGACATGATTGATAATCTTACTATATCGGATATGTCAGGCAGTGTTTGTCAAAGCGGAGCTGGTGTGAATGGTATAGAAGCGGATAAGGGAGCTCATAGTGGAAACCCAGCTGACTGTAATGTTGGCATGCTCAAGACTTCTTTTAAATCGTCAAGTTCAAAGAATGTTACACGCTCTGTTACATGGGCTGATGAGAAGAGTGCTGGCACTAGAAGGCTTTCCGAAGTTAGTGAGTTGCAAGGTACAAAACAGGATTCTGGGGGCCTTAACCAAACAAATACGGAAGAACATGATTCGTTAAGATTAGTATCAGCAGAAACGTGTGCACTAGCACTGAGCCAAGCAGCAGAAGCTGTTGCATCTGGAGATTCTGATGTCCCTGATGCAGGTATTGAACATAGTTATTAACCTTCTTTTTAAAATTATAATTTTGTTTTGGAGATCTCGTTTAGGTTTCTATCTGTGTTCTCTTCTCCTGGGATGTTGTTCCTTAACTCTCGATTGTTTTTTTATCCAGTTTCTGAAGCAGGAATAATTGTAATGCCCCCACCAATGTATGAGGAATCTATGGATGCAGACATTAATATGGACTTGGAGCCAGCTGCTATAAAGTGGCCAAATAAACAGGGCATTACAGCTTCTGATTTTTTTGATAATTCTGATGATTCTTGGTATGATGATGCTCCAGAAGGATTTAGTTTAAATGTAAGTTAATCATTTTGTTTGTGCAATTATTCTTGCATTCACTAGATCATTTGTTTTTTACTGTAGTGACTTTCGTAATTGAATGCTGTAGTTGTCGCCATTTGCATCAATGTATATGTCGCTCTTTTCGTGGATGTCATCATCTTCCTTGGCTTATATATATGGGCTGGATGAAAATTCTCATGAAGAGTATCTCTCTGTTAATGGAAGGGAATACCCCCGTAGAGTAATAGCCATGGATAATCGTTCTTCTGAAATTAAGCTGGCTGTTACTGGATTTCTTTCTCAGACTTTGCCGGAGCTTGTTAGTGATCTTAGACTCCGAGTACCAGTATCAACGTTGGAGAAGGGAATGGTACTACTACTTAACTTTAAACTGTGAACAATTGTTCAATTGCTATGTGCCTATGTTTAATATCTTTCATATATCTTTTTCTGTGACTTTTGATTTATTGGAGGAACGCATTTTACTCAATATATGTACATGTGTTGTTAAATCCTGGATCATTTCTGAGTGCTTTTATTGCAGTCCAACTTGCTGAACACAATGTCCTTTATGGATCCAATTCCTCCATTCAGAACAAAGCAGTGGCATGTGATTATTTTTTTGTTTCTTGATGTGCTCTCTGTTTATCGGGTTCCTTCAATTGCTCCGTATATGACAAGCAAGAGAAACTTCCTTCAGAAGGTATTGTTTGTATCCTCTGTACTATTATTTGACAAATCTATGTGAATTATTTTTATCGTCAATTTCCCAGTTTTTTTATTGAAATGGTACAGAAAGGTCAGTAATTTGAAACTGTAAAAGTTTGTTCAGCCTCACAAGCTCACAGTCTTATGCATACGAGGTTGACTACAAGGAAATATCATTTTTTGTTCAATGGGATGAAAACTTAATGTCATAATTTGTTGTGTGTGCTTAGGTGTTGGCTGGTGCAAATATAAGTGAAGAAGAGTATGGACTTATGAATGATCTACTACTTCCGCTTGGCCGAGTGCCACTTTTCTGCACAAAGTGGAGGCTAAAGAACCAATTTGTATAATAATAGCCTCTTCAGATTTAAACTTTTTCATTGTAACGTTATTCTCATTTATATAGGCTTTGCTACTGAATATTAGAAGCTTGGCCTTCTTTTTGGTTGACGGTTCGCTGTATAGAAATTCTAATTTACAAAGGAGTAAAGGACTCGTCAACGAATGAAGTGGTATCACCAGGATGCACGTCTGCTAATTTTTTTTATTATATAAAGTGGGGCATGTTTCTAAAAGAACTCATAATTTAAGAATTACGAACTATTTTTATTATTTTAAAAGATATATATTTTATTATATACGGAACATGGACATATATTTATGAGTAAAGTGTTTTTCGTGCACTTATATTTTGGTTTTTGGTTGTGAGACTACTTACCGGTATTCAAAAACTCACTTGTAATACTTTGTAATACTGTTATTTAATTTTCGTTACACTTTGTGTATCATTGTCAAAATAGGTTAACACTTACACCGTTAAAATAAATCATGTTAACACCATTAACAAAAATAGGGGTAAATAGTCTTTTTACTAGTCATCTTCTTGAAATTTCTATCCACAATTGATGAATGTTTTTGAGATTTAAAACTTAAATATCTCATTAATTTCTTAACGAAATCAATAGATTAAATTGCAACATGATCGTCTTTCTCTTGTACAATATAATATCAGAGTTGACTATTAAAGATTTATTTTTAAAAATTGTATACTTAATAATTTTTTATATCATTTTTGGTATAAAAACACTATGAAATTAATAGATGTAGCTTTGCTTTATTTCTCCTAATTCGCATTTTAATCTATTTTATCCTATAATCACATACTTCACCTACTGTAATCTTCTTTCCATAATCATCAGGTTGTTATCAAATTGAAACTAACCCTATAAATCAAGACTTGTTACCGATTCAAGCGGCACTTGTATATCCCAGTGTTTTTGATCAATTTCATCACTATCAAAACTCCCATAATATACAATCGACTAATCCACGTTAACCAACCACAACACGAACTCAATAAAAAATTCAATTAAGTTGTCTTCCCATTAATCCATTATACCAATGATTACATATTTCCGCAAATTTTCACTTCTTTTTCCATTTTTGTCATTACTTGCATATTTTATATCATTTTTCTTCTTTTTCTCATTTATTAAAATATCTACAAAAAAATATGGAAATGCAACCAATTAATTTATTAAAAATACGAAATCAAGCAATAAAATAGTTACAAAAATATGCACTAATCAATAGATCAGAGCGATTTGAGAGCCACCACCTCACCGCCCTCGTCTTCTCCTTTATATAAGTATATTGATTGTTATCTACAAAGTTCATACTTTCTCTGCCCCATTTATTTTCACCCCATTTTCTATTTTGTTTATTCCAAAATTGTTATCCACTTTCAGTTAATATGGTAAATTAAGTGCTAATTATGTTAACTTAATTGAAAAATAATATAACATTTTGGTAACCATTAGTTTGTTTGGTATGATTGAATAAAATGTAGAAATCTGATTGGTGACAAAATGAGTGGGACATAGGAAGTATAAAGTTGATATAACAAGAAGTTAAATTACCTAAGACTGTCTCAAATTCATGACACTCGTTAAATAATGTAGCTTTTACATTATTTTAGTATGAAAATTACATTCATCAAATATATTTATTGGTGGATCGGAATTCGTTGTCTTAAGCTTTTCATGGACTTTTGAATCATGTAAATCGGACTTGTAGAACTCCTTTCAGTAGTGCAGTTGATGAGGTTGGTTACTCTGGAATGCATTCCGGCAGGCGGTACAAATGTTGAAGAACCATCTACCAATAGCTGTAACGATACGGTCAGTAAAGATCCACTGGATCCTTCTGTTCCAGATGCAGGTCTATCCGAAAGGACTACAAATCCTGATGGAAGAATGCGTGGATGCTCTGAATTGCTTGCACTACTTAGTCTCACATTGATAAGCTCCACAATCTCTAGGCGGGAATAAACATTGAAAGAAGCTACTGGATCACTACAACTCTCTCTTGTAGTAGTAGTAGTATGTCCTCTTGGCTTGAGAACCACTTGATCCACTACCAATAGCTGGAGAACCATCTACCAATAGCTGGAACGATATGGTCAGTAAAGATCCACTGGATCCTTCTATTCCAGATGCAGGTCTATCCGTAAGGACTACAAATCCTGATGGAAGAATGCGTGGATGCTCTGAATTGCTTCCACTACTTAGTCTCACATTGATAGCCTCCACAATCTCTAGGCGGGAATAATCAATGTAAGAAGCTACTGGATCACTACAACTCTCTTGTAGTAGTAGTATGTCCTCTTGGCTTGAGTTATCGACCTACAAAAAAGTTGTGACTATTAGCTAATGCTTAATAAGAAAACTATTATTTCCTTTTTACTTCTGCTAAAAATGAAATGAATATTGTACATATGCACTTACCAGGCCGACATATATGCCCTTATGTATTGAAACACAATTTCTAGCTTCTTGGCCTCTGGAAATGTGGCACACTTGTTCAATGACATTCTCACTGGAGAGAACTTCCCACTCCCTACCAGTGTACGGAATCAGAGGCAGTACGTGGAATATGAAGGTATGTTGATTAGTTATTAGCATACAATAGAGAATAACAACTAATGTGGAATTCAACTATATAAATGCATATAAATTAAGTAGTTATTATATAGACAATTCACATAATGAAATCTAGTTACAACTTACAATCATACATGCGTATTAAACAGATGGTTGAACAGATGAAGTAGTGCTAGCATTTGAAACCCAACCAGCTAAAGCATTAGGATTGGCATCTGTGGTAGCAACAGGAAATGACTGCATATTATCAGGGTGAAACAAAATGGTGTTAGTATGCGTCTACCTAGAAAAAAAAAGGAATTAAGTTACAAGTCAAAAAATTTCACAACATTTGCTAACAATTAAATATAGTAACCACATATATGCTACAAATGAATTTTCGACATGGTTATGAACCGGCTATGAGTAAAGTTGTAAACGGATCAAATTCGAACAAATTTTTAGCGAACTCGAGCAAAATATTAATGAATCAAACAATGTTCGGTAATGTTATAGGACAAATTTTCTTGTCCAAACTCGAGTTCGATAATATTCAACCAAAGACGAAATGCTCGCAAACATTTTGAATTGAATCAAACTCGAACGAATACGAAAAGTCTGTTAACATGGTACATTTTCCAAAAAGAATGTTCTTATTACCTTTATTTAATGTGAAAAATGAGTCCAAATGCTAATTAAATATTTTCCACCTATACAATATTTACTTTAAATATTAGTAAAATAAAATTAAAATATTAATTATGAATATATTGCATATATATATATATAATTACAAATTTATTTTTTTCGGAGCCGAACTTGAGCTTAACCAACAAGTTGAATTCGAACCGAACTCGAGTTAAACACCTTAAAAGTAAGATTCGTTTTATTAAGGTTATCGAACATAAAATGTTGTCCGAACTCGAAACCAGACGAACTGTAACGTGCTTAACAAATAGTTTAATTCTTTTATAACTCTAACTATTAGCAGCCATATTGATATAATTCCGAGATAACAGTCATGTATTTCTCTCAAAAAAATGAAATAACAGTCATTTATTAAAACTAAATCCACTAATTACTTGAAATAATAGTTATTTTTATGCATATCGTTCGATACTCTAATTCATATAGTTTAGCATAATGTTCATGCCTCAATCTTATCATATAGAGGATATGTTACTATATATTGACAATTTATTCTAGTTTGTTTGGGTAGTGCACTAAATATACTTTCTAAATTCTTTATACTCAGTATTTATTGTTCATTGCAATGCTTCAATCGATTAAGAACGATTTTGTAAAATTTTAGTATTTTATGAAAGTAGATATATCATATATAATAATTATTATGAAAATCATATTACCTGCAACTGCAACCAGTAGACATGAAATCAGGACTTGGAGCATCTTCTTCATTGTTTACTACAAGTAACATGACAAATACATATTAAAAAAATCAATTTTTACAACAATTTTTGCATGCATCAAGCAGGACATATTAAAAACGTATACATGTTCATTCTGGGAGAGAAATAATATCAAATAAGTAAAAATTTTGTGTGCCACAATAGATCATCTATGTTGATCTTGATCATAGTAGACAAGGTTGGTGTCAATACAGATCTTCAAATACAAACCAAAAATCTAAATGGATGCAAAACTATGGTGGTTCATTTAGTTTCTTTCAAAATTTGAAGAAGTGCGTGAAATTTAACCAAATCAATTCAAACCCCGAATCTCTCTTGATCCAAAGACAAAAATTATATATTATTAGGATCAAATTAGGATTTTACATAGTTGAACCAAGAAATTTAAATCTACAATATTTTGGATCAAGAAAAAAAAATTAAATTCAAGAATTTGGGTATGAGAATAAATCAATCGTTTAATATTATCATAATTATGTATGTATGTATTTGAATATTTTAGTATTCTGAAAATTTGATTTAAGTAAGGACTTACCAACTCAAATCGGGAGGATTTGCGATATCAAGTACACTTCTTGAATGATATATAAACTTATACAAATCAGGCAAAGATCGAAAAAAACTTAGCATGTGGGGCAACAACAGATAAATCAAGTATAAACATAATTTGGTACAAAAACAAGCACCGATCTAACAAACCATCATCTTAATCATTTGAAATGATTAAAGACACAAAGAAATATTTGGAAAATGAAGATGTAGAAAGAGAAGTAAGGAATAAGAGAGGGCGGCTGAATTGGGTTCAAAACCCTAAACTGAATATTGTGTATTATATAAATGTACGACGCTATATTCTATGGTTCGGATTTGCTCAATTTTGACATCCAACGGATGCCAATTAACCTGAACGGGTACATCTAACATCCGATGAATCAGGTTGTAATCAATATTACATACATTCTATAGTCCAGATTCACTTAAATTTTACATCAAATCAAATACATTGTTATCAATATTATATATACTTGACGGTCCAAATTTGTCTAAATTTAACATCCAACGATTATTATTCAACCAACTTAGTTAAATGAATCTAGATTTTAATTATAATATAATCTAACACACATTATAGAGTTACCCGTTTCACTTAATTACATGATTATCGTCATACGTCTTTGCAACCCAACTACTTCAAGGAACATAGCTGCAGGCCAAGTAATTGACCCGAATGTGTCAGAGTAAACGTTCACCTTTAACCACTTGTAGACCTTGGAAAAATAGTGCTAGCCCTGAAATCACTAGGAGGAGAATTAAACGATATATAATTTTTGTTGATTTTCTTTTTTAAACATAACATTTTGAAAAATCTTAGCAACATCAAAATAGTTTCCAAAATATTTTCAAATGCTACATGACATTCTGATTGATTGTAATAAAATTGAATCATAATGAATCCTAGACAAATTTTATATGCCCATAAGTATCAAAATCATCACTAATTGCATCAAAATATATTAACTATGACATTTATTGTAAAAATAATTTAATTTAGCCACAAATTTAAAAATTCGTATCGACTTGGTCATTGAAAATTTGTATCAATTTTTTCAAATGATCTTTTTGTACAATTTTTTGAATTAATAATTAAATTGAATATTTTTATAATAAATAATTAATTTATTACATTTAGAGTTATTGAGTAGTGATATTTTTGATAATTAACCCATTTTGTATCTGAAGCGTTACACGAGGACAATCCCTTTTATTAAATAAAATGAGTGTCCTGTTTCAATAACAATCTGGGAACAAATAACAGGGGAATATTTTGTGTCACGAAACTTTTGACAAACACCTTGTGTGCACGCTTTTGGACAAGGTAAAAACACTGTCTCAATCCTCAGTTTTTATTGCACAGTTTAAACTATGATTATAAAACATTGTCTCATCCTCAGTTTCACTTGCTAAACCCATCTCTGAGACTTGTTAATCCCTTAGTTAAACTGTTTTCAACTACTGTTGATGATGAAATATATAGAGTTGATGTTCAACTAAGAGACCTATGTAAAAGCTCGAACTTAGTTGATGCTTTTTCATATTTTCACAATGTTGTTGAGTTGGGTTTGGTCCCTTCTAGGAATAATTGTAATTTCCTTGTTCAAGCTCTTGCTAGGAGTAATGTCAGCATTAGAACATCCCATGACAGCAGAACTTGGCGAGCACGGTACTTTGTCTCACGGGAGGAACTTTTGATTTACCTTCAAAGTCAAAAGCATGGAAGACTGTTTCAGTAGCAAGTGACATGGACCTCACATGGTTCTGTCACAATCCTGAAAGACTACGACATGAGCTTGAGAGAGAACAAGACAAAGCTTACCATTTCAAGGGTATGCAAGTTCTACAATAACTAAGATTGAGTATGCTACAAAAGAAATGTATCTAGATTGCTTTATAATTTATGTTTAGTCTGTCTAGTATACATTTCAGGAAAGGTCACATATGAGCAATTTGTAAGAAGCTGTCAGTTGAATATATAAACAGCTTCACATCTCACATGTAACCAAGGAACACAATCAAACAGGCTTAGAAAGCTACTCCCACAACTCGGTTGTAATCTCTCTCGAGATAGAAGCTGGAAACATTGTTTTTCCAGGTTATATCAAAACCCTTCGCAAGATAAATAAATCAGTTATTTTGTGAAGTCTCTATCCTGTTTAGATAACTATTGTTTACATTTGTTCTAACTATTAATTGCTAATATATTTCTTTGTTGTTGGGAAAAAGATTCTAAATTATTAGTATTGCATTCAACCCCCCTTCTGCAATACTTTTAGGGACTAATAGTAGGAATTAACAAGCACAACAATTACACACTTGATAAGTATGCACCTAGAAAAACATGTGTTCATTATGGCAGTGTTAATCATTTGTCTACTAACTGCAAGTCTGTTAAAAATACAAATGTTCAAATGCCAATGTCTATGCCTGTCATGCCTAATATGTTTGCTCATAATGCTCATGCATCTAAGATGTATGCTAACATGTCATTTGTTTAAACTCCATACATGAATGCATTTAACATGCCACAAATGTCATGGAGCATGCCAAACATGAGCACCGTGTATGCACATCATTCACCAATGCCTGCATCAAACATGTATGCACCTGAGAACTTACCAAGAAATATGTCTCAGAGGTCAACACCAAGGGTCAAGGTTTATTTAGATCAATCTAAGATTAAGATGCAAAATGACAAGAGGAATAAGGTGAAGGCTAACAAGACAGGACCCAAGGAAACTTGGGTACCAAAATTAACTTAATTTGGTTTTGTTGTGTGCAAGGGAACAGAAGGAATCTATGGTATCTAGACAGTGGTTGTTCTAGGCATTTGACTGGAGATTCTACCCTGCTCACTGAGTTCAAGGAAAGAGCTGGCCCTAGCATTACTTTTGGAGATGACAATAAAGGATATACTAAGGGATATGACTTGATTGCAAAAGAGAATGTCATCATTGATGAAGTAGCACTGGTTGATGGACTCAAGCATAATTTGCTAAGTATTAGTCAACTGTGTGATAAAGGTTTTTCAGTTTCATTTTCACCAGAAGCCTGTGTTGTCTTAAACACAAAGGACAACAATGTGGCGCTGACAAGCTATAGACAGGGAAATGTGTACATTTCTGACTTCAATTCAACAAATGCTAATTCAGTTACTTATCTTTTCAGCAAAACTAGTAAGGATGAAAGTTGACTACGGCACAAAAAACAGTCACATTTGAATTTCAAGTCTATGAACGACTTGGTGAAAAAAGATCTTGTAAGATGTATTCCGCAATTGGAGTTTTCCAGGGATGGATTGTGTAATGCATGCCAAAAAAGGAAGCAAAAGAAGGCCTCTTTTAGAAGCAAGACAGAGTCATGGATTTATTTGGACCAGTAAATGTAATGTCAATCTCCAAAAAGAGATATTGTCTTGTGATTGTGGATGATTTCTCAAAATTTACATGGACTTACTTTCTGCACTCTAAGGATGAGGCAAGTGAAATCATAATCAATCATATCAAGATAGCAAACAATCATCCTGAGCATCAAGTCAGAAGAATCAGGAGTGATAATGACACTGAGTTCAAGAATTCAACAATGAATTTGTTTTGTGAAGAAAATGGAATTGTTCATGAGTTTTCTGCAGCAAGGACGCCACAAAAAAATGGAGTGGTGGAAAGGAAAAATATAACTCTTATTGAAGCTGCAAGAACAATGCTAGATGAATCAAAATTACCCACATATTTCTGGGCTGAGGTAGTCAACACTGCATGTTTCACTTAGAACATTTCTTTGATAAATCAAGCAAAAGGAATGACTCCATATCAATTATTAAGGAAAAAGAAACCAACATTGGATTTTCTGCATGTCTTTGGATGCAAGTGTTTTGTACTGAGAAACCAAGGTGAAAATCTTGAAAAATTTGAAGCAAAGGCAGATGAAGCCATTTTTGTTGGATATGCAGCAGGCAAGGCCTATAGAGTCTACAATCATAGAATCAACATTGTCATGGAATCTATACATGTTGTTTTTTATGATAAGAAAATACAAGGACTGTCTGATGAGGGTTTTCATGAAACTCTCAGATTTGAGAATGAAGTTGAAGGCTTAATGTACAATGGAGAAGATGATGAGGTCAATGATCAAGAGAATGAAGAAATTCCACCAAGGGTAATTGGTTCAACAATGGACGATTTTCATGATACAAGTCACGTGGAATCATCTATTGAAGGGTTAAATGGAGCATCTATCGATAGGCCAAATGTCACATCTGTCGAAAGCCAACATGATGCATCCATTGAAAGTCATTTTAAGGCATCTGTTGAAAGATCACAAAATAGAATGGCAAACCCAACAAACTCAGGGGGAGTTTCTCTAAGTCAAAACTCTATATCAAACCAACATGATCACAATCATGACAATGAGGCAACTTCTTCAAGGCCTTCATTAAAACCTCAAAGAAAATGGACTAGAGATCACCCATTTAAACTAATTACTGGTGATGCATCTATAAAAGTCCAAACTAGAAGAGCCACTCAATATGAATGGCTATACAGTAGCTTTCTTTCACAAGATGAACCAAAGAAAGTAAAAGATGCTCTTCTAGATCCAGACTGGGTGTTAGCCATACAGGAAGAGCTAAACCAGTTTGAAAGAAACAAAGTTTGGAAGCTGGTACCTAAACCTAAAAACAGAAGTGTTATAGGTACCAAATGAGTATTCAGAAACAAGATGGATGAAAATGGCATAGTCACAACGAACAAAGCTAGATTGGATGCTAAAGGCTACTCTCAGGAGGAAGGAATTGATTATGATGAGACATTTGCTCATGTTGCAATATTGGAAGCAATAAGGATATTCCTAGCCTATGCAGCTTATGCCAATTTCAAAGTCTATCAAATGGATGTCAAGAGTGCATTTCTGAATGGGGAATTGGAATAGGAGGTGTATGTCAGTCAACCTCCTGGTTTTGAAGATCCAAATTTTCCAGAGTTGATCTATTTCCTACTCAAAGCACTCTATGGATAGAAGCAAGCACCTAGAGCCTGGTATGACACACCTTCACAGTTCTTTTTAGAGAATCACTTCACTAGAGGTACTGCTGATAAACCTCTTTTCTTTAGAAATGTTAATGGCTCTAGTACTTGTTCAAATTTATGTGGATGACATAATTTTTGGGTCTACAGATGAGAAACTTTGCAAAAGGTTTGCCAAACTTATGCAAAACAAATATGAAATGAGTATGATAGGAGAGCTTATCTATTTCCTTGGTTTACAAGTTGAACAAGTGAAATAGGGAATCTTTTTAAGTCAAACAAAATATGTTTATGATCTTTTAAAGAAATTTGACTTAATGGATTGCTCTCCTGCAAAAACTCCCATGCCAGCTGCCACTAAGTTTGAATTGAATACTAAGGAAAAGTCTGTGGAAATTTCAAGCTATAGAGGCATGGTAGGCTCACTTCTATATTTGACAGCTAGTAGACCTGATATTATGTTTGCCACTTGTTAATGTGCTAGATTTTAGGCTGATCTTAGATAGTCTCATTTAATTGCTATTATGAGAATTTTCAGATATCTCAAGGGAACACTAAACCTTGGCATTTGGTACCCTAGAGAATCTAGTTTTGATATAATTGGTTAGTCAGATGCAGACTATGCAGGGTGCAAAATTGAAAGAAAAAGTACCACATGAACTTGTCAATTTCTAGGAAACAAGCTTGTGTCATGGTTCAGTAAAAAGCAAAATTCAGTTTCTACTTCAACTGTTGAGGCTGAATACATTGCAGCTGGAAGTTGTTGTGCACAGATTCTTTGGATGAAAAATCAATTACTTGATTATGGATTAAGAGTTGATAAAATTCCAATTTTCTGTGACAACACTAGTGCAATTACAATAACTAAAAATCCAGTACAACACTCAAGGACCAAGCACATAGACATCAAGTATCACTTCATTAGAGAACATGTGATGAATGGCACTGTGGAACTACATTTTGTTCCAAGTGAAAAGCAACTTGCAGACATTTTTACCAAGCCACTTGATGAATCAACATTCACAAGGTTGGTAAGTGAGCTAGGTATGCTTAATTACTCTTAATCATTTTGAATATTTGCAAGTCTGAAATGCAGCCAGTGATAAATTATAAAATGAGAAACTTAAATATTAATTGGAACATAAAAAATTAAATAAATAATACAAATGGGGCTAAGGAAGATAAATGAGGCCTTATTAATATTATTTTATTATTTATTAAAATAATCTATACTATATTTATTAATAAGAAGGACAAAGAGAAAATGTAACATGTTTTAATTAAAAAAAAAACAACTATCCGTGATATTTTTAGAAGTGTTTTAATTATATAAATTGTACATAGAAAAGCTAACATGTCTTATTTAAAAAAAAAGTAACTACATTTTTAGAAATATTTTAAATATATTAATTGTATTTGTTAAAAAAATACGTTGACATGTTAAAATAGGTAAGTTTTTTTTTAAATAATTAAAAACATTAAAATAGTTTTAAAATAATTAAGTAAGGGTTGCACCTTATATTTTTGGAAAAAAAAAATTTAGTGAGAACAAATATAAAAGGTAATATGTTTTAGTTTAAAGGTAATTGCCCGTGATATTTTTGGAAAATGAGTAGATTTTGTTAGAAAAAAGTGTTTTAATTATAAAATACAATCAGCTAGTTACTATTTTAATATTATTTTATTATTTATTAAATAGAATAAATGACCGAAAACCAAAAACCAAAACTTTCAATATTTCAGCTTTAATAATCTAGTATATATATATATATATATATATACTACTCCCTATGTCTCTCTCATTTCTTTACATACCGAAAATAGTAACATTTTATAATATAAAATCCAATCACATTCACTACTTTCCTCCACTATACTTACTTTATACCCACTTTTTACATTAAATATTGATTGGTCCCACCACTTTACTTATTTTTCTTACTTTTTCATATTAATTTATACTTTTTCTTAACCTCCGTGACATCCCTCAATGTAAAGAATTGAGGGGGACGGAGGGAGTATATTATTAAAGATGAAACATTAAAAGTTTTGGTCGATCGGTCAGT
This sequence comes from Heracleum sosnowskyi, assembly GCA_030848705.1. Taxonomy (NCBI): domain Eukaryota; kingdom Viridiplantae; phylum Streptophyta; class Magnoliopsida; order Apiales; family Apiaceae; genus Heracleum; species Heracleum sosnowskyi. The sequence continues at coordinate 108,631,588 of CM061242.1, read as the reverse complement.
CGGTCGATCGGTATTTGGGCCGATTCACGAGCATATCTATAACCAATTTATTTATAATCAATTACCTTTTTGCTAAAATACAGTACTTGTTTTATATTTTCTAACTAAAACAACTCATCTCCTAAAAATAACACCAGCAATATATAAATAAAATGGTAATATTATTATAAATTTAAAACCATCTACCATTTCACCTGAAACACATTACCTGTTATATATTTTTTTAACTAAAAAAACTCATGTTCTAAAAATAACAAAGGAAACATATATAAAAATGGTAATATTATTTTATATAATTATTAATAAATTACAGGTTACTCTTTTCGGTTAAAACATATTACATGTTTTATATTTTTTTTTATTTTCTAACTAAAACAACCCATCTTCAAAAAATAACACGGGAAACATATAAATAAAATAGTAATATTATTATATATTTAAAACCAACTACCTTTTTCACCTAAAACACATTACCTGTTTTATATTTCTAACTAAAACAACTCATCTTCTAAAAATAACACGATGACATATATAAAAAATGGTAATATATTTTATATAATTATTAATAAATAACCAGTTACTCTTTTCGGTTAAAAAATATTGCAGGTTTTATATTTTTTATTTGTATTTTCTAACTAAAACAACTCATCTTCTTAAAATAACATGGGCAACACATATATAAAATGTTAATATTAATATATATTTAAAACCAATTATATTTTTTCACCTAAAACACATTATCTATTTTATATTTTCTAACTAAAACAATCCATCTTCTAAAAATAACACGGGTAACATATATATAAAATGGTAATATTATTTTATATAATTATTAATAAATAACAAGTTTCCCTTTTCATTTAAAACATATTATATGTTTTATATTTTTTTTAAATTAAACAACTAATATTCTAAAAATGACATCTACAACATTGATATGGGCTAAAAAAATACCCTAGAAATATAATTAATGTCATATTAATTAAACCTAGATTGGTCTAATAATAAGGCCAATTATCGAGGCCCAAAACTCTATTTATTTATTAATTTCGTAATTAATAAAAGGGATAATAATGTAGGTCATTAAATATGTCCCAATTGGAAGCCAACTCCTACAAGGATTAGGCTCCAAGACACCGAAAAGGAGTCAGCCTCCTACAAAGAAGGATCTAGAATCCTAATCCAGGAAGGTGGCTTGCCCACAAAGTCTCCCAAACCTAGTCTAAATCATAGACTCTCAACATCTATATAAAGGACCTCACCCTTCATTCTAAAGGGAACGTTTTGGGCACAGCTCCATACGTTACAACGCCTCGAAGGCGCTACAAGCCACATAGGCAACTCTAGAACTACGTCTTGGCTTGATTCTTGATTCTCATCAAGGTACGTAGGCATTTTGTTAGGACCGAGTTAGTCCCCGACAACAAGAGAAACCACGCCATTAAAGCTCGAAGCTCTCTAACCCTAGCATTGAATTCAAAGATATAGTTTTTATTCCACAACATTTGGCGCCGTCTGTGAGAAAACAACATCAACCATGACGAGAACACGAAGTATCGATGATCCACACCTACCAATGTTCAAGGGATGAACCCTTTAAGAACACGAATTTAAACAAGTCTCCAAAGAGCTGGAATCCAAAGAACGATTCTAAACTCTCAAGGGACGAATTCCCAATCCTAGGCATGATTCTGCCCATGATTTCAAAAAGGCTAGCATGATTACCACGATGCTTCCACAATTAACAGCTTAGAACCCAAGTTATGGGCTCCCACCCCCAACGAGGGGATGATTCACCCCATATTTGAGGCATGGAACCTCCACCTGCAAAATGAGTGAGAAATCTTGATCGTGCACCAAAGACGATGAAGGAACAATTGAACTGACAATCCATTCCCCTTGACTTCCGTTCAAGGAACGACTCCTTAGAGACGAGTCTCCGAAGGTTGATCCCCAATGGGTGATCCAAAATTCATTGACTTAAGGCGCATGTTCTCTGCCCATATGGACGAATTCCCAAGTAGCGAATCCCCAACCTCAAGGGACGGATCCATTATAGATGGTGCTCGCACGCATTGCGAATGCACCCCAAGGGAGGCAAATTTCCATAATCGGTTGCACCCACACACGAATCAAAACCCTACATATGGGATGCATTTGTATCCCGAGGTTGGGAGAAGTAGACTTCCACATCCATCACATGAGGTGTATGTGCCCCAATACATTCCTAGATTGGGTCTTCTGTATCAAGAACTTTGAACTTCTTTGGACCTTATTCCGGAGATGAATCGTCCACTAATACGAACGTAGACCCAAGGGGGAGGTGTCAAGACAAGGAACCCACTGCAAGAACAGGACGTTCCTAACACCGAGTGTCCCAAAATTGGCTCTTTAGACCATTGAAGATAGGATATGAGTGCTCAAACAACTAATTCGCAGCAACATGTTATGGATTCTAGGGATGAAACCCCTTTTAGATGGTGGTGTTGTCCCTCTTTGGTTCACTACTAGGGCTACAAATTTCCATCTCTGTTATTACAATGAACATGGGATCCCACTTATGGGATGCCGCTTATCGGTGGTAGAAACTCAATCAGGCACAAATCCTTTGCTCATAGGGACGGATCCCCAAATCATAGTTCCTTTGACCCAAGGAGTGGATCCTCTACAAGTGGTACTTGCGCCAATTTTAAAGGCGCCTTTTGGCTTGTAACTCTCAAACACCGTGATACCTGCACCTACTATTCAAAATCCAATCTACGGGATGCCTCAATACCCCGAGAATGGAGAAAGTGGACTATAACCCCCAACTCAAGGGCCGTATACTCAGGGATTGGTTCCCCAAAAATGGGGATCGGGTCCCTATGATCAAGGATTAGGTCCTCAAGTCCAAGGATACATAGATTTTTCAGTCCCATACACTGAAGATTAGTCATCGTCTACTAATGAGAATCATGATATAGGCCCTAGAAGGAGGCATCAAGGTAAGGAAGTGGCTGGGGGAAATGGGTGTTCCCAAAAAGGTCCCTCAATCCTTGAAGAATGGATTCTTGCTCATGGAGCAGAGATCCTTAAAAGGATTACTTGAACTGATTTACCAAGGAAGATTTGAAGGTTCTAGATTTCGATGATTAATTGGCTATGATAGCTCTACAATAAGGAACCACGAATGTCTATTTTAAGATGTCACTAGCAAAGCATCCCCTTAAGAGCATGTTGATGCTCCAGGAACGGGTCGACAAATATATCAAAATCGAGAAAAATATAAAGAAACATTCAACCCACGTAGGAGGCAACACAGAAAATAAGAAGCGAAATAGAGATCAGAAGTATGTTGCTAAGGATAATATCCCTGAATGAGCAAAGACTCTGATTCCCCCCCCCCCCCCCCCCGAAGAGAATGCACAAGAACCAGGGTTTTTAATGGTCGAAGACACTAAAGATTGATCCTAAGAAAAGAAACGAGATTCAGTATTCCAAGATTCTAAAAAGACACGGTGCATGACTGTTGACAGCTGAAAGACGAAATTGAGTTTACGACCCAAAGAGAAGAGCTCAACAAATTCACCAAATATGGTGAACAGCACAACCCAAGGTGGGATTATGATTGGAGACACTACGAAAGGAAGGATGGTGATCAAGGTCAAAATCCTCAGCCTTAGAGGTCGGTGATAAACATGATCTTTGGAGGCCCGACAACAGCTGGGACAACAAGGAACTTCCGAAAAGCTATTGATTAAGAAGTCGGACACATGGTCGGAGAAGCACCAAAATGTGCAAAGACTGAAGTAGCAATAGTCTTTGACGATTCAGATCTTAAAGGGATGAGATTCCCCCATAATAACCCTTGGTCATCATATATGTGGTAGGAAATTCAGAATTGAAGTGAGTCTTGATAGACAATGGGGTTTCAATGGATATCATGTTCCGTGACATGATTCTGAAGATGAGATACACGGATGCCCAACCAACCCCCCTATAATATGCCCATTTATGGGTTCAATGAGGTTGAGTCTAAGGTAGAAGTTATTATTCAGTTTCCTGTAATCATAGGAAAGGAACCATAAACTTCTTGGTGATCAAAGCAAATTTTACCTACCATGTTATCCTTGGGAGGACATGTTTGCATGACTTTAAGGCAGTTGCCTCAACCTATCACTAGAAAATCAAATTTTCCACAAGTAACGAAGTGGGAGAAGAGTAGGGAGATGAAGAGATGGAAAAGGTTAATACGTAGCCATGTTCAGGCCTGATGGAATCGGGGGGCAGGTCCTCCCGATTGAAGATATGGATGTAAGAGATAATGATGAATACCGAAGGAAGCCAACTAAGAATATAATTCTCATCCCCTTAGTTCCCGATGAACATGAAAAAGTTACTTACATTGGTGCTTTATTAAGTCAACCCTTAAGGGACAAGTTGTTTACTTTTCAACAAGAAAATAATGATGTGTTTGTATGGACAACAGCTAAAATGCCCAAGATTCAGTTCCTCAAATGGTTGCTCAATCCCGTAATGATCAAGAACGCTAATAAAAAATGATTGGATATGTAGAGACTTCATTGATCTAAGAGATGCTTGTCCTAAGGACTTCATGAATGGCTTTGTAAGGCACAACCAAATCAAAATGTATAAGGACAACATCCCAAGAGGTGATATATCAAAGATTGGTGAATAAGATTTTTGAGCATTTTGTTAGGAAGCTTACGAAATTCTATGTAGATGACATGTTAGTCAAGAGCCTCGATAGGGCATATCACATTGGACACCTCCGAGAGGCATTTGAAGTTCTAAGAAAACATAATTTGATGTTGAACCCGACTTAATGTGCCTTCGGCATAGGATCGTGAAAGTTTTTGGGTTAAAGGTCTCCAAGTGTGAAGTGAGGCCAACCCCGGACAAGATTAAAACAATATTTCACATGGAAGCTCCACGTTCCATTAAGGACGTTTGAAAACTCATAGGATCTTTGTGGAGATTCATCTCCAAATTTGGGGATAAATGTATGATGTAATGAATGCCAAATGGCCTTTAAAAAATTAAAGAAGTACATGGATGGAACACCATTGTTGGCAAACCAAAGCCCAGAGGGTTACTTTATCTATACTTGATTGTATCTGAAACGACTTTGAAAATCGTCCTCGTGAAAGATGAGGACAAGGTTCATGATCCCATCTATTATGTGAGCAAGGTCTTGCATGGGATCGAGTAACTGCAATAAAGTCCTAAACATTCACTGACTTCATGGTTGAATATATCATTGACAACCAGGAAGTCGGGGGGCAGAAGGTAGTACCCAGGAGGGCAAGAAACTATAGAAGGAAGATCAAGAAGTGATACTCAAGGAGTGTTGGGTGCTCTATTTTGATGAGGCATCAAAAACAAAATCAATTTGAAGTAAACCTAGTTTTACAAAACCCCGATGGGTTCATTATTGAGTATGCCTTGAAGTTGGATTTCTCAATGACAAACAACGAGGATGGATACGAAGTTCTGAAAGCCGGACTTGGATTGCCCGGACCTCATAGGGTGAAGAGCCTCAAACTCTGTAGAAACTCAATATTGGGTGTTACAAATACATCCAGAAGGAGAAAAACGTGAAGGCTGATGTCCTGTCTATGTTTGTCACCTTGGAGATGGAGAACTATTTAAAAGGTATTTACTTCCAAGCTTGGAAGACCTGAAGTATCGATGCAAAGCTAATAGCACTCGTAGGTGTGGAAAGCTGCTGGATGGATCCCGTAAATGCTCACCAAGAAACCGGTTGGTTACCCGACAATGCCTTGGAGGCACAGAAGTTGTCAGCATGAACATTAAGGCCTTAAGAAACGGAATTAGCCTCGAAAGAAGTTAATGAGGAAATCTGTGGGTCACACTCGGGGGGAGGGACCTTACTCATAAGATGACCCGATTGAGATTCTAATGGCCAGATATGATGGCTGATGTCAAAGGAGAGATTGATGCCAGAAGTACACACTAGTTGTGAGGCTACCATATGAAATGAAGACTTAAATCTTAGTCTTGAAGATCTCAAATCGCAGTCTTGAAGACCTCAAATCCTAGTCTCAAAGATCAATCATACACCTAAAGACCTCAAGAAGCCTAAAGAGGCCTATTTGGAGAAGATTAGTATAAGGGTTGAAATCCCTGAGAATTTGAGGAAAAAAAGCTCATAACGAGCTTCGATTAGATATACTAAAAGCTCAAATTGAAGTGACGAGCAAAAAGTTATTGTTGTTTTCGTGCATGAGGCAAATTAGACTTCCAGTCCAAATTCAACATTGATCTAGGTCGATTCTCATTGATCAGGGCCTCATTTTGTCCAACCCTTAAGGGTGGAGGCCTCGTTTTAGATCTTAATCCAGGTCGTCACTGTTCGACCTAGAAACAAAAATTGTCATTTTTGATCGCGACCTCAAACGAGGTCGAATGGCTTCAATCTCAATCCAAGTCGTTACTCTTCGACCAAGAAATAAAAGTGTAAGCCATGTTTGGCGTTGTTGAAACCTCAAATGAGGTCTAAGGTGTTAGACCTCAAGTCAAGTCTTCTACCTGTAGGCCACATTTGGCGTAGTTGGAACCCCAAATGAGGTCCAAGGTGTTAGACCTCAAATCAAGTCTTCGATTTTAGGGTCTTCTATAGTTTTCCTACTTTTCAGAAATTTTATCATGCCATCACAAATATTGAATTGACACCAAAAGTGCCAAATGTTTGACCTCAATCCTGGTCGAGAGTGTTCGACCAGGAGGCCAAAAGTGCCAAATGTTCAACCTCAATTTAGGTCGTAAATGTTCGACCTCAATTCAGGTCGTACATGGACGACCTCAATCCGGGTCGAGAGTGTTCGACCATGAGGCCAAAAGTGCCAAATGCTCGAACTCAATTCAGGTCGTACATTGACAACCTCAATCCTGGTCGAGAGTGTTCGACCAGGAGGCCAAAAGTGCCAAATGTTCGACCTCAATTCAGGTCGTACATGGACGACCTCAATCCTAGTCGAGAGTGTTCGACCAGGAGGCCCAAAAGTGCCAAATGTTCGACCTCAATCCTGGTCGAGAGTGTTCGACCAGGAGACCAAAAGTGCCAAATGTTCGACCTCAATTCAGGTCGTACATGGACGACCTCAATCCTGGTCGAGAGTGTTCGACCAGGAAGCCAAAAGTGCCAAATATTCGACCTTAATCCAGGTCGAAAAAATCGACCTCTCGACTCCGATCCAGATCGAAGATGATTATTATTTTCTGAAATATAATTATTTTCAGGATAATACAAAAACTATTATCAGAAAGTAATTATTTAATTATTTTCTATGGATATTAAATTCCAAGAAAAGTCCAGGAAAATAAGAAATAATTTAAAGTCATGTTTGACCTTAATTTTAAGTCGAATTTCATGAATCTGGAAGCCCGACGAGGGTAGTATTTCGACCTCAATACACATCTATTAGGGTTGTGGACCCCAAAAATAATATTACTATTTAGTAATAAATATATGAAGAATATTATTATTATTATTATAAAAAAACAATAATAATAAAATTCGGACCGAATTTTATTCATGTCAAATTTTATCCGAGTAGGATACCTCTAATGTGAGGACAAAAATTATTCAAAGATTGGATAAAATAAATATTATAACAATAATATTTATTTATTGAAAAAAGAAGAAAAAATCGAGTCATTTTCGACCTCAATTCAGGTCTCATCCTTCGACCTCGAAGCCAAAAATGCCACATTTTCGATCTCAAACGAGGTCGAAATAATTATATAAAAAAATTGGGTAAAATAAATATTATTGTAATATTTATTTATTCAAAAAAAGAAAAAAATCTAGTCATTTTCGACCTCAATTCAAGTCTCATCCTTCGACCTCGAAGCCAAAAAATCCACATTTTCAATCTCAAACGAGGTCGAAATAATTAAAAAAAAGTTGGATAAAATAAATATTATTATAATATTTATTTAAAAAATAAAAAATAAAATTGATCGATCCGGAACCAGGTCGAAGTGTGTCGACCAGAAACCAAGTCGAACCACTTCGACCAGACCCCAAAATGGCCACTTTTCACGACCAGGGACGAGGTCGACTACACCTGCCAAAGTGCAGTTTAGTACCCCAAGTTCTGCATCCATTGCAAATTCAACCCTGAAGTTTAAAAACTGACAAATTCCCCTATACTTTATAAACTGACAAAACAGCCCCAACAAAATTGCAAAATGGTGCCTATTATTTTAAAATATTTGCAAAAAATATATATATTTCCAAAAATTATTAAAAATACCTGTGGGTACATGTAAATTCCTTAAATATTAGGAATAATTATTAAAAATACCTATGGGTACATGGAAATTTCTTAAATATTAGGAATAATTATTTAAAATACCTATGGGTACATGGAAATTCCTAAAATATTAGGGATGATTATTAAAAATACATGTGGGTACATGAAAATTCCTAAAATATTAGGGATGATTATTAAAAATACCTGTGGGTACATGAAAATTCCTAAAATATTAGGGATCATTATTAAAAATACTCGTGGGTACATGGAAATTCCTTAAATATTAGGAATAATTATTAAAAATACCTGTGGGTACATGAAAATTCCTAAAATATTAGGGATGATTATTAAAAATACCTATGGGTACATGAAAATTCCTAAAATATTAGGGATCATTATTAATAATACCTGTGTGTACATGAAAATTCCTAAAATATAAGGGATGATTATTAAAAATACACGTGTGTACAAGAGAAATCCTAAAATATTAGGAAAAATATGATAAAACGTGAGGGAAATTATTAAAATATTTCCTTGATAATGTGAACAACAATGAATGCATGAGTTTTATAACGATCTCTATACAAGTGTAGAGCTTGATAAAAACAAGCACAATTATGAACTATTATTCATAAGAAGTCCCGAATTAGGACGTCTCGTTTAAGGAAAGTCAAAAGCGAGTCATTAAGAGGCCAATTAAAGATAACATAAGCCATAGAAGGCTGGCACAAATGTCAATTCAGCCTCGAATAAGGCAAATCATCGTAACTGTGTAGGTCGCTCCAAACTTTACATTAAGATGATACCCGAGATTCGGGCCGATAAGCATTAATTACTCATAAAATCCTGAAATAATGATTGAAAATAGTAAATTAAATCCCAGGTAAGGGAGCGTTGACCCCAGTCCCGTTAAGGATATTTATAACTTCTACGAAAACTCAAGAAGTTTTCCCAGAAGTTGGGGGCAAATGATATGGGCTAAAAAATACCCTAGAAATATAATTAATGTCATATTAATTAAACCTAGATTGGTCCAATAATAAGGCCAATTATTGAGGCCCAAAATTCTATTTATTTATTAATTTTGTAAGTAATAAAAGGGCTAATAATGTAGCTCATTAAATATGTCCTAATTGGAAGCCAACTCCTACAAGGATTAGGCTCCAAGACACCGAAAATAAGTCAGCCTCCTACAAAGAAGGATCTAGAATCCTAATCCAGGAAGGTGGCTTGCCCACCAAGTCTCCCAAACCTAGTCTAAATCATAGACTCTCAACATTTATATAAAGGACCTCACCCTTCATTCTAAAGGGAACGTTTTGGGCACAGCTCCATACGTTACAATGCCTTGAAGGCGCTACAAGCCACGTAGGCAACTCTAGAACTACGTCTTGGCTTGATTCTTGATTCTCATCAAGGTACATATGCATCTTATTAGGACCGAGTTAGTCCCCGACAACAAAAGCAGCCACACCATTAAAACTCGAAGCTCTCTAACCCTAGAATTGAATTCAAAGATATAGTTTTTATTCCACAACAAACATATATATAAAAAGGTAATATAATTTTATATAATTATACATAACTATTTGCCTTTTTAAGTAAATTACCTCTTTATATTTTCTAACTAAAAAACTCATCTTCTAACTAAAAATATCACGGGTAACATATACATGTTGATAATATTATTATATTAAACTTATAAAATTTATGTTTATTATAATTTTTTAAAACTTTAAAAATAAATACAAACTGTTACAACTATTATTTCAAAACATTTTCTAATTTAATATCTAAAATACTACTAAAGGTCACGTCAACAATATATTAAATTTAAATATTTATATTGTTAGATATATAAATCCAATTATATATATATATATATATATATCTATATTAAAATTTTATCAAATAATATATAATTATAAAAATTTAAATAAAAAAATAACAAAATATTAAAGAAGACCGTGCATCGCACGTGATATAAGCTAGTACATATATATAGACACACACACATATGAATATAGGGGAAATAGAAGTATGAACTGAAGAAAACAAATAAATTTTATATTCTTTTATAAATGCCCTCGCAAAAATACCCTCCCCAAATTGACGGAGTTGGGGGGATTTAAATGAAACACGTATTTTGCAACTTTTTGAATGTGAAGTATTGCAAGTAAGAGTTTTTTAATGTGAGTATTGCAACTGGTGACATTTAAAGTGTATGTACACGAAGTGTACTTTACTCTATATTTATTATATATAGGACGAGGCCAAAATTGTTCAAGAGATAATATATTAATTCAGTAACAATTATATTTGATACATTTATATATCAATATTAATACATATAAACAATATATGGTATGAATAAACTATAAAATTTATGTGCATAACTTCTAAATTTGGTACAAAGTTTTCAAGTTTTCTTATCAGATATCCAAACTATAGTAAAATACAATATTATAAAATATCTTAAAAATAAATTAAAATTTCAAATGCATAACTTTTGAATTTACCAACAGGACATTATAATCAAGTTCTATAATAGATCACCCAAGAATTATTTTTAGGGTTTTTTTCAAGAATATCATGACTATACAAAATAATTTACGATCATGCCAAAATTAATTTATAAATATACAGTTTTGAAAAAGAGAAAATAGATTTTTTTATCACTCAACTATTGGCTCTTTAGAAAGTAACCATTGAACTATCAAATAATTAATTATAAGCATTAACATTACATTTGTTTTTGTTTTAAGTCATTCCGTTAATTGTGTCGTTAAAATAATAGTAATGTGCTGAATAGACCAATGATATTGCATAATTATTAAAAATTAGTCACTGAACATTATACCACGTTAAATATATCACCTTTATAATTTTTTCCAAAAATTTTATTATCTTTCCATAAATTAACTCATTATTATTGAAATCATTTATCTTGTTAACAATAGTTGTTTTAAACTTATCATGATAAACAAAAAATTAATGAAATTATATAATTTTATTAAAAAATACACATAATATTATATATATATATATATATATATATATATATATAGTTAGGAATTATGTTGATTCTTGATGATAACCAAACTAACTTAGTAAAATTTGTATAAGTAAAAATGTAGCCTTCAACGGATAGCATATGTATACAGTATCCGTTGAACGGTAGCTTATCAATGGATAAGACTAAGTGTAACATACTCTTTGTGATTCTGTAATAGCAGTTGAAGTATAATAGTTTAGGCTGAATAAGTCATGTTGACTTTCAACAGATATGTAGAATAGAAAGGCTAATTGTAAATATTCTATGCCTTGTAATTTTACATAAGTGAAATTGTATCTCAACGGATAACCATTCAGTCTTCAACGGATGCACCTTGACAAGCTTCAACGGATGCAGCCACAATACTTTCAATGGATGCTACTCAATTAACCTCAACTGATGCTAACTCAATTATTAGTAGTTGAAATTGTGAAAGGGACAGTCCTGACAAGTCACATGGGTTGATGGAATACAAAGAGCATGGAAACCAGCATTTTGGGAAACCCTGAAGAAAACGAAGCATTTTATTTTCATCTGGTCAATATAGGTGATTCTATAAAATACAATCAGCCAAAAGGCAACTCACCAAAAGGACCATTAGACTTAGAGTGGAAAAGCAAGCTTTTGGACTTTATCTACTGTGTATTTTTAGTAGTTCATTTTAGCTTGTAAACTTGGGATATATAACCAAGTGTAGCATTGTTTTTGAAGTTAAGAAATCAGTTTAGTTTTCTAGAGCTTAAACAATACTCTTTGTAAATTGTTGAAGCAAAAATAGTGTAATAGCAGGTGTGTGTTTATTCATAAACATAACAGAGATTTCTTCAAATAAAATCTCTTAGGTGGAACAATCAATTCACCTGAATTTTTTAATTCTTGTGTTTCTAGTTTACTGCAATTTAGAATTTTGTTATTTGTCTGCAAAAGAATTGGAAATTTTAAAGGATTGTATTGAACCCCCCTTCTACAATCATGTGATTATATTGTTTGAGAATAACAATTGGTATCGGAGCAAACTCCACAAGAAGTTTAAAGATCAAAGACAATCAGAATCATGGGAAAGAAGGATAATGGAGTTAAGATACCAGTTCTTGACAAAGACAATTACTTTCACTGGAAAGTAAAAATGCATCTACATCTAATGTCCATGGATGAAGGTTATGTGGACTGCATTGAACAAGGTCCTCATGTACCAATGAAGCCAAATACTGCAATTGCTCAAGCACCTGAAGGAGCTCCAGAATCCATTCCAAAACTTCAATCAGAATAGACACTGGAGGATGCCATTGAAGTACATAAAGATAAAAAGACTATGAACATTATGTTCAATGGTCTTGAATCTGATATGTTTGAAAATGTCATCAACTGTTCAACAACCAAGGAAGTTTGGGACACAATCCAGACTCTGTGTGAAGGAACAGAACAGGTCAGGGAAAACAAGATGCAGCTTCACATACAACAGTATGAACACTTTCACTTCAAAGGCGGAGAATCTTTGAATGACACTTTCAGTAGATTTCAAAATTTGTTGAATGGATTAAAGTTGTATGGAAGAGTGTATCAAACTAAGGATTCCAACCTCAAATTTCTAAGAGCTCTGCCCAAGGAGTGGAAGCCTATAACTGTTTTCTTGAGAAACACTCAAGAGTACAAGGACTTCACTTTTTTATTTTTATGAATTTTTTTAAAAAAAACTCTTGTGAGGCTATATGGAACTTTAAAAACTTATGAGCTTGAAATATAGCAAGATGAAGAAATTGAGAAGGTCCAAAAGAAAATTAGATTTGTTGCCTTAGTTGCAAATGTTAACCAGGCTGAGGACATGAAGGATGAGACTGCTAAAACTACACCAAACAACAATGTTTGTGAAGGTAGAGGAGAATCAAGCAAAGGCAAGGGAAAGATGTATGAAGAAGGTGAATCATCAAATCAAGAGGAAATGGATGAGCTAGATGAGCATTTAGCCTTCATATCAAGAAAATTTTCAAAGCTCAAGTTCAAGAAAAATCCTGAGGTGACCAAGCCATTCAGAAAGGACTTTCAACCAGACAAAAATTATGTCGAGAGGTCTAAATTCAAATGTTTCAACTATGGAATGGGAGGTCACTTTGCCAGTGAATGCAAAAGGCCTAAGAATGAGAAGAATGACGGGAAGTTTGAGCCTGTTGATTATAAAAAGAAATATTTTGAACTTCTCAAGCAAAAGGAAAGGGCATTCATAACTCAGGACTGTGATTGGGCTGCTGATGGAAATGACTCTGATGAAGACACTAAATTTGTCAACCTTGCACTTATGGCTGATTCAAATGAGCAGGAAGCAAGTTCATCAAGCAATCGGGTAATCACTACCAACCTTACTGAGCTTTCTAAAGAGGAAGGCAATAGTACCATTAACGAAATGTCTACTGAATTGTACCATTTGCGTATAATTCTTAAACCACTTATAAAGGAAAACACTAAGATTAAAGATGCTAATATGTTTTTAAGTGATAGAAATGTTGTCTTAGAAACTCAGTTCATTGAGTTTGATAAAATGAGGGTTGATTGTCAGAATGCTAAGAATGAAATGTTAGTGTTATGGATTAAAAAATGTGCTTGTATATTAATTGCTAGGATTTATGAGCTTTCGAGCTTTAATGACTGCACTTGTGTTTCGAGACTAAATCGGTCCTCACAAGATGCCTACGTATCTCAATTAATGCTGAGAATCAAGCCAAAGACGTAGTTCTGATTGTAGGATCAGGTCCTTTATATAGGCGTCTGGAGCCTCGTATTTATGGTAGGTTTAGGAGTCTTAGCTAATAAGTCTCCTTTTTGATAATGGATAAACATTGTATTTCTTGCTGAATAAGTCTTTTCCTTGTTGATAAAGGCTATAACTCATTAATTGGGATTCTGAATCCTTCTTTGACTAATTTACCATATTTTGGACTCTTTTTATGAGCTATATATTTTCCCTATTTATTAATTTCGTAATTAATAAATAATCTGGGTTTTGGGCCTTAAATATTGGGCCTTTCCAATGAATCATTAATTATATTTCTATAATTACTTTTCTGACCATATCATTTGCCCCCCAATTTCTAGGAAAACTCTCCAAGCTTTCGTAGAAATTATATTGACCTTTTTCGAGGTTCGGGGTCTTTTTACGTCTTATTGTCATTCTTTATCAAGGAAATATTTAAATAATTCCCCTTGTATTTTTCCGTAATTTTCCTAATATTTTAGGAATTTTTCTTGTACCCGCAGGTATTTTTAGAAATATTTTTGAAATATTTCAAAAGTGCTAACTAGCATATAACTTTTTCCCAAAATTAAGAAAATAATTTTGAAAGTTATTTTCTATTTTTTCAGGAATTTTCTGAATTTTTTAGAATTTTTATTTTTCTTGTCTCTTTTCACACATAGCATCGCATGTGTTTGTTCCCCGTGGGGGGACAATCTACTAAAGTGGACAGAATTTGTTTGCCAGGCAGTTGTTGCTCCCTGCGCGTGGGTGACCCCCGCGTATAAAGCAGGGTGGTCAACCCCGCGTATAAAGCAGGGTGGTCAACCCCGCGTGCAAAGCAGTCTCCTTGGCGCTTTTTACTCTTTTTTTTAAACAATTGGAGTCAGTTCATTTTCTTCTTGGGCGGGGGTGAGTGCCGCCTGGAAGGACTAATTCGCAAGCCACGGGTACCAGCCTGCTCTGCAGGCGTGGTTGGATTTTCCTTTTTTTTTAAAATAACCATACTTTCCTGTCTTAGTTTCTTCCTTCCTCGCGTGGGTGACCCCCGCCTACAAGGCATTCTTTCAAACCCCGCCTACAAGGCTGCTTCCCAAGCGTGTTTTATAAAATTGTGGCCAGTTTATTTTGTCTCCTGGACGTCGTTCACCCCCGCGTACAAGGCGGGGTGGTGAACCACGCCTTCCAGGACACTTCCTAGGCGTTCGTTTTGATTTTAATTTTTTGTCAACTCTTCCTTTGTCTCCTGAGCGGTGTTCACCCCCGCGTACAAGGCGTAGTTGTGAAGCACGGCTTCAAGGATGTTTCCTGGGCGTTCTTTGCGCTTCTTTTTTAGCCAGATTTTCTTTTGTCTCCTGGGCGGTGTTCACCCCGCGTACAAGGCGGAGTTGTGAACCACGCGTTTCAAGGACGTCTCTTGGGCGTTCTTTGCCTATATTTTATATAAAAAATATATATTTTCAAAATCTTTGTTGGGATTACGGATTATGATCCTTAAAAAATCTCTAGAATTTAATTTAGAATTCTGTAGAATTCTAAGGGATTTTCTAGAATTCTAAGGGATGTTCTAGAATTCTAAAGATCCTTCTAGACCTTCATTTGAATTTCAAAAATATGGGCTTTCCCGCTTAAGTTAGGCCCAGTTACCTGTTCCTTAGCCCATTTACCTGCTATAGCAGGTAAATTGGGGATTTTAACCGGCCATCCTTTTCTATAAATTGAGGGGAGGTGAGAGCTTTCTTCTCACTTTCCTTTCTCACAACTTTCTCAATCCATATTTCCTTAGATTTGCTCTGATAGGGTTTATATCAATTTTCGGCTTTCCACCGCCTCCTCTTTCCAAATCTCTGTTCAAGGATCAACCATTTCCGGTTTTCTTTGAAGTTCTCGTTTGAAGGTTCATCTTCTTCATCATTCTCCAAGGATTATCAATGGCAGATTCCAACTCTTCTCAACAGTCTCAGCTTTCTCAACCTCAGCAGGGCTCTACCCGTGTACCCCGAGCTGCCTCTAGAGGTAATAAACGTTCCCTTGTTCATGCCTCTGTTTTTTCCCTTAGGGATTTATTAGATGAATTTGGGGAAACCTTCGCTAACCTCCTTCACTTGGAAGCTTACAACTTCCCTTCAAAATATAAACAAAAAGATATAGATGCAATATCCGTATTATTTGGCATAAATGGGCCTTATCGGGCTGAAGCTCCCGGCCCAAATGATAGGGCCTGTTATCAAAAGCCCGGGACCATTAGGATATAATGAGACTTTTTATGCTGGTTTTAGGTTGCCTCCTCCCCCTTTCGTTTTTAGACTTTTAGCTGAAGCCCAAGTCTGTCCAACTCAACTCCAACCTAATGCTTGGAGATTTATTTACAGTTTCATTGTTCAGTGTAAGAAACATGGTTTCGAACCTAGCGTTTCTGTTTTTAGATACCTCTTTAAGTTTGTCAACGCTCCTCAAAGAGCGGGTTGGGTCAAAATTCAGCATAGGAGCCTCCACCGTAGTTGTTTTGTCTCTGATAGTGGGCCAGACTCTTTGCCCAAATGGAAAAAGGAATGGTTTTATATATACATAGAGGGAGATAGTTGGGATAATTACTTTAGGCCCGGATTCTGTGAAGCCCAAGATGGGCATGTTCGTAGTTTAAAACTTGGAATCGAGGAGGCTGCAGCTGTCGAAGCCCTCACTTCAGACAATCTTCATCACTGCAACTTTTTAGTTTCTGAGGCTTCCCTTCAGGCACATGGCCTTAGTGACTTGGGTCCCGAGGGTAATTTGTTCAGCCAATTAGCTTGTTCATTCACTATATTGACTAACTTGCTTTGTAAATAATTGTGATTTTGTTTTAATTTTCAGCTCAAGACTTGTTTGCCCAAGTTTTCAAGAGGCGAGAAGCCGCTGCTGATTCTGGGACCTCTGTTGTCGTGGAGAGGGCTTCAAAAAGGGGTCGTACTGAAAGCGGCTCTTCCTCGGGGAAGGTGCCTGTTTTTCTGGCCGAGCAGCCAACGGGGGTTGACGAAGATCCCAACCCCTTTGTTGTTAAGTGGGGTCTTCGTAACAAAGACACCGCAGTTGGCGACTCTCGGGCTGCTGCAGAGTGGTCCAAGAACGTGGTTACTCCACGGGACTGGGCTCATATTGTGGATTCTTCTGAGGATCTACAAATCGAGCTTATGGGCTCGCAGGCCAATGCTACGGTATGTTTTCAAACTCAAATTACTTTCAATTACCTTGTACTTATCTTGAGTATTTTTTTTAATTCACACTTTATTTCGTAGGCCAATGCCTATCATCAGGCTTCCTTGCGGAACCTGAGGACGTCTAGGGCCGAAAAGGCTATTGCTGAGAGGGATAGGGATCGATACTTGTCTGCCTCCGAGGCTAATTTCGAGAGGTTCAGAGTTGCTGAGAGAGAGTTGGTAGATGAGAAGGAAAGGGTCCGTCAGCTAGAGGCACACCTTCAAAGAGGCCGCGAGGAAGTGATAGCTGAGTATAGAGCTTCAAAGGAGTTTGATGACCTTCTTACTGCGGAGTATGATGCTAACTTCCCCGGCACTTTTGAGAAGTGCTGGGAAGAGATTATTGGCCAGCTGGGAACGCAGATTGAGGGTGTTAGCTTGGAGAAGTATCCTGTGCCAGTTTTCCCAGGTGTTGAGGTCACTACTACTTTAGCCTCTTCGCAACCTGGTGATGATTCTCAGCCAATGGTGGACTCCGAGCCTGCTAACGACTTTTTTGAGGATTTAGACGTTCCTCACAGGGATGTCCCTGCCCTTGACAAGGATCCGTCTAATGATTTAGAGTAGATTTTGTTGGCCCTTCGTGGCTTTATCTATATTTTATTTAAACTTTCTCTTTGGAAGTCTAATTTGTATGCAACTTTAAGTTAAGACTTGTGTTATTTTAAATCTTTCTTAAGAGCTTTACTTGATATCTTTTGGTTCAATCAAGTTTGCATATTTATCGATGCTTGATATATATCAGTTGTCAGAAAAACACATCAATATCATTCATAAATAATTTGAAAATGGGTTCAACCCTTACATAATACTCAAGTTTAAAAACTTGGATTGGTTTCATCGACCTTATTTCTACTAGTAGTGAGTCCAGTTAGGACATACTTTAAACATAATAGACTTTTAAGTTTGAAGCATGCCAAGTTCTTGGCACTTCAATCCCTTCCAGGGTTTCCAATTTGTAGGAACCTCGACCAAATATGTTCTTAACGCGATATGGTCCTTCCCAATTTGGGGCCAACTTGCCTTTTTGTCCAACTCCAGATGCCTCAATTTTTCGGAGGACTAAGTCTCCTTGTCGAAAGAACCTTTCTTTAACCATTAGGTTGTAATAGAAAGATGCTCATTTCTGATGTTCAACTATCTTGGCATTTGCCTCATCTCTAACTTCATAAATTAGATCTAAAGCTAACCTCAAGCCTTCTTCATTTGTTTCTGGCTCATAAGCTTCAACTCTTGGAGATGTGTGAGTAATCTCCACTGGAACCACTGCATCTGCCCCATATGCCAACAGAAAGGGGTTGCTCCAGTGGTGACTTTACAAGTAGTACGATATGCCCACAGTATGGGGATCAATTCATCTCCCCAAGTGTTTCTAGAGCGTTCAACTCTTTTCTTCAGTCCATCCAGGATAATTCGATTGGCAACCTCAGCTTGCCCATTTGCTTGAGGATGGGCAACAGAGGTAAAACGTAACTTGATATCACTCTCATCACAATACTTCTTGAATTCATCATTGTTGAACTGATCAGTTCCATTGTCTGTGACTAAGATACGTGGAATCCCGTATCTGCATATCACATTCTCCCAGAAGAAATGTATCACCTACTTGGTGGTTATCTTGGCTAAAGGATTAGCCTCAATCCACTTGGTCAAGTAGTCGATTGCTACTATCAAGAACTTTCTTTGCGCACTTGCCATTGGAAATGGTCCAAGTATATCCATCCCCCACATGGCGAATGGGATAGGTGAGTTTATGGACGTCGTCATCTCTGGTGGTTGTCTAACCACCGGTGCATGCTTTTGGCACCGTTCACACTTCTTCACGTAGCTTTTAGCATCTGCAAGTATGCTTGACCAATAGAAACCTAGACGAGTGACTTTATGAGCAAGGGCTCTGCCCCCCAAGTGCTGCCCACAAATTCCTTCATGTACTTCCCTTAGGGCCAATTCTGCCTCTTGGGGTCTCAAGCATTTCAGATAAGGAAAGATGAAAGACTTCTTGTATAGGATTCCCTCAATCAAGGCATACCTTAGTGCTCTCACATATAGCTTTCATGCTTCTGAAGTGTCGTTGGGTATCCACCCAGTTTCCAGATGAGCTTTGATGGGATCCATCCAACAGCTAGCAACATCAGTAGGTGCTATCAACTTTCCATTGATGATTTGGGTCTTCAAGACTTGGAAGTATACACTTCCAGCGTAGTTCTCCATTTCAGAAGAAGCAAACTTAGGCAAGGCATCGGCCTTCATGTTCTCTTCCCTTGGAATATGTTCCACATAACATTCATCAAACTGAGTCATGATGACCTTGACAAGTTTTAAGTACTTGGCCATGACTTCATCTCTGGCTTCAAATTCCCAATTTACTTAGGAAACCACTAGCCTCGAGTCTCCACACACTTTCAGGGTTTTAACTCTCAAGGCTCCAGCCAGCCCTAATCCAGCTATCAGGGCTTCGTACTCAGCCTCATTGTTTGTCGTTGGGAAGTCAAGTTTTAGTGCGTACTCTATGGAAAATCCATCAGGACTTTTTAGTACTAAACCTGCTCCACTTGATTTTGTTTTTCCATCAAAATAGAGCACCCAATATTCTTTGAATACCATCTCTTCATCTTTCTTGTCTTCCTCTATCACTTCCTGCCCCCAGACTTCCTGGTTGTCAATAGTACATTCAACCATGAAGTCAGCGAGTGCTTGAGCTTTTATGGCCGTTCGAGGCTTGTACTTGATGTCAAACTCGCCCAATTCAATAGCCCATTTGATCAACCTTCCACTAACTTGAGGGCTATTCAAAATGTTTCTTAGAGGTTGATTAGTCAAGATCTCTATCTTGTGAGCCTGGAAGTACGGGCGTAGCTTTCTTGAGGCCATTATCAAGGCTAAGGCAAACTTCTCAATCGTATAGTAGTTTATTTCGGCCCCATGTAGAATCTTACTCACATAGTAGATGGGTTTCTGAACCTTCAATTCTTCTTTTACCAAAACGGCACCCAGGGCTGTGTTAGAAACCGCCAAGTACAAATAAAGAGTTTCTCCCGGGTTTGGCTTTGCCAACAGTGGTGCCTCAGCCATGTATTTCTTCAGGGCCTCAAAGGCCTCTTGGCTTTCAGTTGTCCATTCAAAGTTTTTCATATTTTTGAGTGCTTTGAAGAAAGGTAAGCACTTCTCTCCTGACTTGGAGATGAATCTTCCTAATGCTGCCACTCTTCCCGTTAGTTTCTGGACATCCTTGACAGTCTGTGGTGGTTCCATGTCTAGAATTGCTTTGATTTTTTCGGGATTTACCTCGATTCCTCTCTTGGAAACCATCAGACCTAAAAACTTTCCCGAGCCTACACCAAAGGCACACTTAGCTGGATTCATCATCATCTTGTGGTGTCTCAGCAGTTCGAATGCTTCCCGTAGATGGTTTATGTGATCGGCCTTATCGTGGCTTTTAACCAACATGTCATCCACGTAAACTTCCATGGTTTTTCCAATCAGGTGCTCAAAAATTTTGTTCACCAATCTTTGATAAGTTGCCCCTGCATTCTTAAGTCCAAATGCCATGACTAGATAACAGAAAACACCAAAGTCAGTGATGAATGATACCTTGGAGATGTCATCCTTGTGCATTTTAATTTGGTTGTATCCACTGAAGCCATCCATGAAGCTGAGCATCTCGTGTCCAGCTGTAGCATCTATTAATGCATCAATCCTTGGTAAGGGGAAACAATCCTTAGGACATGCATCATTCAAGTCAGTGAAGTCCACACACATCCTCCATTTTCCATTGGCCTTTTTGACCATCACGGGGTTAGCCAACCATTCTGGGAATTGTATCTCTTCAATGAATCCGGCCTCCAGAAGCAAAATTTCTTGTTTAATGGACTCTTGCCTTTCTGGAGCAAAATTTCTCTTCTTTTGCTTCACCGTCTTTCTTTCAGGATCCACATTCAACTTGTGAGTTATCAATTGGGGATCAATCCCTGGCATGACAGCCGCTGTCCAAGCAAAAAAAGTCATTATTCTCTTGAAAAAAAGATATGAGCTTGCATTTCAATGGCTCAGGAAGTAGTGCTCCAACATAGGTCACCTTCTCCGGTTCACTAGGGACTAAGGGAATTGGGATTAAATCCTCAGATGGTTTCCCTCTTCGGTCCTCATTGTCACTGATATCCATGTCTTCAATTGGGAGAACCTGCCCCCCGATTCCATCTGGCCTTAGCGCGGCTACGTAACAACTTCTAGCCATCTTTTGGTCTCCCCGTTCTTCACCAATTCCATTCCTCGTTGGGAACTTGATTTTCAGATGATAGGATGAGGCAACGGCCTTGAATGCATGAAGACCAGTCCTTCCCAGGATTGTATTGTAGGTCGAAGTTGCCTTTATAACTATGAAGTTCAACATCTGAGTAGACGTATTCGACCCTTGCCCCATTGTCATTGGGAGTTGGATAGTGCCTTCCACCTTTGACTCCACTCCATTGAATCCATATATGGGCATATTCGAGGGTGTCAACTGAGAGTCGGTATAGCCCATCTTGATAAAAGCATCATGGAACAAGATGTCCACTGAAGCTCCATTATCGACCAAAACTCTCTTGGTTTCAGAATTTCCTATCACAGGAACGATGACTAAGGGATCATCGTGGGGAAACTTCACTCCCTCCAGGTCTGAATCATCAAAACCTATTGATACTTCTGTACGGGCACTGACAAGGCTATCGCGTGCCTATCAAATATAATATCTAACTAATCCTTCTAACTGTGTAGCAGGGTAAGTCAGAGTCGATCCCACAGAGACAAACGTATCAATCACTAGTTGTTTCTGATTTAATTCGGCTAAGCAAGTATCACAATAAATATTGAGAATTTATTAAACTAATCTTATACTAAAGCGAATTGTGTTTATATTAAATCAAATATTAAAAACATCCAGAATTAAGTATCCCCACTAGCATGAATTAATGCAATCGTGAATTCCCTCCCCAATTAATCAGATAAACTACTCAAAAGGAAAGATGCGCCCTATAAATACCAAAAACCCCTCTCAGGTATTAATGGCTTCTCTTAAAATACAATCAAACCTATTCTCATGGTATCATGTAATTTAGAGACATTAATCACGGCACCCTAATTTCCTAACAATCCATTCTACCTATTCTCATGGAGAATTTCATGTTCTTATTGGATAAATCACAACCATCTAATTCCAACTCTCGTTGATAATTAGATATTGGTTCAAACAACACATAATCACATCTGATTTGCAATTGTTAATTTAAACAACTCAATAAGCAAGAGCAATTAAACAATTAAATTGGGGGAATTGGGAAATTCACACATCAATCATAACTAGGGTTCAACTTAACCCTAGATTAATAATCTACTCACTCATAATTGAATTAACTAAACAAGAGATATATGAATTGTAAGATGAACACATAATTATAAGGAATAGAGATGAACCTTTAATCTTCTATCTTCAAGGAAAATAAAAGTTCTCAGAAAAATCTCCCCAAAAGAAAGTGTTTACAAAGTTGTGTGTATCGTAAAATTCTTCTCCTAAAAAACCTGGTCCTTCTTCTCTATGCTAAAAGTATTTTTATGATTTAATTAATTATACCAATAAGTCTTCTAAGCCGAGTAGGATTCTCTACTAAAATTCGCAGTTGTCTGATCTCTGCAGTTTCTGGGCTTCTCCAGTTGGATTTTGCTTACTGGACCATCTCAGAATTAAAGAGAATTCCACAAGCTTCGCGTGGGCTGTAAGATCATCGAAAACGGACTTCTGAAACTCAAGATACGGCCCAAACAATGTAAGGAACCCGCGTAGCCCAATAATTCCGAATTTTCTTCTAATTAAGCTCCAAATAGCCCTTTTTATTCAAATCCTTCCAAATTTAGAACTTCCTTATATCCTACAATAAAACATTAAAATTTATTAAATAAAAATCCAATTAAATGCAAAATATAATAAATATGAGGAATAAAATCATATAAAATATATATAAATATATATACTCTATCAAACATCCCCACACTTAGCATTTTGCACGTCCTCGGGCAAATAAAGAAATAAAAATGATACTAACTAATAGGACCACCACTTTCGTAGATGACACGATTGCATTGAGCATATGCAACAAGCCGTTAAACCCCTAGGCAGCCCTAGTAGGACGAGTTTTGTCTCGTGAGGGTTTATAGAAGATATACCCACAAAATCAAATATTTTCAACCACCAAGTCTCTCAAACATGCAACATGTCATAGTACTCCACACATTGTAAATATCAATCACATAACAACCTGAAAGTGTCTGAAAGTACAAGTACTCTCACTTTAAGCATCATTAACACAAAATAATCCAAGTATGCACACAATGTCTAGATAGACAAAAATATCATGAGATAGCATGCCATGGATAGAATTCTCACATTGCTCTCAATTCACACAAGTGTATGGCTATAAGTGTATCACTCAAGTTCAATCAATGTACTCATGTGCTACCATATGCTTGGTTGTCCACCAAATCTCCACCACCTCGTATATATGCATACATGAATAAAAAGGTCTTCGTTAAAGGTTGTAACGAGGCTTAGGTACGGGGTAGGATATCAAAGAAACAGGCTAACAAGTGGCTAAACTTGATAACTGATAGAGAATAATGTTCACTTTTAATTAAAGCACCCAACATGAAAATTAGATCATGTAAAAGTTGATCAAGCTTTCACAAACATTAAACTGCAAAGCACATATAACCCATGTACTTTCCCACTTTCACATTGTATCAATCAAATGAACACACTCTACTTTATCTTCCTCTTGCTCATAACTTCTCTTTTTTTTTTCTTTTTTTTTTTTAAAAGTCAAGTCATTCTCCAGTAACCAAGGGCAGTGAAAAGTCACCAAGAATGTACTTAATACCAGCACACATGGATCGTCCCTTTCATATGACATTGCACTTGCCACCCATTGATCTCAAAGGAGTACTTGATACTTGTTTGCAATTCTCAAATCATACTGTATCCCACCAAAATGTAACCTTTAACAAAAAAATCCCCACACTAAATATTCACCAACCCATGAATTGAATCAATATGCTCTACCAGTAAATCAAGACAAGAATAAATAAGTAGGCTCAAAAGTTTTAGATTGGTGATATACGAAAGAATCGGGTATATGCTCAAAGGGGTTTCACTAAGGATTATTTTTCATATGGGTACTGTATGGGTAAATGAGGTTAATCCTAGTGCCTTTATCATACTCATGCATACACATATCATGTAGTCTCAAAACGGTTTAAAACAAGTTCTAGAGCAACATGAATCATGATGAACATCACACAAAAAAAATGGATTGATAAAAAATCTATCAATCATAAATTAGGCTCAAATCCTCACATGGTGAAAGCATGCTTAACTCACTAAAATTGATCAAGAAGCATCTCAAGTTTTCAAATTTTCGTAACCACACACAAGGAATTATCAAGCATCAAATGATTTTTCATGAATGTGACACTGAGAATTAATCATGCGAAATTAATCTACACAATGTGTACTTATCCATGCTAACATGCTTTTGAGACAAGGCAATTATATACAAAAAGTTTTTAATTTTTTTAAATTTTTTTTTTTTTTTTGAATTTTTATGATATATAATTTTATTTTATTTTATGTCATTGAGAACTCATCCCCACACTTAAGTGGTTCATTGTCCTCAATGAATAATAATAATAAGAATAATCCTAAATAAAATACAAAAAGAAAAAAAAAAATTATACAAAGAAAGGATTAAAAATACTCCCCTAATGTAGATGCATGAAGTCCCGGTTGATAATTGTGGAATAGAGCTCTCGAAAAATTATTGACAAAGCCTCGTTTTGATTTAACCAAAATTCTGAGATTTGGATCCTTTAAATTGAGATGCAGAGACTTTTAACACAAGTGCATGGCTGGTGCAGTGGTTGAAGCCTTGTGTTGTCATCTTGGAGGTCAGGGGTTCAACTCCCTTGGCTTGCAAAATTTCCAAATTATTTTTGTAAGCAGCCCACAAGCATCTGACGTGGACTATGACTGGGCATGACGTGGCAGTGACTTGGCGAAACATGGATGCTGACAGGAGTGTGACGTGGCACCAAGTGGCGGCTGTTGTGATGCTCACTAGGCAATGAAGTGTACCTGACCATTTCTTGCCTGATTGGGCTGGACTGTAGCCTGATTGTACTGCTGGGTTAGCCCAGATTAATGGGCTGAAGTGTATCAAGCCCATGAAATGAGTTGACTGCTTCGAAAATTCACTTGCATATCAGAGATTTAGACACCGTGGGTTTGGTCCCGCGCACCGCAAGTCGCATGTGTGAAAAATAAAAAACAGCAACAGGAATTCTTGCACTGCAGGTAGTGATTTCCACACCGTGGTGTGACGAGAGCGCAAAGCAAACAGGGAATGTGGTACTGCGGGAAGAAATGTTGCGCACCACAGTTGTGACATGCCAGATAAAATCAATTCATCAACGGTTATTATTGTACCACGGGAAGGATTCTGTGCACCGTGGTGTGAGGATTAAAAATGTACTCTCTCACGAAATTTCAGCAATAATTGCACCTGTAAAATTCTTTTTATTCCTGAAACACTTCACTAAAAATTATCAAAGCACCTTGTGGGAGTAAAAATAATAATAAAAAAAAATATCTAACCTAAAAAAAAAATACAAAAATAATTTAATAAAATTACAAAACTTACAAAATCATGGGTTGCCTCCCAAGAAGCGCTTTTTTAAGGTCATTAGCTCGACCTTCTTATCAATCATTTCGATGAAGGGATAGAAAGCGGAATCTCCACTTTCTCATTGATTGGCTCACCAACTCTGTAATGTTTGACTCTTTGTCCATTCACCTTAAATGATCCTCCATGAGTATCCAACAATTCAACTGCACCATATGGAAAAACCTTTTGTATCTTGAACGGACCCGACCACCTAGAACGCAATTTTCCGGGAAAAAGTCTTAACCTCGAATTGAACAGAAGAACTAACTCCCCTTCCTTGAATTCTCTTCGTAACAGCCCTTTGTCATGCCACTTCTTTGTTTTCTCCTTGTAAAGCTTAGAACTTTCATAAGCCTCGAAACGAAGCTCATCAAGCTCATTAAGTTGTAGAAGTCTCTTCTCACCCGCTGCTAACATATCAAAATTTAGACCCTTGATAGCCCAAAATGCACGGTGCTCTAACTCTACGGGAAGATGACATGCTTTTCCATAAACCAATCTATACGGAGTTGTCCCAATAGGTGTCTTAAACGCAGTTCTATAAGCCCAAAGTGCATCATCAAGCTTCATAGACCAATCCTTCCTTGATTTTGCAACTGTCTTCTCCAAGATATTCTTTATTTCACGGTTAGAGATCTCCACTTGACCACTGGTTTGGGGGTGATAAGAAAGTCCCACCTTATGATAAACTCCATATTTCTTCAACATAGCTTCAAATCGATTTTCGAGAAAATGCTTTCCTCCATCACTAATCAAAATCCTCGGCACTCCAAATCTAGGAAAAATCATCTTCTTAAAGAACTTGCTCACAACACGAGCATCATTAGTGGGTGATGCAATGGCTTCAACCCATTTTGAGACGTAGTCCACAGCTACCAAGATATATCTGTTCTTAAAAGATGGAGGGAAAGGTCCCATGAAATCTACTCCCCACACATCGAAAAGCTCCACTTCAAGAATGCTATTTAGAGGCATCTCATTGCGTCTTGAAATATTCCCCGTTCTTTGGCAACGATCACAAGAATGAACATATTGGTAGACATCTTTAAAGAGAGTTGGCCAATAAAAACCGCACTGAAGAATCTTTGCAGCAGTTTTCGTAGTACTTGCATGACCACCACTTGGCAAATCGTGACAATGTGAGATTATAGAGGAAATCTCATAATACGGAACACATCTTCTAATGACTCCATCAGCACAGGATTTATAGAGAAACGGATCATCCCAAAAGTGCTTCCTCACATCATAGAAAAATTTCTTCTTTTGCTGCGATGAGTAACCATGAGGAACAGTTCCACTAGCTAAGAAATTAGCTATGTCAGCATACCAAGGAACCTCTAGACTTGCAAGAGAAAGTAGATGATCGTCAGGAAAAGAATCATCAATCGGAGTAGATTTATCATCATCCTTATCAAGAGTAAGGCGTGAAAGATGATCAGCAACCACGTTCTCAGCCCCTTTCTTATCCTTAATCTCTAAGTCAAATTCTTGAAGAAGCAAAATCCAACGAATCAAACGAGGTTTAGCATCCTTCTTACTCATCAAGTATCTCAAAGCTGCATGATCCGTGTGAACAATAACTTTCGAACCAACGAGATAGGATCGAAATTTTTCCATAGAATACACCACTGCTAGCAATTCTTTCTCCGTTGTTGCATAATTAATTTGAGCTCCATCCAAGGTCTTGCTTGTATAGTATATAGCATGCAGCTTTCCATCTTTCCTTTGGCCTAGGACTGCACCAATAGCTTGATCACTAGCATCACACATGATCTCAAATGGCAGACTCCAATCCGGTGGTTGTATAATTGGGGCAGAAACAAGAGCTTTCTTTAACGTTTCAAAAGCCTCAACACAAGCATCAGTGAACACAAAAGGTACCTCCTTACCCAAAAGCTCAGTAAGAGGTCGAGCAATCTTCGAAAAATCTTTTATGAAACGGCGATAGAATCCAGCATGACCAAGAAAACTTCGTATCCCCTTGACTGAAGTAGGGTGTGGTAAGCGCTCAACAACTTCGACCTTGGCTCTATCAACTTCAATGCCTCTTTTTGACACAACATGACCCAAAACAACTCCCTCTTGTACCATAAAGTGACATTTTTCCCAATTGAGAATTAAATTAACTTCTTGACATCTATGAAGTACCTTCTCCAAGTTATGTAAACATGCATGAAAAGAAGTTCCACCAACTGAGAAGTCATCCATAAAAACCTCCATAATGTCTTCAATGAAATCTGAGAAAATTGCCATCATACATCGCTGAAATGTGGGAGGAGCACAACATAATCCAAATGGCATTCTGCGGTATGCAAATGTACCATAGGGACATGTAAAAGTCGTCTTTTCTTGATCATTCGGATGGATAGGAATCTGGAAAAATCCTGAATATCCATCTAAGAAGCAGAAGTAAGAATGTTTTGCCAATCTTTCAAGCATTTGATCAATAAAAGGGAGAGGAAAATGATCTTTCCTTGTGGCCTTATTCAATTTCCGATAATCAATGCACATGCGCCACCCTGTTACAGTTCTAGTAGAGATCGACTCACCCTTATCATTCTTCACCACGGTCATTCCTCCTTTCTTTGGAACAACATGCACAGGACTAACCCACTTGCTGTCAGAGATAGGATAGATTATACCTGCATCAAGAAGTTTTAAAACCTCCTTTTTGACCACCTCCATCATATTAGGATTGAGTCTCCGTTGAGGCTCAATAGAAGAAGCCTGCTCATCTTCCAAAATAATCTTATGCATGCAGAATGATGGATTAATGCCCTTAATATCATCAATGGAATACCCAATAACATTTTTATATTTTCTCAAGACCGTGAGCAACTGCTCAATTTGAATGTCATCAAGCTCAGAATTAACAATGATAGGATATGTTTCATTAGGGCCCATAAACACATATTTCAAAGATGCAGGTAGTGGTTTCAGTTCTACCTTAGGAGGCGTGGAACTCTCCTTAACTTCCTCATGCTGTAGCACATTAGAATGTTCATGCTTATATGTAGGTGCTGCATCCAAAAGCTTCTTGTAGCCCATACACTCTTTATTTTCTTCATCCATGTTACCCTCAAGAACAGCTTGAAGTGGATCCTCAGATAGTAGAATTTTGGCTTTCATGTCGATCACTTCCTCTAGTGCATCCACCCTATTCACAAACTCATCCGTAGAAGGATGTCCCATTGTACTTTGCAGCTTGAATTCCATCTTCTCTTCGCCTATTTCAAAAGAAATTCTTCCATTTTTCATGTCAATGATAGCTCCAGCTGTTGCTAAGAAAGGCCTCCCAAGAATGATAGGAATATTTGCATCTTCTTCCATTTCCATGACAACAAAATCACATGGAATATAAAACTTTCCTACCTTAAGGGGCACATCTTCAAGAATCCCCAATGGAAACTTCACACTTCTGTCTGCCAGTTGTAAAGAGATACGTGTGGGTTTCAGTTCACCCATCTGAAGTTTTTTACAAATCGACAAAGGCATCAAACTGACACTTGCTCCAAGATCACACAAAGCTCTTTTAATTTCGACATCCCCAAGCTGAACAGGAATTGAGTAGCTACCTGGGTCCGCTAACTTCTTTGGAAGATCATTTTGCAAGATGGCACTGCACTCTGCCGTTAATGAGATGGTAGAGCTTTCTTCAATTTTTCTCTTTCTTGACAAAATATCTTTCAGGAATTTTGCATAAGATGGCATCTCAGTGATAGCATCCATGAATGGGATATTGATATGTAGCTTCTGCAAAATTTCAAGGAACTTACCATACTTCTTCTCTAGCTTCGCTTGTGCCAACCTTTGTGGAAAAGGAACAGGCGGCACATATGGTTTAAGAGGAACAGCTACTGATTCTTTCTTTTCTTTTTCCACGATCTCTGGTTCTACCAGTTTCTCAGTTGCAATCTCCTCTTTACTTTCTTTAGCATTCTCAACATTTTTGCTCGCATTCAATTCCGGCTCTTTCAATTCTTTACCACTTCTCAAAGTTACAGCATTGATATGCCCCCTTGACGGCTGCTCAGTTTGACCAGGAAGTTGGCCCGAAGACTTATGAAGTTGGCTCAACTGTTGAGAAATTTGAGTGATCGTGTTCTCCATCATTTTGTTGTGAGCCTTTATCTCATTGATGCTTGAATCGAAGTGCTCATTCTTCTTCGATTGAGTAGAGATAAATCCTTCCATAAGACTTTCCAAGTTAGATTTCTGCGGCTGAGCTTGCTGAAAACCAGGAGGCTGAGAAAAATTATTTTGTGAAGATTGTCCTTGACCCTGATTGTTCCTGTAGGAGAAATTTGGATGATCTCTCCAACCTGGATTGTACGTGTTGGAGTAAGGATTATACTGCGACCTCTGATTCTGATTGTAAAGAGCATTAGCTTGCTCAACTGCCATTCCAGAAGGATTGTATTGACAAGCAAGTTTGGTGTGTCCAACAACACCACATATCTCACATGAAGCAACAGTAGATGGAGTGCTTCTGGCATCCAATTGCTCAATCTTTTTTACCATAGCCTGCATAGTGGTATTAATCATGGTTAGAGCATCAACATCATACTTACCACCCTTTTTAGGATGATTTCGATCATTGTATGGATAATTATCATTAGACGCCATTTCGTCTAACAAAGCTTTTGCATCTTCAGTACTCTTCTTCATAATAGAACCACCAGAAGAAGCATCAACAAAGTTTCGGAACTCTTGTGTCAACCCATTGTAGAATGTTTGGATCAACAACCAGTCAGGAATTCCATGGTGAGGGCATTGTCTCTGAAGTCGTTTAAATTTTCTCCAGGCATCATGAAGTGACTCGTCATCATCTTGACGAAAATTAGAGATCTCATTCCGGAGCTTAGAGGTCTTCTTCTGACTGAAGAATTTAAGTAGAAAAGCCTTCGCAAGACTATCCCAAGTAGTGAATGTATTTGGCCCTTCATCCTTCAACCAATCTTTTGCTGCATCCCGAAGAGAGAATGGAAATAATCGCAGCTTAACAGCTTCATCACTTACATTGGTCATCTTTATTGTATCACACTTCTCCAGAAAACTCTCAAGATGATCAACAGGATTTTTATTGGACAATCCTGCGAAAGAGTCATTAGAGATGAATTGGATAAACTGAGGCTTCAATTCAAAGTGAGTAGCTGTGATTGCTGGTCTGACAATGCTTGAGAGTACGCCTGTAGCATCTGGCATACCATGCTCCCTAAGAGCCTTAGCTGCAGGTGCATCACCCATAACTACCTTGTCTTTGTTTTTCCTTCGTAGTCCTGCTTGTCTTCTTGCTGTAGCTTCAATTTCAGGATCAAAAGCAATTAAATTTTTTGTACCTGAACTTCGAGTGTGCATGCAACAAGAAAACTAGAAACAAAGATCAAATAACAAGGGAATAATAGCCGAAGCAACACAACTAAAATACTTAGCTAAATCAATTCAAAATTAACTAATCTAACACTGCTTTGTCCCCGGCAGCGGCGCCAAAAATTTGACAAGGCTGTCGCGTGCCTATCAAATATAATATCTAACTAATCCTTCTAACTGTGTAGCAGGGTAAGTCAGAGTCGATCCCACAGAGACAAACGTATCAATCACTAGTTGTTTCTGATTTAATTCGGCTAAGCAAGTATCACAATAAATATTGAGAATTTATTAAACTAATCTTATACTAAAGCGAATTGTGTTTATATTAAATCAAATATTAAAAACATCCAGAATTAAGTATCCCCACTAGCATGAATTAATGCAATCGTGAATTCCCTCCCCAATTAATCAGATAAACTACTCAAAAGGAAAGATGCGCCCTATAAATACCAAAAACCCCTCTCAGGTATTAATGGCTTCTCTTAAAATACAATCAAACCTATTCTCATGGTATCATGTAATTTAGAGACATTAATCACGGCACCCTAATTTCCTAACAATCCATTCTACCTATTCTCATGGAGAATTTCATGTTCTTATTGGATAAATCACAACCATCTAATTCCAACTCTCGTTGATAATTAGATATTGGTTCAAACAACACATAATCACATCTGATTTGCAATTGTTAATTTAAACAACTCAATAAGCAAGAGCAATTAAACAATTAAATTGGGGGAATTGGGAAATTCACACATCAATCATAACTAGGGTTCAACTTAACCCTAGATTAATAATCTACTCACTCATAATTGAATTAACTAAACAAGAGATATATGAATTGTAAGATGAACACATAATTATAAGGAATAGAGATGAACCTTTAATCTTCTATCTTCAAGGAAAATAAAAGTTCTCAGAAAAATCTCCCCAAAAGAAAGTGTTTACAAAGTTGTGTGTATCGTAAAATTCTTCTCCTAAAAAACCTGGTCCTTCTTCTCTATGCTAAAAGTATTTTTATGATTTAATTAATTATACCAATAAGTCTTCTAAGCCGAGTAGGATTCTCTACTAAAATTCGCAGTTGTCTGATCTCTGCAGTTTCTGGGCTTCTCCAGTTGGATTTTGCTTACTGGACCATCTCAGAATTAAAGAGAATTCCACAAGCTTCGCGTGGGCTGTAAGATCATCGAAAACGGACTTCTGAAACTCAAGATACGGCCCAAACAATGTAAGGAACCCGCGTAGCCCAATAATTCCGAATTTTCTTCTAATTAAGCTCCAAATAGCCCTTTTTATTCAAATCCTTCCAAATTTAGAACTTCCTTATATCCTACAATAAAACATTAAAATTTATTAAATAAAAATCCAATTAAATGCAAAATATAATAAATATGAGGAATAAAATCATATAAAATATATATAAATATATATACTCTATCAGGCACGCTTCGGTGCTTCTCCAACCACGGTCATTACTTCTCGAGCATAAGCCTTTCTTGAGTTCCGAGAGGACCCAGCAACAGTTGGCCCTCCGAATATCATGTTGATTACCGGCCCTCGGGGCTTGGGATTTCGATCTTGATCGTTGTCCCTTCTGTCATAATCCTTCCTTTCGTAGTTCCCCCTTTGACTCCCTTGGTTTCCATCCTTGGTGAACTTACTGAGCTTTCCTCTTTGTATCAGAAATTCGATCTCATCTTTCAATTGCCTACAATCGTCGGTGTCGTGACCGACTTCCTTGTGGAACCTATAGAATTGGTTTTGGTTCCGTTTGGACATGTCAGCCCTCATTGGCTTCGGCCATTTGAGATCTCCCTCCTTAGCTATCTCCATCAGAATTTGACTCCTGGGAGTGTTCAATCTTGCATACTCCGTGAACTTTGGCCCAAAATTGTTCCTCTTGGGTGGAGAATCAGAATCCTTTGATGTTCTAGGAAACTTTTTGTAATATCCGTGAATTATATATATATATATATATATATATATATATATATATATATATATATATATATATATATATATATAAACTATATTTTTGTGGAGAATAATTATTGTGGGATATTTGGTATATTAATGAGTTACGATTATTAAGTGATTATGTGTTATTTGGTGAGTCGAAAGCCCCTTTCAAATATTTCGTCATTTGAAACCTTATTCAATTTTGAGCCCCGTTTTGAAAATTCAAGGGCCCCGTTGAAATTTTGCACATCATCATTATCCCTTCGTCTTTCGTATTCGAATTGTTATCGAAAGAATTATTCGTATCATTTCATCCCTATTTAATTGATCTTGTCAGTGTAATTCGTTTTGTTCAAAAAGGGAAAAATTGTTCCAAACCCTAATTGTCCAGGGTGATGGATATGTCGTTTATATATTTATTTCATCTGTTATAGCCCCAGTATTCTTGAGCATTAGTTATATAATGATATGTATTGATTTGGATAATTATCAGTCCTTGTAGATAATTATCTTCTCGTAAAACGTGTTTTTAACCTAATTAGGGTTTTTAAACGATCCAGTGGATCTATATCGATCCAAAAATGTCGTTTTGGGTATTATTTTTCCAAAAATATATAAAGACGAATCGTACCTTAAACCTCGCATAATCTGCATTTCATAATCTCGAAAAAGTAAAAATCCCCGAACCGTGTTCTTCGTGTTCTTGAATAATCAAATCAACTTTTGAAGGTGTTATTGAAATCCAAATCCAAAGTTCAAGTACTCAAATCAAAGATCTTGAGCTCTAGTTTCAGAATCTTCCAACCTCATCATCATCTGGTAATTTTTCGATTTATTATGAATTTTTCAATATTCGAATTAAAATTAGGGTTTATGTTCGAATTGGGGATTTTCATTCTGTTGATTCTCCGTTCAATTGGTTGCTTCTAACATGTTCCTAGGGTTCTAATTAGCAGGAATCCATGCTTTAATTTCATGTTTATGTTCGATTTTTACGGGTTTGATTTTCGGGTTTTGACCCGAATTCTTCTTTTGAATAGTCCGTTCATATGAATGATCTGACATTGTTTTTGATAGAGGGCTTTTGTTGTATGTGTTCTTATCTTCATTTTAACATAAAGAACGTAGAGTTTTATGTACGAAATTTGTAGATCGGAAAATTTGTTCAAGGTCACCGGAAAATAGTCGGGTTTGGAGTTCCGGTGATGTTTTTGGTTTGTTTTTTATCGGAATATATTGGTATGGTTATTTGGAATGTTTTGGTATCAAAAGCCCCAATTTTTGTGCAGTTTTTGGCTTGCCGGATTCTGGAAAAGGTCGCCGGATTCTGGAAAATTCCGGCTGTTCTTGGCGACCCGTTTCAGTTCTTGGCGACCCGTTTACCCGAAAAGTTTGACCCGGTTTCAATCTTCGAAACCCTAAATTATTTTCAGAAAACTGTTTTTGAATTTTATTTTTAAATTTAATTCGAAAATAGTTTAAAATCTTTAAAAATTCATATTTTATTTTTAAAAATACATTTTTAATTCAGAAAAATTCTGGAAAATTATATTTATTATTTTAAATTCGAAAATTGATTAAAATTAATTATTTTTAATTAGTAATTAATTTATTTAATTTATTGATTAATTCTTTTAATCAGTTAATTCTTAAAAATTAATTATTAATTAGATTTAATTAATTAAAAATGTAGTTTAATTATTTTCAAGCCTGTTTTATTATTTAAAAATAGTTTGAGCATTTAAAGAGTGTCAATTAATTTTATTAATTGATTTATTTGCATTTAAATACTTGTATTGGGATTAAAAATTGTTTTAAAAATATTTATAAGCATTATATGGTTTCTATAAAGTGGAATAATGTGTTTAGTGTCCGTAAATGTTATATAAAGGATAGTGTATGAGTTTGCTTATCGAAAAAATAGGTCGGGCGTTCGATAAATCTCGGAAGTGGCCCGGTAGGCTGTTTAGACTTATAAAATGATTACGAGTGATATGTCGAGGCTAGTATAATTGATGAGATGTACTAATATGAGTTATGTATTATAGAATCGAGTTCCCGAGGCAAGGGAAAGGAGAAGGTAGAATAGCAACGGTAGAAATTGACTGCGTCGGACCAGGCAAGTGTCTATTTCTTTCACAAATCCTTGAGTAATCTTACTCTGAGTTATTATATGCATGTTGTTATCAAACCAACCCCAATGATTCGATTCTTATCCCGTATCTGAACCAATGACATTGTTTCCGTGAAAAATTCCCGATTCCTTTGATTATCCACAATCTTGTTGAATATTGAGAATCCTCACCTTCGATTCACTTGTGTATGTTATAACCTTGTTATTTCTTGAGACGGATGTGTTGCTTCCTTGAAATCATTCCGAACTTGTTTCACGGACCTTACTTGATCTTGATCAGTTGAAGCTCTTTTGCAAATTTATATACTATTTCACCCTCGTTGTGATTGATTGTCAGATGAAACTCTTTTGCTATTGTCATTTCACCCTCGTTTTGATTGAATTTCAGATGAAACTCTTGATATTGTCATACTATTTTATTCTTGTTGTGATTATTATTGAAGCATGTATTGCTTATGTGTTATGATAGAATTGGAAATGTTTTGAAAAATAGACCAGCAATGGTCGGACCAAATTTTGGTCGTTGATAATTAAGGCCAGGATGGCCAAGGATCCAGGGAAGGGCTTTGCTATAAGCGGGTCCGGGGTTGATGCGTGGTTGGCCAGCAGCTCAACCTTTGATTTGAATGAGATAAATAAAAATTCCAATTCTAATCTGTTTTCTTCAGAAGAGGTTGATAAAATCATGCATTGTGCATTGATTCAAATTCTTGTGATTTCTTGTCATTATGAGACTGCATTGGATATATATTTATGATGTTTGCTGAGCACATTTGGCTCACTCTTGCTTGTTGTTTTCTAACCCTATTCCAGTGAAACGAGAGTATGAGTCGGCACAGCGTGACGGATAGTTCACCGGCAGCTAGGAGAGCTCCTCGAGTGATTGTCCTTGGCAGAGTAGTTGTTTGTTTTGTATTGTTAGACTAGATGTCTAGATCTGAACTTAAGTTGTGTTGTAATAACTCTGATAAAACTGGTTTGTATTAATAAAAGATTGTAGAAGCTTGTGTTAAATGCCATAATCTGGATGCGGTCTTGGATAAGGGGTATTTTATGTTATTATTATATTATGTATGTGATATATCCAGGTATGTTGAGTTTCGTTGGTCGAGTGACCTCCCAAATCTGTACCCCGGGTTTGGAGGGCGTCACACTTTTCCTTGACATCATACTCCTGTGTTTCCTTTCTCTTCTTTGAATTTCCACTACCACCAGTAGTGGGTTCATACTTTCTCATGCTTTCTTCAGCCTTGATGTATTTTCCGGCTCTATCTTGGAGCTTCAGCATGCTCTCGGGTGGATGTTTTGCTAACGATCTTTTGAAGTGATCATCAGTAGTTCCTTGCTGCAGGGCTATCATAGCCACTTTGTCCTCTAAGTCCGGGACTTTCAGAGCCTCCCGGGTGAATCGGTTGATATAATCCCTCAGAGCTTCATTCTTTCCTTGCTGGATTCCCATGAGTGATGCAGAGCTTTTCTCATGCACTCTTCCACTAACGAATTGATTGATGAAAGCTTTGCTTAGTTCCTTGAAAGACCCAATAGAGTTGGGAGGAAGACGGCTATACCAACGTTGGGCCATGCCTGCCAAGGTTTGCGGAAACGCCCTACACTTGACCGCATCGTTGGTTGGCTGCAACAACAGTGCATTGGAGAAGGTTCTTACATGATTTGCGGGATCCCCCGTTCCATCATAAGCTTTGATCGTTGGCATCTTAAACTTCCTGGATATGGTAGCTTTCATGATGTCTTGAGTGAATGGTGGTGTAGGATCATCAGGATCTCCTAGAGGCAACAAAATACTAGGATCACCCCTTGGGGCTTCAGCCCTATTGGTTCTTCTTGGTGTCGGGTCCAAATTAATCACAGGGACTCATTGTGCTCTTGCTGCTTCCTCTTCGGCCAATAGTTTCTTGAGCCTTGCAGCCTCAGCCTCATGGGCCGAATTTTTTTCCTTAGTAGTTTGGGATTGTTCCCGATTTGTTTGAGAAGAACGTCTTCTCCTTGGGGCTACATCCCTTTCTTCTGCAGTTGAGTCATTCTCATCCTCGGTATATGGACCTGAGTAGTCTTGAAAAGGGGTTCGCCTAGCTTGGGGTCCTAGATCTTGGATGTAAGGTGGGACGTATGCCTCATGGTAAATCGGATTAGTTCCACTGCTGCCCGCCGGGGGTCGAGGTGGCATACCATACGCTGGCATACCGAGAGTCTGAGTCGTATATTGAGGGAGATCCGTGGTGTGAAGTTGAAGGCCACGTGGTGCGTTGGCAAGCAGTGAAGAGGTCGTGATTGGCTGCTGGTGAACGGTCTCTTGTGGATTAGATCCATGAACGACCATCTGCAGGGGATTCGTCCCTTCAACCGAAATTGGGATCTCCGGTCCTTGAGTGGTGGTGAGGGGGATATTCGCCCCTTGAATGCCAGTAGTTGGCGGTGGTTGATTTCCGTGAGTATCAGCCTTAGAGGTGATAGGAAGCTCCTCAGAAGTTTGAGTATCTCGAGTTGTTCTTCGTGTGTTCGCCATGGTTTATGTTGTCTTCCCACAGACGGCGTCAAATGTTATGGATTAAAAAACGTGCTTGTATATTAATTTCTAGGATTTATGAGCTTTCGAGCTTTAATGGCTGCACTTGTGTTTCGAGACTAAATCGGTCCTCACAAGATGCCTACGTATCTCAATTAATGCTGAGAATCAAGCCAAAGACGTAGTTCTGATTATAGGATCAGGTCCTTTATATAGGCGTCTGGAGCCTCGTATTTATGGTAGGTTTAGGAGTCTTAGCTAATAAGTCTCCTTTTTGATAATGGATAAACATTGTATTTCTTGCTGAATAAGTCTTTTCCTTGTTGATAAAGGCTATGACTCATTAATTAGGATTCTGGATCCTTCTTTGACTAATTTACCATATTTTGGATTCTTTTTATGAGCTGTATATTTTCCCTATTTATTAATTTCGTAATTAATAAATAATCTGGGTTTTGGGCCTTAAATATTGGGCCTTTCCAATGAATCATTAATTATATTTCTATAATTACTTTTCTGACCATATCAGTTAGATGTATTGAAAAGAGAAGAAATTCTCAAAAATCAGCTAGCAAAAGAATAAGAAGTAATTGCTAGATGGAATGATTCAAGGAATGTTGCCACTAACATTTTTAAAACTCAAGGTGTGGATACATTCTATAAGGAACCAGTGAACAGTGAGAAAAAGAAACTAGATGTTGTGATTGAGGGTCTAGGAGCTGATGATGCTTCAATGGATAGTGATCATCCATTGAAAGATAACTCTTTACGGATGAGAGCCATCCGTTGAAACATACAACAAAAATTAGTAAAGACAAATTGGAGAAACTGAACAAGAATTATGGTCCAACCAACAGAAACATATGCCACTTGTCTAACAAGCAATTGAAGGACAAGTTAGAGAACATTGAGGACAAGACTGAGGCTAAAAAGAAAAAGAACAGAAATGTTAAAGTAGTGTTAATCATTTGTCTACTAACTGTAAATCTGTTAAGAAAGCAAATGTTCAAATGCCAATATCAGTATCTAATGTGCCTATGCCTGTCATGCCTAATATGTTTGCTCATAATGCTCATGCATCCAACATGTATGCTAACATGCCATTTGTTCCAAATCCTTACATGAATGCATTTAATATGCCACAAATGCCATGGAACATGCCTAACATGAGCACTATGTATGCACAACACTCACAGATTCCCGCATCAAACATTTATGCACCTGAATACATTCCAAGAAATATGTCTCAAAGATCAACACCAAGGGTCAAGGTTGATTTAAATCAACCTGAGATGAAGGTGCAAAATGATAAGAGAAACAAGGTGAAGGCTAACAAGACAAGACCCAAGGAAACTTGGGTACCAAAATCAACTTGATTTGGTTTTGTTGTGTGCGGGGAAATGGAAGGAATCTATGGTACTTGGACAGTGGCTGTTCTAGACACATGACTGTAGATCCCACCCTGCTCACAGAGTTTAAGGAAAGAGCTGGCCATAGCATTACCTTTGGAGATGACAACAAAGGATATACTAAGGGATATGGCTTGATTGCAAAGGAAAATGTTATCATTGATGAAGTAGAACTAGTTGATGGACTTAAGCATAATTTGCTAAGTATCAGTCAACTATGTGACAAAGGTCTTTCAATTTCATTCAATAAAGAAGCATGTGTTGTCTCAAGCAAACAGGACAACAATGTGGTATTGACATACTACAGAAAAGGAAATGTGTACATAGCTGACTTCAACTCAATAAATGCAAATTCAATCACTTGTCTTTTTAACAAAGCAAGTAAAGATGAAAGTTGGCTATGGCACAAGAAGCTGTCACATTTAAACTTTAAGTCTATGAATGACTTAGTGAGAAAAAGTCTTGTAAGAGGTATTCCACAATTGGAGTTTTTCAGGATGGACTATGTGATGCATGCCAAAAAGGGAAGAAAAAGAAGGCATCTTTTAGAAGCAAGACAGAATCATCAATTGAGCAACCACTATAGCTTCTATACATGGATTTATTTGGACCAGTCAATGTGATGTCAATTTCAAAGAAGAAATACTGCCTTGTGATTGTAGATGATTTCTTTAAATTTACATGGACCTACTTTCTGCACTCCAAGGATGAGACAAG
This sequence comes from Heracleum sosnowskyi, assembly GCA_030848705.1. Classification (NCBI taxonomy): domain Eukaryota; kingdom Viridiplantae; phylum Streptophyta; class Magnoliopsida; order Apiales; family Apiaceae; genus Heracleum; species Heracleum sosnowskyi. The sequence goes on along the minus strand of CM061242.1, from coordinate 108,591,424 downwards.
TGAAACCATGATCAATCACATCAAGGTTGTAAACAATCATCCTGAGAATAAGGTTAGAAGAATCATGAGTGATAATGGAACTGAGTTCAAGAATTCAAGCATGAAGTTATTTTGTGAGGAAAATGGAATTGTTCATGAATTTTCTACAGCTAGAACACCACAACAGAATGGAGTGGTAGAAAGAAAAAATAGAACACTCATTGAAGCTGCAAGAACAATGCTAGATGACTTTGGATTTTCTACATGTTTTTGGATGCAAGTGTTTTGTACTGAGAAACCAAGGTGAAAATCTTGGAAAATTTGAAGCAAAGGCAAATGAAGCCATTTTTGTTGGATATTCAGCTGGAAAAGCCTATAGAGTTTACAATCATAGAATCAATATTGTTATGGAATCTGTATATGTTGTTTTGATGATACAAAAGTTCAAGGGCTTACAAATGAGGGTTTTCATGAAGCTCTCAGATTTGAAAATGAGGTTGAAGGCTTACTGTACAATGGAGAAGACGATGATCAAGAAAATGAAGAAGCTCCACCAAGAGTAAATGTTTCAACAATGGATAACTCACATAACTCTAGTAATATGGAGCCATCTGTTAAAGGGATACATGGAGCATCTGTTGAAAGGCAAAATACCCCATCCATTGAAAGTCAATATGACGCATCCATTAAAAGCCATTTTGAGGCATCCGTTGAAGGATCACAAAACAAAATGGCAAACCCAACAAACTCAGGGGGAGTTTCTCTAAGTCAAAACTCCACATCAAATCTACATGATCACATTCATGACAATGATGCAACATCTTCAAGGCCTTCACATGCACCTCAAAGAAAATGGACTAGAGATCACCCATTTGAACTGATAATTGGTGATGCATCTACAAGAGTCCAAACTAGAAGAGCTACTCAAGATGAATGTTTATACAGTAGTTTTCTTTCACAAGATGAACCAAAGAAAGTTGAAGATGCTCTTCTAGATCCAGATTGGGTATAATCTATGCAGGAAGAGCTAAACCAATTTGAGAGGAACAATGTTTGGAATCTGGTGCCCAACCCTAAAAATAGGAGTGTGATAGGTACAAAGTGGGTATTCAGAAACAAGATGGATGAAAATGGCATAGTTACAAAGAATAAAGCAAGACTGGTTTCAAAAGTCTATTCTCAAGAAGAAGGAATTAATTATGATGAAACATTTGCTCATGTTGCTAGATTGGAAGAAATAATGATATTCCTGGCCTATGATGCCAATTTCAAGGTCTATCAAATGGATGTCAAGAGTGCATTTTTGAATGGGGAATTGGAAGAGGAGGTATATGTTAGTCAACCTCGTGATTTTGAAGATCCAAATTAACCAGAATTTGTCTATTTCCTACTCAAAGCACTCTATGGACTGAAGCAAGCACCTAGAGCCTAGTATGACACTCTATCACAGTTTCTTTTACAGAATCACTTCACTAGAGGTAATGTTGATAAAACTCTCTTCTTTAGAAATGTTAATTGTAACAGCCCCAGATCCGGGGTCGGGGATCCGGTCGTTACGGTCTCAATTCCCATCAATAATACTTGCACTTGAATCAAAACAATTAAACTGCATGCTGTGACCCCACAATAACAACACCACACACACACAACTAGTTATAGTCCCAGAGATGAAATTGGAATAAGAATCTAGTTATAGGATCCACAAGTTATAAGATATTACAAACCCAAAAGATTACAGAGTGCATTTAATAGTTCTTGTCGTTGCTTACATTAATCATAAATATAAATAAGTCTGATACACAACAGCTGTAGCTTAGACTGCTGGTTACTACTACCTCAGCTATGGTGGCTACGACCTCAGCGGGTAAATCTCTGACGGCTGCTACCTGCTTGCGCAAAGTGTGCCTGTTGCGGGCCATCTGCTCTAGCTGTTGTTGTGATATAAATAAATAAAGCAAGGGTGAGCAATAGAGCCCACCAAAATAGTTTATAACAGATTATCAATATATAACAGTTCAAAGATATTTTTGTAGCCACATGTTATGCCTTAAACGGATAAGAGACTAGTATAATATAAAGGATGAAGTTACAAGGAAAATTAATATAATGTTTCCGTAACCTAAAATCCACTTATGCATATATAATCTGAGTAAAGTTTTATCAGAGTCATAACTCATAAAATAAAAGATGAAGTTATAAGGATTCATTTCAACTTCATTTTCTTTGAACACTTTTCGACCCCCTGCCAACATGATCGGTAAACCTGTACCACAGGTGTCATCCTTAGTCCCTTTCAATAAATGCTGCAGAATCTCTCTGCCAACATGATCGGTAAACCTGTACCAAGGATGTCATCCGTAGTCCCTTTCAATACATGTTGCAGAATTATCCAAAATGGATGATGAACTAATACCGGAGTTGCTACCGCGCCCGTCGTACCTACCTTACTATGATCAGTAGTAGGTCATACAACAAATATATGTTTTTTACATGTAGATGGAAGAATCACGACAGCCTGACATTGTCTACCGCCTTTCTGGATCTCCCGACCCATTTGGGGCAATAAAAATGGATGGGTCGGCGCAACTGGACCACTTACACCACTCCTAGTTCAGATGAAATCCATGACTCTGAAACGTAAAGAACGTCCTCCTTTCCCCAAGTGTAATACTTGTTGATACGACTCCACTAAGTAGTTATATCTAGGTTGGAAAGGAAGATTCTCCAATATTTCCCAAGTTATTGCTTGTTAATGGATATCGACTTGTTCCATCAATTTACCCCTCGAGCGTTGAGGTGGTAACACAATATTTGACTTGCAGCAACTAAATTGCTTTGAGAAAATATATGTCCTCTGATAGTTTTGAGTTGAGAGTTTAAAAAGAGTAGCAGTTACTTAAATCAGGTTTCCCATATTTTTTTATAGTTGAGCGAGCATTTAAATCCTCTTAAAAGACAGATTTAAATGGAAAAACAGTGTTTTGGGAACCTCTTTTTGATTTAAACATAATTAATAATATTTAATAAATAAGTAAACCTTAGATGAATTTTCGAAAGTAATATTCATTAAGTAAATAATGATTAAATGAATATTCAAAAATAATATTCATTAACTAAATAAGGGTTGAATGATTATTCAAAATAATACTCGTTAAATAAATACACCTTAAATGAATATTCAAAAATAATATTCATTAATAAATAATCCTTAAATGAATATTCAAAAATAATATTCATTAATAAATAATCCTTAAATGAATATTCAAAATAATATTCATTAATAAATAATCCTTAAATGAATATTCAAAATAATATTCATTAAATAAATAATCCTTAAATGAATATTCAAAAATAATATTCATTAAACAACTAAACCCTTAAATGAATATTCAAAAATAATATTCATTAAATAAATAGTCATCGAATAACAGCTACCCGATATCTTTATCGGAAAATAATCTTTAACATATACAGAAAATATATTTACTTCTGATCTAAAGAAATATCATACGCCCTTAACCTAGGACATTTATAAACAAATCTGGCTTATAGCTGATATCCCATATCTAGCTTATAAGTCCCAACATCGAAACATAACCTCGAGTATCGCTATATATAGCAGTTCGAAAACAAGCATGCAATTTATATATTGCATTTGCATATCATATATGAGAACAGTTATTATCACAACAACAGTAGTATAGGTTTCGAAAACTTGCCTGGTGGTGAGGTAGGGGTAGTGTGCCTCGGGTTGATCCGGCGATCTATACATAGTCAAAACATCCGAGGATAATCACTTAACACTTTCATGATACTAAGTACGTACTATCTCAAGTAACAAGTTCATTTTCAAGTTAACGCTTTAAGAACTTCCACTCGTGTAAGCTTGTTCACACATTTTTATAAAATTGAGATTTAAACCTTTTAACACGAAATCTTTTCGAGGGTCTTCCTAAACGTACCTAGCATGTTAACACAAAGTTTCACATTCTAATTAGTCACTTAAGGGGTTTGATCATTGCCTCAAAGTTGGTTAAGTGGTATCGTTTGGTCTCGCGAAACATCCTTTACTAAAACACTCGTTTCTCCTAAACCGTAAATCGGATTCACATGATCTTCGCACCAAAACGAACCTTGAAACAAGACCTACACTATAATGGGCAGTGGTGATCTTGGACAGAAGTCCTTATGTTCGAGTATCACAAACAAAACAAGGTTAAGGAAAATCGGGCATTATAACGGCTATGTTTTAACGATTCCAAAGTTTAATCATAAACTTTACATGATCAATCCAACCAAAACCTCAAGTCAATTCCTCAACATCAATACTAATCCATAATCATCATCAACCAAAGTCAAAACCAACATCTACTTATTCATCCTCAAAACAACATCAAACTTTCATCAAAATCTAACAATCATCCTTATGATCATACTAACTAAACTATACTTAAAACTAACCATATAAATCAAATTATAAACAAGGGTTTCAAGAGTTATACCTTCCTTGGAGTGTATAGGAGTTTAATAAGCCTTGTATAGTCCTTATATAACCTTAAGATAGCTTGAATCAACCGAAGAAATCAAGAAACAAAAGTCAGTTCTTGAAATTACTATTCATTTCACTATTCACTCTCATCTTCAATCAAGGATTTGAACATGTTAACCTTAATGGATGATTCTAAGATTAAGAGAATACCTTAGTTTGGAAATATGGAAGCTTTAGAGTCCAAGATCAGGATTTATGGATGAGTGGAAGGTGATCTTTGAAAAATCTATCTTTGGTTTTCAAGAAATGGCCGAATGGTTTTCTTCAAGGGGGAGAGGATTTTCTTGCTTTTCTTCCTTGGTTGATTTGTTGATAGAAATGATATTTTGTATTAAAAGTGGTGAGTCATAGCTCTTGTTGCTTTATCATTGGACACTTGTCAAACATGCATGAGTCTAGAGATAAAGTGGCTTTACTGGTTCGTTTCCTTTCACACGGATGATCCAATTGTTGCATTCCTTGGATTAATCTTGTTACATGTTACTTCCATGTCTATATTTAATCTTGTAAGTGTCGCATTGTTCCGTCACCGCTTAATCTCGTAAAATGTTCGCAGGGTTTCTTAAGTGTTCTATCGAAGTAGTTTACCGTAAACGTTCTTAATATTACTAATTCTTTTATTAAATCCATATCCATGGAATTGATAATTTAATCCTCCAATATTTTCAAATTATGATTAATTCGTCCGTTATTGGTGAAATTTCGGAGGAAACAGAAATGCTATTTTTCCGATTCTGACAGCTTTTGCATTCCTTCATTTACATCGTAGATCACTAATACGACTTTGAAAGTTCATTATACCGTCCCGTACATAGGGTGGTCTGAAAACTTTTTAAACGACAAAAATTACTATTCATCAGTGGTTTTTAACAAAAGTTACTATTCATCAATGGTTCTTAAATAAGTACAAAATTTAGGGATATTACAGTCTCCCCTCCTTAAAAGGATTCCGTCCCGGAATCAGTTTGAAAACAAATGGGGGTACTTTTCCAGCATAGCACTTTCTAGTTCCCAGGTTGATTCTTCCACATTATGGTTTTGCCACAAAACTCTGACTAGCTTGATGACCTTGTTTCGGAGCACTTGTTCCTTTTGATCTATGATTTCCACAGGTTGCTCCACATAGGTTAGGTCTGGCTGCATGTCTACGTGTTCGTATTCCACTATGTGCTTAGCATCCGGGTTGTATTTCCTCAGCATTGAAACATGAAACACATTATGCACTTGTTGCTGGTTTGGGGGTAATGCTAGCTCATATTCTAACTTTCCAATACGTCTTAAGATCTCAAATGGTCCAATGTATCTAGGACTCAGTTTTCCCTTCTTTCTGAACCTCATCAAACCTTTCCAAGGAGATACCTTTAAGAACACTAGGTCTCCCACTTCATATTCCTTGTCCTTCCGGGCTAAATCAGCATACTTCTTTTGTCTATCTTGGGCTGCTACTAGCCGTCCTCTGATTAGGTCTATTATATCCTTAGTCCGTTGGACCACTTCGGGCCCAAGCATCTTTCGCTCTCCAACTTCATCTCAATACAAGGGAGATCGGCATCTTCTTCCATAAAGGGCCTCGTAAGGCGGCATTCCTATGCTTGCATGAAAACTATTGTTGTAGGAAAACTCAATCAGTGGTAGGTGGTCATCCCAACTTCCTTTAAAGTCTATAGCACAGACTCTTAACATATCCTCTAGGGTTTGGATGGTCCTTTCACTTTGTCCGTCTGTTTGCGGGTGATAGGCAGTACTCATGTTCAGCCGGGTTCCTACACACTCTTGGAAGCTTCTCCAAAATCTGGAGTAAAATCTGGGATCTCGGTCAGATACTATGGCGACTGGGACTCCGTGTCGCACCACTATTTCTTTCAAGTAAATATCCACTAGTCTGTCGACAGTGTACCTTTCGTTGATCGGAAGAAAGTGAGCTGACTTCGTCAGTCTATCTATGATTACCCATATGGTGTCATGATTGGCCTTGGTCCTTGGTAAACCTACTACGAAGTCCATGGCTAGGTGTTCCCATTTCCATTCGGGAATCTCTAGGGGTCGTAAAAGTCCACTGGGCCTCTGGTGTTCCGCTTTCACTCGTTGGCAGGTCAAGCATCTGCTTACCCACTCTGCTACGTCCTTTTTCATGTTAGGCCACCAGTAGTATTCTTTCAAATCTCCATACATCTTGGTGCTTCCTGGGTGAATTGAATACCTTGAACTGTGACTTTCGTGTAAAATCTCGTCTTTTAGTTCTCGAACATTCGGAACCCAAATTCGGTAAGTATACCTCCTTATTCCTTTATCATCCTTGACAGTGTGGATCTCTTCTCCTGTCATTAACTGTCTGTCTTCACTTATCATTCTTTCTTGACATCTTCTGATCTTTTCTAACAACTCTGGCTGCAGTGAAATCTCAAACAGCTTTTCGGTACCGTCTCCGGTTACCTTCACTTCTATTTCCATCTTTTCAAATTCTCTAATCAGCTCTTCTGAGGACATTATCATCTTCAGTCTCTCTTTCCTACTAAGGGCGTCAGCCACCACATTGGCTTTCCCTGGTTGATAAAGAATTTCACAGTCATAATCCTTGATCATCTCTAACCATCTTCTCTGGCGCATGTTGAGCTCCTTTTGGGTAAAAATGTACTTGAGGCTCTTATGGTCAGTGTAAATCTCGCATTTCTCTCCATACAAGTAGTGCCTCCAAATCTTTAAAGTGAAAACTACTGCTGCTAGTTCTAGATCATGAGTAGGATATCGAATCTCATATTCCTTTAATTGTCTTGATGCATACGCGATTACCTTACCGTGCTGCATCAGCACGCACCCTAATCCCTTATGCGAAGCATCACTGTAAATCACAAAATCTCCTTTTCTATCTGGTAATGCCAACACAGGGGCAGTCACCAATCTCTTCTTTAGCTCTTGGAAACTATTCTCGCATTTTTCCGTCCATTCAAACTTCTCAGTTTTACGGGTAAGTCAGGTTAACGGGGCTGCGATCTTCACAAAATCCTTAACAAATCTTCTATAATACCCTGCTAATCCTATGAAACTTCTTACCTCTGTTGGTGTGGTTGGTCGTTCCCAGTCTGAAACTGCCTCTATCTTGGAGGGGTCAACCAACACTCCCTCCTTATTAATCACATGTCCTAAAAACTGAACCTCATTTCGCCAGAATTCACACTTCGCGAATTTGGCATAAATTGTTCCTTCCTGAGTATTCCTAGGGCTATCATCAAATGTTCTGCATGTTCTGCCTCTGTCTTTGAGTATATAAGAATATCATCGATGAAAACTATAACGAACTCGTCCAAATACTTCTTGAACACCCTATTCATCAAATCCATGAAAGCTGCTGGGGCATTGGTCAATCCAAACGACATCACCAAGAACTCATAATGTCCATATCTGGTACGGAATGCAGTCTTTGGCATATCTTCGGGTTTAATCTTTAGTTGGTGACATCCGGTTCTCAGGTCAATCTTATAGAAGTACACAGCATCCTTTAGCTGGTCGAACAAATCGTCTATTCTGGGTAATGGGTACTTATTCTTTATAGTTAGCTTGTTCAACTCTCGGTAGTCGATGCATAACCTCATACTCCCATCTTTCTTCTTAACAAACAACACTGGTGCCCCCCACGGCGACACACTGGGTCTTATCATACCCTTCTCCAGCAGTTCTTGTAACTGGGTAGCTAGTTCTTTCATTTCTACCGGGGCTAACCGGTACGGGGCCTTCGAAACTGGCGCCGTCCCCGGTGCTAACTCAATAGCAAACTCAATTACCCTATCGGGTGGTAATCCTGGAAGGTCTTGTGGAAACACATCTTCGAACTCGTTAACTACCGGGATGTCCTGTAACCTGGGCACCTCTTTCTGGGTGTCTACAACATACGCTAAGTAAGCCTCGTTTCCCTTTCGTAACAATCTTTTGGTTTGCGCCATGGTTAGAAATTTCTGTGTCTGTTTTATTCCCTTAAACACTATTTCCTTCTTCCCTGGGGTATTTAATCTAACCTTCTTCCCTTTACAATCTATCTGCGCGTTATTGCGAGACAACCAATCCATCCCCAAAATGACATCAAATTCCCCTAATTTAAAAGGAATCAAATCCACATAAAAAGACTGTTCCCCAATTTCTAATTTGCAGTTTGGGAGAATCCGATCAACTGGGACTACTTCGTGGTTAGCTATCTCTACTCGTAGGGAATCCTTTAATGGTTGGGCTTTAAGTTTCAATTTATGCGCAAAATCCCTCGATATAAAAGATTTAGTTGCTCCAGAATCAAATAAAACATTTGCGCTAATTGAATTCAGAGAAAGGGTACCTGCTATCACATCTGTGTCCCTCACGGCATCCTGCACTGTCATGTTGAAAGTCCTAGCAGTTGGTGGTTTGTTGGAGGCAGCTTTGCTTGCCCCTGATGCTGCGGGTCGGTTCATGGGGCAATCCTTCTTCATATGACCTTGACGTCCACACTGAAAACAAGTGGGGTTTCTGTTGACGCTAGGGTTAGCTGCGGTACAAAAGTTAGCATAATGGCCCACTCGTCCACACTTATAACAGGTTGCATGTTTCTGGTTGCACACACCGGGGTGTCTCCTTCCACAAGTTGTACATACTGGTATTGGAGGTCGAGATTGGTGGGAGTGGGACACTCCTGATGGGTTGCCGCCCTGGTTTACGCTTGCGCTTACGGTTCGTTTGAAACCCATACTCCTTTCAGGTAGGGAGACTGCCCTGCGGTTAAACCTATTTGGGGGGTTTCTTCCTGCAGAACCTCCACCCATACTTGCATGTTTCCTTTGTATCCCCCCTTTCTCTCTTTCCCTCTGCATCTGATCACTCCCTGCTTCCACGATCGAAGCCTTTTGCACCAATGTGGCATAGTCTGAAATCTCCAAGACTGCCACGCGATTCTGAATCCACTGCTTCAATCCTTGTTGAAATCTATTAGCTTTCTTTTCTTCGGTATCCACAAACTCTGGCACAAACCTTGATAGCTCGGTAAATTTTGCCTCATAATCAGCCACCGTTAGGTTATTCTGCTTCAGTTCCAAAAACTTGAGCTCCATTTGAGTCTTCATAAACCTTGGGAAATACTTCTCTAGAAACAATTGTTTGAACCTTTCCCAAGTTACGATAGCATCCGTCTCCATGTTCTTCTTGGCCTCCCACCAATAGTTGGCCTCTCCTTTCAGAAGGTAAGTGGCAAAAACAGTCTTCTGCGCCTCCTCAATGCTTAATATCTCAAATGACTTTTCCATTTCCTTTATCCAGGCTCTTGCCTCTACTGGGTCAGCCGATCCTTGGAATTCTGGGGGCTTGAGTGACTTAAAGGCCCTGAAAGAGTTTGCCACGGTGCTGTTGTTTCCTTAGGGTGGTTGGGGATAACGGTCCAAATTTTGCCTAAGTAGATTCATGAACTGACCCATGGGATCTCCACCCTGGTCCTCTCTCCTTTGTTCCACTTCAACTTCCTCTTCTTCAGTCTCAAATTCCGCAGTGAAAAAGGATTCATCTGCCTCTCCATACTGGGAGTCGTCCTGCTCATTATAATCTTCATCTATCTCTTCCTCATATTCAGGGTCTTCCCTATCTTGGTTGTGGCTTTCTTGATCAGTAGATTCATGGGGGTTAGCCCTAGTTCTCATTCTTCGTGGAGGCATCTTACTGAAAATTTGGAAAATTTCATGTTAGGTTCATTCACTTAGTTACAGATTTTTCTCTTGTACGGTCGTTACATAATTGGAAGTAGACTCCCGCAGTTCTATATTTTATCACAATTTAATCATAATAGTATAGACAACAGTATAATAAACTTGTGATCGCGTCACAACAGAACTGGATTCAACTGAAAGGAAACAAATATATACATGGTACCAAAGATACATAGTCTGAGTCAACATCGACAGTTTACAAGTACAACTGTCCTAACAGCATCTAGTCAAAAGTGAAATACATGGTCTATCCTTCTAGTCGGAAAAGGGATACTATATACAATGGAACAATCCCGCAAAAATCGGCACTACTATGTCCGTACATGACTAGAAGACTAGACTACTACATCACCAAATCTGAAATCAGCCACTAGTGCGGCCCAATGCCCTCACCCTCGCCATAGCCATGCGGAGAATCTCCTCAGCATCAATCCTGGATACCCTGCCGTCGCCATCAGTAGGCAAAGCTCGAATCCTCATCCGTGCCCTCAGCTCAATGCGAGTCATCGCCCTCCTGGCAACTCGAGGGGGCACAGACCTCCCGCCGCCCTGGCGTACAATCCTGGCAGCCCTCTCTGCTGTTAGCTGCATCCGTGACTCTGCTAGTCTAGCCTCAGCCACTACAAAATCTGACTGAACTCTGCTCACTGTCCAGTTATGCACACACACTGGTATCCCCTCTAACGGGACATGAGGTGGGGTAACCGGGTCTGCTGGTGATGCAGCCTCTGTCTGTTGTGGCTCAGGGGTAAGCTCCTCAAAATCATCAGGGGAAGGGCTCAAAGGCAGTGGTGGAGGGGTAGGGGCTCTCTCAATAGGGAGTGGAGTCTGGTCCTCAGCATCCCCCTCCATAATCTCAGTATCAGCTAGGGTCTGGTCCTCCTCTGGATCCTCATCATCAGAATCCTCAACAACCTCGGTGTCCGCATCTGCCTGGACCTCCTCCGGGTCCTCCTCCTCAAAACCCTCATAGTATGGATCTGTAGTCCAGAGCAAGTCCTCATCATGCTGTCTCTCGAAAGCCTCAGGGTTAGAGATGTCGCTCGCCTACACAATAACGAACTATGTTACTATCATGATATTAAAGTTCCCATAAGGGTTTTAATCGAACTTGGCAAGAGTTCTTATTATCTTAGTGAATTTATTATTGTAACGTCGCATCATCTCAGGGGTTTATAACTCTAGATCTCTGATACCATTTCTGTAACAGCCCCAGATCCGGGGTCGGGGATCCGGTCTTTACGGTCTCAATTCCCATCAATAATACTTGCACTTGAATCAAAACAATTAAACTGCATGTTGTGACCCCACAATAACAACACCACACACACACAACTAGTTATAGTCCCAGAGATGAAATTGGAATAAGAATCTAGTTATAGGATCCACAAGTTATAAGATATTACAAACCCAAAAGATTACAGAGTGCATTTAATAGTTCTTGTCGTTGCTTACATTAATCATAAATATAAATAAGTCTGATACACAACAGCTGTAGCTTAAACTGCTGGTTACTACTACCTCAGCTATGGTGGCTACGACCTCAGCGGGTAAATCTCTGACGGCTGCTACCTGCTTGCGCAAAGTGTGCCTGTTGCGGGCCATCTGCTCTAGCTGTTGTTGTGATATAAATAAATAAAGCAAGGGTGAGCAATAGAGCCCACCAAAATAGTTTATAACAGATTATCAATATATAACAGTTCAAAGATATTTTTGTAGCCACATGTTATGCCTTAAACGGATAAGAGACTAGTATAATATAAAGGATGAAGTTACAAGGAAAATTAATATAATGTTTCCGTAACCTAAAATCCACTTATGCATATATAATCTGAGTAAAGTTTTATCAGAGTCATAACTCATAAAATAAAAGATGAAGTTATAAGGATTCATTTCAACTTCATTTTCTTTGAACACTTTTCGACCCCCTGCCAACATGATCGGTAAACCTGTACCACGGGTGTCATCCTTAGTCCCTTTCAATAAATGCTGCAGAATCTCTCTGCCAACATGATCGGTAAACCTGTACCAAGGATGTCATCCGTAGTCCCTTTCAATACATGTTGCAGAATTATCCAAAATGGATGATGAACTAATACCGGAGTTGCTACCGCGCCCGTCGTACCTACCTTACTATGATCAGTAGTAGGTCATACAACAAATATATGTTTTTTACATGTAGATGGAAGAATCACGACAGCCTGACATTGTCTACCGCCTTTCTGGATCTCCCGACCCATTTGGGGCAATAAAAATGGATGGGTCGGCGCAACTGGACCACTTACACCACTCCTAGTTCAGATGAAATCCATGACTCTGAAACGTAAAGAACGTCCTCCTTTCCCCAAGTGTAATACTTGTTGATACGACTCCACTAAGTAGTTATATCTAGGTTGGAAAGGAAGATTCTCCAATATTTCCCAAGCTATTGCTTGTTAATGGATATCGACTTGTTCCATCAATTTACCCCTCGAGCGTTGAGGTGGTAACACAATATTTGACTTGCAGCAACTAAATTGCTTTGAGAAAATATCTGTCCTCTGACAGTTTTGAGTTGAGAGTTTAAAAAGAGTAGCAGTTACTTAAATCAGGTTTCCCATATTTTTTTATAGTTGAGCGAGCATTTAAATCCTCTTAAAAGACAGATTTAAATGGAAAAACAGTGTTTTGGGAACCTCTTTTTGATTTAAACATAATTAATAATATTTAATAAATAAGTAAACCTTAGATGAATTTTCGAAAGTAATATTCATTAAGTAAATAATGATTAAATGAATATTCAAAAATAATATTCATTAACTAAATAATGGTTGAATGATTATTCAAAATAATACTCGTTAAATAAATACACCTTAAATGAATATTCAAAAATAATATTCATTAATAAATAATCCTTAAATGAATATTCAAAAATAATATTCATTAATAAATAATCCTTAAATGAATATTCAAAATAATATTCATTAATAAATAATCCTTAAATGAATATTCAAAATAATATTCATTAAATAAATAATCCTTAAATGAATATTCAAAAATAATATTCATTAAACAACTAAACCCTTAAATGAATATTCAAAAATAATATTCATTAAATAAATAGTCATCGAATAACAGCTACCCGATATCTTTATCGGAAAATAATCTTTAACATATACAGAAAATATATTTACTTCTGATCTAAAGAAATATCATACGCCCTTAACCTAGGACATTTATAAACAAATCTGGCTTATAGCTGATATCCCATATCTAGCTTATAAGTCCCAACATCGAAACATAACCTCGAGTATCGCTATATATAGCAGTTCGAAAACAAGCATGCAATTTATATATTGCATTTGCATATCATATATGAGAACAGTTATTATCACAACAACAGTAGTATAGGTTTCGAAAACTTGCCTGGTGGTGAGGTAGGGGTAGTGTGCCTCGGGTTGATCCGGCGATCTATACATAGTCAAAACATCCGAGGATAATCACTTAACACTTTCATGATACTAAGTACGTACTATCTCAAGTAACAAGTTCATTTTCAAGTTAACGCTTTAAGAACTTCCACTCGTGTAAGCTTGTTCACACATTTTTATAAAATTGAGATTTAAACCTTTTAACACGAAATCTTTTCGAGGGTCTTCCTAAACGTACCTAGCATGTTAACACAAAGTTTCACATTCTAATTAGTCACTTAAGGGGTTTGATCATTGCCTCAAAGTTGGTTAAGTGGTATCGTTTGGTCTCGCGAAACATCCTTTACTAAAACACTCGTTTCTCCTAAACCGTAAATCGGATTCACATGATCTTCGCACCAAAACGAACCTTGAAACAAGACCTACACTATAATGGGCAGTGGTGATCTTGGACAGAAGTCCTTATATTCGAGTATCACAAACAAAACAAGGTTAAGGAAAATCGGGCATTATAACGGCTTTGTTTTAACGATTCCAAAGTTTAATCATAAACTTTACATGATCAATCCAACCAAAACCTCAAGTCAATTCCTCAACATCAATACTAATCCATAATCATCATCAACCAAAGTCAAAACCAACATCTACTTATTCATCCTCAAAACAACATCAAACTTTCATCAAAATCTAACAATCATCCTTATGATCATACTAACTAAACTATACTTAAAACTAACCATATAAATCAAATTATAAACAAGGGTTTCAAGAGTTATACCTTCCTTGGAGTGTATAGGAGTTTAATAAGCCTTGTATAGTCCTTATATAACCTTAAGATAGCTTGAATCAACCGAAGAAATCAAGAAACAAAAGTCAGTTCTTGAAATTACTATTCATTTCACTATTCACTCTCATCTTCAATCAAGGATTTGAACATGTTAACCTTAATGGATGATTCTAAGATTAAGAGAATACCTTTGTTTGGAAATATGGAAGCTTTAGAGTCCAAGATCAGGATTTATGGATGAGTGGAAGGTGATCTTTGAAAAATCTATCTTTGGTTTTCAAGAAATGGCCGAATGGTTTTCTTCAAGGGGGAGAGGATTTTCCTGCTTTTCTTCCTTGGTTGATTTGTTGATAGAAATGATATTTTTTATTAAAAGTGGTGAGTCATAGCTCTTGTTGCTTTATCATTGGACACTTGTCAAACATGCATGAGTCTAGAGATAAAGTGGCTTTACTGGTTCGTTTCCTTTCACACGGATGATCCAATTGTTGCATTCCTTGGATTAATCTTGTTACATGTTAATTCCATGTCTATATTTAATCTTGTAAGTGTCGCATTGTTCCGTCACCGCTTAATCTCGTAAAATGTTCGCAGGGTTTCTTAAGTGTTCTATCGAAGTAGTTTACCGTAAACGTTCTTAATATTACTAATTCTTTTATTAAATTCATATCCATGGAATTGATAATTTAATCCTCCAATATTTTCAAATAATGATTCATCCGTCCGTTATTGGTGAAATTTCGGAGAAAACAGAAATGCTATTTTTCCGATTCTGACAGCTTTTGCATTCCTTCATTTACATCGTAGATCACTAATACGACTTTGAAAGTTCATTATACCGTCCCGTACATAGGGTGGTCTGAAAACGTTTTAAACGACAAAAATTACTATTCATCAATGGTTTTTAACAAAAGTTACTATTCATCAATGGTTCTTAAATAAGTACAAAATTTAGGGATATTACATTAATGGCTCTAGTATACTTGTTCAAATTTATGTAGATGACATAATATTTGGGTCTACAGATGAGAAACTTTGCAAAAGGTTTGCCAAACTTATGCAAAACAATTATGAAATGAGCATGATGGGTGAACTTACCTATTTCCTTGGATTACAAGTTAAACAAGTGAAAAGGGAATATTTTTAAGTCAAACAAAATATGTTTATGATCTTTTAAAGAAATTTGACTTAATGGATTGGTCACCTGCAAAAACCCCTATGCCAACTGCCACTAAGCTTGAATTGGATACTAAGGAAAAATATGTGGACATTACAAACTATAGAGGCATAGTAGGCTCACTTTTATATTTGACAGCTAGTAGACATGATATTATTTTGCTACCTGTTTATATGCTAGATTTTAGGCTGATCCTAGAGAGTCACATTTAATTGCTATTAAGAGAATTTTCAGATATTTCAAGGGAACACCAAACCTTGGCATTTGCAGACTACGCAGGTTGCAAAATTGACAGAAAAAGTACCACAGGCACCTGTCAATTTCTAGGAAACAAGCTTGTGTCATGGTTCAGTAAGAAGCAAAATCCAGTCTCTACATCAACTACTGAGGCTGAATACATTGCAGCTGGAAGTTGTTATGCACGGATTTTTTGGATAAAAAATAAACTACTTGACTATGTGATAAGTGTGTGCATTATCTATATATTGTCCATATATTTAAGTTATTTTGTATTGATTTGGATTTTTATTTAATAAATTATAATGTTTTATTATAAATTATAATGTTTTATTATAGGTATCAAGGAATTTTAATAAAGGAAGGATTGGAGCTTAAATGGCAAGAGTTGGAGATTAATTTGATTAAAATTCGGATTTTATGACCCACTTGCGTAGTCCACACTGTTTGGGCCATAACTGGAGTTCTATAAGTCCGATTCAACAGCCCACGAAAAGCTTATGAGAAGAGATTTATCTCAGAAGTGGTCTTGATATCAAAACCCAGCTGTATCTCAGAAGTGACTGTTGGGATAATATCCATTGAAACTCACAACTACTACTTCGATGAATACCTCTCATCCGTTGAAAGTCTTATCTGTTAGATGTTATTCAATGATCATCAGTATCTGGACTACTGATCAGGATTGAGATGCTGACGTCATCAGTATTGCAAGAGCGTCAGTATCAGGATTTCTATCAGGACTGAGATCAGGATTATCATCAGGACTGGAAGCTGATCAGTATTACTTGAAGATAACTATCAAGTCCAGAAAAATAAGGAAGATTTATTTGTCGGTTCCTAGTTTATAGGAATGCAGCTGTCAGTTAGGATATGTATTGGAGATAGTTTGTAATTGATTTAAATATATCTTGTAATTGATAGAGTAGCTGTGTGTGCTTTATAAACACAGTTTAGGTTTTGCATATTGTATCAATTTCTTACACTAGTATCATTGTAACCTAACAGCTCTCAAGAACATCAGAATTTCTTGAGAGAGTTTGTAACAGTTTTATACCAGATTTAATAAAGCTGTTATTCTTTCATATTTGTGTTATATAATTTTATTAAGTCGAGAATCTTATACAATTGTATTCAACCCCCTTCTATAATTGTTTATTACTGGGCAACAATTGGTATCAGAGCAAACTGATTTGATTTGAATCGGAAACGATCTAAGATGTCGACAACCAAGTATGAAGGCATAAAAATTCTCATCCTAAAGAAAATTGAATATCCAACATGGACGGTAAAGATGTTGATGTACCTGGAAGCAACTGATCCTGATTATTTTGACAGGATCTATGATGGACCATATATCCCTAGTAGAATTGTTGGTCAAACTGATACAGTCCCTGAACACTATGTTCAGAAGGTAAAGAGTGAGTGGACTCCAGAAGAAAAAGCTCACGTTCTCAGGATGCTAAGGTAAAGAACGTCTTGCATAATAGTCTTGATGTTGTCATGTTTAACAGAGTGATAGCATGCAAGTCTGCAAAGGAAATTTGGGATACCTTGGAAACTCGATGCCAAGGAACTGAATCTATCAAAAGAAACAGAAGGGCTCTACTGATTCAAAAGTATGAAGAGTTCGATGCTAGACCTGATGAGAGTCTTACTGATATGTATGATAGATTCCTGACACTGCTGAATAATCTATCTCTGGTTGACAAGGAGTATGCTGTTGATGACTCTAACACCAAGTTTCTGAGAGCTTTACCTGAAGAATGGGATACACAAACCTCTATCATTATGCATCAGTATGATCTAGACACTGTGTCTTTTGATGAGGTGTATAGAATGCTTAGAACCTATGATCTTGAGGTTCAACAGAGAAAGAATAAAAGAAACAAAAAGGCAAAGTCTGTAGCCTTGAATGTTGAAGCAAAATCAAAAAGAAAAGCTGTGGAGTCTGAAGGAGAAGGACAAAAGTTGTGGAGTCAGATCCTGATGACTCATCATCAAATACTGATGGAAATCCTGACGCTGATATTGATGATGATTCTACTGACTATGAGATGAAGGAAATGGTTGCTATGATAGTCAAGGGCTTCAAGAAGATGAAGTTCAGGAAGGCTAGGAGGCAAGGCAACTTTCAGAAAAAGACCTTCAATGCTGACAAAGACAGATACAACAAGAAGGACAGCAAGAGTAGCAAGGTTGACAAGTCAAAGATCAGATGCTACAAATGTAATGAATGGGCCACTTTGTAACTGAGTGCAAGAAAGCTAAAGCACTCATTACATCAAGCAAGGATTGGATGGACTCTTCCTCAGGATCTGAAAATGAGGTAGTCAACTATGCCTTGATGGCCAATACTGATGAGACTACTGCTCCTGATGTAAAGGTATCTAATACTGTTTTTTATTTTGATACAAATAATATCTCTCAGTTAAGATCTTTTCTAAATTCATTGCATATTAGCTTTAGAAGTCAAACTGCTGAGACTATTAGGATCATATCTGAGATGTCTGAACTTAGGAAGAGAAATGATCACTTAGAAGCCGAGTTTCTCTTTATGCAAGAAGTAAAAAAAGAATATGATAATGCTAAACACATGAAACTAGAAATGGAATTTAAATGTACTGCTCTTGAAAAAGAACTTGAATATGCTAATGAGAAAATCAGAACCTGGACAGACTCTGGTAGGAAATTTCATGAAATCAATACTGATAAGAATTGGAAAGAGTGTCTAGGTTACAAGCCTGAAAATGATAAGAAATTAAAACAGAAAGTTGTTATTGATGAGACAACAAATCCAAAGACCTACAGACATGTATTAGACAAAACCAAATCTGATATTGAACCTGTGATCTTTGTGTATGGTAAAGAATCCAAATCAACTATTGAAAAGAGATCTACCTTTGCACAACAAGTCACAAAGTCTAAGTCTAAACCTGTCAAAGCTAATAGAAATAAGAATGCAGGTCTGTTGTCTCAGAAACAACTTAAAGATAAAATTTGTGATGTAACTGGTAGACAAAAGACATCTACTGTCAAGAGAAACGGGAATGGTAAAGTTGGGATTAATAAAGAGACAAATTACAAGTTTATCCCAAATACACCTAGAAAATGTTGTTTTACCTGTGGTAACTCTAATCATCTTGTTATTGATCGCGGGAAGAATAAAAAGAAGGTTACTGAAATTCCTAGGTCTGATGTTAGGAATAGATCAGTATTTTATAAACCACAGAATTCTTGTTTTCATTGTGGCAGTAAATGGCATTCTATTTATACTTGTGAAGAATACCATAATTTGTACTACAACTTTTATGATCCTTTACCTAAGTTTAATAAAAGTGCAAATTCTGGTAAACTTAAGAATGTCAATGTGAAGCATGCATTTACCAATACTGATACTGACAAAGCAAATCCTGATGGACACAATCCTGTCAGGACTGCCTATGTCAAAAAGTCTTCTGTTGTTAAGGTTAATAAAATGCATGTTAAAAGAACCCAACAAGTGTGGGTTCTTAAAAATTCTGACTAGTGTGTTTTTGTCTGATTGCAGGGGTAAAAAGAAAAATGTGTTAGTCATGGATAGTGGATGTTCTGTACACATGACTGGAAACAAAGCCCTGCTATCAGAATTTGAGGAGAAGGCTGGCCCAACTGTGTCTTATGGAGATGGCAACATTGGACAAACTTTGGGATATGACAAAATAATCATTGGAAATGTCATCATTGAAGAAGTAGCTCTGGTGAAAGGACTTAAACACAATTTGCTGAGTGTTAGTCAAATCATAGACAGAGGTTATCATGTCAACTTCTATGCAACTCATTGTGAGGTAGTCATTAAATCATCTGGAAAGATTGCTCTTACTGGCTACAGGCATGGTAACATTTATGAAGCCAACATTCACTCTAATACTGATGGCTCCTCTACTTGTCTCATCAGTAAAGCATCGGTAGATGAAAGTTGGAACTGGCACAAGAAGCTTTCTCATCTCAACTTCAGTAATATCAATGAGTTGGTTAAGAAAGATTTGGTTAGAGAATTGCCTAAAGCTTTGTATACTCCCGATGGACTCTGTGATGCTTGTCAGAAGGCTAAACAGAGAAGCCCATCATTCAAGAGTAAATCTGAATCCTCTATTGAAGAACCATATCACATGTTACATCTTGACCTATTTGAACCAGTCAACATAATGTCCATTAGTAAGAAAAGGTACACTCTTGTAATTGTTGATGAATTTTCTAGATTCACCTGAGTGTATTTTCTACACAGAAAAGATGAGACTCCGGCAATTCTGTTGGACCAAGTAAGAATGATTGAGACATGCACAAAGTATAAAGTCAAGATTCTGAGAAGTGATAATGGTACTGAATTCAAGAATTCAGCAATGGAAGAGTTCTACAAATACAAAGGAATCATTCAACAATTCTCTGCTCTTGGCACACCCCAGCAAAATGGAGTAGTTGAAAGAAAGAATAGAACTCTTATTGAAGCTGACAGAACTATATTGGAAGAAGCAAAATTACCTACATATTTCAAGACAGAAGCAGTCAACACAACATGATATACTCAAAACCTCACACTTATAAACAGACATGGTGTAACTCCATATCAAATGATTAAGAAGAAGAAACCTAGTCTGAAGCATCTGCATGTGTTTGGCTGTAAATGTTTTGTTCTCAGACCTCATCCTGAATAGCTAGGAAAATTTGAAACCAAGGCTGATGAGGGTATCTTTATTGGCTATCCAGCCTCAAGAGCTTTTAGAGTTTTCAACATGAGAACAAGGACGGTCATGGAGTCTATAAATGTATCTTTTGATGATAAGAAGATAACTGGAATTGATGGAGACTCACATGATAGTTTGATCTTTGCAAATGAAGCTACCAAGAATCCTGATGGAATGGAGTCAGATACTGACACTCCATCAGATACTGATGGGTCACCATATCCTGGTGAAATACCAAATCCTGATGATGCACCAAATACTGATGGTGATACTGATGGTACTACTGATGGTGCTACTGACAGTGCACATGTTGAGGGGGAGCAACAGCAAACTGTTACTGGTACTGAGAGTGCTACTGACAGTACACAGGTTGAGGGGGAGCACACTGTTACTAATTCT
Source organism: Heracleum sosnowskyi (assembly GCA_030848705.1). NCBI lineage: Eukaryota > Viridiplantae > Streptophyta > Magnoliopsida > Apiales > Apiaceae > Heracleum > Heracleum sosnowskyi. The sequence goes on along the minus strand of CM061242.1, from coordinate 108,570,448 downwards.
GATACAACTCAACCATCAGGAGAGGAATCATCAGATACTGATTCAAATGACAATCCTGATAATCCATCAGGAGGAGACATCAATATTTCAGGGGGAGCTTCTACAGATTCAAGCTCTCTTAATGATAACACCAATTCAGGGGGAGCATCCAACTCAAGGAATGATTTACCACCAGCAAGAAAATGGACCAAAAGTTACACTCCTGATTTGATAATTGGGAATCCTGATGCATGTGTTAAGACAAGAAGTGCAACTCAAAATGAATGTCTTTATCACAACTTTCTATCAAAGGAGGAGCCTAAGAAAGTTGAAGATGCACTTAAGGATGCTGATTGGGTTATTGTAATGCAAGAAGAGCTGAATGAATTTGAGAGAAAGGAGCTGGAAACTAGTGCAAAGACCTAAGAACAGATCAATTGTTGGTACAAAGTGGGTGTTCAAAAACAAGACAGATTCAGATGGTGTAATTATCAAGAATAAAGCAAGGCTAGTTGCTAAGGGGTATTCTCAACAAGAAGGAATTGATTATGATGAGACTTTTACTCCTGTTGCAAGGCTAGAAGCCATCAGGATCTTTCTGGCATATGCAGCTCAAATGAAATTTAAGGTTTTCCAGATGGATGTGAAAAGTGATTTTCTAAATGGTGAACTGGAGGAAGAAGTATATGTTGAACAACCTCCTGGATTCATTGATCCAAAATATCCAAATCATGTCTACAGATTGGATAAAGCACTTTATGGACTAAAGCAAACTCCAAGAGCCTGGTATGAAACCCTAGCTCAATTCTTACTGGAAAGTGGATTCAAAAGATGTACTGTTGATAAAACTCTGTTTTATTTGAATCATGGTAAGGATTTGCTTTTAGTTCAGATTTATGTTGATGATATCATTTTTGGGTCAACAAACAATAAGTTGTGTGGGAGGTTTTCAAAGCTTATGTAGTCTAGATATCAAATGAGCATGATAGGAGAAATGAGTTACTTTCTTGGTCTCCAAGTTAAACAGACTAATGATGGTATATTTATTAATCAGTCAAAGTATACCATGAATTTTATTGAAAAGGTTCAACATGCAAGATAGTGCAACTGCAAGTATTCCCATAGCTACAACTACCAAACTTGATCCTGATCAAGGTACTGAGGTGGATGTAACTTACTACAAGGGAATGATTGGCTCACTCTTATATCTAACTGCAAGTAGACCTGATATCATGTATGCAACCTGTCTTTGTGCAAGATTTCAAGCAAATCCCAGGGAACCACACCTGATTGTAGTTAAAAGAATTTTCAGATATCTTAAAGGCACTCCTTCATTTGGCCTTTGGTATGCTAGAGAATCAGATTTTAGTTTGTGTGGTTACTCAAATGCTGATTTTGCAGGCTGTAAAATAGACAGGAAAAACACTTCAGGAAGCTGTCAGTTTTTGGGTGGTAGACTAGTATCCTGGTTCAGCAAAAAGCAAAAGTCTATCTCTACATCAACTGCAGAAGCTGAGTACATTGCTGCAGGAAGTTGCTGTGCTCAGATAATGTGGATGAGAAATCAGCTGTTGGATTATGGCATGTCATACTCTAAAATCCCTATTTATTGTGATAACCAAAGTGTTATTGCAATGAAAGGAAATCCAGTCCAACATTCTCTTACTAAACACATCATTATCAGATATCACTTTATAAGAGAACAAGTACTGGAAGGAACAATTGAACTACATTTTTTCCTACTGATCAACAGCTAGCAGATATATTCACCAAGCCACTGCCTGAAGCTACTTTCAACAAATTGGTGAATGAACTTGGAATGATGAACTTTGAGAATTTCTAAGAAAAGCATCAGAGATCAAGTCCTGATGACTATCAAATCCTGATGGTTATCATATAAGGTATGTACTTTTGATCAAATACTGACAGGACAAAATCCAGACAGGAAGTCAACTGGTCAATCCTGATGGATTCAGCATTTTAATTTGCTTAATTTGTGCCTTATTTTTCTGTCAGTAATTGATAGGAAACGATTGAGTTTTAGTTGGACAACTTACGCGTGTGTGTCACACTGAGTGTTATATACATATAGATACACATCAAAAGCGGTGCAGTTATGTTTAATTACACACGTAATTTGGTCCACTAATTATTTGTGCACAAATCATATTTTGACACCTGTCACTGAGAGTAATATTTTGTTTTAACAAAATACATTCACTTTTCTTTTTCGAAATTTACTCTCACAAATCATCAGTTTTCTATCTTCTCATACTGTCTGTGCTCATGAACCCTAATTCCCAAATCTCATATCTCAATTCTCAAATCTCTCTTACAATGGCATCCTCATCATTCATGAATAAACACACTGTGATTAGTGGCATTACTTTTGCTACTAATAATTTTGTTGCTATTTTAGACCATCAGGAATTACCACATGAATTTCACATCATTCAGGATGTTCTTGCTTCAAGCCCATTGAAGTATGCTTTAACTCAACCGAGCAAAGTGTCTTTTAAGTCTGTTATGCAGGTTTGGAATACGGTTGTGTTTGGTAAAGGACCATCAGGAACTGTTCTGATGAATTTTGAATTCGGTGGTGTGACTTATCATGTAACTCCTACTGTTGTTAAAGAGGCGCTTCACTTACCGTCTTTGGGTGATAATGTTCCTGATACTATTACTGACTCAACTCTGTTTGAGTTTGTTAGAAAGTTGGGATACAATGGCGAAGCTAAGAGGTATGGAAACCTCTTCAGGACGAAGCTTAAGAGGGAGTGGAACTTTTTCTTTGACACCATAAGTCGATGTTTCCTGAACAAGACATCTAACTTTGATGCTCTACCATCAGGATCTATCAAGATTGGGTATTATCTTATTCATTCTAAATTTTTTGACTATGGGTCTTTTGTTTTAAAATCTTTAAGTGATAGGAAATCAGATAAACTTGGTTATGTCTGTTTTCATAGATTTTTTCAACAAATATTCTGTCACTTGTGTCCTGATGCTATTTTTGAGGATGATGTTATTCTACCAATCTGTAGAATTACTGATAATAATGTGAAGTCCTTAGTCAACAGTGATAAGGCAAATGGTTTTCAAGGCAATGCCTATATTCCTGATGAGGTCAGACTTTTCTTAAAAGAGAAAATGCCTACTCAGTATGGATCAAATCCTGATACTGTGGGATAGGGCCAAACACACCCTGTTCCTGACCCAAGTATCCATCCCAAAAAGTCAACAAAACACTCCACCACCTATACTGTCTCTCAAAAGACTTTAGTTGTAAAAACAAAGAAATCAGCTAGATCTGATTTGTCTGGAAGGCAATCAGGATCAAAGGATTTCTCCTCAACACCTCTCACTAAAAAGAAGGCACAAGGGGGTGTACAAGGGGTCCTGGTGCAAAAAGCTGATAAGGTTGTGGATGTTGGAGTGAAAAGGAAGTTAATTTTGAATGTTAGTTCTGATTCTGAAGATGACTTGCCTTTGTCATCAAAGTTTAATATTCAGAAGGAGGTTGCTGATACTGCTACAGAAGTTGTGGCTCAGTTTGTCAAGCCACAAAAAAGAAGAAAATTGACTAAGAGCAGGTATCATATTCCTCTCAGGATGCAAAATACTGATGGTCAGAACACTACAAATCCTGATGAGCCATCAATTCCTGATGCTCATGAAATCCTGACGTCAGTACTCCTGATGCATCACCTGTGAAGACTGACTTAATTTCAGACTCTCCAGCACTTGTCTTTCCTACTCACAGAATAGTTGAAATTCCTTGGGAGAAGACTGCTGAGGCTGCAACAAAGCTTGGTTTCAAACCACATCCATTCTATCAGAAAAGGAAGGATTCTGAGATTGTCTTTTCAAGACAGAAGAAGCTGAAAGGATCCAGCCCACAAGAACCTGAACTTCAAAGGAGTTCAGCAGCTACTACTGATCTAGCCACACAAGAACCACTCACTCAAAGTGTGAGTGCAGGCACAGCTGAAGAAACAGCTACACAAGAACCACTCACTCAAATTGTGAGTGCAGGCTCAGCTGAAGGAATGGTCACACAAGAACCATTTTCTCAAAGGGAGAATACAGACACCAACATTCCTGCCCCACAAGAACCATCTTCTCAATGTGAAGATGCAGGCACTGAAGATTCAGCTTCACAAAAATTTCCTGACAATGCTCAAGGGGTTTCTGGTACTTTTGACATGGGTTTCATGGTTGACAACACTGTCATTGAGGGAAGCCCACAAGAACCTTCAGCTCAAAGGGATGAAGCAGCTTCTGAACCTCAGGCTACACAAGAACCATTGGTATCAAATACTAATGCAAGCCAAACTATTCCTGACAGTGTTGTTCCTGATGCTAGTGGTATTCCTGATGCAGAACCAATCCTGATCCAACCACTTGCTTCTAGGCCCATGACTGACTCTATCTTGGGTCATCAGGATGACAAACTTAAAAGTATTGCAATTCCTAATCCTGATCCTGTTAATGACTCTGATGATAGCAGTGATGATGATGATGATGTTGATGGAGTTAACAAGAAGGAGCTTGCCACTGCAATAAAAGCTAGTCTTGGAGCTACTCATGGCTCTTCAAGTACATTTATGGCTGCTAAGGCTAATTCTGGCAAAGCTTCAGCTCAAGATTTTTCTGCTCCTTCTGAAACTGATTATGTTGAACAATTGAGGAGGCATGAATGGGAAAATGGCTAGCACAGGTCTGAAGATTCTGTTAGTTTCCAAATTGCTTTAAATCATGCTTCATATGCAGCTTCTTTGCTTGAGAATGAAGAGTTACAGATTCTTTTGAAGGCTACTACAATTCTCAGTAAAAGTCTAAAAGCATAAATGGATTCGGTTAAAAATGATAATTCTTTGTTGAGGGCTGATGTTTCTCAAACTCTAGCCAAGGCACCTACTGCTTTTCAAGTCAGGGTTTTGGATTCTCATGTCAAGTCCCTTGTCACAGATCAATCTTCACTCAACAACATAATAAACTCTTCGGAAACTAAGGTAACTGGTATTGAAGCCTCTCTCTCTCTTTGATTATATCTTTATTAACTAATCCTGATGCCAAAAATGGAGAGAGGGTAGTTCAATCAAAATGTACACCTAATCTAGTATTTAGAAAGGATGATGATAATGCTGGAAATGATGGTGATGACATGGTAAAGAAAGGAGAAACCTCTGATGCTGTTATGGTTAAATCTTCAAGGCAAACTACTCAAAGTCAATCCATGCAGTCAACTCATGTTTTTGATTCTGGAGTAAGAACAGAAAGAACCTTAGTGAACTCTCAGATCCTGACGGAAGAGCAAATCCTGACAGGTGACCAAATCCCGACGCCTGGTCATGGACAAGTTTTATCAACAATTCCTGAAGGTGAAGAAGATGTTTTCATTGAAAAAGCTGAGGATGTTGCTAATCTTTTCCAGAAGTTCAAAACTAAGAGTGGTGATGTTGTTACTCTTTATCACACTGATAAGAGGGTTCAACAATTGTTTGTAATAAAGGCTCTCTCCATCTCAACTGAAGAATATCCTGATCTATCTCAAGAAGAATTTCTAAAGCAACAACAAGAGATTATGGAAAGTTTCAACACATCTATTCCTGCTGCTGGTAGAGGAAGAGGCAGAGGAAGGAGGGGAAAGAGAACAACACAATCTTTGCCTAGACATACAAGGTCTAGAGGTTTAAGAATTGAAGAAATTACTGAGGATACACAATTGCCAAAGGTTCCTGATACTCAAGCTGTTAGGACCAGTGTTCATGAAGAAGGAGAAGGTGAAGGATATGTACCTCAGATAGTTTTAAGAAGAAGACCAAGACAATCAACTCTAATCAGTAATACAACTCAAGTTGCAGATTCTAATCCTGACATTGTTCAAGATCCTGATGAATCTGTAATTCTACAAGAGATTGATTTCACAATTCTTTCTACAGTGGTTAAGTCTCATAATCAAGAAGTTGATGAAGAAGAAGAATAAAGAAGAAAAGAAGAAGAAAAGAGAAAAGAAGAACATATAGAGATTTTAATCTTTATGTTGAAAAGCTGATTAAGTCAAACAAGTTGTTGTGGAAAAATTCAAGAAGACAACAACACAAGCTAGAAAAGAGACATGTTCTTAAAAAAGAGAAAGACAAGAAATGGAAGCATATTGATTCTATTGAGTGCAATAAACCTATCAATTTTCAACCTGAAGGCATAATGACTAATCTTCCCGGTGTTGCTGATTCTCAAAGATCTAAAGCACTGTGGACTGAGATGTATTCAAGCATGAAGCAGATGCTACACAACACTAGAGGATGGATAAGTTTTAGAAATGCTGAATTCATAAATATGTCATATGTTGATCCACATGCACTGGTTGATGTTGGAGGAAATTTAACTTCTGAACACCTGAACAAGCTACAAGCTGTGGATATAGTTTTAGATTGTCATGATGGTGCTGAAAAGAAGGAGAAGCTTCTGTATTTCATGGGAGATGGAAGTGTGAAGAGAATGTCTATTCAGGAGCTGCTCGTAAAATCTACAAAGGAACTGAAATATGTTCATTATCTGCTCAAATGCAAGTATAAAGTGTGCAAGGAATGGTCTGATATAATTCTATCAACCATTAGACAGAGATTTGATGGAGGAAGGAATTATGATGGAAATTATACTCACATGTACTTAAATCTTAGAGGTCAAGAAGTGGAAATGCAAAAAGGCAGTGCTGTCAAAGAAATGTCTCTTTGTATGAAACAATTGTCTCTTAATCCTGATGGGAAGGAATTTGCTTATCTCTTGGTTGAAGATTTTGATCTACCAAGGAGTTCTATCCAAAATCTCAGAGCAGCTATCTACCAGATTAATGAGGAAGATGAAGAACTCAAAAATCTAAATGGAAGACTGATTCAGATTCTTGAAGACAAAGAAGAAAATTTATTGTCAAACTTCTTGAAGATGAATTTGTTCTATCAGAAAATTTAAAGATAAGTCTGTTGCTAAAATTTCTTGTACATTTTGTAAATATATTTTTGGCATCATTGAATCAAGGAATCTATACTTTATTTTACAAAGTATAAGATTGGGGGAGATTGTTTGCTGTGATTCAATGATCATCAGTATCTGGACTACTGATCAGGATTGAGATGCTGACGTCGTCAGTATTTCAAGAGCGTCAGTATCAGGATTGCTATCAGGACTGAGATCAGGATTATCATCAGGACTGGAAGCTGATCAGTATTACTTGAAGATAACTATCAAGTCCAGAAAAATAAAGAAGATTTATTTGTCGGTTCCTAGTTTATAGGAATGCAGTTGTCAGTTAGGATATGTATTGGAGATAGTTTTTAATTGATTTAAACATATCTTGTAATTGATAGAGTAGCTGTGTGTGCTATATAAACACAGTTTAGGTTTTGCATATTGTATCAATTGCTTACACGAGTATCATTGTAACCTAGCAACTCTCAAGAACATCAGAATTTCTTGAGAGAGTTTGTAACAGTTTTATACCAGATTTAATAGAGCTGTTATTCTTTCATATTTGTGTTATATAATTTTATTATGTCGAGAATCTTATACAATTGTATTCAACCCCCCTTCTATAATTGTTTATTACTAGGCAACATTATCTACACTTGGAAATTTAACAACTCAAATTCCAACAAGTGTAGAAGAGCTAGTAGTTGTTGAAGCACTTTTAGGAATAAGGGCAGGGAGTGACACTTTTGAGAGTGAGAGGTTGGCTTGCAGCCAGACAAAAAGAGAGAGTGTGAATGAGGAGCAATCTATTTTTTCCAGCTTGGCAAAAGGAGAGCATGAGAGTTCCACCTTAGTAGGTGAAGGTGAGGGTGTGAGAGGTGTGAGCCAGGGGGAGCCCCTGATGCAAGAAAAGAGAGATGAGAGAAATACAGGTACTAGAGTTATAAGGATGGAAGCTATTACATCCATTGCTAGTGAGTTAATGGATGTTAGTGATGCTGAAAGGGAAAGATTAATGCAGTTAGATTATCAAAATGAACTGAATCAAATCTCTCTGGATGCTGAGACATTTACTCATCATGTTTCAGCTTATCAACTCCTAGCTGAACAGGGCAATGTGGAGGCAGAAACGATGTTGCACTTGGTTCACACTACTGAGTCAATGTCAAGAGCAAAAGATGCAGTCAAGAAACTACCTCCAGGTGCTGGTGATGACTTCAAATATGATGACGAGTCTAGCAGTGAAGCTAGTGATGAAGAGTTGAGGTTAGATGGTGGTGAAGGAGGAGAAGCAGGCCCTTCCACCTTAGGTCAAGTGCCACAATGGTTGTTCTCCAACTTTTATGTTCATGATGAGACCAAGAAAGTGTTGTTGAACATCTATCAAAGGGCCTTCTCAGAATCACAGACTACTTACCCTCTTCGCACTTCAGTCATTCAAAACTTTGTGGCTTCACTCCAACTCAATCACAGTCAAATCCTCCAACAAAGAGATGCTCACAACTTTATCAAGAATAACATCACAGAGCTCAAGGAGTCATTAGACTGACTGCCATTATTCCTGTGTCCTATAGGTCCACCCAAAACAAACTCATATCATCTGTGGACACTCTCACCACAAGGGTGGATGCTATGGAGAAAAAGATGGACATCTTTCTAGAGAATCAAAAGTTGCAAACACAACTACTCCAACAGTTGTTGCAGGCTACTGGTGTCACTCCAATCTTTGATGATAACAGAAAAGGGGAGAGTGCATTAGTGGTCTCTGAACCAGCAAAATCAACAACTCTCAATATATCAAAAGTTGAGTGGGAGTTTGTTAGCTCAAGTGTGCCATCAACTGAGGGGGGGGGGGGGTACACCTCAAATCATTGCCAATCCAAGTGAGTTTCAACTCACAAAGGTGATCTCTCTCCCTCCAGTTTCACTTCCTGAAGTCAAAGAGAGTGATTTTGATTTCTCTGGACTAAGCAAAAAAGAGATGGATCAAAAATAAGAAGAAATGGTAAAGAAGACAAAGGAAATTAATGAGAGAATAAATCAAAGATTCCAGAATTTTGAGAGGCTAATTAAGGAATCTATCTTCAAAGCTATGACCACATCTCAATTCATCTCAACAACAGCTCCCTCAGAACCAGCTCCTATTCACACCATAATTCTAAAGGTTCTCACTCATGAAGTAATGCTTCCAAAGACACTCTATGATGTTAAACCTTCATTTCTCAAGGAGTTTGAACCAATCTTTAGTGGTAGGACTGGTTCTCCACCCAAACATCATGGCAAGAACAAATTGGAATTGGACTTTCCCTTTCCCAAGCTTGATGAATCCAAGTTAATGGGATTAATGATTGAAAATTTCAAAGGGACTTCTGATGTGAAGGCTAGAGAGGGGATGGTTGTGATCTACATGAATGGCAAGGCACTGCACATCACAAACAGTCACCCCGGATTCAATGAAGCTAAAAGAGAAGAAATCTCTAGACTAATGAGAGAAGCCAATCCTGAGGGATATGAATCTACACCTGAAAAACAGGCTAGATTAGTAGAAGAACTTTGGAATGAGTCGGAGAATGAAAAGAGTGAAGCTGAAGAAGAAGTGGCCTCTCCTCTTAAAAAGGCCTCTCCTCCTAAAAAGAAAAACAAGGAAAAGACAGTGCCTAAGAAAAATTCTATAAGGATGCTAAAGTTCAAATCCAGGAGGCATGTCTCTCCAGAAAAAGAAGAAGTAGTGAAGAAAACAGGACTCAAGTCTTTCACAATAGATGATATCATTCAACCCTCAACTCAATCAGATATAACTTTCCATGGAACTCAAGTAGAGCTCAAGGATGAACCTATTGAATTTGACAATTTGGAATTCCCCAAGATCATTTTAGAAGCTGAAAAGAAGAAGAGAAAGAGGGAGCCAAATAAGAAAATTCTTAAGGGGTCAATCAAACTTCAATCTGCGCCTCAAGTTGTCAAGCCAATAGAAGACAAAGCAGATTATCTATATATTGTTGTACAAAAGTACTCATATTTGGACCTCTATCAAGATTAATTGATTAAAGTCAGGGTCATTGATAAGTACAAAAATTCGCCAGAAAGACTCGTGTTTGTCTACAGAGGTGGAGTGGAAAAGCCATGGCCCTTGCAGAGAATTCTAGGAGAAGGATACCCAACCTTAGTCAAGGTATTTTCAAGCTTCAAAAACACAAAGGGGTTCTCTGAAACTGCAATGAGCCTGGTAATGAGGAAGATTGAAGAAATCAGAGATAGTTGAAATCAACCTGACAGTTTGCCAAGGAAGATGAAGATCCCTTACAATGGACAAAGAATTCATATTCAACCTTATTGGATGATGGAATTCAGAGATGATGAGGGCTGTAGAAGATTCTTTATAATAGATGATCAACTATCTAAAGCTAGCACCAAGTACCTTAGATGGTTGCAATCAAATATTGATCCCAAGATAGTGGAAGAAGACAATTTCTACAGAAAACTTCAAGAGCAAATTTGAGGCCAACTATGCAAGAGAAAGAATGAAAAATATTCAACCTCCCAGAGAGAAAAAAAGGAACTAAATTTGCTCAGACTAGAGGAGCACTCTCTCTGTAAAGTATTTCACACTTCAAATTTTTATATAATTCAATAATGTAGCTCAATACAAGTTTTACTTTCTGCTGTGTATTTTTAAAGTAAGTTTTGTTATCATCAAGACCTTTAATTTATGTCTGATTCTCAACCAGGCATAAATTAGGGGAGATTGTTAGGAATTATGTTGATTCTTGATGATAACTAAACTAACTTAGTAAAATTTATATAAGTAAAAATGTAGCCTTCAACGGATAGCATATGTATACAATATCCGTTGAAGGGTAGCTTATCAACGGATAAGACTAAATGTAACATACTCTTTGTGATTCTGTAATAGCAGTTGAATTATAATAGTTTAGGCTGAATAAGTCATGTTGACTTTCAACAGATATGTAGAATAGGGAGGCTAATTGTAAATATTCTATGCCTTGTAATTTTACATAAGTGAAATTGTATCTAAACGGATAGTCATTCAGTCTTCAACAGATGCACCTTGACAAGCTTCAACGGATGCAGCCACAATACTTTCAACGGATGCTACTCAATTAACCTCAACTAATGCTAACTCAATTATTAGTAGTTGAAATTGTGAAAAGGACAGTCCTGACAAGTCACATGGGTTGATATAACACAAAGAGCATGAAAACCAACATTTTGGGAAACCCTGAAGAAAAAGAAGCATTCTATTTTCATCTGGTCAATAGAGGTGATTCTATAAAAGACAATCAGCCAAACGACAACTCATCAAAAGGACCATTGGACTTAGAGTGGAAAAGCAAGCTTTTGGACTTTATCTACTGTGTATTTTTAGTAGTTCATTTTAGCTTGTAAACTTGGGATATATAACCAAGTATAGCATTGTTTTTGAAGTTATCAAATCAATTTAGTTTTCTAGAGTTTAAGCAATACTCTTTGTAAATTGTTGAAGCAAAAATAGTGTAATAGCAGCTGTGTGTTTATTCATAAACATAACAGAGATTTCTTCAAATAAAATCTCTCAGGTGGAACAATCAATCCACCTGAATTTTTTAATTCTTGTGTTTCTAGTTTACTGCAATTTAGAATTATGTTCGTTAAGATCTTTGTCTGCTAAAAAATTTGAAATTTTAAAGGATTGTATTCAACCCCCCTCTATAATCATGTTATTCTATTGTTTGGGAATAACACACACACACATATATATATATATATATATATATATATATATATATATATATATATATATATATATATGCAAGTGCTCAAATGAGACCCTTACTTAAAATGAGAACTGAGACCCAATCTTACCCCCACATATTTTATGTCAAAATTAAATCTCAGCCATACAAACAAAATATTTAAATTTCATTTTTTCCTCATTCTCTCTCCCTCGTCACCCATTTCCATCTCTCTCTCTCCTCTCCCTCTCCACTCTCTCTCCACCTTTGGCTACCATTCTTCCGACCTCACCATCATCACCGAAAAAACATCTATACCAGTAAATCATCATCATCATCGTCACTACATCACTTTCGATCTGTATTTTTCCGATCTATCATTGTTGCTCCTCTTTTCGGCTTTGCTCATCATTCCTATTTTCGATCGATGTGATCTAAATAGAAACGCATAATAGTGTGTATGACCTTTAGATAAGTAACTCTTAAGATCTAATAAATTTAGTAAAGGAGGTGGTGATGGCGATTATGGCGGTAAAATAGAGAATGAAGGTTATGTCGTAGATGGTGGCTGTGATTAGATCAGAGATGCTAGTTATGATAATGATATGTATGTTAAAAGACAGCGTTTTTAGTGATTTGCTTTGAAAATTTTTGGTGATTTGTGTTTACATTTGGTGATTTGTGTTACTATTTTTGAAATATTAGGTGATTTGTGCTAATAGTTTTCACTATTGTAAGTGATTCATGTTGAAATTTAGTGATTTTTATTGAATATATCAAGTGGTTTGGAATTTTTGTGATTCTGTAAAAGTGATAATATTAACTTTATGATGGTTGTTGTTGGTGATAATAGTGGTGTGGTGATGGGTTAGGTGTGGTGGTTTGGTTCAGGTGACGGGAGGGATAGAAAGGCAAGGATGGTGATGACATTTATATTAGGCAGTGATTATAATAATAGAAATAATGAATGTGTGTATGTATATAGATGTGCTGATTTTTGGTGATTTGGTGATTAAGACTCAGTTCTCATTATAAGGAGGGTCTCATTGGAGTAGCTCTATATATATATATATATATGTGTGTGTGTATAAATGTTTTAGATTCGTATCATTGATTTTTGAGCTTTCATAAACCAAATTTGACCACAAATATAAGATCAAATATCTAAATTATTTTTTAGATCAATATCTAGAATTTTGGATTAAGAAAATAGATTATAAATCAAAATTTTACAATATCAAATCGTGGAAAATAATTATTTTGAAGATATTATTGAATTATTTCTTAAATAAAGTGATTAGTCATATGAAAAATAATGATAGTATTGTACTTAAAATATTTTTATTTTTAGTGATTATATTATAATAAATTCTAAAGTTTTGTTTATCATGTCATGTCAAATGATTAAGTCCACGTCAATGTTATTTTAACTCAGATTTCATTTATACTTAACAGAATGATTGAAAACAAAAACACATGTAACGTTAGTGGCTATTTTTAATTATTTGAACGTTCAGTGGCTACTTTCTATTCTAATAGACATAAGAGTTGAGTGGTAAAAACATCTATTTTCCCTTTTAAAAATTTATATTCGAAAATACGGTTTGTAATCCTTGCAACCCAAAATGCAATTTCACTTTTCTTTTATTTTTTTCAAAGTTGATTCTAGTTACGTCAGTTGCATTTTTCTAATTGATTCAGGTTGTATTAGTGCAACTTAATAAAGCAATTAAATACGCGCAAATTCAAGGTGATGGCCAAAAGTATCATTTTTTTTATATTGGGAGAGAAGAATAGCTATTTTGAAATTTTTTGGCCAAAAATACCAGTCTACGCACGCATTCGGGAAATGTATATTACTATTACGAATAATGGGTATCACGGGTATTTTTCCAAAAAAATTACAAAAAAATAAAATTAAAAAAAAATTGAATAAAGATCTGCGCATTTGCCAAATACATATCACTACTTTATGTATAGCGTTACGCATCATTCAAATGCGTAACAGGTCAAAAAATTTTTATTTTTTATTTTTTGAAAAATATTTTAAAACTTTTTTTTATGTATTACCCATTTATGAAATGCATATTAGTGATACCCAATTTTGAAATGCGTAATAAAGTGGTATTTGTTTACCAAAATTTTTAAAAATTATATTATTGTCACTTAATCTAAAAAAGTGATATTTATATCTTTTTTTTTCTAATGCGATCATACCTCCTCGACACAAATTACGTTGTCAAAAATACATATTTGTTATGATAAAAATAAAAATTGAAAATGAAAATATTATTAAAATATAAATTATAATCTTATGAAATATTAAATTTATATGTTTGATAGGAGTAGGGATGGCAGAAAAATCCGACCCGATGGATACCCGATCCATTCCGACCCGATTGGATTTTACCGAACCCGATATTTTGGATTTGGATCCAATTTTTAAACCCGAATGAGTTTGGATTTGGATTTGGATATTATGTATTCCGATCCAAACCCGACCCGAAATCCAAAACCCGATCCAAATCCAATCCAAACCCGAAATCCGAAAAAAAATCCAATTATATATATATATATATATATATATTATAAATTAATATTACATTTTCAATTTTAATTTATACTTTGTTATATTATTTACTATACCCATAACCCATACCTATCCAGTACCAGACTCAATTGTTTAATACCTAATTACACTATATAACAATAACACTCATAGAGTCGTATCAATTAGTCTTGTACCTTTAGGAGTTGAACACTTTTGCAGTTGATAGCAATTTTTCGCATGCTTGGTTCTCCATAACATTTAATGAAATTTTAAATTTCTATCATAGTACCTCGTATTTGTTTTAATTTGTGGATTAAGACTCTAAAGTCGAAATTTTAATTGTATTTCATAAAAATTTGTAAAAAAAATTGTGTGTACTCTAAAATACTTTTTATTTAAAAGTAAAGTTCCGTGAATTTTCGGCTCAAAGAAAAAGTTGGTACGAAGTTATTTTTTGTTTATTTAAAATTTTGAATTTGAATAAAATCGAACCCGATCCGAAACTCGTTATATTTCAGAAATCCAACCAAATCCGACCCGTCGGCAATTGGCATCGCACAGAAGAGTAGTAATATGTAAATTAATTTAATTGCAATTTAAGGGTAGCGATTTGATAACGGCAAAAGAAAAATGGGACAGAGTCTCACCCACATAGCGCTGGAGTACTTTAGTTACGAAGAAAGGAGACGCGTTTAAACTATGTTCAAGTAAAGAACCTATGCATACAAATTGGGTGTACGTATATATTGTATAAACGTGGATTAATCTGCAGCAAGCAAACATGTAGGAGTCGTTGACAAAGCCAAACTAACAAAACTACAAAACCTTAAACCCCAAAAACAAACAAAACATACCTACAATTCATGAAAGAGGGTGCGGCACAGAAATCGAGGAAAAGTGTCGAAGAGGAATGGAAGAGGATAGATTATTACAAGATATGTACATTGGGTGGAATGTTAAGTGCTGGGACTACTCATCTTCTTATCACTCCTCTTGATGTTCTTAAAGTTAATATGCAGGTCAGTTTGTGTATTTTAGCTCATTTTTGTTTGGTAGAATATGTGTTTAGCTTTGCATTTTTATGACCGGGTTGTAATTGATCCACATTTCGAGTTTGATTTAAGGAATTTTGATTTAATATAATGATATAAATTTTAATTCGGGTTTGATTGAAGTTTTGGAAAGCGTTTTCGAGAATCGTTAATGAATAACGGAGATTGGTCCAAATGTTATGCATAAATGAATGTTATGAGTCGTAAATGTGGTTTTTTAGAGAATTGGCTTTGCCGGCCGAAAAGGGCTTGCGGCGCAGCTTGTTGATTGCTTGTGTTTTACCTAAATGCAAGCATTCAATATGTATGGACAGTTAACTATAAAGAGAAGGTTAAAAACTCCTCTGTTCATATATGTAATGAGTAGACTTTTTTGTATTGTATTTAAAAGAAAATGAGGGGAAACCACGGAATATGAACAACGTCGAGCTCAACTTTCAACTTCTTATTATATGAAATTATTTTATGGATCCTCAAAGAAAATGCAGTAATCTTATATAATGTTATTATGATAGAAAGAAAAATAGACATATAGAAACAGGTTAGAGTAATTTAGTGGTTTGTAGAATCTTAAGAAGATTCAGGTTACAAGTAGACTTATTCGATAGACTGAAGCTGCTCATATTAAGTAACTGTAATTCTACTCGTACCGCAAGTAACAGTAATTGCTGCTATGTAATTATGTCATATCCAGAGAACATAAGTGACTGAAGCTTCATACCAGTGGAAACATAAAAAGTAGTAATTTGATGGAAAATTTTGCATCCTCCTTATGTAGTATCTAGAAGACAGTCCTGAAACAAGCTACTATAGTTTTTAAATGCGAAAAGCACTAGGGGCCTCCAAGAGCTTAAGCACAGAGTGAAGCAAACAATATATTGAAGAGAAGCTCTCTAAATAAATCAACACAAGCACACATAAATATGCAATGACTAAATAGTAAACATTAACAAAATTTAGAAAAAATAATTATGTAGACAACTTGTTTTCATTATAATATTAATACATGAAACTAACAAAAAGACAGTAAATTGTGTTCATTCTTCAATTCTTTCGGAAGATTCTGAAAATCTTCCTTGCGGTTCATATGTTTAAATTGTTGTTGATTTAAACTGAAAGCCAGGTTTGACTCTCTTTTTCTCAAAAGCTCATTAAAATTGCTTCACGTAGCCTGCTTAATAGTTTGAAGTGGTGCTTGACAGTGGCTATTTCTCAAAGCACAAAGACAGCGCTTAACCAATCCTTAGGTTTAAGCGACCACACTTTTCACAACCATGCAAGTTACAACTTACAAGCACATACCCACCTAAGTAATGATGGTCTCTATAAAGGGCGGTGGTCCATAGAAAGCAACTTTTAAAACATGCTGTACTAATTATATCTGAATGTGTCTGGTCATCTGATTGTGCCTGAACTTTAGGTGAATCCAGTGAAGTACAATCACATGACATCAAGTTTTAGTATACTTTGGAAAGAACAAGGCCCTTCTGCTTTTGGTAGAGGTTGGTCCAGCAAATTCTTTGGATATGGTATTCAAGGAGGTTTAAAATTCGGTCTCTATGAATATTTTAAAGGGTTTTACTCTGATGTGTTGGTGGAACATAATAGGAGTGCCATATTCTTTCTGAGCAGTGCATCTGCACAATTAGTTGCTGATGTAGCTCTATGTCCATTTGAAGCCGTGAAAGTTTGTGTTCAAACACAGCCCACTTTTGCAAAGGGATTGGTTGATGGTTTTCCAAAACTATATGCATCAAGAGGGATCTCTGGGTCAGCTTCCTAGCAACTTTTTATTTCCTTCGTCGTGTTTATTCTCTTTACATAGAAATTATGACCTATTCATATTTGCTTGCAGATTGTACAAAGGGCTTTTCCCACTTTGGGGTCGTAATCTTCCATGTAAGATCAGCACTATCTTAAATCATTAACATATCTACATATCATGATTTCATATGTCTTGTATAAATAATTGTGCCTGGAAGCATTATGCTCTGCTTTGGTTGTGGTCAGCATGGCTAAAAAGCTAGACTTGTGTAGCCAAGCATTTATTGTAATATCTAAACTTTATAAGTGTGTTTTTTACTTCTATTCCGACAACTTCCTGGCAAAATCTCTCCAGAATCTCTGGAGGAGAATAAAAAAGAGTCACTTCCTGGACGAAGTGGGATTATTAAAAATTAAAATTAATAATAGCTGGGCAAAGTGGCAATGGGGAAGGAAAAGAATATGTAGGGCGTGTGATGTGTGAGTCAGGCCTATTTAAAATTATTATTTCTTTCTGTTGCTGTACATCCTTGTGTGAACTAGTATTTTGGATGAGAAAACTACCCCATCAATGACACATCATCCTGTTACTTAAACTTTGTTAATTCTTGTCCGCAATTTTTCGCAACTTATAAAAGTTTGGTTGACTTGTGCTTTGCTAAAGTAGACAATAATGGATATGTGTTAAAAAAGTAAAAGTTTTTTTTTCTTCGGTAATTGACTGTAGGAAATGACGTCGTATAATAATATAACTCTTTATACTTACAGTGCAACTCTTGTTTTAACCTATTTTCTCTGGAATCATGTTTGGCAGTCTCAATGATAATGTTCTCAACATTTGAGCATTCGGTGGATATGCTATATGGAAATGTTATACAAAGAAGAAAAGAAGATTGTTCACGGGCTCAGCAACTTGGCGTGACATCGTTAGCAGGTTTTGTCGCTGGTGCTGTTGGTACCGTAATATCTAATCCTGCGGACAATATAGTCTCCTCTCTCTACAACAAAAAGGCTGATAGTGTGCGACAGGTTTTGCCTCTTAACCAGACACTCACAATCTTTTCTACCATAATTTATCTAAATACAGGTTGCTGTACTAATTCTATGGTGTCTTTCAGGCTATAAAGAACATTGGTTTTGTTAATTTGTTCACTAGAAGTCTTCCTGTTCGGCTCATGATTGTAGGGCCAGTTGTGACTCTGCAATGGTTTCTCTATGATACTATTAAAGTACTCAGTGGACTGTAAGTGCATTTTTTAATTTTGTAACTGTTACTGTTGGTTAATAACTTAATATGCCATAGCGTCAGTTTAGAATTATTTGGCATATTGTCCTCTGGGGTGCAGTAGTAATTGTAATTGGCCACTATATCATAATAATAGGAATTTTCTTATATTATAGACAGCAGACACAATAATTTTTTTTTGACAGATCTGCCCCTCACCCCTCTTGTTTCTCATCTATACACAACAATTATAGAGTTCTTAGCTTAGTACTTGAATTAGTTGATTTAACATTGACTAAAGAACTTCTTCTCTTATCTTTCGTCCTGATTTAATTGTTGTCCTTTATCTTGATAAAGTCTTAATTCAGTCCTCCAAGTAGCCAATTTGTAGCAATCTAGCCTTTGGACAATTTTGCTCATAATCTGGCTGGATGACCATTGTACCATTATGATATTTCTACTGAAAACAATTGTAAACAAATAGTAACTTCATAGATAAATAAGTTACTATGGGAACAAGCTGATGTTCACTTCCCCTTTGCCTGTCATGATTTCACAAATTAGTTGAACATAAAAACGGATGGATATAATTAATTACCGAATTTAGCTACTACAGACTGTCGTTGTGTATTAATTCTTGATTGCTACTACCCGATTCTTTAGTAGACTCAGTTTATCAGTTGGAAACTTTTCAAGAATCTGGAAGCTACACCCAAGTTTAAAAGATTGATGTTTGTCATACAGTGAATGCAAAGTGTTTCTTTAACTCGTATCAGGGGTAATCTTTCTCAGTGAGATTTTAATTTAGACAAATTGTTCAGGCCTACGAGTGGAGGGCTTAACAGTCATGCAGAAGAAACTACCCAGCTCACGAGGAAACATCAACAGATTGCCTGACAATCTGTGCAGCAGAACCATGGAAGTCCATATACTGTATATGTAGATTTATGACAATAAAACTAGGGTACAGGCTGAGAGAACGGATGGCAAGTTACTCCGTCGGTGTGTTGATCGTTAGAATTTTGTTTACAATTCTTTTGACACTAGAAGATTACTAAATTGATTTGTATGATTTGGCAATGTAGACAGTATATAGATTATAGATATAGAATGATCAGCCCTTTTGAGCAGCAATGGGTTTCAGACTCCTGCAGAGCTGCAAACTTGTCTTTAGGAGTTTGGAAATAATTTTAAGTAGCACTGCACTTTCATCTCAGTTGACAAGTTCATGGAATTTGCTTATGTAGCCATTTGAATTTTAAACATATTGTTTATTTGTAGAACATTGTCCAGAGATAACAATCTTATATAGAGATCCGGGGAGAACCATATATTCTATTATAAAATCTCATAAATAATTTTAATTTTTTTTACATAAAATATATAATCTGATTCTAACGTAGAATATTAGCATATACAAACTTTATAAAAAAGTTAACATTTAAAATTTGAATAAAAACATTGATTTTAAATTTGATTCTGCTGCATAATTATTTTGGATAAATTTGATTCTGCTGTAGAATCACTTTGGACTATTTGACTAATTTTCAATTATTTTTTTAAAAAAAGGAGTTTAATTTCATTTTTTATTTAATAATTAAAATTTATAATCGTATCTAATAAAAAATATGCTAAAAAATATGTATTATAAATATTTATGTATTGGTTCTCTACCAGATTCTATATAAAAGTTCTCGTCGAATGCTAACCGTATGTCAAATTAGAAATATGCTGCATTAACTTCCAAAAAAGTTGTAAGTAAATGATACTATCTTTCATTTGAATTATAGCATATACGGAGATTGGCTAGCAATTGTACAAGTTGCATGCGACAAGCTTTATAAGAACAAGAACAAAAGTAATCATTTCGTTCCACTCGGACTCGGTCGTTTGTAGACCATTTTATGTTTGACGTTTTTTTTTGTGTTATTCAAAAACGACACAGAAAATTGTTTTGTAAAACAAAAAACAATCTAAAAATCTAGTTGTTACTTTGAACGTATTTAATAATCGATTTTAATACGAGAAATTTTAGAAGTTCTGAAAGAAAATAATAATAATATTTTTACAATCTTCAGAGAATAATAATAAAATCAAGAGAAATGATCAAAGATATTATTTTTAAAAAATATTTTATTATTTTCTAAAATATTAAAAAAAAAATCGCAATCTAATCCAAATTTTTAATTAAATTAGTGACGATTTAAAAACATGGAGTATTAAATTAAATTGACATTTCCTTCCCCTGCATATAAGTCAAAAAGGGGGAAAACAAAAATGGAGGTGCAAAGCAAACGTGTCTGATGGCGTACGTTAGCACAACCAAAGCAATTGCAGCAAGCACCGCACCGATCGCACACGATATAGATACAATACATACATAGCCATTCTTCAGCACTAATAGTACTCTACACATCATTATTCACTTTACAATTCACCTTCAACAACTATACAGAGAGAGAGAGAGAGAGAGAGAGGAGAGAGATGTGGGTGTTTTATCTGATCTCGCTTCCATTAACCCTAGGAATGGTGATCTTAACTCTTCGATACTTCGCGGGACCAGACGTGCCTCGATATGTATATATTACCGTTGGATACACTTGGTTTTGCTCTATTTCTATCATTATTCTCGTCCCTGCCGACATTTGGACGGTACTATATCCTTATTCTAATCTATACATACTTGTATACTTATATCACCTGCTTTCGACATTTAGTACGTTTCGTATTGTCTGCTTTGCGTAATTCAATTGCCTGAATTTTATGGAGTTTGTAGAAATGTTGTTTCTCTGTAGGAATTTGTGTAAATTAGGGGAGTGTTGCGGTGCTTGTTGACTTTTATGGTTAGTTGCAGTAAAACTTTGATGAATTGATAATCTCCTCAAATGAAATTGTTTTTTGTGGCACCGACATAGACATAGTAGGAACAGTGTATTTTTAACCTCAATAAATGAATAAAATTCTTCGGTCATAAGGGATATATCGAGGTTTGAGTGTAGTTGGGATTGGCAAGGTTTCAGGTATGAACTTGTGTTTGATTGAATGGATTTGAATTATATTATTATTAAGTTTGTTAGTATTAGCCTATTAGGTTCCAAGAAATTATCTAGTCGTTGCTAATAAGTACCCTAGGTATTTAGTTCGCAAGCTACTGCTCATCACCTATGAATGCCTAGGAAGCACAATCACCTTACTATTAATTTGTTGCCTACTCATCCAGGCACCTCGCATGCTGGTCAACTGTTATAGTGGTGAAGCCATGAAGCTTAATTACTCATGTTTTAGGCGTGAAGTGACTTGATCAAAATTCATAGTTATTATTGAATCACATATATGATATTACAATCTCAGAATTATATTATATATTTCGTTTATCTTGTTTATAGTTATAATCACTAGATTTCAAGTATTAATCGAACCAAAATTTCCAATTATGTCTCACGTGGGTGAGATGTAATGTTACCCTATTGTACTTCTAATAATTGTTGTCTTCGTAATTCAAACCCCTTATCAAGTTTGTACATTCAAATGCGAATTTTAATAATTAAATAGAATTCAACATATGACAAATTTCTTGCACGGGTGGGATTTAAACCGGCATTATCCTACTTCTAATAGTAAAGAGGAGACCCACATAATTTTTCATAAAGTATTTATTGTTTAAATTGTTAATTATTTAGATGTTACAGAATTGAACATCAATACAATCTTTTCATTGGACTTGATTATTTGACTTTAAGAAGTCATGTAGTGTTGCATTTTGAACCCGTGAAAGTCAAGTAGAGCTTGTACAGTTATCAATCAACTAGTCGGAGCGTCTCATTGAATCATAGATCCTGATTGTGAACTAGATAATACCCATGTAACTTGGAGCATGCAAGTAGAATCATTGAATCGTAGGCTCATAGCTCGTGATGCTGGAGTATTGCAAACTATATAATACCCTTGCAAATTGGAGTGTTTTAGCAACAACTATTAAATAATAGCTCATGATGCTCGAGTAATGTGAACCGGATATACCAATTGCACGAGTTTCCAAATATTGTGTAAAATATTCTAATTAATATATAATATATTCGATATACACATGTTACCTAAATATGACGTACTTAATTATTAACATCTCAGTGATATGCTATAAAAATTAATAAAATAGACCAAAAATTAGTTATAATTATATAAATAAAATTACACAACATAGTATTTTCAAGACACACACACACGT
Source organism: Heracleum sosnowskyi (assembly GCA_030848705.1). Lineage (NCBI taxonomy): Eukaryota > Viridiplantae > Streptophyta > Magnoliopsida > Apiales > Apiaceae > Heracleum > Heracleum sosnowskyi. Next base: position 108,547,947 of record CM061242.1, on the reverse strand, counting down.
ATATATATATATATATATATATATATATATATATATATATATAGAGAGAGAGAGAGAGAGAGAGAGAGAGAGAGTTGCACTCTAGAAAGAACACCTTATATAAAGAACAATAAAGAACACCATCATAAACACTTTATTTTTCATAAAAATTGATTTTTTAAAATTAGAATCATAAAATTGAACAACAATTAAGCCTAACATATCGAATTTAACGTAGAATCTCATTTAAATTTAAAAATTAAACATTACATATAATCCAATATAGAATCCAGTACAGAATCTTGTATATATATTTATCACAATAAAATTACATGTAATCATGTTTTATTTGATTCTAATTTTTTGTTAGATTCTATTTTTATTCATAATAAACCTTTTTTGGTGAGAAAATTAGAATCAACATGCAATTTATGTAAGATTCTATGGTGTTCTTTATTGTTCTTTATATAAGAGTGTTCTTCATAGAGCAATGGCCTATATATATATATATATATTGGATAAAAATAATCTTGCATAGTTAAAGGTGGTTTCAATAACAACAAAAAAAGTTTATCTTTTAAAAAAGATATTGTATCATTATAATAGAGTTGATATTTTTGTATTTGTTCTCGAATATTAATATTATCTTTTTTCAAAAAATAGTGCAAATAATGCTAAAACATGAATCAAGTGTTGAATGATAAAAAGAAAAATAATGCTAAATCAAGTGTTCATAATTGAAATTTAATGCCCAGGTCCAACGCAGTTCTGTCTTTCATAATAATATTATGTCTGAAAAACACTAAGCCTAGTCCAGTATACTGGCTGGCCAACACTCTCAGACCCTTGTCTGCAGTCTGCAATGACCAACCCACAGAGAAACTTGGGTTTGAAGTTGATAGGATAAAGACATATAAGGAGGTTAGAAAAGTTTTCAGATTTACTCTCTCATTTATTATTTTGTATGGTTCGTGTAATGTTTTTCTTTGGTACAAAACCGAAAAAATGTTTCACCAAAAAAAAAAAAATACCCATCACCAACTGTATTGTTGCCTGTACACGCTGAGTCTGTACCAAACTACCAATCAATCGACTGCTCGAGATTACTGGGTTGGCCAGTATGACTTAATATTAATCGATCAAGCATCTAGGACTTGGCTGAGCGATCTCTTCAGTCTTTTGTCATCTATAAGATAGGTCTTTTAGTCGACCACTTGATAACAGTGGTTACAATGCAACCTTTTTATTTTTTATATACAAGTAAATGATACTGTAAAAAGCTACCTACAGAAATCTTCTAAAATTTAACAAGATAGACAATTTATGTTTTCTTTTAAAACTTAACAAGGTAGACAATTTATGTTTTTTTGTCTTTCGAGTTCTTCCTGAATCATCAAATCTATAAGAAGGGATTTAATATATAAAATTTTCTTACTTGCTACATTTAGTTTTATCAGAAGTACAACTAAAAGTTGCAAGAAAAATTTAACAAGACTAAGCATGACATAGAATCATTAACTTTATCAGTTATATTAATTTTGTTATTCTTTTCATTATTGTGCAGACAATTATTGGTCATGAAAATAGTGTCATCTCTTTTTTCTGGAGCTGGTCATATTGGAGTACATTCTTGCTTACTTGGTATGATGCGGTAGTTTGGTGAACTGGCACACTGTTTTTATTTTTGAGGTTTCTATATATTGCATAAGCTCGTTTAGATTAATTTAAGTATGATTGATGACTTGATGTTGATATGATTCTATACATTTAGTTGCCAATGGTACCAAGTTTTTGAAGATTGAACTGTCTAAATCAATTAAAGTGATATACTGATTCCATTGAATAAATTAAGGGTTTTGTTGACTTTATAGTCCCATGTAGTGATCTGTACCATCTGCTGACATCATATTTTTAATGTCCTAAATTACACCCAACTACAAAATTTATTCTAGTCCCAACTGTGACATCCAGTTCTGTTAGTTTCAAATATAAGCTCCTTGAGAAGTGCTTTCATTCATTGAATATATTTAATTGATGCAGGTTAACAGTTATTCTTTTTTCCCTGTGATATAGGCATCAAAATTTTATCACTTTTTTTTTTTGCCAAGTAAATTTTATCACTTATATTTGATTGGCTTTCTCACTTTTTACATATAATGCTTCATGGTGTATTAGTGTTTGAGCATCTTCATTGTTAAATTGTAAAAGCAAACCGGATAATGTGGTTAATCTTTGTTATTCTTTTTGACTGAGCAGGCTCGTGGCCCCCCTTATCCAGGGTTATGAAGATGCTGGAGACTTTACGATGATGGAAAGACTAAAGACTAGCATACATGTTAACTTAATCTTCTATTTCATTGTGGGATCCATAGGTCTTTTTGGACTTATTCTGCTCTTTACTCTCCGCAAAAAAAGGTTACTTCGTACTGATACTATATATGGTTTTTCTCTTGTTTTGAGAAAATATTACGTTTCTTATAATATATCACTAGTAAAGATTTTTGTCCAATTTTTATTATTTGTGCCGTTATTACTCTTTGTTTACTTAAAGCTATATGTTCACAGTTGAAGTGCTTTTCTCATTGATAGTTTGATACTTGAATTCTGAATACAATGCATGACTTGAGAATGAGATAGTGAGGACTATAAACCAGATATGTTATTTGATGTATCTTGAGAAAGAAACAGTACATGTGAGGATCAGAAAAGCATCCAGGAATTCTTTCTTACCTTGCGAGGTTTTATGATTTTGTGGATTTATCTAGGTTACATGTTTATATAATACTAGTCACCGTTGGTGCTAGACATCTAGGGAAGCAAGAAAATGGATATGAGTATATATGTTATTATTGCATGAATATCTATAATGTTATCAACATCCGGTGATTACTTTGCTATGCTCCAGAGTATGCTGTCACAGTACACTACACACTTCTTTGTAATTACATGATTTTATCTAAGGACTTTTAATTATATAATATTAATATACAGTATACACTTATTTACAACTTCTTCACTGACTCTTGGATGTATTCATTGACAGGACTGGAACCGTGTTAGGTCTGGCCATGGGTTGTTCCAATACTTTTGGACTTGTCACAGGTGCATTTCTTCTAGGTTTTGCATTGAGTGAAATTCCAAAGAGCATTTGGAGAAATGCTGATTGGACTACTCGCCAGAAGGTCCTGTCTCATAAAATTGCCAAAATGGCTGTGAAACTTGACAATGCACATCAAGATCTGTCAAATGCAATTGTAGTAAGTGATTTTATTGTCAGTTCAAGAGTTTTACTTTATAAGTGGGAATAATCGTTATATGTTGTCTATAGTTTTGCAAGTCATTTTTGTGCTTAATTCGATGTTTCTCTTAATTCTGATTGTCCTAGCTCTTGTTCAATTTGGATATGCTCATATTTCACCAGCTGAGTAGTTTTAAAATGTATTAAGTATTCCCGTTGTTTCACAATATAATTCATTTCTGAAATTATACGACAGTGGAAATCGTGAAATTCTATATTGTGGATTATAAGGTTGTAGTAATTAACATTCTTTGATTAGCAGTACTTGCACTAGGGTTATAGTTGAATGTATAAATAAAAGTCAGTGCGGTTCACATTACATTTCAAGTTTAGTAAGCTGCCACTTGACTTCTTAAAATCAGAATGTCCTAGACTGCCTGTTATTGCTATTAACCGAGTAACAAAATGTTTCCATCACTGCCTAGTTATGCATATTGGTCATTTGGATGTAGAATAAACAAAGCTAGTCCCTTGATATTGAGGTCATCCTGAAACATTAATTGTTCAAATTATATCATATCCATCTCAAATGGATGAAATAATTACAGTTTTATATTTGTGGTGGTTGTTACATATAATAGAAAAAACCCTTATGTGAAAGATAATTGCTTTGTAATTTATCAAGCATCTTTTCTGTCATTGCGAATCTTTCAGGTTGCTCAGGCGACTTCCAAGCAGATGTCCAAGCGTGACCCTTTAAGACCCTACATGAATGTCATCGATAATATGTTGGTTCAAATGGTATATTCATCTGTTTACCTTTTTGGTTGATCTCATATTGGTACGGATCATTTAATTTCCAAGTTACTTTACTTAACACAGCTCTTGGATTCATTATTCAACTTCAATATCTCAGTTCAGTGAAGATCCATTATTTAAACCACAAGGTGGTCGCTTGGGGGATAATGACATGGAATATGATACAGATGAGAAATCTATGGCAACACTTAGGCGACATCTAAGGGGAGCTCGAGAAGAATACTATCGATACAAAAGGTAGAATAAGTACAATTATAATGTTGGTAACGATTATATGAAATATGTGTATTTCTAACACAAAGGCTGCATCTTTTTTTGTTTGTTAAATATGTGTATTGTTAAATTACCTAGTGCATGTCGACATGAAATAGTTGCCTATTGAATGGAATCACTTTGTTCAATCTGCTTTGGTCAGCATATTGTTCCTTTTTTGCTAAAAATGGAGCCAGTCTTATCTTAAAATTAATCAGTGACCATTTCCATTGTCTTGCTTGGGAGGAGCACTGGTGATTAAGGTTCGATTCCTCACTAATGCAAACATTAACTTATATTATTATTGAAAGAAAATAAAATGGATTTTAGTATTGTAAGTGAATCGAATATATAAAAGTTTTTTAAAAACTTAAATAAAGTTAAGAAATACAAAAATAACTAATACAAATAAGAAAATACATAAAAGAAAAAATCCGTGCAATGCACGGGATATAAGCTAGTATTAAAAAAAGAAGACAAGCTTCTTTTTAGTAGTTGGACTTTTTTTTATTTACGAATTCTTGTTCTTGTCACGTAATTCTACTTCTCTTTTATTACTTATGAATAAAGCCTTTGTAACCACATTATTTGTAGATATTTTAATAATTGTGAACTGAAATTACATTATTAAAGTGAGCCAGGTTGCCAACCCTATTTGAAGAATAACATCTATGTAATGTTTGTTTTGCAGTGAGTATATGACATATGTATTGGAGGCTCTTGAACTTGAAGACACAATAAAGAATTATGAACGGAGGAAAGCAACTGGATGGTCTGTTTTAAAGTTGATACTTTCAAAAATTTCTGCAATCTTTGATTCAGTTTGTTCTTTTCATTTGGCACGTCTAAGTTCAATGCATTTAAATCTTAAATTAAAAGGTTTCCGGCATATCAGAGATGTTAGCATGTGATGCTGTTTCCAGTGGTTTAAAAATATTGTTAATTGGCTGCAAAGGGTTCTCCACGGGGAGGGGGAAATGGAGAATCTGCCTGAAACCACCACCCCCTCCCCCTCTTAATATGGGGTACGGGGCGGGGATATGGCAGTATGACAGCTTCTGAAATTTTTGATTGCTTCAGGCTTCGGACAACTTAAGCTAACTATCTGTGATAACCTGACATTAAGGAATTATGGGACTCCTTGGTTTTGTTTAATGGTGCAAATATGTATACATGGCTTGGTTGTTAAGTCACTCCCAGTATTGTTACTAAATGTATGCACGACTAAAGAATAAGTTGTTCTACTTTTTCTTCAAAAATTCAAACAATCTTCACTTTCTGTCTAAAGCTGTTTTATCCTAATTGTCTTGTAGATATGCAATCTTGGTGTATTCTCTGTATCTTTTGCAACTTTTTACTTCTCAGGCTTCTTAAAGCTGTTAAGTGTTAACTGAATGCAAAACTTATGTTTACTATGTTTTTCCATAAACTTGATCACTTTTGAGTTAGTAGCATCTTGGCCTGTATTTCTTTCTTTGCTAATTCATCTTGGCCTTCATTCTAATTGTTAGTATCTTATGTTTTGATAAATTGCAGGAAATTTGTTTCAAGTTTCAGACCTGAGCGGACTGGCACATTGGGAACCTTTCTGGATACAATAGGTAATCAGAAGAATAATATAACTACCTCTCTTTTTCAAGTAGCTAATTTTTTGTTTTAATTTGTACTTGTTTATTTAACTAGGTGCTTTTTTAAGCTTCGTTTTTATATGTGCATTGTTGAATTAAGATACTGATATGCTAGGGGTTTGTTGTAGCTCTTGAGGAGTCATAATAATTATTTTTTAATATTTAACTGGGGTTCATTTTTTTAATAATTACTATTTACTTGCATCCGTAGTTTGCATGAAGCATAAGTGCGCCATTTTATATTTTTGGACCCCAGTTCACGTGAGTTGGTCATACAGAAGGGTTCTTTAAGTCCCCAGTTGCTGTGAGTGGATTACAAGCAAGGGTATTTTTGGTTCTCTCACTGTTCTTTTTAATGCATCTAGGTCCCATTAAAAGTGGCTCTTCGTTCAACAGCTTTTGATGTACTTTTTTAAATAAATGTTTTGCCAAATGGCATTTTCGGATATATTTGAATTAGCACTGAAAATATCACATTTTAATTCAATATGAATCCAGGAAAGGATATTTTGGGTGTCCATAATTTTCTTTTATGCGCACCCAAGCTTATTTATCTTAACATTTCATTCTCCATTCCTTTCACTCTTTTTTTACCTCTCCCGGTCCTTCCATGTGCGCTACCTCCACTTTACCTAATTTAGTACTTTGTTACTTTAACTCTCTCTCTCTTTGTTTCTCATATCATTATCCCTCACTTGTGACATGGAACATTTAAATTAGAGTGAGAGCCTGAGAGGGAAGCAAGGAAATATATGAATAGATGAGACTATCATACCTCACAGCAACGGCTGTGTTCTGGTGGTGCGAGCAATGGGTGGAATTTTTTTCATTTATTTTAGATTTTTAGGGAAACTTTATTTTCTATATTTTCATTACTTATATTCCTCAACGAAGAAAAGTCTTCAGAAATATACTATATAAACAAAATCTGATGAAAAAAACTTATTTACAATATCATTATTTTTCGATCTCTTTTGTAATATTCTTGAGTCCATGCTCCCTTTTCTATTTTGATGAGAAATAACCTCTGTTCGTAGGTAGAGAAAAAGTTCAAAAGGTCCTGTGAGAATAACAAGTTGTGTAGAGAAACTTGTAAGATGGTAGAGAACTAGAGATACAACGAGATATGAGTATATGACCCTGAGGGGGGAAAGAGGGACCATGCTGATTAAGTAGTCCTCGAAACCAAACCGAATGAAGTTTTTGAAACACCAACACAAATTGAAGAAATTTGAATGCAGATGAGATAGAAGTGCCATTAGTGCAATTTAACAGAGAAATTAAATACGGATGAAGAAAGACTAGAAAATCATCTTGTTATCTTTCGTTAAAACGGCTGTTAACAGATGAAACTAATATTCTTATATTTTCTCTTACATGGCTGACCAGTTATCGTAGAAATTCTTCATCTTCATTGGTCTGGTCAATGAGTTTCCACAAGTCTTGATGTCATGACATCTTATACGGACCCATTTTTTCTCTTCTTTTTTTTGATGCTGTAACCCAGTCATTATAATATTTGATTATGATTCAAAGCATGGAAAGTGGCTTCACATTGGTAAAGTCTCCTGCTGGTGGAGTTCTAATAGTAAAAGTAACAATGAAAAGTCTATTTCAACAAGATTGAAGGAAAAGTTATAGGATCATTATAAGATATAATTACAAAAGTACCTTTAAAGGAAGAAAAACGGAGTGACCATAAAATTACAATGTCGCCTTCACTTGGTACCAGACAAGTCATGTGACATGAAATTGTTAGTTTTTATGTCACAAAGAATAGTGTGTAGTTTATAATTATAAAAATTATCGAGATTTTGTGTTTATAGTTAGGTATAACTTTTGCCTATTATCTTAATGAAAATGTCATTCCAGTATTTGTGGTTCACAAAAAAGTCAAATATATCACATCCATGTCATTTAGGGAGTTCCTTTAGAATAATAGGAATGCATATAGTTGATTTTTTAAAAATTTGTGTGATTCTTATATTACTACCATGGAGTGAAGGTACTGTGGCAACAGGGGATTACTAGAATTGGCTTAATCTAGATGGTCAAGAAAATGAATAATTTGATAACTGCCGATATTTTACAGAATTGATTTGGCGATGTATGATGCGGAAGCATTTGGAGAAACTGCTGGCTATCATTCTTGGTTGCATGTCGGTGGCAATTCTTTTAGCAGAGGCCACTCTCTTGCCTAGCGGACTTGATTTGTCTCTTTTTTCAATTCTTATTAATTCTGTTGGACAGCAAGAGATGCTGGTGCAGGTAGCTTCAAAATCCTTTTTCTTTTTGAACTTGCAGAAAATATGGGATTTATTATCTGGACCTAGTACAGACCAATTCATGTCATCTTAGATTAAACGTTTATACGTGTCTTAATTGCTTAATTGCTTATTCTGATATGATACATTACTGTGCATAAATGTATTTTATATATGATAGAAAATTTATAGAGTGCCTATATATCAGCAGTGTGTATTTTACAACTTTACACCATTCACTTTGCACAATCTTTAGAAAACTGGGTTGCTCTTGGGATTTTAAAGAACTACATTCTGTTGTAAATTCCAAGTTCCCTTCCATTTTACACTAAGCTGAGCATGATATAGTATTTTTTTCGTCTGCTGCAAACTACAGTGGACCTTGCTGTCTATGTAAGTTGAGGATGCAGTTTCTTATGAGCTATTTGCTTCAGATCGAGTTCCAAAAATAATTCATCTGAGCTTTTCTAATTCGAATTCTTAGTACTCATATCTGGACCCACTGTTCACTCAAAAAATAAATATAGTAGGATTCGGCTAATAAATGGATAATCTTTGCTTGACATATCTTTCCTTTTGCCATTCTGTCTGTTTCGTAATACGTTTTGCTCTAAATTCATTAACCCTACCCCCCAAACCAAAACAATTACTCCCTCCGTCCCAAAATAAGTGTCGCTTTGACTTTCTGCACGTATTTTAAGGTGCAAAATAGAGCGACTTCCATATATTATTTTTAAAATTTTCTTTTTCTGAATAGAAATATAGCATTTAAACTTTTATTCAGAAAAAGAAAATCTAAAAAATAATTAGTGGAAGTCACTTTTTTCGCACCTTAAAATACGTGCAGAAAGTCAAAGCGACACTTATTTTGGGACGGAGGGAGTAGTAAATAAAAGTTAGAGTAAGATCATGAACTACCCTTGTCTCAGTTTTACTCACATATGTTTTTTCAGATTGCGTCATAGTACATATAGACCTCTATTTGCCTGCTAATGACGGAATCTTTATACTTTAGCTGTTGAATCTGCAATATAGGCTTCCAATTGCACTAAAATTGGACATACCAATTAATTTGATATGCACATTTCCTTTTTTTTTTTCTGATCTCTCTCTAGGTCTTTGCTTTTGTTCCTTTGATGTACATGTGCATTTGCACTTACTATTCATTATTCAAAGTTGGAATGTTGATGTTTTATTCACTGACACCAAGACAGACAAGCTCAGTCAATCTGCTTATGATCTGCTCGTAAGTTTTTCTTTTAAATTATACCATTTTTTTAACTTTTTGTTATTGTTATTTTATTTTACCAGAAGTGTTAAATTATTCTCAATTGGAAATTTGTACCAGAATGGTTGCTCGATATGCTCCACCAATTTCATATAATTTCCTCAACCTCATTAGTCTTGGTAAAAAGAAGCAGACTATTTTTGAAAAGGTGAGCATTAAAATTATTTATCAGCTGCTTAAGCCATTTCTGCAGCAAGTAATAATTGCATTCCAGGTCTTTTCATTTTAATCTTTTGTGTTAAATTAAATGTGTAATGAAAGAACAAAAACTCTAAAAAGATTTCTCGACTCTGTTGCTGATTTTTAATAAACTGAGTTCTAATCGTGGTGTTTCATTGTAGAATATCATGCAAGAAATTGCATTATATTGTTATTCTTTTGTGTGTGGGTGGTGTCGATCTTTAAGCAAGCTAAATGAATGTTCCTCCATCTTATCATCCTTGTCCACCAGTCTAAGATAAACAACTCTTATTTCTTATTTACATAGCAATTTTTTGTTCAGTCATTGCTAGTACCATGTTACACTGTTAAATGTGCCTATTTAGCCACAACTACAATAGAGTATGACAATTTATCATGCGAGATTCTTTGGATTTTATTTGTTCTACATGCTAATGACTTCCTGTGGCTGCAGAAAATGGGGAATATTGATGATGCCGTCCCTTTCTTTGGAGAAAACTTCAACAAAATTTATCCACTTATTATGGTTGTATATACATTGTTGGTAGCTAGCAATTTCTTTGACCGTATAATAAGTTTTTTTGGCAACTGGAAGATGTTTAAGTTTCAAACTGAAGCCGATGATTTGGATGGATTTGATTCATCAGGTTTACTTATACTGCAAAAAGGTAAGCGTATAAGAAATCCTTCAGTGTATTCTTCTAAATAAACCTGCCTCCTTGTCCCGATAAAATGAGAACTATATTCTGACCGTAAACATTTGTTAAGAGGCTAGAAACTCTGCAGCTTGCATACCATTTATCCATTTCATCATTTGTTTCTCAGAACGCACTTGGATTGAGCAAGGACGAAAAGTTGGTGAAGCTGTTATTCCGTTGGCTAGGAATTTTAAAGACTCGGGAATGGATTTGGAGATAGCTAGCAATGGCACAGTATGATTCTTCTTTTTAGAAATGAGATTTTTAAGACTGAATCCACCTAATTCAGTTCCTCATTGAATATTAAAAAGTTGGGCTCCTTGTTTTATTAATGTCTTTACTAAAGTTCCTTATAACTATTATCGGGACTCAGTGTGTGCAACCTAGCTGTATCTTTTAACTGGTATTTTGAATATTTCAGGATAGAAATGCTGTTGAAATGAAGGCAACTTCCAGTTTACATGAAAACGATTCTAGTGAGGCTCGTAGATACAGTGGACATAGAGAAGCCATTAGCACTAAGTATGCTGCAATAAGGGAACAAAGTAGAAATACGGACAACATGAAGCCAGTGGAGGATGCCGAAGCCTCATTGTTGGATGCATCCAACTCACAAGCATCTAAAATTGCTGGAGGCCCATCTTCTAGCTTAGCGTCAAAGTGGGCGAATATGAAGTCAGGTTTTCAAACTCTAAAGACAAACATAGGAGCCAAAAAGTTTCTGCCCTTGCGCCAAGTTGAGGATACCAAACCTGTTCCCCATGTTTCCTCGCCGGAATCGCTGGATGATATATTTCAAAGATTAAAACGGCCTAATTCTGAGGAGGGAATAGATGTAGATATATAGGTTTTCCGGATAAGCTTAATTTTCTGCTAAATGTTGTAAATCTGGCAAGCAGACTGCAACATGTACAGGTCCCAGAAGAAGAATTTACATCAAGGTCATTCAGATTTCTAGCAGTTCAGATTTGGGGGCAGACATGTCCATTATTGACAGGTATCGCTTATATTACCGATAGGCTCGTATGAATACAAAGTGGGAAATACATTTTTTTTTGTTTATTGTTCAACAAAGTAAAGCAAATTATAGATTAGCTAGTTAGGATTTCTTTTTCCCATATCACTTAAATGTCGCTAGAGACCAACTGTGTAACATAATGTTGTTCTTTATGTGCGATATTATAAAGATTAAGGATGCAACTAGAGTGTTGGGCATGCCAAAGCATATATATACATACTAGTTTACCACATACTTCCTTTTAATCTCAACTGCCCAAGTTGTCTGGAGAAATATTTAATTTGCATACTTTCCTGTAATTTCTGGTTTGTTTTTGTCCTGAAAGTATCTGTTTCTATATCCCATTACACTGAAAAAGATGTAATTACCTTTACCATTTCAAAACCCTGATATACAGTATTATAATTGTATGTGCATATCTTTATGTTGAGGTTATCACTATCACTTCCCTAGTACTACTTTAAAAATATCGTTGTGTTTGGAATGGACTTTAAAAGCAAACAACATGACTTGTAAAAGCACTGATGGATGGGTCGTCTAAAATTTGATATTCTGAAATAAAAGCAGGAACCTTGAGCCCTGACTACGATGGCTTGGACGTAGTACTGATGATTTCTAAATTTCCAAGCCATGTCCACACACTTTACACCTCGGGTGAACGTGACATTTTGATGCGCAATTTTAAGTATGATTTTCCTTGTGCCATAACTCGAAATCATTTAGTATTTTTTTTGTTTCCAATTCAGGTGAAATCTCGAAATTTACGATCCAAAATCCAAAATTGGTGCCATGTATTTAATTGAAAGTTGAAAGCTGGATGTATCGAGCAATTGTTCGTGCTTTTAGTGAGTATTGGTTTAAAAGAGGCATTGATTATTTTTCCCACCATTACAAAAGATTGCATCCTCTCCACTGAACAAGCCATTGGATTTGGAGTGCTTAATCTTTCTTCCAACCTTCTTTTAAATAAATTTAACAGCAGTACTCAAAGTGCTCTTAATTAATTTATCCATAATAATAGTAATAAAAATAACACTAATCTAACCATCCTGCACGTCATTGATTCGCCAACCCTCCACTACATGGCCCCCACCACCCTGTTTTTCCTCTGCACCACACCACACGTGATTCTTCTCTCTGCAGCCTGCAACTTCAATCTGTACAAATAATTGAGAGACCACCTTCTTTTTTTTGTTTTTTAAATTTTCTTTTTTGTAACTTCCCATTTTGGTGAATAATTCATTAGATCTCCCAAGAATATTCTTACCCTCCTTATTTTTCAACCCCATTAATTGATTTCTTACTTTATTTTTGGTGGGGTTTATTTTAATTCCACTGATCAGGACAGTACCACTGAAAACTAGGATCTTGATCATCTGAAAAGAAGTTGCAAGCCTCATCTCCAGTCAGAAAGTTATGTTCTTCAATCTTCACAAACTGAGGCTGATAACATGCCTTTTGAGCATCTCCAAGAAAAGTTTTCGACGCAGACATCGTTGAGCTGAATGGGAAGCAATTCATGGATGATGGCATGAACTGATGACTCCGAATAGGAACCCCATTAGTAGCATACGAAGAAATGGCTGCCTTTGGGCTGTTATTGTCTTCGTTTAGGATTGCGCTTGAATCACTGTCATCTGATGACCCGTCTTTGAAATCCGGGAAAAATGTAGTTAAATCAGCGGCCATTGTAATCCCACTGTTGTTTTGATGATCAAAATTTTCGAAATTGACATCTTCACATTCGATTGATGGACTTTTCAGTACTACATCAGTAGCTTTCTCACTGTCCTCAGTCACCATCATCATCTCTTCTTTCACCGAATGTTCACTGTTTTTATCAGTGTTATCCTCTTCCAACTTCGCATTAAGCTCTCTTATCTACATTACAACAATAAACTTATTTAATATAGTGACCAATTCTTAAATTCCTACAATAATTCGCCTTACTACTAATCACGGACATTAATTTTTACGGGTGACAAAAATCCTGGTATCTATCTAAAAACTATACACTTTAAACGGCAATTTGATCCCCGGGTGATGAGTGTTTAAGCAAATTATTTCCACAATTCAGGTTCAAATATCAGGCAAGACGTTGAGATCGATGTATTCTTATAAGCACGTAAACATCCCAAACAGTTAATCAGCTTGCTAGGTAATATAATAGACTTGTTGTGTGTATATTACTAAGTACCTCTTTGAGCAGAGACTGATTTTCTTGTTGAAGAGTATCGTTCTTAAGCTTGAGGCTGTCGTAATTAGCTTTAAGAACACCATAATCTCTCTCCAATTGTTTAGTCTTCCATCGGGCACGGCGATTTTGGAACCAAACTGCAACTTGTCTAGGCTGCAAGCCAAGTTCTTGAGCAAGCTTAACTTTTCTTTCCGGTTCAAGCTTGTTTTCAACTTCAAAATTCTTCTCCAATGCCTTCACTTGATTTATGCTTAGTCTTCGCTTTTTCTCCGAGATCTGTCCCATCTCTTCCACACACCCTTCTTCATCTAACCCCTCCAGCATGGACTGAAATTCCCTGCTGTAAACATGGTTGTTTCCTGGACTCCCTTCTTCTATAATAAGTCATCCAAAATATACAATTAGCTAAAGTTTAACTGTCAGCAACTAAAACTAGGAAAGCAATTAATCTAGGCACAAGATGTTTAAGGTAAGTGTAAGTATGTGGAGTTGCTTAGTTGGGAACACACAAATACACACACACTCACTAACTAAATACTATAAAGGAAATTAAGATCACTTAGAATTATGCAAACTTGCCAAATTGGGAACACACACAAACCAACTAAAACCAGTAGAGGAAATCAAGATGATTTACAATTATGTAAAGGTACTAAATTGGGTCTCTCTCCCTCTCCCTCCCTCTCTCTCTCCCGCTCTCTCTCTCTCTCTCTCTCACACACACACACACATGATCTTCCAAAAATTGAGTACAGAGCATGAAATTTACAAATAAGAGTACAAAATGAAGATGGAAACATGAGACAAGAAAACATGACAAGGGTATAATCAAGAAGAATAAATTAAAAGTGCAATTAAATAAAAAATGAAGTAAAGAAAGTGAAAACTAAGCACCTGTTGCTGGACAGATGGACATCAAGGCACCCAAAGAATCAGTACTGCTAAGTCTCTTCATGACTAGTAACAAAACAAAGTGCTAGTACTAGTAGAAGATCTATTAAAGAGATCAAGAACCCACTTTTTATTTTATTTCTTGATGGACTTTTTTACAACTTTTCTTTTTTGCTATTTTTAGAAGAGGAGCTTAAAATCAAGGATTTATTTGTAATATTAATTCACTTGATGGAAGCAAAATTGTAATAACAAAAAAGAGGCCAGGTGGATAGCACAGTGTTTGGTACAATCTGAGTGACTGTGCAAACCTCTCTTGGGTTTCCCATCTTTCTCTTTTTTTAACACCACTTCTCCCTCTGAACCCATCAAACCTAAAACCCTTAGCCAAACAACCCCCAGAAGAGACAATCAAAATAAAAAGATACTATTACTACAAGATGTTTTCACTACATCATTATTACTCAATCAAATTTCAAGAAGCATGCAGATGTGTGTGTATAATTATTACAGTAATCTATGACCTAGAAAAGAAACGAGGGGGAGAGAGAGAGATGTAGGAAACTAAAACCCAACAAACACAGCTCAGCTGGCCTTCTCAATTGTCTCTCACTCACTCTTTAAATAAATCAAACTTGGGTTATGTCTAGAGTTAATATCTTACTTGGGTTAGGTACATTGCATTTGCATTTACATGTGAATTTGAGATGCAAATGAAATGAACTTTGTGTCAAATGCATGCTACTTTTTTGTCAACCGGCTAGTGTCGGTTTCAGAGGTAGATATTTAATTTCTTTTTTTTTTAGAATGCATCTAGGTTTTTTATATACAAAAATAATAAACGAGAGTTTATTACAAAAACCCGACTCCAAAGAGGAGCAGTTTCACGCATTGCACATGAAAATGCATGCAAAGTTCATCGTATTATAAACCAAAGATCAGTTTATAAATATTGAAAATTATCGATATAAAATAAATCAGGTTTGCAACCTAAATTCACATACAATTTTTTATTTATAATTTTAGGGTGTAGCTCAAGTTATATTTGGAAAAGAATTCAAGTTATTCCATATTTTTAACGAGTTAAACTTGAATTCAAACTCAATTTTAAATATCGATTCGACGAGAAAAAAAGTTAAAACTCAGTAATTACGAGATCGGTTCGGCTCAATTCAACCAGATTTAAAAACTATTTTGCAAACTCTGTGCCTTGTCAAGTTCGAACTTTTATAATATTTCGAAGTGTACCCCAACTGGTTATGAAATTCAAAACTTAGATGTTCGAAATTTCGACTCGTTCCGTTAGGACGTAAATAAGCGAAAGGCTGGAGGGCTTGGCTCGGCTCACGTTGAAGATATGGTTGGCGTCAGCGTATCACACAAGTCCTTGTGGCGTGGTGGGGGAGAATGAGAGCAATTGTTATTGGCACAAATTAATTTATTCTTGCATGTCATTTTCTCCCACAATTATATTTTCACCGTTTCACATGTTAGTGGCTTTCACATCTACTCCCTCCGTCCCGTCCATTTGTATATTTGGATTGAGCACGGGGTTACGAAAAAATAACAGAGTAGTAGAAAAAGTAAAAAAAAGTGATTTAAATGGTGGAATTAATCAATTTTTAATGTATAAAGTGAGGATAATGGAGGAAAATAATGAAAGTATTTGATTTTAATATTGTTAAAAATTTACTATTTTTGAAAAATTTAGAAATATAAAAAATTGGAAGAGATATCCCAAAAAAGAAAGGGTAAATAAATGGTTGGGATAGAGAAAATACAAAACTGCGGAAGCAAATAAAAAGTTAAAATTTTATTTCTTCACGACACTTTTATATTATTTTGTTGGCAACAAAATAATATTTGATAATACTATGGTACTTTTCTGGGTTTAATTTTGATAAATACTTTTTTGGGTTTAATTTTCAGTGGACTTAATTTTACATGATTCAATGTTTCAATTTTAATTGAATAGACATGGTTTGACTTGTAATCTCAATAATTTTAATTTAAATTGGGTTGTGATAGCTTTGACTTGTACTGTCAATTTTCGATTCTTAGTAGAGCATGGATCATTTCGACTTGTATTTTTTATCCTTGATAAGTGATCTGAATTATACTAATTCATATATAGCTCATTGTTTCAGGGAGAACTAAGAATCGGAGAGAATTATATATTCTATTATAGAATTTCATAAATAATTCTAGTTTTTTTCTTTACAAAAGTATAAAGTTTAATTCTAATGTAAAATATAATAATATAAAAATTTTATAAAAAAAATTAACATTTAAAATTTAAACAAAATCATTGATTTTAAATTTGATTCTAGTGCAGAATCATTTTGGATAGATTTGATTCTACTATAAAATCACTTTGAACTAATTAATTAATAATTAGTTGTTTTTATTTAAAAAAATTATGTAATTTTGTTTTTTCATTTATTAATTGAAATTTATGATAATATTTAATAAAAAAATATGATAAAAATATGTATTATATGTATTTGTGTAATGGTTCTCTCCCGAACTCCATTTAAAAAATTATTCCTTGAGTGTCACTCTTCATATATATTTATTAGAGAAGAATTTTGATGGACCGTAAATGTTACTATATGAATTTGGTGGAGTCTAAATTATTAAAACGGGTCTCTTACTATCTCCACAACCTGAAAATTTATAAATTCAATAAAATATCGTCAAATTAGCCTATGCATGATTAACCACTTTACTAAGGGTCTGTGTACCTTTATCTCGAGAATAATTCAGAAAGTAGAGATGTTTTTAGTTTCTAAATTGTAGTACTCCCTCCGTCCCAGTCATTTCTTTACATTTTCCTTTTTGGGACGTCCCATCAATTCTTTACATTACTAAAAATAGTAACTTTTAATAATATAATACATTATTACATCCACTACTTCACTCCACTTTTTCAATACTTTATACTATTACACCCACTATCTCACTTATCTTAACAATAAATTACTATTACACCCACTACTTCATTTATTTTAACAATAAAACACACTATTACATCCACTACCTCACTTATTTTAAGAATATTCCTTGGTCTCCGTGCAAAAACCAAATGTATAGAACCTGTTGGGACGGAGGGAGTATAAGATTTCCGAAAGTTGTCTTTAATCTTATTTTACTCACGAAAAGTAAGTGTATATAAAAATCTATTTGAAATCCATTTCCAATATAAATATATAGAGCATATTTGGTTTACTAAAGAGAATTGGAAATAGGAATGATGGTATAGGAATAGATTATTAGAAATGATATAAGGATTGTTTGAAAATTAGAAATTTGAGAAAAAAAATAAGAGGTTTGATCATATGAAATCTATAATATTAGTGTTTCGTATTTAGCTGATTGAAATATTTTTTTGGATCCAAAAAGGTATTTAGAGGAAATTTTTTAATTAGAAGATTGTGAAGTGTTTAGTTGATATATGAAAAGTTAACTCAAACAATTAATTATCAAACAGTTTCATATAAAACATCTAATTGAATTTGCTAGCCAAAACAACTAACTAAATTCGCTAATCAAAATAACTAACTCAATCAGCTAATAGCTAATTGGCAAACATGACTATTGTATCCCAAGCAGAGGGAAGATATAATTTAGTTATACATGCCATGTTTGAAAGTTTGAGGTTTGAGTTAAAATTAGAGATCTGAGGTAAATTAGAGATCTGATGTAACAGCCTGACTTTTCGGATTATTAAATCTAAATACAAAACTTAAATAAAGTACTATACAATGACAATTACAGACGGAAACGTGCCTATATAAGATCTTCGAACTCCAAAGCTACCTCACTTAAGTTACACTGAACCTGGAAATTGTAAGGAATGAGCCATACAGCCCAGCAAGAAACCAATCGATCCAACTAGTCGGGCAAATAACATATATATACAAAACAGAATACAATATTCGATACGATACGATACATGAAACAAATAACTTTTGATACACATTCATATTCTTATTCGATAAATACGATACGATACGACACCACATAACAACAATAACCTGAAACACACAATTCATGTCACGACTAGGGATGGCAATCGGGTCGGATCGGTTCGGGTTTCTCAAAATCCAAATCCAATCCATTACATTTCGGATCGGTTCGGGTTCGGGTTTGGATATGTAAAATGCAAATCCAAACCCGATCCGTCGGGTTTTTTCGGGTTTCAATCGGATACCTAAAAATAATAAATTAAAAATAAATAAATTTATGTGGGCGTTTGGGGTATCAAGAATAAGTTGACTTATAGCTTAAAATGAGTAAGTGCTTTATAAGTGATAAGTAGAGCTGAGCTTATAAATCCCTAGAGTGTTTGGTAAATCAGAACTTATAAGCAGTAGAGTGTTTGGGTAAATCAGAACTTATAAGTTAACTTCTTTTTTTTTTTTAAATATTTTTTTTAATATATATAAATGGATATCAATGGATAGATCTCGATGAGTAGAGAAATTTGATATATACATATCAATTTTTTAATGAACGGATCAAAAGATATATGGTTTTGAAGATTTGAAGGATATTATATATTGCGTGTATCGAGAATAAGTTATAAGTTATAAGTTGAATGTTAAGGATTCTTAACATTCAACTTATCCATTTTAAGTAGCCATAAGTTGGTTTCACTTATTTTGGCAAACACCCCCCATAAGCTGAAATGAGTTTATAAGCTATAAGCTTATAAATAAGCTGATAGCCAAACAGGCCCTATATACTTATCCAAAATATGATAATTATAGTGTATTTTGTTCAAAATTAGTAATATAAAATAGGGTTCCATATGTTTCATTTAGCACAATTTAAGCATAAAATATACTCAATTTCGTTGTCCACGATCATTCAACTTACCGGTATATTTTTATAAAAACTTCTCCAAAGTATAGAAGACAGTGGGTCGAAATTGTTTAAATCATATTTATCTGATAAATTTATAAATTATATTTAAAAAATAATAGCATAACAAATTGACAACCGACTAACTATTTAGTGTTTTGGTTATAATAGTATTGTATAAATAGGTAAACGTAATTTTCGGGTTTCGGATTCAGATCGGGTTTTGATCGGATTTCGGTTTTCGGGTCGGATTTCGGATCGGTATATCTAAAATCCAAATCCAAATCCAAATATTTTCGGGTTTAAAAATTAAATCCAAATCCAAATCCAAATCCAAAAAATCGGGTTCGGTAAATCCAAAATTTCGGATTTCGGATCGGGTATCCGTCGGATCGGATTATTTTGCCATCCCTAGTCACGACCACTACAACCCGGTGATAACGGTCCTAAATTTTCAGAAAACTGTCACTACAACCCGGTGACTCGGTCCTTATTCTTATTCGATATTTTCACAAAGCATAGCACAAATCAGAATCTCAATACTATTATTACTTACACATAACACATATCAAATAAACAATCACTTCAAAATATAATCTCACTTAGCCCAAGTTGTATAAGCAAATATATACATATAACACATAATTTCGAAAACACTAGGAAAATCGATCGGAAACTTACCTCAATGCGAAAAATCAATAATCAAATCATCCTAGAGCACGTACCCATTTCTGACCAGAACTGTATTTAACCTTTTTGATCCTCTAAACGACGTTTTCTTGAAAAACTCAAAGGACGAAAGTTGTACAGAATGAAAATACCTTTCTGAAAAGATATGACTCATCAAAATCAGACTTATAACGAATCGGAAATTGAATAAAACATCAGCTGAATTTGAACAGAAACTGAAAAACAAAATCTGTTTGTGTTTTGTGATTTTAAGAACAGTTCAGGGCATAATCTGGAAAAACCCTATGAAATAGATGTTGTAGGAAATTGAATGAGATTTCTTAAAGTCCAGAATTATCAAATTTCGACTTACGATGAATATTCTACGAATTTTACAAGCCAACTGATTTTTGTATGGAAGAGACCTACGACTTTTGATTAAAAAGATGGAGAAAAAGACTAAGATGTTTATATAACGATACAAAACCCTAACTCTAGACCTACAAGTTAACTGTATCCAAATCTGATCCATATTTTAGGCCCATTAGTCTAATTTAATTATTAAATCCTATTATTTTTTCGAGTTTTAATCCTTTTTTCTATTTTCTAATATTATTATTATTCTAAAAATTACGGGATATTACATCTGACCAAATGAAACCTCAAATAAGGGTGTTTGATAGTTAGCGGTTTCAACTAAATAAGATAATTTTGAAAAAGATACTTAGAGGAACTTTTTCTATCTAATTGTACATGTGTCTTGTTAAAATACAAACAATTAATTAACTAATTACCAAATATTTTCATGTGAAACAGCCGATTCAATTCGTTAATTAAAAATAGTTAATTCAATCTGTTACCGCTAACGATTAACAACTAATTGTCAAAAATGATCATAATTCAAAAGAGCTTTCCATTCCATAACCATCATATTATCAATCAAAATATCAAACTTTGAGATTCCGTTTCGTTAGTCAGATTTATGAATCATCAAATATCCTTTAATTTATCCGATAAAAATACTAGACTTAAGAATTTGATCAACCGTATCTGTAGTATAGGGTAGATTTATCCCTTAGTCATGTAAAAATGCAAGCAAATATGAGTGCTTATTTGATGACTAGAGTCCCCTTAATTGCTTAAATGTGTTTGAGTTTCCTCCAAATTTGTTGTGGGAGACGTTATCATCTGATTATTCTATTTAATGAAATCCTTTATTTCAAAAAAAAAAAAAAAACCGCATCCGTAGTCAAATAAATTCGCAACACAATGAAGACACGAAACATTCTAGATCGAAATAAGCAGCAGCAGGCAAACAAAAAAATGAAAATGAAGTTTATGGATTAGATAGATCTAAGCTAAAATTTGGTGGATTGTCCATACAAGAAAGGTCAACTAAACACGGTCTATATGATACTCAAGTTATCATCTAAATCCACAAAATGTTTAAACTTTGAAATTTATCAACCAATCCGAATTTGCTATGAAAAGAGTAATGCACGAAATTTTATAATAAGTTAAACGACATCGCAAACAACTTAACCGACACGTTAGTAAATAGAACAAGGACAAGCAATTGAATGTCCACACACGCTGCCCTCAATTCTTTGTATTCATAATTAAATTAAGGGGTCCATGCAACAATTTTCCTGTTCTAATTTTGAAATATTCAAACTCATAATCCTATATGTTGGTAACTTAAAATTGATTTCTCTTTCAAACAAAGCTACCTTGTGATCATCAACTTGCATTACTATTTATTAACCACTCTTTGTGGTTAGCTTATGGATAATTACAAGCCATTCAAACAGATAACGACTGTTCAGGGGCGTTGAGTTGCATGAAGCAAGCAAGCACAAGTTGGATTCTTCTTTAATTTCCTTGCTGTTACAAGAATCAAGCTCCACAACTGGTTGCGACTATACATTACTGAGATGGGATTGAATAACATAAGAACCTGTTGTGTCCATTTCAAACGGATTGGTTACTTAACGCATAGTATATATATAATCATATCTCACTTTATGATAATATATTAGTGCATTAGATTCATTTGGATCTTCCTCTAGCACCTTAAGGTTTTTAGATGAGTTGGTTATTCAACATGGTATCAGAGTTTCTCAAAAATGGACGTATGTGATCCAATCTGTTTTAGATGAGGTGTTTACTCAACAATTATCGTACGAACTATAAATTATTCATAAATGTTTAATGCTAAAGGTATTCATAAATGTTTAGTATTGTCGTAACAATACTAAAATTTTTCATTCTTTTACCATTTAGTTGATAAACGAAAATTTTGAAACACCTAAACTTGTATAGTTTTTGTGTGTCAATGTTTATATTTGAACACGGAATGCATATATGTGAAATTGTGAACAATAAGGTAGGGTCGCTATGAGCTAATGTGGACAACAAGAAGAAATGTGAGTTGGGTAGCAAAGTTTTCAACAAAACCCCACAGAAAAAGGGGAACTGTATGAGTGTGGGCATGTGGTAGTACTTTGCACTCAATCACAATAAAGTTCAAACTATGAAAGTGTATGTCTCCTTCCTTGTTTTTGCATCCAAAAGGACCAGAGGATCACACCAAACTGTTGCATGGAGGCTTATCTTTCAGCTAAATCCTTTCACTAACAAAATGATTACCGAGTCAGAAATCTCATCCAACATAAAGATCTCCAAAACTCACATGTAGGCGTAGCACAAGTAGATGAAAACATAATATTCTTACTTCAAAGGTTTTTTGTAAAAGAGACCGATTCTGATAAACGTATGTTACAGCATATAAAACGGGTATAAACTACATAAAGAAAACTGAAAGGTAGAGCCATAGAGATAGCTTGAAGGGCACAATTGCTGAGCTGTGTAAGGTTGTGAAGTCAATTTGTGAAATGGGGTATGGAAGAAGAGAAATTCTGGCTGCATGGTGGGATTGAGTATGGGACATATTAATTGGTATTCCTGACTTGCACAAAGTTTCACCATAACTTTTTGGATATCATCTAGTTTTCTATCATTATACATGATGATCATCATGATCCACAAACCTTGAAAACCACTTTAGCCTATTGATTTTTATTAGTGATTCTCCATTTAAATATTCCACAAGAGAGAAGCCAGAAAACAATCATTAGATTTTCCCCCTGAAGAAACATGGCACTGATAAATTTACACACAGATTTTTATAGATTTTTGTGGTGCAACAATTGCTTCAACCACTTGCAGTATTATTAGTATGAAATTAAAAGCTGAACAGATTCATGGTACACAAACGATAATTTAGACAACAAGTGGGTTCAGATGCATTGTCAAGCAGTGATTTTATTTCTATTAATTTGCTATCTTCAACTTGATTAAATCAACAGGCTGAATAATTCATTATTATCTCTTACAATGAGTTTCAGAAATATTTATTGAAAGATAGAAATTTCACTTCATTTGTCTCGAAAGTTGTTAGAAAAAAATTTGAGTGTATGAATAAATTTTTTGGGAATACTATGCAGAAAAAACATTTTCTACTGTTATAAAAAAATTCGGGAGCACAGCATGAACACCTAATTTAGATGAGCCTTTTATGATTTATCTAATGATTGTT
The DNA here is from genome assembly GCA_030848705.1 of Heracleum sosnowskyi. NCBI lineage: Eukaryota > Viridiplantae > Streptophyta > Magnoliopsida > Apiales > Apiaceae > Heracleum > Heracleum sosnowskyi. Next base: position 108,524,362 of record CM061242.1, on the reverse strand, counting down.
TTAACACAATTCTTTCTAGTCCTAATAGTTGGTAGATACCCTAATCCACACATCTTCTTTTCTTACCAATCTGTCTGTCTTAAAATTAGCATTAGTCATTTTCTGTGATCTTATCAAAAAACCCAAGCATCTTGAAAATCAGATCTGCAGATCTATGGCCACATAAAAGGAAAATTTGCTAAAGCTCAGGACAGCTACACTAATCAAGGCCACATCCTTAAAAATGCTACACTTCCCTGTAATGTTTCAGTAACCATGTGATTGGTTAATCTCACAATCAGAGAGAGCTGTAGGCTTGTAGCTAGGGGCCATGCTATACTTGGAGTTACTTGACCCACAGATTTTGCAATTCTATGTGTACATTTATTACATTGTGCGTACATCCATGAGGTGCATCACATACGTTAAGGAACCGAAAAGCTCGAGTTCGGCTAGATAAAGGCTCAGTTTGTTAAGAATTCGAGCTCGAGCTCGAACACAAAATTGTGTTTGTTAAGTTTAACGAACTCGAGCCGAGCTATTAGCATGGGCGGCTCGAGCTCGGTTCGAAATTGTTCGGCTCAGACTCAGCTCGTTAAAACTCGATTTTTTTTTACATATAGCCTGATTTTTCATAACAATTTTCATAATTTGAAGAGTAAAGTGCACTTCGTGTACTTACACTTTGGCTGTCAGATCACTTGAAATATTGACATTCAAAAACTCCCACTTGCAATACTGCACTTCTAGAATAATTAGAGAGTGTGTACCGCCATCAAATTTGGCTAACTCCGTTAGTTTTTTAAGGGCATTTTAGTATTTTCAGCTTGCAATGAATATAATGCATGTTATTCATACTTGAATTTGGTTACCATTTTCCTCTTCCATTTTCAGAGGCGAAACAGGAAACCCGTCTTCATCCTCAACCAACCCATTATTACCCACCAAAATCCTAACTTCTTTCTCACAATTCATCCCTAGCTGACCATCAAAACGGCCAGATTGCTTTTTGTTAAACACATCACAAAAGAAATCCGTCAAAACCTTCTCATTCCCCAGCATCTTCGCATACCCGGGAAAATAGTTAATATCAATAACAAGATACTTATTCCCAACTCTAGTATCCCTAATGACATCAAAGTTAAACAAATTCAACTTCATCGCCCTTCGCCACCCACAAGCAATATCAGAAATCAAACTCTGCGGTGGCATTTCGGCCTCTTCCAAATTCATCGCCTTATAATAAGTATCATCACTTCTCTCACTCTGAGTCAAATTCGACACCTGCGAAAACGACAAAGACCCCTGCAAACTAGCAGAATCGGGAAACTCGTGTTTAGCTTTTCAATTTCGTATAATAAAATCATTGATCCGAGAAGTTGGATTTTAGTCAAGTTGTATAAAGTTTGGTTTTCACAAAAAAGGTATGAGTTTTAAGACTTAACACCCTTAATTTTGTTTTTAAGAGTTTTAATTTTATGTTTTTGTTATTTAAATTGTGTTTTAAAATTAGGGTTTGAAATTTTGATTTGGAGGTTTGGTTTAATTGAATTGTTGTGTTGAATTATTGGTTGATTATATGAATTTGGGGTTTGAAATATTGACTTGGTGTTGATTGGTGGCCGGTGTGCTGTTGCATGTCGTTTGGGGGTGGCAATCAGAAAATCAAAAACAGGGGGTGGGGGTTTTTCGGAGGCAGAAAAGAGAGGGAGATATGGGAAGGAGAAAGAGAGATTGAGAGGGGGACAGAGGGAGATTGAGAGAGAGAGAGAGCGAGATAGAGAATGAGAGAGGTAGAGAAAGAGAGAGAGACATAGCGAGATTGAGAATGAGAGAGAGAGGTAGAAAGAGAGTGTGTGTGTATCTATAGGTGTATGTATATGTCGCAAGAGAGAGATGGTGTCGTGTGAAACAGATAATGTTTGAAGCAAAAGACTGAAATATCCCTACTCGAACTAACAGAGTTAGCCAAATTTGACGGCAATACACACATTGTAAAAAGGTTGGAAATCCCAGTATAACAAGTGCTAGTTTAAGAATCATAGTATCCCAAGTGATCTGACATCCACCCAAAGTGTAAGTACACAAAGTGTACTTAACTCTAATTTGAATTCAAAATTATAATCCAAATATCCAATTCACGAATACTTTGAAGATAATAAATTAAAATTTGAGACCGGGTTGAGTTGAAATTGATAATTAGTTGGCTCAAGTGAGTTTGAACTTTTTTTTTCATTGTTTTATTTTTCTGTTCACGAGCTGTTCGTTAAGAGCTCGAGCTCGCTCGGCTCGTTTTTGTTCGATAAAAGCTCGAGTGCGGCTCAATTCGTTAACGAGCTCGAGCTCGAACACACTTTTTGTGCAATAAGAAAGCTCGGCTCGGTTCATTAAGAAAAAAAAAAATTAAGCTCGGTTTGTTTAGGTCAAAGCTCGACTCGGCTCGGTTTGTTTAGAGCCCTACATGTACATAGTGGGTGAACAGGATAAGTGACGTGTATGAGAAATGCGTAACTTCGTTGTTATATTTTGCTGCTCTCTGTATTTCATCTGCTAGCTTTGACATTGCCGGACTGTCAATTGGAAACAAGTTGTGTTCATTACTTAAAACTCCGAATTCTAAAAATCAAACTTGTAGAACATCAAAATTAAGGTCTATACATCAGAAAAAAAGCACCAAAATCTGTATTTTGGAACATGGGTAGGCTGAAGAAGGTGTATACGAGATAATTAGGGCTTTAAAACAATCACCTATCCATTTTGTTGAACTCATAACAAGACATAAAACAAGACATAAAACAAGACATCAAGGGCTCTATCTATCTAAGGAGGATCCTAACTCCTAGCTACCTGGTTCATGAACAGAAAGTTTGTTCACATGGGCTCTAACAAAAGGTCATTTACATTTCCATAAAAGTAGGAATTTTTGTTGAGGTTGAGTTGATGGTAGTGGTAGCGTATCACTTGCCATAGTTTGTAAGTAGTCCATCATTGAGAGTGATGTATTTTTTCTTTAATGTCTTTATCTTTTAGAGGGGGTTGGGGTTGGGGTTGCTGCCTGCCATGCCAGCAGTGATTATGAATTTAAGTGTGCATGGAATCCAACACTGGTGCAAAATAAAGAGAGTATTAATATATCCAAAAGCAACAAATGAGGGAAAGATGAGTGGGATTGGTAGGGACTAGAGCCCCTAATGGTAGGCAGCTTTGCCTTTTAACTTTCTTTTCTTTCTATCTTGTGAGTGCTGTGCTGTTCAAAAGCCTAATTTATAAAGTAGAATCTTGCCAACACTGGTTTCACTCACTTCTTTTGATTATCAAAATTGAAAAGAAAGATGTGTCTTCTTTTTTGTTCTTTTAATAAAGGGGAAAATATTGGTATGATTTGAATGTATGTGAAGAAATTTCGGGCTGTGAAGTTTGAAATTATTGGTTTATACACTGCTTTGCTGTTTGATTGCTATGTTTGGCTTCCTTTTACAAACAACAGTTGCCACTTTCTAATTTCCAAGTCAATTTCATTTTTCATAATATGCACTTTATAAGCTGTCAAAATTAAACATTATTTACTGATACTGTGATCGGTGACGAAATTTGAGAAGGGGCTAACTTACGTAGAAATTCCACTTGAAGTGATTTCGGTGTTTTACTGATCTCGAGTCTTTTATTAATAAATTTTTTAGGTCCGATTCTTTCGAGTCCTGGTTCCGCCGCTGATTAATGTTGTTGTGACAAAACTTTGCATGATGAACAAAGTGAAGCAGGGATGAAATTGCACTATCGCAACTCAGAATAAGTCATAAGTAAGGTAGATAGTTGGCCATTAAAATCAGAAACTTTACTAGGAATAGTGTTGGGAGTAGAAGAAAATGCACCCACAAATTTTGTCTTTTTTCTTCCACAGATTTCTAGAGTGCCTCACCCACTTTGATTAACATAAGCACTCAGGTCAAATTTCATCCGCTTCAATCTTCCTTTGTTAATTACTAATAAACAAATTAAGGGATGCCTTTATGGATCTCTTTTTCTAATCACCCCATTCCAATGTACTTAATAAAATATATGAAGATATGATCCCCTCAGTCCCTCAGTCCCTCTCTTCCATGAATATGATAAATTATTTTATGTAATTTTGTCTTTGGTTGTATACCAGTGCATGTTCTGTGCTCACTAATCTTCTGCCACCTCCAAGATCTGCTTCCTCTCATGCACATATCACTTCTCTGTTTCAGCATTCATGTGCTAGCATGCATATGTTGTAATATACTCGTTTTGATGACTCTGTCGTAAATTTTAAATTGTTCCCCTGGATCCTAGGGAGTGGTTTATTTTGCAATTTTAATTCATGAAATCTGAGCCCCCGCCATATTGAAGACAAAAAGAAAGAAAGTATATCTATAGTAGAATTCCTATTACTTCTTAACTAAGGTTCAAGTCACAATCTTTTATAGATTGGCTGGACCACTTTGTTCTAAAGGCACAGACTGTTGCTTCTTACTGAGACTGGGGTAGGGGTGGGATCATTAGATTTGAGGAGTATGAAATATACAGATTCCAGTTGTGATTGTCTGAACCAATCTGTTGCTTAGAATTATGTTTGCAGCTACTATGGTGTTAAGCTGATGAATATCGTGTTATTTTTAGGCAATCCATTGAATTTTAAATGCAGGGACTAGGTGACTTGAATCAGTGATGCAGTATTAGAATTACAGTGATCAAATAATAATTGGCTGCATATCTTTGCTGGAATTCACTTGAGGAGATTTTCGCAATTCATAAACAAAATATGGAGGGAAATTAGTAGACGAGGTTTCCAGATAGGGAATTGCATTCATGTAACATATCTTACAGTCTTACAGATGATCATTGAGATCCATTATTCCAACCTGGTAGATGAGTTGTTGGGCTTGTTCAGCTTTCTCCTCTGCTTCTGTAGGTAGTTCATCAATCAATTCAGCTCCTTTTTTCAGGTTTAAAGCATTCAGTAGCCTTTTCTTTGCCATATGATCACACAGCATCCCTACCACGCCAGTTTTACTTTCCACCACCTCTGCCATTGTTACTAGTGTTACTAACCCTTGAAAGTCGCAAGTATCCCTATTTTAGGCCGATGGTATGAATATCGAAAACAGCATCCCTGCAACCCACTGTTTCCTGAAATATAAGAATAAATATAAGCCTGATTTCTTAGTTATACCACCTTGTATATTAAGTTTGTTGCTCCTGGTCTTGTAGATCGTAGTACAATAAAAAATGGCCAAATCGAACAATATGCATTATGTACCATTCAGAGGAAGGACGCCTCGAAGGAATTGGAGATTGAGACTCGTCATCTGAATTACTAGCATTTGCCGTTCTTGTTAAGTAACTAGCTCATCTAAAACCTTAATATATTATAGGAAAACTCCAATTGGATCATATATTATATTCTAATACTCTCCCTCACTCAAAATTCCATTTTTGGGATAAAGAGTGGATCACAGACGTCTATCTTTGGGGCAATAATTTGCCTTTGTGTCGCTCATAAATTATGAGAATATTGAGGATGACAGTGAGTCCAACTCGTGACCCCTGACGACCGGAGCTCTAATACCATGTTGAGCTCTAATACATTAACGATTTAGACATGCTAGTGTTAAGTTACTTTAGTTGATCAGAGTAACAGTCGACTACGGAGATGAGATTACTTTCCGTTGTATGATTGTATCTTTAAGTTTGTCACCCGTAGCCGTAGGCAGGTGTGTAATTATGCATATGTATATGCATGTTAGTACATACTTGGACATCTTAAACAAGTCTCGAACTAGGATTAAAAGGACAACTAGTTGCGGAACTCACTGGAAGCTTTGAAGGAATTGACTCCTTAGACTGTTGAATAAAAATAAAGAACTTCTCTGGGTCTACCCGCTGTGACCACTCCTTTCGTTTAGACAACAAACAGATTTTGACAAGATCAAAGAATATGGATAGCAACTGTTCTTGTAATACAGGGAAAAGATGACAAAAACAGAAAAACCATACATGAATTGTGAAATGCACATAGAGTGTTCACCAATGACTGATTCATGTAGAGGTCTACGGGACACGTGTCCCCAACACAAATATTAGCTATTTTTATTATAATTTATGGTTTAATAGCGTATAAAAGTGCTCCCACCAAACTATAAGCACGGATGAATAATAAAAATTAAATTATTAAAATAAAATTTGAAAATTGAGTATAAAATTTTTTAGGAGAAAAAATGCATTGTATGGAATCAATGTATTATTTTTGATGGAGTTTACTTTTAGTACATTTTAGTACATAAGTATGATACTTCAGGATTTACCATCCCGATATCAATTCAAACACGTTGCTCGTAGATTTCTAGTATGTAACCTGAATATTGTTGGCAATTAATTTAATTTAATAGTAATAATTATATTAATTTCGAATTAAACTAATTACGTATTAAACTAATAATTATATGTGTATACATGACATGTCATACCTTTAAGAGGGAGTTACGCTTTTAAAAGGTATACATTAGTTTTTATATTAACAATATTTTTAAAACTAATTAAGCTAATAATTATATGTATATCTACATGACATACCACACCATTGATAGGGGATTTCTAGTTTTAGTAAAGAGATAATTTTTAATTTAATAATAGTTAATTTTAAATTAAATCAATTATATTAAACTAATTAAATTAATAATTATATGTATACCGCGGTATACATGGCATACCATCAAGAAGGGGTTTCTGCTTTTATTATAAAGTATATATATCATAATTTGGATTGTTTTCTACTTAATTTCTAGTTATGTGATCATGAGTTGGAGATTAAATGATTAGAAAACTAAATTTCTAGCACGTAAATATAAAAAATGTATAAAAAATACACTAAAAATGACTAATTTTTTTTGAGGTTGTGATATCCGACTCTATAACTCATGACTTAACTCATTTAATATACTAGCCTATAACCCGTGCGAAAAACGAATCAATAATAAAAATTAAATTATTAAAATAAAATTTGAATATTGAGTATAAAAATAATTAATAAATATTAATTTAAATATGTTGATTTGTAGAATTCAATGTGAAATTTAAATGAAAGTCTATAATAAATAAAGACTATTAAATTAAATAGTTATGATAATCGAATCCCGGTGAAATCAAAGAAGTTAAATTTAATAAATAAATAACTTGTATAATTATGTAGTAGCAACAACAAATACAACCTGAGTTTTAGTACTATTGCATTTCAATGAAAAGAAGTTTCCAAATTATATCTATATATCTGGTCGGGCCATTCCCGCCCGAACCCGAACAATTCCCCAAATTTCTAACCCGATTGAGGTGGTGAACATATCGAGATCGAGTAGATGAAATACACATCCGTAATAGTAATAGAGATAGTAATTACTCCCTCCGTCCCATAATAAATGTCCTAATTTTTTCAGAGTTCGTTTCACGCATTTTCACGCATATAAAAAATATAGTTGTACATATTATTTTTTTGAATTTTTTGTTTTGTATAAAAGTTTGAACATCCTATTTTAATACAAAACAAAAAAAATGAAAAAATAATTTCTACAAACATGTATTTTACATGCGTGAAACAAACTTGAAAAAAATTAGGACGTTTATTATGGGACGGAGGGAGTATATTAATACAGAGTTTTTGTATAACTTATAGTATAAAAGGTAATAGTTATAAATATAGAGTATATATTAATTGTATTATTATGCAATTTTATATTAATTGTATTAATCAATTTTTTTATTAATTGTATTATAAATTTTTATTATGCAATATTTTAAAAATTTGAAAATATAAATAAATTATTCTTATTGAAATAATTATTATTTTACTAATAAAGAAATGCTTCTTGTGTGCTGGTGGGTGCTCAAGCAAGAGCTCTTGTGTCTAGTGTAAATGTAATGTTAATGGATGATGTTTTTTTTTACTCACGTAAAAAATTTCTTAATCAGTTACCAACTTACCATTATACGTATTAAAACTTTTTAGTAGCAAAAAAACATTGTATGAGAACAATGTAATATTTGTGATGAGTTTACTTTTAGTACATAATATTTTAAGTGTTTAACTATGTTATTTACCCTCCCCGATATCAGTTCAAACAATCCTCCCGATATCAGTTCAAACACCAAATTTTTAGTAGATTTCTAGTATACAACTTGGCGGCTATTGTTGGCAATTAATTTAATCTTATAATGATAATTATATTTATTTTGAATTGAACTAATTACGCATTACACTAATTAAACTAATAATTATATGTGTATACCGCGGTATACATAACATATCATACATTTAAGAGGTGTTAAGAGGAGGTTATGTTTTAAAAAAGTATAGATTAGTTTATATTTTAATAATAATAATTAAATAAATTTGGAATTAAGCTAACAATATTTTTAAAACTTATTAAGTTAATACTTATGTGTATATCGCGGTATATATGACATACCATACAATTAAGAGGAGGTGTCTGCTTTAAATTCAGAGATTAATTTTTAATTAAATAATAATTAATATGAAATTAAATCAACTATATTAAGTTAATTAAACTAATAATTATATGTACATTGCGGTATACATGGCATACCATAACATTAAAAGATGGTTTCTGCTTTTAATATAGAAAATATAGATTTCTTATGTTTATCAATTACCAACTTACCATTATGCATATTAAAATTTTTAGGAGCAAAAATGCATTGTATGGAAACAATGTAGTATTTTTGATGGAGTTTACTTTTAGTACATAAGTATGATACTTCAGGATTTACCATCCCGATATCAATTCAAACATGTTGCTAGTAGATTTCTAGTATGTAACCTGACTATTGTTGGCAATTAATTTAATTTAATATTAATAATTATATTAATTTCGAATTAAACTAATTACGTATTAAACTAATAATTATATGTGTATACATGACATGTCATACCTTTAAGAGGAAGTTATGCTTTTAAAAGGTATACATTAGTTTTTATATTAACAATATTTTTAAAACTAATTAAGCTAATAATTATATGTATATCTACATGACATACCACACCATTAATAAGAGATTTCTAGTTTTAGGGGTTTCTGCTTTTAGTATAGAGTATAGATAATTTGGAATTAAACTAATTACGTATTTAATAATTATATGTGTATACATGACATGTCATACCTTTAAGAGGAAGTTATGCTTTTAAAAGGTATAGATTAGTTTTTATATTAACAATATTTTTAAAACTAATTAAACTAATAATTATATGTATATCTACATGACATACCACACCTTTGATATTCTAATACTTTCCCTCACTCGAAATTCCATTTTTGGGTTAAATAGTGGATCACGGACGCCCATTTTTGGAGCAATAATTTGCCTTTGTGTCCCTCATAAATTATGAGAATATTGAAGATGAAAATGAATCCAACTCGTGACCCCTGACGACTGGAGTTCTAATACCATGTTGAGCTCTAATACATTAACGTTTTAGACATGCTAGTGTTAAGTTACTTTAGTTGATCAGAGTAACAGTCGACTACGGAGATGAGATTACTTTCCGTTCTATGATTATATCTTTAAGTTTGTCACCCGTAGCCGTAGGCAGGTGTGTAATTATGCATATGTATATGCATGTTAGTACATACTTGGACATCTTAAACAAGTCTCGAACTAGGATTAAAAGGACAACTAGTTGCGGAACTCACTGGAAGCTTTGAAGGAATTGACTCCTTAGACTGTTGAATAAAAATAAAGAACTTCTCTGGGTCTACCCGCTGTGACCACTCCTTTCGTTTAGACAACAAACAGATTTTGACAAGATCAAAGAATATGGATAGCAACTGTTCTTGTAATACAGGGAAAAGATGACAAAAACAGAAAAACCATACATGAATTGTGAAATGCACATAGAGTGTTCACCGATGACTGATTCATGTAGAGGCCTACGGGACACGTGTCCCCAACACAAATATTAGCTATTTTTATTATAATTTATAGTTTAATTGCGTATAAAAGCGCTCCCACCACAAAAAGTTAAGTGCCCTTCTATTGTTAGTAATTACTAGCCTATACGGATAAAGAATAAAAATTAAATTATTAAAATAAAATTTGAAAATTGAGTATAAATTTTTTTAGGAGCAAAAATGCATTGTATGGAAACAATGTAGTATTTTTGATGGAGTTTACTTTTAGTACATAAGTATGATACTTCAGGATTTACCATCCTGATGTCAATTCAAACACGTTGCTCGTAGATTTCTAGTATGTAGCCTGACTATTGTTGGTAATTAATTTAATTTAATAGTAATAATTATATTAATTTCGAATTAAACTAATTACGTATTAAACTAATAATTATATGTGTATACATGACATGTCATACCTTTAAGAGGGAGTTACGCTTTTAAAAGGTATACATTAGTTTTTATATTAACAATATTTTTAAAACTAATTAAGCTAATAATTATATGTATATCTACATGACATACCACACCATTGATAGGGGATTTCTAGTTTTAGTAAAGAGATAATTTTTAATTTAATAATAGTTAATTTGAAATTAAATCAATTATATTAAACTAATTAAATTAATAATTATATGTATACCGCGGTATACATGGCATACCATCAAGAAGGGGTTTCTGCTTTTATTATAAAGTATATATATATATATATCATAATTTGGATTGTTTTCTACTTAATTTCTAGTTATGTGATCATGAGTTGGAGATTAAATGATTAGAAAACTAAATTTCTAGCACGTAAATATAAAAAATTTATAAAAAATACACTAAAAATGACTAATTTTTTTTGAGGTTGTGATATCCGACTCTATAACTCATGACTTAACTCATTTAGTATACTAGCCTATAACCCGTGCGAGACACGAATCAAGAATAAAAATTAAATTATTAAAATAAAATTTGAATATTGAGTATAAAAATAATTAATAAATATTAATTTAAATATGTTGATTTGTAGAATTCAATGTGAAATTTAAATGAAAGTCTATAATAAATAAAGACTATTAAATTAAATAGTTATGATAATCGAATCCCGGTGAAATCAAAGAAGTTAAATTTAATAAATAAATAACTTGTATAATTATGTAGTAGCAACAACAAATACAACCTGAGTTTTAGTACTATTGCGTTTCAATGAAAAGAAGTTTCCAAATTATATCTATATATCTGGTCGGGCCATTCCCGCTCGAACCCGAACAATTCCCCAAATTTCTAACCCGATTGAGGTGGTGAACATATCGAGATCGAGTAGATGAAATACACATTCGTAATAGTAATGGAGATAATAATTACTCCCTCCGTCCCATAATAAATGTCCTAATTTTTTCAGAGTTCGTTTCTCGCATTTCCACGCATATAAAAAATGTAGTTGTACATATTATTTTTTCGAATTTTTTGTTTTGTATAAAAGTTTGAACATCCTATTTTAATACAAAACAAAAAAAATGAAAAACTAATTTCTACAAACATGTATTTTACATGCGTGAAACAAACTTGAAAAAAATTAGGACGTTTATTATGGGACGGAGGGAGTATATTAATACAGAGTTTTTGTATAACTTATAGTATAAAAGGTAATAGTTATAAATATAGAGTATATATTAATTGTATTATTATGCAATTTTATATTAATTGTATTAATCAATTTTTTTATTAATTGTATTATAAATTTTTAAACACGTTGCTCGTAGATTTCTAGTATGTAGCCTGACTATTGTTGGTAATTAATTTAATTTAATAGTAATAATTATATTAATTTCGAATTAAACTAATTACGTATTAAACTAATAATTATATGTGTATACATGACATGTCATACCTTTAAGAGGAAGTTATGCTTTTAAAAGATATAGATTAGTTTTTATATTAACAATATTTTTAAAACTAATTAAACTAATAATTATATGTATATCTACATGATATACCACACCATTGATAGGGGATTTCTAGTTTTAGTAAAGAAATTAATTTTTAATTTAATAATAGTTAATTTGAAATTAAATCAATTATATTAAACTAATTAAATTAATAATTATATGTATACCGCCGTATACATGGCATACCATGGGGTTTCCGTTTTTAGTATAAAGTATATATATATATATATATATATATATATATTAAACTAATTAAATTAATAATTATATGTATAGCGCGATATTGATGAAGAAGGGGTTTCTGCTTTGCTTTTAGTATAGAGTATAAATATTGCCTCCACGAAATAAAAAATTCCGCATCCGTCACTGCTGTCCAGGCAAATTAACTCCTTATATATAATAAGTGTAAGGGAGATCGTATCCAAAACTTTGGTTGGTCACTATACTATCAAAAGTATACTATCCGTTGGATTATTAAACTATAAATCTTCAAATCAATGAGGACCGTCAGATATAATATTAAAATTTTATTTGATTATTAATAGGATAATATTTAAATACTAAAAGATGTATTTTGATAATTTAAACCAATTATAAATAGGTTTTCTATATTGAATAGAAATCTTTATGTAAAAATTCGTAATTATCTTTTCTCTTCAGTTTATGGATAGTTCCAGTTAGATAATAATTATTAAACTACCATTAAATTAAAGACAATTTTGTAAGCTTCGGGTGTGCTGTAAAATCGTTAAAATCTGTTGTCTAAAACTCAAGATAGAGCCCAAATAGTAAAGTTATTATCTATATTTTAATAAATATATTTTTATTATTGTAGCACCAATTTAGTTTTTTTTTTCCTAATTCTTTTAAATTTATAAATTCTATGTTTATTTCAATAAAATATTAAAACCAATTTAAGAAAAAATTAAAATCGATCATCCGTGTACGATTACGACCAAATTAATAATTATAGTTAGATCTTAAATAGATCGATGAGAATTGTTAGATCTAATATTAAAAAGTGTATCTGATTAATAATAGAATTATATTTAAATACTAAAAATTGTATTTTGATAATTTAAAATTTTTCTATGTAGAAATTCTTAAATATATTTTCTCTTGAATTTATGTATAATTAATAATTATTAAACCAAATATCAAGATAACAATTCATATCGATTACAATGATACACGTGGACCCTACGTGGAGAACTTCTGTACATGAATAAATTTAAACACTTTTTTTTCTGAAGGAACATAACAATTTGATTAATCCAAATTATAATTATATTATTTTACATTTAACAAACATAAAAGGATAATATCAAAATATTATTTAAATATTGAGGGTTTCATATTCATAAACGATAATTTTGAATATAATACTTATATTAAAATGTGTATTTGATTAAAGGTAGGATTATATTTAAATACTAAGAAGTGTGCTTTGATAATTTAAACAAATTATGAATTGATTTTTTATATTGAATTGAATTCTTTATGTAAAACTTCTTAACCATCTTTTCTTTTCGGTTTATTTCATGAGTAGGTCAACTGGTCAAATTAGATAATAATTATTAAACCATCATTAAATTAAAGATAATTTCGTTAGTTTCGCATGAGTTGTAAAATCGCCAAAATTCAATTTCTAAAACTCAGGATATAACCCAAATAGTAAAGTTTGTATCTAAATTTTAATAAATATTTTTTTATTATTGTAGCACCAATTTATTTATTTTTCCACTAATACTTTTAAATATAGAGAAATTTTCTTTCAAAAAAGTATCAAAATTAATTAAGAACAAATTAAAATCGATAAAGAATATAATAATATGAGAATAAAATTTTATATAATCATAACATAATTTTTATTCTGTTTAATAATTTTTCAGTAATAATGTATTTTAAAATTTATATACACTGTAAATAAAACCGAAACATTAAAAGTAAAAGCAGTTACAAGATACTTATATCATTATATACTTGATATCCTTATTATATTAAATCCTTATATATAATAATCATAATAGGGATCTTATCCAAAATTTTGGTGGTAAATAACCAAATTAATAAGGACCATTAGATCTTAACTAGATAAATGAAAATCGTTAGATCAAATATTTAAAAAGTGTATTTTATTAATAATAGGATTATATTTAAATTCTAAAAGGTGTATTTTGATAATTTAAACCAAATATACCAAATATAAATAAGTTTTCTATATTGAATAGAATTCTCCATGTAAAACATTCGTGACTTTCTTTTCTCTTCCATGGATAATTCCAGTTAGATAAAAATTGTTAAACCATCTTTTAATTAAATATAATTTAGTTATCTTCATGTTGTGTATAAAATCGTCAAAATCTGATTTTTAAAACACAAGATAAAGCACAAATTAGTAAAGTGAATATTTAAATTATAATAATAATTATTATGTCATCATTATTTTAATACCAATTTAATTACTTTTTTCTAACTATTTTAAATTTAGAAATCTATGTTCAAAAATTAAAATCAATCTAAGAAAAATTCAAATCAACAAAGAATATAATAATACGAGGATAAAATTTTATAAAATTGTGCATATTTTTAATCCTATTTTATTAAGTTTTAGATCATAACTAATCAAATATTATTTATTATTAAATAATAAATTATACGTAAATGGTGATTTTGTTTTATAAGAACTCATAGATACCTAATTTCATTGTTAGCAGGACTATATTCATATTAAAAAAAAATCGTATTTTGAAATTTTAGACTCAGCTACAGAGGCCAAACTTTTTTAACATATATACATTGTAAATTATTAAATTCAAAACTTTAAAAGTTTCTTAATTTATTAGTATAGTACTGATATGGACAGAAAAGTAATTATAGAAATATAATTGACTATTCAATGGAAAGACCGATATTTAAGGCCCGACACCTTAATTATTCATTAATTTCGTAATTAATGAATAGGGAAAATATACAGCTCATGAAAAGAGTCCAAATTATGGCAAATTGGTCAAAGAAGGATCCAGAATCTCAATTAAAGGCAATTAATGAGTCATAGACTTTATCAACAAGGAAAAGACTTATTCAGCAAGAAATACAATGTTTATCCAATATCAAAAAGAAGACTTATTCGCTAAGTCTCCTAAACATATCATAAATACTAGGCTCCAAACGCCTATATAAGGTCCCTGATCCTACAATCAGAACTACGTCTTTGGCTTGATTCTCAATAACAATTTGAGATACGTAGGCATCTTGTGAGGACCAATTTAGTCCGGAAACACGAGTGCAACCATTAAAGCTCGAAGCTCATTAAACCTTAGCATTAAATACGCAAGTACGTTTTTTAATCCACAACATTTGGCACCGTCTGTGGGAAAACAACATCAACCATGACAAACACACGAAGAACAGCTCGGGATAATCAAACTCCTGAGGATCGCCCTATCACCTCTGAGGCTGATCAACCACCGCCGACTACTGGCACTCAAGGGGCGAATATCCCCACCAACACTCAAGGACCGCAAATCCCAATTTCGGTTGAAGGGACGAATCCCCTGCAGATGGTCATTCATGGATCTAATCCACAAGAGATCGTTCACCAGCAACCAATCTCGACTTCTCCACTCATCATGAATGCACAGAGAAGCCTTCAACTCCATACTACTGATCTCCCTCA
Source organism: Heracleum sosnowskyi (assembly GCA_030848705.1). Lineage (NCBI taxonomy): Eukaryota > Viridiplantae > Streptophyta > Magnoliopsida > Apiales > Apiaceae > Heracleum > Heracleum sosnowskyi. The sequence goes on along the minus strand of CM061242.1, from coordinate 108,508,787 downwards.
ATACGCGAATCAGACTTTGGGGATGCCAAGCTATGGCATGCCCCCTCGACCCATGGCGGGCGGTAGTGGAACTAATCCAATCTACCATGAGGCATATGTGCCCCCTTATATTCAAGGTCTGGGACCCCAAAATCAACAAACTCGCCATACCCCTTTCGTACAAGATTACTCGGGCCCATACACCGAGGATGAGGGTTATACAACTGGGGAGGATGTCACCCCAAGAAGGAGACGTTCTTCCCAGACCAATCGGGAACAACCCCAAACTACTAGGGAGAAACTTGCAGTCCATGAGGAAGAGACTGCAAGGCTTAAAAAACTCCTTGCTGAGGAAGAGGCCGCTCAATCTCGGGGCCGAACGACTGAAGGGATCCCGATAATCAACTTGGATCCACCGGCAAGGAGAACCAAGAGGGCCGAAGCCCCAAGGGGTGATCCTAGTATTCTGTTGCCCCTAGGAGATCCTGATGATCCTACACCACCATTTACTCAAGACATCATGAAAACGGCTATATCCAGAAAATTCAAGATGCCTTCGAGAGCATGCTGAAGCTCCAAGATAGAGCCGGAAAGTATATCAAGGCTGAAGAAAGCATGAGAAAGTATGAACCCACTGCTGGCGGTAGTGGAAACTCAAAGAAAAGAAAAGAAACTCAGGAGTACGACGTCAAGGAAAAGTTCCCCAGAACATCAAAGAACTCCAATTCTCCCCCCAAGAGAAACAATTTTGGGCCAAAATTCACAGAATATGCAAGATTGAATACTCCCAGGAGTCAAATTCTGATGGAGATAGCCAAGGAAGAAGATCTCAAATGGCCAAAGCCAATGAGGGCTGATTTGTCCAAACAGAACCAAAATCAGTTTTGTCAGTTCCACAAGGAAGTCGGTCATGACACCGACGATTGTAGGCAATTGAAAGATGAGATTGAGTTTCTGATACGAAGAGGAAAACTCAGCAAATTCACCAAGGATGGAAATCAAGGGAGTCAAAGAGGAAACTATGAAAGGAAGGATTACGACAGAAGGGATAACGATCAAGATCGTAACCCTAAGCCCCGAGGGCCAGTCATCAACATGATATTCGGAGGGCCAACTGCTGCTGGGTCCTCCCGAAACTCAAGGAAAGCTTATGCCCGAGAGGTAATGACTGTGGTTGGAGAAGCACCGAAATGTGCCAGAACAGAAGTGTCAATAGGATTTGATGATTCTAACTTGGAAGGGGTGAAGTTCCCCCACGATGATCCTCTTGTCATCATACCTGTGATAGGTAACTCCGAAACAAAAAGAGTCTTGGTTGACAATGGAGCTTCAGTGGATATCTTGTTCCACGATGACTTTATCAAGATGAGTTACACAGACTCTCAGTTGACCCCCTCGAATATGCCCATATACGGGTTCAATGGAGTAGAATCAAAGGTGGAAGGCACTATCCAACTCCCAATGACCATGGGACAAGGGATGAATACATCTACTCAAATGATGAACTTCGTGGTTATAAAGGCAACTTCAACCTACAACGCGATCCTTGGAAGGACTGGTCTTCATGCGTTTAAGGCCGTTGCCTCATCTTATCACTTGAAAGTCAAGTTCCCAACGAGGAATGGAATTGGAGAAGAAAGGGGAGACCAAAAGATGGCTAGAAGTTGTTATGTAGCCGCGCTAAGGCCTGATGGAATCGGGGGGCAGGTTCTCCCCATTGAAGACATGAATACAAACGACAACGAGGACAGAATGGTGAAACCAGCTGAGGACTTGGTCCCAATTCCCCTAGTCCCAGGAGAACCAGAGAAGGTGACTTATATTGGGGCACTGCTGCCCGAACCATTGAAGAGCAAACTCACGTCTTTTCTTCAAGAAAACAATGACGTTTTTGCTTGGACAGCGGCTGACATGCCAGGGATTGATCCCCAATTGATAACTCACAAGTTGAATGTGGATCCTGAAAGAAAGACAGTGAAACAGAAAAAGAGGAATTTCGCTCTAGAGAGGCTAGAAGCCATTAAACAGGAAGTTAATAAACTTTTGGAAGCTGGGTTCATTGAGGAAATTCAATTCCCAGAATGGTTGGCTAACCCCGTGATGGTCAAAAAGGCTAACGGAAAATGGAGGATGTGCGTCGACTTCACTGACTTGAATGATGCATGTCCTAAGGATTGTTTTCCCTTACCAAGGATTGATGCACTAATAGATGCTACAGCTGGACACGAGATGCTTAGCTTCATGGATGGCTTCAGTGGATACAATCAAATCAAGATGCATGAGGATGACATCGCCAAAGTATCATTCATCACTGACTTTGGTGTATTCTGCTTCTTAGTCATGGCATTTGGACTTAAGAATGCAGGGGCAACATACCAAAGATTGGCGAACAAAATTTTTGGACACCTAATTGGGAAAACCATGGAGGTCAACGTAGATGACATGTTAGTCAAGAGCCTCGATAAGGCCGATCACATTAAGCACCTCCGAGAGGCATTTGAAGTGCTAAGGCACCGCAAGATGATGTTGAATCCAGCTAAGTGTGCCTTTGGTGTAGGCTCGGGAAAGTTTTTAGGCCTGATGGTTTCCAAGAGAGGAATCGAGGCCAATCCCGACAAAATAAAATCAATTCTAGACATGGAGCCACCACGGACTGTCAAAGATGTCCAGAAATTAACGGGAAGAGTGGCAGCATTGGGAAGATTCATCTCCAAGTCAGGAGAGAAGTGTTTACCCTTCTTTAAAGCACTCAAGAAAGTGAAAAATTTTGAATGGACAACTGAAAGCCAAGAGGCCTTTGAGGCCTTGAAGAAATACATGGCTGAGCCACCATTATTGGCCAAACCAAAACCAGGAGAGGTTCTTTATCTATACTTGGCAGTATCCAACACCGCCCTGGGAGCTGTTTTGGTAAAGGAAGAATTGAAAGTGCAGAAGCCCGTCTACTATGTGAGTAAGATTTTTCATGGGGCAGAAATAAACTACACAACGATTGAGAAGTTTGCCTTAGCCTTGATAATGGCCTCAAGAAAGCTACGCCCGTACTTCCAGGCTCACAAGATAGAGGTCTTGACTGATCAACCTCTGAGAAACATCTTGCATAGCCCTCAAGTCAGTGGAAGATTGATCAAATGAGCCATTGAATTGGGCGAATTCGACATCAAGTATAAGCCTCGAACGGCCATAAAAGCTCAAGAACTTGCTGACTTCATGGTTGAATGTACCATTGACAACCAAGAAGTCGGGGGGCAGGAAGCAATAATGGAAGACAAGGAAGCTGAAGACATAATCTCCAAAGAATGTTGGGTGCTCTATTTTGATGGAGCATCAAAAACAAAATCAAGCGGAGCCGGTTTAGTGCTACAAAGTCCTGATGGATTCATCATAGAGTATGCACTAAAACTTGACTTCCCAACGACAAACAATGAGGCTGAGTATGAAGCTCTGATAGCTGGCCTAGGGCTAGCTGGAGCCTTGAGAGTCAAAACTCTGAAAGTATGTGGAGATTCGAGGCTAGTGGTTTCCCAAGTGAATGGGGAATTTTGAGGCCAGAGATTAAGTCATGGCCAAGTACTTGAAACTTGTCAAGGCCATCATGACTCAGTTCGACGAATGCTATGTAGAGCACATTCCAAGGGAAGAAAACGTGAAGGCTGATGCCTTGTCTAAATTTGCTTCTTCCGAAATTGAAAACTATGCAGGGAGTGTATACTTCCAAGTCCCGAGGACCCCAAACATCAACGGAAAGTTGGTAGCACCCATTGATGTTGCTAGTTGTTGGATAGATCCCATCAAGGCTCATCTGGAAACTGGGTGGTTACCCAATGACACTTCAGAAGCACGAAAGCTATACGTCAGAGCACTAAGGTATACCCTGATTGAGGGAATCCTATACAAAAAGTCTTTCATCATTCCATATCTGAAATGTTTGAGACCTCAAGAGGCAGAATTAGCCCTGAAGGAAGTACATGAAGGAATTTGTGGGCAGCACTTGGGGGGCAGAGCCCTTGCTCATAAAGTCACCCGTTTAGGTTTCTATTGGCCAAGCATACTCGCTGATGCTAAAAGCTATGTGAAGAAATGTGAATGGTGCCAAAAACATGCACTAGTGGTTAGGCAACCACCAGAGATGTTGACATCCATAAACTCACCAATCCCCTTTGCCATGTGGGGAATGGATATACTTGGACCATTTCCAATGGCAAGTGCTCAAAGAAAGTTCTTGATAGTAGCAATCAACTACTTCACCAAGTGGATTGAGGCTAAACCATTAGCCAAGATAACCACCAAGCAAGTGATGCATTTCTTCTGGGAAAATGTGATATGCAGGTATGGAATTCCACGAGTCCTGGTTACGGACAATGGAACTCAGTTTAACAATGATGAGTTCAAGAAATATTGTGATGAGAACGATATCAAGTTGCGCTTGACTTCTGTTGCCCATCCTCAAGCAAATGGGCAAGCTGAGGTTGCAAATTGAATTATCCTAGATGGACTAAAGAAAAGAGTTGAACGCTCCAGAAACACTTGGGTAGACGAATTGCTCCCCATACTATGGGCATATCGTACTACTTGTAAAGTCACCATTGGAGCTACCCCCTTCCTGTTGGCATATGGGGCAGAGGCAGTGGTTCCAGTGGAGATTACTCACACATCTCCAAGAGTTGAAGCTTATGAGCCAGAAACAAATGAGGAAGGCTTGAGGCTGGCCTTAGATTTAATTGATGAAGTTAGAGATGAGGCAAATGCCAAGATAGTTCAGCATCAGAAACGAGCATCTTTCTATTACAACCTAAGGGTTAAAGAAAGGTTCTTTCGACAAGGAGACCTAGTTCTTCGAAAGATTGAGGCTGTTAGGAATATGTTGATTCTTGATGATAATTATAAAAACACTTAGTAGATTTTGTATTAAGTTATATTGTAACTGTCAACGAAATGGCATGCTTTGCAGTGTTTCGTTGACAGGAAGCTCATCAACGGAATGAGTGTTGTAGCAATTGCACTGTACAATACTTCACAGTTTGATATGCATTTGATGTATGTATTAGATAGGTTTCCTAAGTCATGTTGACTAAGTACTAGATAGGCAAAATAGGTTGGTTAATTGTAAGTATATCATGCCTTGTAATTTTGCCTAAGTGAAGACATGTCAACGGTATGAAGATTACTCTATCAACGGAACAAGGATACACCATCAACGGAATGAAGTTTACTCATCAACGAAATGAAGTTTACTCATCAACGAAATGGAGAATAAAGCTATCAACGAAACACATCTCCCTGCTATCAACGAATCATTATTGCTTTTCTGAATAGTTGACAAAGTGATAGTGACAGTTTACTGAACAGATCTAAAGGTGATGTGGAAGTGTACTTTGCATTGGAAACCATTAAAATGGACATGGGGAATAAGGAAACATCCCAGTTTCCAATTGGGCTCTTGGGAGTGATCATAATAAGCATGAAGACAAAAGCAAGGATCTCCAAGGACCACTGGACAAAGGGATGAAAAGCAAACTATTGGCGGTTATCTTTAGTGTACTTTAGAGTAGCCAAAAATAGTATTGTAAACTTGGGAATATATAACCAAGTGTAGCAGTTAGAAAAAGAGTAAGAGAAGAAAAACAAATAGTTTGTATTAGCTATCTTTGAGAGCATTCTTCTCTACAACTCTGTAACTGAGCAGCTGTGTACTTTTGTATCACAGATTATTTCCGCAATAAAAACACTTCAGTTGGATCATCAAACAATCCAACTGAATTATTTATATCTTGTGTTTTTGTTTATTCAGTTCAGTTTTATTTTATCATTGTTTTAAGTTTAAGAAAATATCAAGAATTGTATTCAACCCCCCCTTCTACAATTCTGTTAGGTCATTTGGGAATAACAATTGTATCAGAGCGAGCTTCTAACATACAAGAAGTTTAAAGATCAAGACCAAAACAGAAACCATGGTGAAGAAGGATGCAGGTGTGAAGATACCAGTTCTTGATAAGGACAATTACTTTCACTGGAAAGTAAAGATGCATTTACATCTCATGTCTATGGATGAGAGATATGTAGACTGCATTGAGAAAGGTCCACACGTTCCCATGAAGTTTGCATCTAGAATTGGAGTGCCAGATGATGCTCCTGACGTAGAAATTCCAAAACTTGTCTCAGAATGGACTATTGAAGATCTTGCAGAAATCCATAAAGATAAGAGAACCATGAACATTCTGTTTAATGGTTTGGAGCAAGAGATGTTTGATAATGTCATAAACTGTACAACCTCCAAAGAAGTATGGGACACTGTCAGAACACTATGTGAAGGAACTGAGCAAGTAAGGGAGAACAAAATGCAACTCCTTATACAACAATATGAGCACTTTCACTTTAAAGCTGGTGAAACCCTAAATGACACGTTTAGTAGGTTTCAAAAGCTTCTGAATGGATTAAAGTTGTATGGGAGAATCTACCAAACTAAGGACTCAAACCTTAAATTTCTAAGAGCTCTTCCAAAAGAATGGAAGCCTATGACTGTTTCTCTAAGAAACACTCAAGAGTACAAAGATTACACTCTTGAAAGGCTGTATGGAACATTGAAGACTTATGAGCTGGAAATGGAGCAAGATGAGGAAATTGAAAAGGTACAGAAGAAGGGTGGATCCATTGCATTGATTGCATCTGTGAACCAACTGGAAGATGACACTGAAGAAGCTGCAAAGGCCACAACTAGTCGATCTAGTTGTAGGAGTGATGTTAGCAAGGGTAAAGACAAGATGACAGAAGAAGAAGAATCAGAACCAGCCAACTTGGATGACTTAGATGAGATTGATGAACACATTGCTTTTCTGTCAAGAAAATTCTCTAAGTTCAAGTTCAAAAGAAACTCAGAAGCAAGGCCACCAAGAAGAGACTTTCAACCTAGCAAAACAAACTGGATTGAAAAGTCTAAATCTAAATGTTTCAATTGTGGAATGCTTGGTCACTTTGCTGGAGACTGCAGAAAGCCCAAGATTGAGAAGAGCAACAGGAAATTTGAGCCTGTTGATTATAAAAAGAAATACTTTGAACTTCTCAAGCAAAAGGAAAAGGCTTTCATGTCTCAGGAGTATGATTGGGCTGGTAATGGTGAAGATTCTGATGATGATGTTGAGTATGTCAACTTGGCTCTTATGGCTGACAATCATGAGCAGGAAGCAAGTTCCTCAAGCAACCAGGTAACAATTACTAATCTTTCTGAGCTTTCTAAAGAGGAATGCGATAGTGCAGTAAATGAAATGTCTACTGTATTATATAATTTGCGTGTTACTCTTAAATCACTTACCAAAGAGAATTCAAGAATTAAAGAGACTAATTTGCTCTTAAGTGATATGAATGCAATGTTAGAAGCACAACTCATTGAATTTGAGAAAATGAGATGTGTTAGTAGGGATGCTAAGAAGGAACTTGAGAACGTGTTACAAAGGGAAGAAATTCTTAAGACTCAACTAGAAATAGAACAGAGTGTGATTGCTAAATGGAAAGATGCCAGGAATGTTGCTACCAACATCATTAATGTTCAAGGTATGGAATCTTTCTGTGAACAATCATGGAAAAAGAACAAAGAGAAACTAGGGTATGCTTGTGAAGCCTTAGATTCAGAAACAGAGTCAACAAACAACAATGATCATTTGTTGAAGGTTGATATGTCAACGGAATGCGATGTTCCGTTGACACATGAACCATCAACCGATCAGGGTGTTTCGTTGACAGAGAAAAGAAAAGATGAACTCACTAGACTTAATAATAAGTATGGTCCTGTCACCAAGAACTTTGTTCAAGGTGAGTCTAGTAAATCAAAGAAAGTTGAGAAGCCTGTTGAGAGAGCTAATGTAGGTCACTTGTCCAACAAGCAATTGAAAGATAAAATAGAGAATGTTCAAATTGAGGCTAAGGGAAATAAAAGGAATAACAGGAATGGCAAAGTAGGAATTAACAAACACAACAATTACACACCTGATAAATATGCTCCTAGAAAGACTTGTGTCAATTGTGGAAGTGTTAGTCATCTATCTACTAACTGCAAATCTGTTAAGAAAACTGCTAATGTGAAAATTCCCAAGCCTGCAATGAATAATCTTATGCCTACAATGCCTGTTATGCCTAACATGTTTGCTCCATGTGCACAATTTCAGAATCCATATGCTAACATATCATTTGTGCCTAATCCATACATGAATATGTTTAGTATGCCACAAATGCCATGGAATATGAATAATATGTGTGTTCCTTCAAATATGCATGCTGTAAATGAAAATGTGAGCAACAATCAGAAATCAACACCAAGAGTAAAAGTTGATTTAAATCAATCTGAGCCCAAGGTGAAAAATGATGTAAAAAGAAAAGCAAAGGCTAACAAAACAGGACCCAAGGAAACTTGGGTACCAAAATCGACTTGATTTGGTTCTATTGTGTGCAGGGAGACAAAAAGAATCTTTGGTACTTGGATAGTGGTTGTTCAAGACACATGACTGGTGATTCTACCCTGCTCACAGAGTTTCAGGAAAGAGCTGGCCCTTGTATTGCTTTTGGAGATGACAGCAAAGGCTACACAAAGGGATATGGCTTGATTTCAAAAGAGAATGTCATCATAGATGAGGTTGCATTGGTGGATGGTCTTAAGCACAATTTGCTTAGTATCAGTCAACTTTGTGACAAAGGATTTTTAGTTACTTTTTCTAAAGAAGCCTGTGTTGTTTCTAAAGGAGGAAACAACAATGTGGTAATGACTGGATTCAGAAGAGGGAATGTGTACATTGCTGACTTTAGTAGCACAAGTCCAGACACCATCACTTGTCTTTTCAGCAAAGCAAGCAAGGATGAAAGTTGGCTATGGCACAAGAAATTATCTCATCTGAATTTCAAGGTTATGAATGATTTGGTAAGGAAGGATCTTGCTAGAGGAATTCCACAGGTGGAGTTTTCCAAGGATGGTTTGTGTGATGCCTATCAAAAAGGGAAACAAAAGAAGGCATCATTCAAAAGCAAGACAGAGTCATCAATTGTCCATCAGCTTGAGTTACTTCATATGGATCTGTTTGGCCCTGTAAATGTCATGTCTATTTCAAAGAAGAAATATTGTCTTGTGATTGTTGATGATTTTTCTAGATTTACTTGGACCTTCTTTTTACATTCTAAAGATGAGGCAAGTGAAATCATTATCAATCACATCAAGATGGTAAACAATCATCCTGACTTGAAAGTAAGAAGGATCAGGAGTGACAATGGGACAGAATTCAAGAATTCAAGTATGAAGATGTTCTGTGAAGAAAATGGTATTATGCATGAGTTTTCAGCAGCAAGGACACCACAGCAAAATGGTGTAGTTGAAAGGAAAAACAGAACACTTATTGAAGCTGCCAGGACAATGCTAGATGAATCAAAGTTACCAACTTATTTTTGGGCTGAGGCAGTTAACACAGCTTGCTTCACTCAGAATATTTCTTTGATTAATCAGGCCAAGGGAATGACCCCTTATCAACTACTCAAAAGAAAGAAGCCACTATTGGATTTTCTTCATGTCTTTGGATGCAAGTGCTTTGTTCTGAGAAATCAAGCTGAGCATTTGGGGAAATTTGAAGCAAAGGCAGATGAAGCAATATTTGTGGGATATGCAGCAGGGAAAGCTTACAGAGTCTATAATCTCAGAACCAACATTGTTATGGAATCTGTACATGTTGTTTTTGATGATCTCAAAATTCAAGGTCTCTGTGATGAAGGTTTCCATGAAAGTCTCTCTTTTGAGAATGAGGAAGGAGATCGAATGAATCATGTTAAGACTACTGAGAAACAGCCTAAAGTTGTTGTATCTAGCACAGATGAGAGCAGCAGTGAAGATGAAATTGCTGCATTAAGATTGAAAAGAATAGTTGCTAGTAGACCAAATGGTCATTTCGTTGACAGTCAAGATGGTGGTTTCGTTGACAGTCAAAATGAGCGTTTCGTTGACAGCCAAAACAGTCATACCGTTGAAGGTCATAGAAATGTCTCAAGAAGTGATCATTTAGGGACAACAAACTCAGGGGGAGTTTCTCAAGGACAAATATCCAATCAAGGCAATCATGATCATGAAGCTACCTCGTCAAGAGCAAATCTACCTCCCTCAAGAAAATGGACTAAAGATCATCCCTTTGAACTTATTATAGGTGATGTTTCTTCAAAAGTCCAAACTAGAAGAGCAACTCAAGAAGAATGTCTATATAGCAGCTTTCTGTCTCAAGATGAGCCAAAGAAAGTTGAGGATGCACTTCTAGATCCAGATTGGGTTTTGGCTATGCAAGAAGAGCTAAACCAATTTGAAAGGAACAATGTTTGGAAGCTGGTGCCCAAGCCTAAGGACAGGAGTATAATAGGCACAAAATGGGTGTTCAGAAACAAGATGGATGAAAATGGCATAGTCACAAGGAACAAAGCAAGACTAGTTGCAAAAGGCTACTCACAGGAAGAAGGAATTGATTTTGATGAAACATTTGCTCCTGTTGCAAGACTAGAAGCAATAAGGATTTTCCTAGCCTATGCAGCCCATGCCAATTTCAAAGTCTATCAAATGGATGTGAAAAGTGCTTTTCTGAATGGGGAATTGGAAGAGGAGGTCTATGTAAGTCAACCTCCTGGTTTTGAAGATGATGATTTTCCAGAATATGTATACTTCCTCCTCAAAGCACTCTATGGTTTGAAACAAGCACCTAGAGCCTGGTATGACACACTCTCACAGTTTCTTCTTGAGAATCATTTCACTAGAGGTACTGTAGATAAAACTCTTTTTCACAGGATTGTGAATGGCTCTACTATACTTGTTCAAATTTATGTAGATGACATAATCTTTGGGTCTATAGATGTGAAACTTTGTCAAAAGTTTGCCAAGCTTATGCAAAGTAAATATGAAATGAGCATGATGGGAGAATTAACTTACTTTCTTGGTCTTCAAGTGAAGCAAATTAATGAAGGCATTTTCATTAGTCAAACAAAATATATTCATGATTTATTAAAGAAATTTAACTTAATGGAATGCTCTCCTGCCAAAACTCCCATGCCCACTGCCACCAAACTTGAATTGAATACTAAGGAAAAATCTGTGGACATTTCAAGTTACAGAGGCATGGTAGGCTCACTTTTGTATTTAACAGCTAGTAGACCTGATATTATGTTTGCTACATGTCTATGTGCTAGATTTCAGGCTGATCCTAGAGAATCCCATTTAGTTGCTATTAAAAGGATTTTCAGATATCTCAAGGGAACACCAAACCTTGGCATTTGGTATCCTAGAGAATCTGGTTTTGAACTAATTGGTTATTCAGATGCAGATTATGCAGGATGTAAAATTGACAGGAAAAGCACAACAGGCACCTGTCAATTCTTAGGAAACAAGCTCGTGTCATGGTTCAGCAAGAAACAAAACTCAGTTTCCACCTCCACAGCTGAGGCTGAGTATATTGCAGCTGGAAGTTGTTGTGCACAGATTTTATGGATGAAAAATCAATTACTTGATTATGGATTAAGAGTTGAGAAAATTCCTATTTTCTGTGACAACACTAGTGCCATTGCCATTACTGAGAATCCAGTGCAGCATTCAAGAACCAAGCACATTGACATCAAGTACCATTTCATTAGAGAACATGTTATGAATGGTAATGTGGAGTTACATTTTGTTCCAAGTGAACAACAACTTGCAGACATCTTTACCAAGCCACTTGATGAATCAACATTCTCAAGATTAGTAAGTGAGCTAGGTATGCTAAATTTCTCTTAATTATTTTTGAGATATTTGCAAGTCATAATGCAGCCAGGAACTTGCCATAATTTTTCTGTGAATTGATTTTCTCAGAAAAAGGTGAAATTTTGTCTAAGTCAAAATTACTATATCAACGAAACGCACCATTTCGTTGACAGTCTTAGCATTTTTCTGGGTGTTTCGTTGATAGCTCTTTTATATCAACGAAACGCAGCTTTATCAACGAAATAAGACTGGACTTTAACCGCCCAATCCTGATTCGTTGATGTAGCGCTTTTTAATCTGAACCGTTGAAATTTCACGTTCTTTATCACGATCTATACATACACCCCTGTAAGCATAAATCGTGGTAATATTTAATTCTAACGGTTACTTTTTAAGCCAATCAGGTAATTTAGATTAATTATTGGACTTAATTTCTGAGAACTTTTGGGGAAGTATTTAAGAAATTTTAATTTCTTTATTTCATTTCTACCTGTTCTCAAAAATTCCAAAAGTTTTTCTAGCTTCTTCTCTCTAACAAGCAATACAGCTCGAAGCTTTTCCTCACTCAACAATGGCACCCATAGTCAAGCTTATGTCTGCTGGTGGGTTCATCTATGAGAAGAACAATTCCATTCCATTTGTCGTTAAGGAGAGTCCGAACAGCATCTTTTTCAAAATGATGGATTTCATGAGGAACTGTAAGTTGAGCTATGCGATGTTTCACTCTACACCACTCTACAATGAAGTAATCGAGGAGATTTGGACCTCATGTGAGTATAGTGGAACAAACGGCACACTGCAATTCACTCTTCAAGGTAATGAGTACATAGTTAATTCTGATGTTTTGCAAGCATGTTTACATATTCCTGATAATAACTGTGATGCTTTGCCTACTAACACTGAAATAACTACCATGCTAAATTCTATAAACTACTCTTTGCCTACTGATACTCTGGGTAGAATAATTAGGAGAGGTTTGGTTAGGGAATACAGTTATTTAGCTGATGCATTCATTAAGGTCTTTTCTGGAAAGATTAGTAATTTTGATGCATTAACTAATTCTATGTTAATTCTCCTAACCATGCTTCTAAATGATAGATATTACAACTTTAGCACCCAACTTATTTATGAAATTGGTGCTAAGTTGGGTGATAGGGCAAATAGGAAGAAAAATATCTATTATGCAAGGTTTCTGATGATGCTGGCTAATCATGTTAGTCCAGCACCATTAGTTATCTCTAACCCTAATGCCAGGTTTGAGTGCTTTGTACAAGAAAAGAGAGTATTGACAGACATACTGAGGCTGAACTACAATGGTGATGTTCCAGTGGTGTATCTGCCAATCATTGAGGTAACTACTACTATCCCTATTAGTATAGCTGTTACTTCTATTGTCTCCTCCAACCTTGTTGCTATGGAGTCTGTAGCTGTGACCCAACAGGCTCCTGCCCCAGCAACTAAATCAAAATCTAAGAAATCCTCCAAGCCAACCTCAGGTGCTTCTCAAAAGGCACCTGTTGTAAAAACTACCACACAACCTAAGGGGAGTGAGTCTGGAGTTGTGAGAGGTGAGGGGAGGGGTGAAAATCAAAGAAACCCCAAGAATAAGGAAGGTGAGGTAAGTGGTTCCCAGCCTAGCCCCATTGTGTCTTCCCAACAAGGCACAATGAGTAAAATGGATTTAAACCCAAGTCTAATTGCATCCTCCCAAAAGGATGTGATTATTGAAACAAGCTCTCCACCTAGAGCACAGTCCAAAAGGGTAAGGGACACTTCAAGCCCACAGTCTACATTTTCCCAATACCAAAGGAGAGTGAAGCAAAAGACCAAGGGTTCACAGGGTGCACACACACTGGAAGCAACACTTCCAGTTTCTCAAATTCAGGTTGATGTAACCCCTATTATTTCTCTGGGGTTACAGTCCCACTCTCTAAACATTAATCTTGATGTATCTCCATCCAATTCACCAACTCAATCTTTAGATGTGGACATGATCCATACATCTTTTCCTGATTCTCCAACTCTAATCTTGGAGAAGCCCCACTCTGAAGCTGGTGGCCATCACTTGTTAAGTGATTTGTTGGGCCATCAACCAATTTTTTCTGAAGTTGCAAGAGGATCTGTGGACCAATCTCTAAAATCAATCACCACAGATTCTACTATAATTTCACTTTCTCAAAGTGCTTTATTGACTTCATCAACGAAACAGCTTCTTTCGTTGACAAGTGTTTCTCCATCAACGGTATCCATACCGTTGACAGTTCAAACTACCATTCCGTTGATAGGTCAATCTACACCCCTTATTGAAAATCCAGTTGTTTCCACAACTAGTGTAGATGACCTGGTGGTAGTTGAGACACTCTTAGGTTTGAGAGGGAGTGAAATTGAGAGGCTGGCTTGCAGCCAGGCAAAAGGAGAGAATGAGAGTGAGAGGCTGGCTATTTCTTCCAGCCAGGCAAAAGGAGAGTTTGAGAGTACCACCTTAGTAGGTGAAGGTGAGGGTGTGAGAGGTGTGAGCCATGGGGAGCCCATGATGCAAGAAAAGAGTGGAGAGAGAGAAGGGACTACAGGAGCAATAAGGGTGGAAGCAGCCATTGCTAATGAGTTAATGGAGGTCAGTGAGGGAGAAAGGGAACTTACTTTCCAAGAGCTTTATCAACAAACTCTGGATAGTATTTCCCTGGATCCTGAGACCTTTACTCATCCTGTGCCAGCCTATCAAGTTATGGCTCAACAGGGCAATGTGGAGGCAGAAAGGTCACTCAACTTAATTCATACTACTGCATCAATGCAAAGAGCAAAGGATGCCTTGACCAATCTACCTCCAGGAGCTGCAGCAAGTGGAGACTTTGAGTTTTCTGATGATGAGGACAGCTATGGTGATAATCTACAGGTGGCCACCACTTCACAGACTGGGACTTCTGTGGTGCCTCCTACACCAGGCTGGCTTTCTCAGGGTATGCATGGAAGAGTCACTCTAGATGCTGCTATCTCAAGGCAGTACAATGAGGCCTATCTAGCTCATGAGTCTGCAAATGCAAGGGACAAGAAATTCTACAAGGCCATCATGGATTCTCTGGAAATTCAAAGGCTACAAATGATGCAGACAAGGATTGAGGCTACAGAAATCAAGGACTCCATTAGCAATCTCAGGGATGCTAACTACAGGATGATCGATGAAAAGCTCCCTCTTCTCACTGTGTCCAAGATGACCAGGTTTTTCTCTAAGGAACCTGAGGTGGCTACATCCTTGAAAACTCTCTCTACAAGAGTGGACAAGGTGGAAGCTACACTTTCTCAAATGCAGAAGGAACAGGAGAAGCAAACTCAGCTACTGACTCAGCTAGTGGCAGCTCAAGGACTCCCAGTCATCTCTCTTGATGCTAACAAAAAGGGGGAGAAATCTAAGGAGCTAAACATTCAAATCACAAAGGTGTTGGTCCCAGCCATTTCACTGCCACAGGAGCCACTAGCAATGGGGGAGTTTGGGAAGAAGAAGAAGGATAGTATTGACCTGATCCAGGAAGCTTCTATGAGGATGAAACTTGCAGAACAAATCAAAGATCACTGGTCCAACATAGAAGCAAGGTTCAAGAACATTACTGAATCTTCAAAGACAGATCAGCCATCAACAAATGCAATGGTGATTGTACAAATGGAGCCACAGTTCAAGAGCTCTTATGCTATAGAGCCCCTTCAGCATGGAATCTTTCAAGATTCAAGAAATGAGAAGGGTCAATCTTCATGCTTTAAGAATGTGGATGCAAGAGGGATGTCTCCAATATCACCTGCCAAACCCAAAGGCAAGAACATTGAAAGGATATTTTATCCTGCTCCAAAGCCAGATGAGTTCAAAGTCCTAGGGAAGCTGATCATTGAGAGCAAGGAAAGCAATCATCCAAGCATAAGGAATCAAAGGGCCATCATCTACAGGGACAGCAAGGAAATCTGCATTTGGGTTGGTCACCCAAATTTTGCAAAGGCCAAGGCTGAAGAATCTGAAAGGGCAGCAATGCAAGCATTGGCAGTTGCTCAAGCACTTGAAGATGAAGAGACCTTTCAGGAAGAAAAAGCCAAGGATGGAGCTAATAAAGCTGAACCAGCAAGGAAAAGTGTAAGGCAACCAAAGGCTAGAGCTAAGAGGAATCTGAACTTTGAAAAAGAGGACTCTCTGGACACTGCTCAAGCCCCTTCCACAACAAGTGCACATCAAATTCCTATTGACCTACCTATTGGAGGAAAGTTGGCCTGTGACCCTGCACACCCTGTCAACTTTCATGATCAACCAATCATGCCAAAGGAGGAGCCTATTGAATTTGATGAAGCCTATTTTCCAAAGTTCCTATTTGAAAAGGATCAACCAATGAAGACAAAGAAAAGGGCTGTCAAGGCAAAGCCAGTATTTGTGAGGAAGCCACAATCTCAGAAACCCCCTACAAATCCAGAGGACTGCATGTACATTGCTGACATCAGGGAAGAATCCAGCTTACATCTTGATTTAGACAACCTGGTGGAAGTAAGGGGCATTGCAGCTTCTCAAAAGTTACCTGAAAGATTGGTTTTCACATACAAGGGTGGTAGAGAACAAATATGGCCTCTCTACAGAATTTTAGGAGAAGACTACCAAACACTACTCACAGTGTTTAGATGCTTGAAGAAAGACTTTGGCTTCACCAAAACAGCCAAGTCTGAGGTGGTCTCCAAGATATGTCAAATAAAGGCTAGCTGGAACAAGCCTGAGGCTCTTCCCAGGATGCTAAGAGTGCCCTCAACAGGAAAGAAGATCCATCTTCAACCTTACTGGATGATGGAATTTAAGGACAAGGACAACTGCAGAAGGTTCTTCAGGATGGAAGACCAGCTGGATAAGGCATCTAATCAAACTCTAAGGTTCATGCAATCCAAGCTTGGTGATCAAGATGAAGAAGAGAAGATCTTTTACAGAAGGCTACAGGTCCAGATTGAGGAGAACAACTCTAGGAGAGGGAAGAAGACTATGCCTCAAAGAAGACCAAGATGAATCATTTGCTCAGTCTAGAGGAGCACATTTGGGCATTAGTCTTGTAAGTCTTGTTTATGTCTAAAACTTTATGAAGCTCAATGCAATTTTTACTTTTATTCATGGGTAATATGTCTGAGTGTTTTTGTTATCATCAAGGCTCTTGATTTATGGCTGTTATTCTATCAGTCATAAATTGGGGGAGATTGTTAGGAATATGTTGATTCTTGATGATAATTATAAAAACACTTAGTAGATTTTGTATTAAGTTATATTGTAACTGTCAACGAAATGGCATGCTTTGCAGTGTTTCGTTGACAGGAAGCTCATCAACGGAATGAGTGTTGTAGCAATTGCACTGTACAATACTTCACTGTTTGATATGCATTTGATGTATGTATTAGATAGGTTTCCTAAGTCATGTTGACTAAGTACTAGATAGGCAAAATAGGTTGGTTAATTGTAAGTATATCATGCCTTGTAATTTTGCCTAAGTGAAGACATGTCAACGGTATGAAGATTACTCTATCAACGGAACAAGGATACACCATCAACGGAATGAAGTTTACTCATCAACGAAATGAAGTTTACTCATCAACGAAATGGAGAATAAAGCTATCAATGAAACACATCTCCCTGCTATCAACGAATCACTATTGCTTTTCTGAATAGTTGACAAAGTGATAGTGACAGTTTACTGAACAGATCTAAAGGTGATGTGGAAGTGTACTTTGCATTGGAAACCATTAAAATGGACATGGGGAATAAGGAAACATCCCAGTTTCCAATTGGGCTCTTGGGAGTGATCATAATAAGCATGAAGACAAAAGCAAGGATCTCCAAGGACCACTGGACAAAGGGATGAAAAGCAAACTATTGGCGGTTATCTTTAGTGTACTTTAGAGTAGCCAAAAATAGTATTGTAAACTTGGGAATATATAACCAAGTGTAGCAGTTAGAAAAAGAGCAAGAGAAGAAAAACAAATAGTTTGTATTAGCTATCTTTGAGAGCATTCTTCTCTACAACTCTGTAACTGAGCAGCTGTGTACTTTTGTATCACAGATTATTTCCGCAATAAAAACACTTCAGTTGGATCATCAAACAATCCAACTGAATTATTTATATCTTGTGTTTTTGTTTATTCAGTTCAGTTTTATTTTATCATTGTTTTAAGTTTAAGAAAATATCAAGAATTGTATTCAACCCCCCCTTCTACAATTCTGTTAGGTCATTTGGGAATAACAGAGGCATCCGGAGTCAGATAAAAAAACAAGTTGGCCCCAAATTGGGAAGGACCATATCACGTCAAGAACGTGTTTGGTCGAGGCTCGTACAAACTAGAAACCCTTGAAGGGCATGAGGTGCCAATGACTTGGCATTCCTCCAATTTGAAAGTTTATTATGTTTAAGGTGTTTCCTAAGTGGACTCACTACTAGAAATAAGGTTTGATAAAACCAACCCAAGTTTTTAAACTTGAGTATTATGTAAGGGTTGAACCCATTCTCAAAGTTATGAATTCCATATTGTTATGTTTTCATTATATGTGAATTGCATTCTGATAGACATGTTAACTAAGCATGCAAAGTCAAGAATCAAGAAAACAATACAAGCCATGAATGGCCACAAACAAGCTACAGACTAGGTTTCACCCTCCTTGACACCAGCATCTGTCTCCTCCCCTGAGCTAGAGCCAGAAGAATGCTCATCAACATCATGGTCATCAGCAGAGGTGTCACCAAGGGGTGATGAATGTCCTGGGTCTAAAATCCTGGCATCATCCTCCTCCATGTCATCCACTCCAGCCAAGATACGCTCCAAGGGAGTAGGAGGGTGAGGAGCAAGAAAGTCAGCAGCATCAAAGACTCCAGGATGCTTGGCCAAGATAGCCTGAACAGCATCCTCCCATCCTGACGTATGCTGGACTGGGAAGAGAATCTCGTCATGCTTCTCGATCAAGTCCTTGTACTCCTGAGAGTCAAGATACTCATCAATGCAATCATCCTTACTCTTCCTCAGCTCAACAAGGTCAGCTTGAGCGTCAGCAAGCTCCTTCTCCCTCCTAGTAAGAGTCTCCTTAAGAGACTTCACCTCCTCCTCAGACTTCTCCAACTTAACCCGGTTGGCCTCGGAAGAAGTACGCCAAGCCTTAGCTTGGAACAATACCCCCTGGAAGTTGGCATTGGTCTGCGAAAGAATTAAAGTTAGAAAAATATAAGCAAAAACTTCAAAGAAATAGCTAAGGTAAAGAAAATTACCGCAGCAATAGAGAATCTGCAACGAAATCCTTGTAATCACAAGGAGTAAGAGAATGGTACGACCAGTCCACAACATGTTTGGACACCCCAGTAATGGTGTCCTTCTTCCTAATACCCCAGTTGGGGCGCCACACTGAAGACTTGGCAGACACAGGAATGTCAGCCTCGTCCACAGAGGGGATCAAGAAGCTAGGAACACTAGCCTTCCCCCTTGGATCATCTCAAATCCTAGCCCTTTTCATCCTGGATGTCTCCACATCCTTGGGCTCATTGGTCTTGTTGATAAAGGTCGCAACTACAAGAAAAGCCAGAAAATGGTTAGCAAAAATCACAAGGAAAGAAAAATAGACATAATGAAAAGGGATAAGCAAAAATACCCTTATCATGAACAGTGGAGAGCCCAACGGACTTGAGGACAAACTCATCCAGTAGCTCCCAAGCCACGGTAGTCCCATTATCCTTAATGAGCTCTGAGTAGACATGAAGTTCCTCCTCATTCAAGACAATGTTACCGGGACTACCATCAGAGACTCTCCTAAAAGATGTACGGAACAGGGTTCCCCAGTCCCCTCCTTCCCATACAAGATACATGAACTCATTTTTCCATTTGGGGTTATTATCTGGGATTGACTTGGGGTGAAAGATGAAAGGGTAGCCTACCCTATGGCTTATATATACCCAACCCAAGTTGTTGGCTGAGCTATTTTTAAACTGAAAAATCTTCCTAAACAAAGGAACAAACAAATGAAGATTTTTACGAAGACATAAAACCATAAAACAGTGGATTATCCTCCAAGCATTTGGGGGTAATTGACAAGGGTTAATTTGGACATCTGCCAAGAGTCTAGGGATGAACTCATGGAATGGGAACCTAAGGCCGGCAACTATGGCATCCTTATGAATACACAAAGCATTTGGCCTCCAGTGACATGAACGGTCACCGGCACCAGCGGGAACTAGTCTTAAAGGGGCCTTTACCCTATACATCTTATTATAATCTTTAATCAGATCTACTTCGTGAAACTTATTACTACAATCATACGAATCTAAAGCAGATACTGGCGGGTATTCATCCCCACGTTCATTAATCATATCATGCAAAGACATGTATTTTGAACGAATAGGAATGGGGTTACCTCTTTTCGATGCAGAGTTCATCTTTTGAAGACGTTGGGAAGCTCGATCAGCCATTTCTAAACCCAGAAAAATCTTCAAATCTTCAACGAATACCCAGAAAAATCTTCAAATCTTCAACGAATACCCAGAAAAATCTTCAAGTCTTCAACGAATACCCAGAAAATTCTTCAAATCTTCAAAGCAAAACCCAGAATCTTCAAAGAATTCTTCAAATCTTCAAGTGAAAACCCAGAAAACGGTGAGATTCAACGGAAAATCTCGCCGGGAATCGCCTTGTGGTGGAACCCTAGCAGAGCAATTTAGAGAAAACTTTGGAGAAAATTCAGCAGAATATCTTTGAGAAAATAGAATGTGAGGAATGAATGGAAACAAGTGAGAATTCCCCCTTTTATAGGGATGACAGCCGGTCGCTGGGCCGGTTGAAGGAAAGGCAACCGACATTAGCCGATACGGCCCATAAAAGGCTACAGGCCCAATTAACAAAATTGAACAGTGAAAGTTCTAGGCCCAACTAAGCCCATAACTAAAATAAACAATATTTTCGATCAAAATTCTGATCGAATGAGTACGAATAAAGCCCGAAATGGCTCTTGTATTCGACCGAAAATTTGGTCGAAAGGCTAAAAGGCCCAATTTCAAAAAAAGGCTAAGGCCCAGTAAAGGCCTTAGGCCCAAATTGAGCCCAATATATGCGAGCCTTAAAATTCTAAACGAACCACGTATTCGACCAGAATCCTGGTCGAATGAGTTCGAACAGGGCCCAAAACTGGAGTCATGATCGACCACAATCCTGGTCGAAATTATTCGACCGGGAGGAAAAATGGAAGTCATGTTCGACCACGATCCTGGTAGAAATCATTCGACCAGGAGGAAAAATGGAAGTCATGATCGACCACAATCCTGGTCGAAATTATTCGACCGGGAGGAAAAATGGAAGTCATGTTCGACCACGATCCTGGTCGAAATTATTCGACCGGGAGGAAAAATGGAAGTCATGTTCGACCACGATCCTGGTCAAAATTATTCGACCAGGAAGCAAAATGGGAATGAAATTCGACCACAATCCTGGTCGAAACCATTCGACCAGGGGTAAAACTGAGCCCAGATTCGACCAGAAATCTGGTCGAAACCATTCGACCAGGAGGAAAAGGCCAGCCAAAATTCGACCAGAATCCTGGTCGAAGGTGTTCGACCAGGACCCAAAAGTGAGGTCGAATTCGACCAGAATCCTGGTCGAAAATGAACTGAAAAATAAAAAATTGATTTATCTTCTATGGAATTGATGAAAAATCCCGATTCCTGTTTTGAGAAATTACAAAATTGATTTAGAACCATATGTTCGTCAAACCAGGTCACAAAACGGAAGAAAATTTCGTAACTCCCGAATAAAATAACTTCTACGATAAACCCCGAGGAGATTTTCCCAGAAGTTGGGGGGCAAATGATATGGACAGAAAAGTAATTATAGAAATATAATTGACTATTCAATGGAAAGACCGATATTTAAGGCCCGACACCTTAATTATTCATTAATTTCGTAATTAATGAATAGGGAAAATATACAGCTCATGAAAAGAGTCCAAATTATGGCAAATTGGTCAAAGAAGGATCCAGAATCCCAATTAAAGGCAATTAATGAGTCATAGCCTTTATCAACAAGGAAAAGACTTATTCAGCAAGAAATACAATGTTTATCCAATATCAAAAAGAAGACTTATTCGCTAAGTCTCCTAAACATACCATAAATACTAGGCTCCAGACGCCTATATAAGGTCCCTGATCCTACAATCAGAACTACGTCTTTGGCTTGATTCTCAATAACAATTTGAGATACGTAGGCATCTTGTGAGGACCAATTTAGTCCGGAAACACGAGTGCAGTCATTAAAGCTCGAAGCTCATTAAACCTTAGCATTAAATACGCAAGTACGTTTTTTAATCCACAACAAGTACTTTTCTAAAAAATCGTACTTTACAAAAAATATTATCAAATAACCTATGTCTGCAAGAAAAAAAAATGAAAAAATTCTTTATTTTAAAAAAAAACCTATAAATTTTAATATGTTGTTGGTAGATTCAAACCTAAGATCATTCTACATGATAATTTACTGTATATCTAACGTTTTTCAACAATTTAATTTGAAACATCCAACGATTATGGATTGAGTGATCAAACAAAGCGACCAAACTTATAAGGAAGCTTTCATTATTTAGTCTTTAATATAATAACATAGATATTTATAGGATATATAAAAAATGAATTTTATACAGAATTTTGATCGTCACGGTGTACTACTTTAAAAGAACTATTACAAAAAAAAATATATTTTAATTGATAATTTATTTTCTCAAAAGTTCAAAGTTCCCGCATCTTTAACATATTACAAAAAAGAGTACATTATATTTTAGCAATAAATATTAATAAAAATTAATGATGTTATCATGGTAGTTTGTTTCTAAATACCGCCAAAACATTCTCAACCGTTAGATCCAATACTTTTAAAAATAGATGATCAAGATTATATCATATAAAAAGAAGTTATTGTCTAAAATGATATAAGTTAAAAGATATTATATTAGGATTGGATTTTCTAAAAAGTTAAAACATAAAAATAGTTGTAATTAAATAAGGAAACTCATTTAATACCAAAATAATCAAAATCGTTTAATGTTAAATAGATAGGTGAAAACCGTTAGATTTAACATTAAAAACTGTATTTGGTTAATAAAGGGTATTCTAATAATCTAAACTACATATAAGTAGATTTCCTAAATCGAATAAAATTCTCAACATTAAATTTCGTCACTTTATTCTCTTTTTAGTTTTAGAATAGTTTAGCGTGTAAAATATAAAAAATATCACATTTTTAACTATAATTTTTTTGGCTAAATCTTTTTTAACAATAATTTAATCATGTAAACTAATAACTTTTAAATATTAAAATATTCATAAATAAATATAATTATAAATATTTAAAAAACAATCGCGTGTTGCATGGATAATAAAAATATAATTATAAACAGAATAATTATAAATAAAATTCAAGTAACCGTGCATCGGGTATAAACTAGTCAGAATAGCGAGTACACATACATATTCTAACCAATCACAGTTATCCATCTTAATACACATGACGCATGCCTCCTTCCTTTCCCACACGTTCAGTCTTATTTTCTGATTATGTATGTATAACCTTTCGTTGATTACATGATAGAGCCAATCCCATAAAAATGAAAACTAGGCCGCAGACTACTAAGAGCAACTGTATGCACTGTTCTTGGAGGAGTGCATGGTAATGTGAGTTGTTTGACACTTAATTAAATGTGCCATTCTGTTGGAGTTACTAGGGTGCCTAACCATTGCTGACAGTGGAGATGTGCTAGAAAAAATTATGAGATGATGGACAGCTGTTGGTTTCATATAAGAAAACAACCATATTCTTGTCAACTGCAAAAAATTGTTATGTATGTTCTTATTTCTCTTGTTATAGCTTATAAAATTCCAAGCATGAGTAGATAGTCGCACCTTTGATTCATAGAAGCCAAGGACCTCACCAGTTATGGCATCTAAGACAGAAACAATTATTGATACTAGAGCTTCATTACTTCTGCTCCATGGTACGGAAAGTCGCTGAATTATTTTATAGATGCAGGTGGGTTACTACTTATTTGTGTTCTTGAGCGAAAGACTTTTGGTTCTTACAGAGACGGAATGGGGTGAGATCATTAGATTTGAGTACTATCAGATACGTCTAACATTGTAGTCCAGTGGATATCACTCTTTTTTAACTAATAAAAAAGTCTAAGGTGAAGTGGAATAATGTGTACTTGAGTATCCAAATTTTCATTATTGATTATGTTTTGACCATATAGTTAATCATATTATTTTTAATATTTTCTTTTGTTATGAATTATTCAATAAAACATTTTGTTGCATGAAGGGAGGGTTAGTTGCTAGAAAGTAGAAAGTTGTTTAAGTGATCATTATGCATCAAAACTTGGCTTTGATTTTCAGTGTTGCTTTTTATTTTTTATTTTATTTTATTTGATTCAATAAAAAGGGAGGATTATGTACTTTTTTTTTATTTTTTTCTTCTGATATCAAGGTATTTGCCTTCTTTGATACATTGTTCTTTCAATTTCGCCATGGACTTTTCTTTTCTAGTATCAAGATGTTTACCTTCTTTAATGGTTCCTATTTTCTTGTCTGCATTGTTTATTTACTTTTTCATTTTCATGGATATGGTCATTTGCTAAAAGTTAAATACTTTGTAACAGGAGTAGATATATTTATACAGGATATGACAAACCAAGCGATCCCAAAAATTTCATCATCTGTTGCTCCACATATATAGTTGGAAATAGTACAAAATAAAGAGAGGTCCTGCAACAAAGAGAGGTCCTTAAAGGGGAGGGGACACAGTTTAGCTGGAAATCTTCCGTGCCTTAAACCTGTTACAAGATGCTTTGCAGGACCATTCAATTTCGGGGCTATTCTAACAGCAATGGTGCTAGAACTCAACAAGACATGTGATCCAGGAGATCAAGGAACTGAGTGAAGGCATTTGCGTGATTCATCATCTCTTAGAATTGCAGCTATGGAAACACAATAAGACTAAAAGCCTCTGAAAAGAACAAATAGCGTCATACAGGTTAATAATTCTCTCCTCAACAGGTCTATGTTTATTTTGCATACAACATTGGAAGTTGGTCTTTTCATGTTTGCTAATGGTGTTAGCTTTAATGTTGTCGGTGACATGAGGCCATGAGGGTGGCTTTAGACCAGTTTCTACTTCTGTGCTTGCTGTGCACGGGGACACCAGGGGGAAATGCGTTCATGGCTAGAAATGCTTTAGCATTGGATTACAATGCCAATAGTACTAGTACATCAAAAGAGTGTCCTCATCAATGTTAAGAGGAGCTACGCTAAACTGGACGAGTGCTGCTGACTGATTCACGACAAGCAGCACTCCGACTCTTTGTTTTAATTTTTACCATCTTATTAAAATTGCTGCTTTATACTCCTGACTTTACTACTAGAGAGTTTATCGATTACTTATAAATAAATTTACGAGAATGCAGTTAACATAATTATAAATGTAACGCACTTATAGGGAGATTTCCTGACTCCCTGAAATAATATGCATATAAAGTTAAATTCTGTGGAGCTTATCATGTTAAAAATGTAATTCATACCCAAGTAAGACTAAATAGCTTTACCTAATTTATTCACCCTTGCAAAGGGTTTAGCAAAAAAGAACATTAAACATGTTTTGAGGAATGGAGTTGCAACAATACTACAAAGAAGAGGACTGACCTCTGGATTCCGGTCTAGACAATGTATGTGTTGAACTTTTCAGTTTTCTTGGATAAGATATAGACAGTATAGGCTTAAACTTTGGTTAATCTTTTCACCGATTTATCATCATGTCCTGTTTCTTGACTCCTGCTTGCTTGTGGCAGCAGGACTGCTAGAGTCCAACTCTTTTATATCGCGGCCGAGTTTGTCTACCTGCAGATTCATAATAGATTAAGAGCTAGTCTTTATTAGTGTGGTAATACAGCAGTTATATACTCCATGAATGGTCTATCAAGATTAATAAGTGGACGTGTTTGTCACAAATGAAATTCCAGCTTTCTAAATGCATGTGACAGATGAACTTTGAGACCCATTATTTTAACCTGTTGTATGAGTTCTTGGGTTTCTTCAGTTTTCTTTTCTGCTTGTTCAGTTAGGCCTTTGATTGATTGAGCACCTTCGTTCAGGCTTGCATCATCAGGTTGCCTTTTCCAAAACAGAAAGACGGGTATAAAAACAGATATAATGCATTTAGTAACACAAAATATTTAAAATGCAATTAAAAGGGTAATTTGATTCTATCTCTGAGTCTGAATTTGTACAAATACAGACGGGGCATGTCAATCAGAATCGTATTTAATCTTTTTACCTGTGGATCCTTGTGCCTTGATCCTCAGTCTTTTTGTCTTGTCTTGTGGCAGCAAGTAGCTTGGCTTCCATCATCTCCTCTATATCTTCTGCAATATTTTGTACCTGCAAATTATGAAAGTTTATTACTATGATTTACACATCGTACAAGAATCGAAACCAATAACTGTAATTGTTAGGTCACAACTGCTCACAATACTTTTTTAGATTCCAGGTCCTATTTCTCAGTTTCAGGGTCTACAAACTAGAATAAAAGTAGTACATTTGTTCTTCCCAAAAGCAGAGTGCTTGACAATCGAGTCGAATCAGTTCATTTCCCCTCTAGGCTCTGACCTTCTACTATAGCCCCCTTAGTTAACGTCCGAGCTAATATCAGCACTTGTCATCAACAATTTGTTCTCAATACTTCCATCTTCAGTCAATAAGCTAGTATTAATGATCACATTCGAATTGTATTAATGCTTTTATGGGGCAAGTGAAGGAGATCTCCAAAATGTGAATTGTCATGCAACATATGAAGTCTCTGCTACTTAAATGTGTTGTTATAATAAGTGACCAAAGTAACCTCTTTAATAAGTTCTTGGGCTTGTTCAGCTTTCTCATCTACTCGTCCCGCTAAATTTTCAATTGCTTCAGCAAGATCATTGAGCTTTGTACCATCAGGAAGCTTTTTCTCCGCCTCATCAGCAAGCCTCTCCACGAGCTCAGCTAGATCCTCAACCACCTCTGCCGCTGTTTCTGCTGTTTCCAACATCTCATCTACTTTGTCTGAAGATAATTACATATTAATATCGTAAATAACTCATGAACAATTTGACTAAAACAACTTAGCTGCTACACATTGATTTTTCTTATCACAATAGTTGAAAAGGACAGACAAGAATACTATCCACTCATACTCACCCTTGAGGATACCAAATGGTCCCATTTTAAGCCTGTATGATGGTAGAATAAAAAAAAACAATATCCCCACAGCCCATTTCTTCCTGCAATGTAAGAACAAAATTCTAATTCTGTTATCTCTACCCCCATACACCTTGTAGATTATATGTCAACTCGCAAAAATTTATGTATGTAATAATACCATGCTAAATCGACAAAAATGCAACTTGGTACCATTCAAAAGGAAAACGCTTCGGTGGAGCTGGAGCTTCTTCAGGACTCGGAGGACCCTCGGATGGAACTGGAGCTTCATCAGGAGACAGAGGACCCTTCGGTGGAGCTGGAGCTTCATCATGAGACTCATCTTCTGAATCACCCTCTGCCCTTCTATATACAATTATTTCAATGAAAATGGCCCTACTGTAAAACAAAAAAAGAGAACAGAAATTACCAACAACTTTGGGAAGAACTACTTACCCAAGTACACAATTTGCATGAATTTTTAAATTAATGTTTGAAGAATGCAATCGTTGGTTTGCGACGAAAAGGTATTGGTTTTTCGGGGTAAGCAGGCTGCACGATTTAGTATTCGGAGATGAAGTAGCAAGATGGCACTGAAATTGTAATAGAGTAGACATAATACTGTCTAGTTTCTTGAAGTTGATGAGATAACAGGCAAGTCTCAGTTACGTTAAGAGGCTTAAATTCGTTTAAGTATGTTGTTGTATATATGCCAAAGTAACACAGGTGGTCCAGTGCATATGTGAGTGAGAATGACCAATGTGCACAAATGTTTGTGTGTGGCATGCAATTTACATACCAGATTTTGTTGAAGATGATGTTTATAGAGTTAAAATATATAATGGCCTTTTATCCAAATATCCGATGCTACGTGTTCAGACGCATGATGATGATGCATTTACAGAAAACGTGTAGGGAAAGAACTGCTGAGATAATTTCTATGGTTTATAGTTTATACTATGCCGATAACATAATCAAATTTGAAATTTTGGTACTATTATGCATATAGTCTCATAAAATTAAAAAGGATTGCACGTCATTTAAAAATTGCATGAATCAAATAATTATAAATGTACCATCGAAATATACTAGGTACTTATGTAAGTACTAAATACGTATTTAGAAACATTTTTCTCTATTTAATTTGCAAATACATTTATCATTTATGCATGACATATCTTAAACATGATGGGATCCAAAAGCTTTGCTTCATAGAAGTATGGAGTAAATTTTGGGAGATTATGGAGTAAATTTTAGGAGACAATTATGGATTCCCCTTGCACCTTATTAGATTTGCCGTGGTGATAAAGTTAGGGAATACTCCTATATACACTTTAATCTGAAAAAAATTATTATTTCTATATATACAAGGCAAATAAATAATATATAATTGGATGGTTCTTAATTGAAAAGTCCAAACTAGAGTATATCGTAAAATAAAATTAATAGATTCTTCAAATTTCCGTTATCCCGAAAATAAATTAAGCTTATTGTGTATAGTTATGCATTTTAGTTGCGTCATTGGTGGTGTATAACACCATTGCACTCATGAAATGTTTTTGCAGTCTTCTAGACTTGAAATTATCGACTATTCTAAGATTCTCCATTTCGCAGCCATCCAATGGGCTGTATAAGTTTCATGATCTTTAAAGTTTGGAGGTTTGTTTATCAGTCTTAGGTTGGCTGCAGTTCTGATTAATATCGTAAAATAAAATTAATAGATTCTTCAAATTTCCATTATCCCGAAATTAAATTAAGCTTATTGTGTATAGTTATGCATTTTAGTTGCGTCATTGGTGGTGTATAACACCATTGCACTCATGAAATGTTTTTGCAGTCTTCTAGACTTGAAATTATCGACTATTATAAGATTCTCCATTTTGCAGCCATCCAATGGGCTGTATAAGTTTCATGATCTTTAAAGTTTGGAGGTTTGTTTATCAGTCTTAGGTTGGCTGCAGTTCTGATTAATATCGTAAAATAAAATTAATAGATTTTTCAAATTTCCATTATCCCGAAAATAAATTAAGCTTATTGTGTATAGTTATGCATTTTAGTTGCGTCATTGGTGGTGTATAACATCATTGCACTCATGAAATGTTTTTGCAGTCTTCTAGACTTGAAATTATCGACTATTCTAAGATTCTCCATTTCGCAACCATCCAATGGGCTGTATAAGTTTCATGATCTTTAAAGTTTGGAGGTTTGTTTATCAGTCTTAGGGCTGTAATTTGATCTAAGCCGAGCCGAGTTCAAACTTTCAAAATCTGGATTGAATACATACACCCCTATTAATATATGTTGTCAATGATTGATAGTTAACTTTTCAAATCATCTAAACAAATTGATCTCTTCTCGTTTGTTTAAAGTACATAATTCTAAAATTGAAAAAATATTCCTAATTCATTGATATATTCATTAAAGTTTCAAAAAAATTGAAGAATTTCTTGGGAATTCTACAACATTCGTGAGAAAATTTTGAGGCTTGGAGATTCACATAAAATTTTTGATATCATATAATGGTGGAAAGAAAATAGTCCCAATACCCAATTTTATCTCAAATGGTGCAGGATGTGTTGGTTATACCAGTTAGTACATTAGTAGCTACTTCTGAGTCATCTTTTAGTGCAGGAAGTAGGGTCATTGAGCCACACCGTTCATGCTTGAAATCAGAAACTGTTCAAATGTTATTGTGTGGTGCTGATTGGGTACGAGCGTTGTATGGTTTAAATAAGTCGAGTCATGTGTCCTATTAAACTCTCATCTTGTATCCTTGGTTTTAATTTTCTTTTACTTTTAGCTGTAAATCAATATCTTACCCTTTTTTGTAGAAGGAAAAAGTTAAAGTACAGGAGATTGATTTGAGCTAGTCATCTAGATATTAAAGTTGCTAATTGATATATGTTCAGGTATACGTATAACTCATTACTCATATAAAGCCTAGACAGATTTTCTTATTCCATGATTATGAATTCTCTTGTGATCACATATTTAGGTTTGTTCAGGTTTTGTAAATAAATATCTTTTTATTTTTATATTTTGTTCAGGTTTTGGAGAAGATGAAGATATAATATGAGCCAGCTCGTTGACTACATATCTACATTACTACATACTACCAAATCTACATACTACCAGAAGAGAGATTATTTTTTAACTTTTGCATAAAAGATATATCCTAATTCTCAAATGCAGTTTCAATTTGCATTTATCTTTTGTTAACCAGACTTTGGTGCTTTTGGAATGAGTAGTTAAGTAGTTTATTATATGGTAATTAGTAAACTTATAAATCAGTAAGTGAAAGACATTATCTTTTGATGAAATTATGGTGATAGACTGATAGCAAGATGTATCTTTTTCTTTTCTTATCTAAAATCTTGACAGCTTCCATGTAACCTTGTTATTAGGCACTATATTCCAAATGTGAAATGTAGAACTAAGAGCATTTAAAAAAATTACATCACTTCTGTAGTCCTGTGCTAAGTGCTATAAAATACTACACATAACTACATAAGTCAGCTAACTAACTAATAATGAAATACTACACCATAAGTCATAACTACATAAGATAAGCAAATTAGCAAGCAGTCGATGGCTATCGAAGTGCATTAACATAATAGCATTAGGAGTTCTCATAATGAGAAGATCACCTTCTGATTAACACCAGCATCAGCACTCCAGCAGTGATTTGTGAGATTGTTGGCCATAATATCACCACGAATCAGTGATCACCCAAACGGGCCAAACCAATACACGGTGTATAATACACTTGTTACAAATAATATAGGTGTCTAAGTTTAATGGTCCAAGTGATAATAAATAAAAAAAATTATATGTTAGAAATGTTTTTTATAAAAAAATATTACAAATATTATTAAAAAATAAAAAACAATAAAAAAGTAATCGAGTTTGAGCTCGAACCAAGCCGAGTTCGAGCTCGAATTTATCGAGCCGAGCTCGAGTCGAGCTCACAAAAACTCGGCTCGGCTCAAGTTTTTAATCGAGTCCAAAAATTTGTTCGAGCTCGAGCTCGATAAAATTTTCGAGCCGAGTTGAGCCGAGCTAAAAAAAGCTCAGCTCAAATTACAGCCCTGATCAGTCTTATCCATTGCATAAGATTTTAACCCATCTTGTATAATTCTACTCTATTTCTACTTGTTGATCCGGTTCAAGTTAGTTGTACATGACATTAGTGAGCCCACAACTCACTGGTCCACTAAGCCCAGATGACTTGCACTGCAATATACAAAAAAATATACACAGTTCAACGTTACAGAATGTCATATATTTAATTATTAAAAATTCATATAAACTAATATATATATATATAGGGTGCTCTTCCACAGACACAGTGAATATCAACCACCTCCCGCAATGAAACATAGCGGGAGCAATCACCCCCGCAATGAAATATAGCGGGAGTCACATCACCTCTCGTAATGAAACATAGCGGCAGGTGGTTGACATTCATCGATGGTTGATGACCAAATCCCGTATATATATATATATATATATATATATATATATATATATATATATATATATATATATTAATAATTGATTCGGTTTGGTTTTTTCGATGCAGTTAGAACCTACAATCGGAACACAATCATTTAAATCGGTTGGGTATTTTATTTTTTGATTTTGGTTTCGAATCGGTTTTATTCGCTCGATTTTCCCAATTTCTCAGTTTCGATTCGATTTCGGTTTTAATTCGATTTTCAGCTCACCACTAACGCAAATTATATGAAATGAAATATAAATCCTCGTCGTTTTCAAAATTATAAAAATTGTGTTCGGTTAGTAATGTAAAAATCCAACATCACAACATGAATAATATTTTAAATAATTAACATTTACATTTTTGAAATAAATAACTAGTCATGAGAATAATAACTACACATTTCTTCACTCATAAATTATTCATTAAATAAGTCAAATGGTTTAATATTAAAATTTTGATCATAAATCATTTCATAATCTCTTAAACGATATTAAGGGCAAATCCATCGGTAATCCAAAGATCCAAATTTGGGATAGATTATCCCAAATTCTCCTCCATCAGTGATCCAAATTTGGATCAGTGAACAGTGTTGATCCAAATTTGGATCAGTTGATTTAATATTAAAGTAATGATTTTGTTATTTGTATATTTTTAGTTTATTAGATTTAAAATTGATTTGTGACTCTTTCGATTTTTAAATTAATAATAGTATGTAATTAATAGTTGATAAAATTTAATTTTAGAATAAAATTTATAATATAATTTACGCATACAATTTGAATGTTATTCACGTATATTAAAAATTTTTATCTTTGCCCCAAATTTAAATTTTTGGATCATAACTGCCGTAGATGACCTTAATATAGTTTCAACTTCTGACAAGTCTAAAACAATAAAAAAATATCACAAAACACAATACGTTCAGGGGTTCAAGACTTTCAAGTAGACATGCGACTATGCGTGTACTAAAAATTCGGCCATCATTAAAGCAAAAGCGAAAAGGATAAAAAATAATCGGCCACAAGGCCCACAACCGAGGAGGCCTTGCCATTTTACATGTAGTAGAATCAGCTGGAGGCCCTTTTGCATCATCCAGTTACAAGGCCGATACGGTCAATGACGCGGCCCAAATAAATTGTTTTCCAAAGAAAATTATCGTTCAATTCTAAACTTGTTTGGGTAAATTTTAAAGTGATTTACGAATCAGGATTCTAGATATAAAATAAAATATTAATTCATATTTTTGTATTTAAATTTTTCAGGAAAAATTATTATTCGACGTAAGGGCATTGTAAAATTGAATGAATTATTGATATTAGTACAATTATAAGATCATAGAAAACCTCGGTAACTTAAATACCATGTCTGGAAATGTAAAGTATCTTATGTACAATTATAATTCGATATAAATTTATTGTAAATTGAGGGGCGATCAGTAGTGCTAGAGGCACAAAATTTGGTACAAAAAATTGTTATCAAATGACTTGACATGAGTGATGTGGCAGTTTAAAATGTTATGATTGGTGTTGGCGTAAATGCAGGGGGTCCACTTATTATTAAAACGAAGAATTACCATGTGTATTTGGGAACAAATTTTGTGGCTCTAATATTTTCCTTACCGAAATCATTACAATTATAAAATCGTCTGAACTTTCGCTTTCTTAAATATCATTTCGGTTAATTAGAGTTTTGCGCGCTTAAGCGACACCTTTGGCATTACTTGCTTCTGTAGGAACCTTGAGGTTTGCTTGACCGGTTGCTGGTGCTATAAGTGACTCAACTTCTTTCTCAAAATCTTCCACCTGCCACATAATCATAATAATTTTACATACATTGGGTCTTTATTGTTAATGAAAACAAAACGAATCAAAAACCGTCAACTAAACTCTTATTGCGTGTTCATAGACACACATTAGATAATCTCAAAATTATAATATGTGTTAATACACAATTACGCACCTTATTAATTATGTCTTCTGCAATATTGGCATCTTTGACAATCTCTTTTGCTACATTTTCTACAATGTCAACTGCATTCTTTACCTTTCCTCCCTCAGGAAGCTTATTAGTTAAAAGATCTGCAATCTCCACAACTTCTTCAGCCACCTTCTCCACCACCTCTGCTATTATTTCAGCGTCTTCAACCACAATTTCCACCTCGTCTGCACAATATTTTACGTGAGACAACACGGAAATTGTAGTAGTTTGTGATACTCTAAACCTTTGAAAGTACATATTTATCTGGACAATATATTAATAACAAGAAGTTGACGGTTGCAAAAATGAAAAATGTTGATACTTTTCCATTCGAGAAATGAATTTATTTTGTCCTTGCAAAGGGGTAATGTGATGGCGGAAATAGCCAATCCTGCAATCCAGCGTTTCCTGTTAAATGTTAATCGAATTGTAATGCTTGATTAATTAGTATATATAATTAGTCTTCAAATTAACATAATTCTGTACAGTTACATAAAAAATACCAGGAACTTAAAAAGCTTCCAGATGGACTTGAAGATCCTTGTTCAGCATTATACGATGATAAATTCCTACAAAAATCCAAGAAACATTGTTCAATGTTCATCATACATTTTTTTAGCTTTTTCAATATAGTCATATAGACCCTCAAAAGATTTGACAAATACAAAGAATATGGATCAATGAAGAGAGAGATCGAGAGAGAGAGAGAGAGATCGAGAGAGAGATAGAGAGAGAGATCGAGAGATCGAGAGATAGAGAGAGAGAGAGATCGAGAGATCGAGAGATAGAAAGAGAGTACCTGCGAATATCATGACGAGATCCCAACACCGGTCTGCCGATGCTACGTTTAAATAAGTGGTGATTAGGAGAAAAAGGTTGTTGATTGTTGAATGTAGATGAACTTAAACTCCTGCTTGGATCATGATTATATCTAAGTGGCAGCTGTTTCTCAGTTGAAAATGAGAAGGCTGTGTTTGAGATGCAAGATCTCAATGTTTTTGTGGATAATCTCAACATACTTGGTTTACTAACAAATAAATATACGATCCCTTGTATATATGTAGGAATCTGACATATAATTAATTACAACGTTGAACGTACCATATATGCATGAATTATTTAATTGGTAAATTTTAAAACTAATCCTTCCTAAACATATGCTTTTCTTTACGTAATATAGATTATAATTAACGTGATGAGTTCTTTATTAGTCGGAGGGGGATTTAATTAGGCCGCCACGCTTGCTTCCAAAGATAAAACTCTTACAGTTTCTTTGCAAGGAATCTGTAATTTGTACTTGGAGATTACTTGTGCTGACTAGTTTAGCATTACAGGAAGTAAGCGATGTCTTATATATAGCTACTCGTCAATTTGTTTAAGATACTATTGAGTAACCAGGTTCCCATTTTTGGATTGAAGAATTGATCAGGAGTCGAACTCGTGATCCTCGCCGATCAGAACTCTGATATCATGTTGAGTAACCACCAGCTCATCTAAAATTTTAAGGTATTAGAGAAAGACCCCAAATAAATATTATGCTATATTTCAACACATACTTCAAACATGCCCATGATCGAGACCAATATCAAATTATTTGTTCCAAGAATAGAAGTTACAATATTGAAAGTGCAAAAAGCTGATATATACATTTATGCTTTGAAAAACAAATTAAATTATAGCAAAGAACAAAGGAATCTTCTAATGGTCAAACATGTACATATAAATTCTCCTATAGTTTTGATTTAGGGACTTGAAAATTCTTGGTGCCAATAGTATCCGCCTCTTTATTAATTTGATCGATTACTGGTTCTATCATATTCCCAACTTCTTTCTCCGCCTTCTCTACCTGCTCCACAATCATATTCAATTAAACCAAATTTAGATCAACAACCTCAAACATTTTTAAAGCATATAAATATTTTAAATGAAAATGACTTTAGTTGTTAAACAAATTAATTATACCTTCTGCAGTAGGTCTTCCAGGAGATCAGCATCTTTTGCAATTTCTCTTGCTACAGTTTCAACCCTTTCAATTGCATTCTTCATCTTTCCGCCCTCGGGGAGTTTTTCTTCCAAAATATCAGCAATCTCCACCACTTCCTCCGCCACCTTTTCGACGACATCTAGTATTATTTCAGCAGTGTCCACAACTGTTTCCACCTCCTCTGCACAGTCGATTAATTAATTCAAGTTCAGCACGTCCAAGTTACCATAAATGTAGTACGTACGTAGCTTAAGCTATAAAACACACAGATATAATGTTTTATCAAACGTACTTTTAAGTGCCAAGAACGAAGTTAGCTTGGTCCTGTAAAATGGTAGAACTATGGATAATAGCAATCCCACAACCCATCCTTTCCTGCTATGCGTAGATGATCAATAAGCTAATACATTTTTCAAAATCAAAATTTTAAAATATAATTAGAAAAGTGTAAAATAACAGAGTCAATTTACCAGTTAGTGCCTGAAGGATTTCCAGAAGGAATCGGTGTTCCAGGCTGCATACTGCTGTAGACAACCAGATTCCTACATTTTTTTTTTTTACATAAAATGATTCTGATTAATTATTCAATGTCAGACTAAAGGAAGGAATTCGCGAGTATCTAGTAGCTAGGACATGAAGTATCGAAACAATCAAAGAAAAATGAAGTTTACCTGTTAATATTCTTCTGAACAATTCTTGGATTGAACTTGATCGAAGATGATACACAACCACAACCGAAATTTTGCCTAGAACTTAATATTGACGCTGAGGAACTTGTTAGACTATCGGATTGATTAAGAAAAACAGGTCGAAATCTTCTTGGAAGAGCTACACAACTAGAGGAGCTGTATGAGTTTAGTGGCACCAGTAATCTTGTGGTAGACATAATGGTATAGTTAAAGCAAATTTTTGTTTAATCTTAAAGTTTGTGAATTACTGAATGAGCTGATTCCAAGTTCCACAGAGAAAAGAGACGATTATATACATGTGTTAGTTTGTATAAACGTGAGGACATTATATTAATTATTATATTTGTTATTGGTCCATGGAAGGTACGCTCTACGCTGTTAATTTCATCGGTCAAATTTGACGCTGTCGTCTCGAGCCACTTTCATTACTTTATGTATTTAAAATCTGCAGCTTTGATTTGTTTATCCTAAATCCACATCTTGCTTCGTTCTTCATGATAATGTAGGAATGTTTTTGTATAACAACTTCCAGGGATATGGCATTGGGACACCACTTGCATGATGCAGCAAATAGTTCGAAATTGTTTTGCTTAAAAGCTAATGATCGCTTGTTATTTTAATAAGAATAATGCTACGTATCCCAAAATTTTTTACAAAATGATATGGCATGACAAATAACGAGTTTTAATTCGTGCACGCATATTTATGCATGCGGGGTCCCATATTAATATTAGGAAACTTACTATTTATTCATGTGCCACATAGATTTTGGGAAGAATTTTAGTAACAATTTTTGGGGTATCTAGCATTTTTCTTTTAATAAATATGTACATGGAAATAATTAAATGTTCAATACAAGAAATAATTAAATGTAAAACATGGTCCATATAATCATAATAACTTTGTAGAGATAATGCCCAAAATAACTCTTTTTAAGGCTTTGTGCCCAATATACTGCTAAGCGGGAATGGCAGCCCAAAATACCCACCTG
This sequence comes from Heracleum sosnowskyi, assembly GCA_030848705.1. Classification (NCBI taxonomy): domain Eukaryota; kingdom Viridiplantae; phylum Streptophyta; class Magnoliopsida; order Apiales; family Apiaceae; genus Heracleum; species Heracleum sosnowskyi. The sequence goes on along the minus strand of CM061242.1, from coordinate 108,471,684 downwards.
ATACGTCATTATAGCCGACGTATCATGGGATACTCCACACCAGGTACCATCTCACGTGCGACACTACCCTCGGTTGGCGTAAGAAGATTATACTCCTTTCCAAACAGCGTATATCAGTCATGATACTCTAGGAGAGATGGCGTATCAACACTTTCATATACTCGTTATTTACTCCGATTTTGATAGCGAGCCATGCACCATATATTATCAAAATAAAGACCAACTGAAGTTTTGAAGTGCATCATGAGATCATTACTTTTTAGACTTAATTGCACGAAGATGGCCTGAGTTATAATATTTTTGCACAGAAATGGCTTATCTATAATAATAGGCACCCGCGTGACTCAAATATAAATTTTTAAACACCCGCATGACTTCCGTCAAAATATATCAAACAGACGTTAAATCACAGGGGTAAATTCGGAAATGAGTAATTCAAAGTCCTTATGCCATCCCTATGCCAGACCCGGTGGTTTTCCTGGTACCCAGGTCATTTTGCCTCTTGCTCATACCGTGGAACATGAAGAGGTAAACACTTCATTCTTTTTCAATTTCTTATTTCATGAAATGTATTCTTCATCACTTTTTGAACCATCCTGGTGTAATTCTGTCTGTTTCTTTTAGTTTCTGGAGGTCGTTCGGCTAGAGGGTCATGCTTTTTCCCCAAAGGACATAGCTTTGGCGCGTGATATGTATCTACTGCAAGTAAGATTTATACTTTAAAGCTTGACATGATAATAAACTTGGTCTGTCAGCTGGTTTTTTTGCTGTGGGGAAATTTACTTAAATTATTTACAACAGCTTTGCAGTGGGCTCGATGAGAATGCTGCAGGTGGCTGTGCCCAGCTTGTCTTTGCACCTATTGACGAAACATGTGCTGATGATGCGCCCTTGCTGCCATCCGGCTTTCGTGTGATACCCCTGGATCCTAAATCAGTTCAGTGACATCTCCGACTCGGTTTTAATTATTTTTGAATCAAATAATCAATTGACCTCTAAAAAGGCCTCATAGGAAGAGCTTAGTTTAATTTGATTTTATTATCTCCTCGAAGAGTGTGTTCATGTTTTTCTTATTGCAGGACAACTCTGGACTCTGGACTTGGCTTCTACACTCGAAGTCGGACCTGGTGGTGCACGCCCTCCTGGGGAGGCTGATTTGAGCAATTATAATGTTCGCTCTGTGTTGACTATTGCGTTCCAGTTCACTTACGAGAACCACTTGAGGGATAATGTTCGCCCTTCAGGATATAATTCTTGACAAAGTTCTTGATGAAGCTGGTAGGAAGGTTCTTCTTTCTGAATTTTCGAAGATCATGCAACAGGTAAGAGTTTCAATAGCTTAAGATGTTCTCCTCTTTCATTGTTATGTTTTTCCTTATTGCTATATACACTGTACAAATAAATATAGAATCATGCTCAATTTTCCTCTTAATGTTTTGTCAATAGCTTATGATGCTTAGTTGCTTACCTCTTTAACTCTTTCATTGTTACGTTTCTCAAGGTTTTGTATTCATGTTCTCAAAATCTCAAGTCACGTCTCTATTTTAATTGCAGGGATTTGCTTATCTACCGGCAGGAATATGTGTTTCGAGCATGGGTAGACCTATTTCTTATGATCAGGCCATTGCTTGGAAAGTTCTCACCGACGATAACTCCAGTCACTGCTTAGCTTTCATGTTCTTAAATTGGTCCTTTGTTTAGAAATGTAGTACCTACCCAACCTAATACATCAGACTTAGCTTTTACTAAATTCTGAAAGTCTCGTCGGAGACATTGGCATTAGCTATCCTTTAAGTTAACAGTTAAGCTCTTTATGTTATAATCATATGTAGTATCAGCTGAACTTCTTTTGTTAGTATAAAGGTTGGAACCTGAACATCTATGCCATACATGGCTTTCTTATCTACATCCCTGATGCTCTCTGTTTCCTTTACAGTTTGATCTAGTTATAACTCAGGCCATCTTCGTGCAATTAAGTCAAAGAATAGCTGTTGAATTACTCATTTCCAAATTTACCCCTGTGATTTAACGTCTGTTTGATATATTTTGACGGAAGCCATGCGGGTGTTTAAAAATTTATATTTGAGTCATGCGGGTGCCTATTATTATAGATAAGCCATTTCTGTGCAAAAATATTATAACTCAGGCCATCTTCGTGCAATTAAGTCTACTTTTTATATACACAATGCTACATATATTTATTCCATGATAATATATATATTAATTTATCACCAGTAAACAGCACCGGCATTTAACAAACTGGATAGAATTTTGAACGGTATCCTTGAGAGCTTGACATGTTACTCAATATTTTGTGTGCCCTCTCACAACTACTAATGACAAAGATAAAATGACGTGTTCTAGCAGATAGTAGAAAGCTTGATGATCTTCATTTATAAAAACTGGAAATGTTTGTTACAATCTTTACACTTAGACTCCAATGGTCTTATAACAGAATAACATAATTGTAAAATATAGAATTACACTTTTAACCCTCCAACTTAACTGAAAAGACTTAAATGCCCCTTTGCAATGTTCCTCACATTACTCCCCCTCAAGCTGAGCCGTAGGAGGACTTGAGGCTCCAAGCTTGGACAGTAAATATTGATGTTGCTTCACAGAGATAGGTTTAGTCAAAAGATCAGCAACTTGATCAGTAGATGGCACATATTGAGGCACAATAACACCAGCTTGCACTTTCTCTCGAATATAGTGACAATCAAGTTCAATATGTTTCGTACGCTCATGTTGCACAGGATTTGTTGCAATCGAAATAGCTGCAACATTGTCACACTTAAGAACAGTAGAAGGCAAAGTTAATCCCATATCCTTGAGTAGAGCTGTCATCCAAGTAATTTCACAAGCAGTGTGTGCCATAGAACGGTACTCAGCTTCAGCTATAGACCTGACAACCACAGATTGCTTTTTACTCTTCCAAGAAATATGAGAGTTACAAGAAATGGACAACTAGCCCAATCACTATCACAATAAGATGTGAGTTCCACTGCAGAAGATGAAGCCAACAAAATGCCCTGAGACACAGTACCAGCTAAGTAACGAAGCAATCTCTTGGCAGTCTGCATATGTACATTAGTAGGTTGATGCATGAACTGAGCTAATGTATGTACTGCATAGGTTATATCAGGTCTGGTAACATTCAGATATATAAGCTTTCCCAGCAGTTGTTGATATGGATGTGGATTAGAAAGTACTTGACCTTGACCATGAGTAAGTTTAAGATGAGCATCCAATGGAACTTTCAGAGGTGTAATATTAAGTAAACCATGTTCTGTAAGTAAATTTGTCAAGTATTTTTTCTGAGAGACAAAGAAACCATGCTCAGACCTACTAATTTATGAGCCCAGAAAATACCTGACATCTCCCAAGTTCTTCATATGAAACACCTGAGCGCAAGCATCCTTTTAAGATCAGAGATAGTTGAATAATCATTGTTAGAAATCAGCAAATCATCAACATAAACCAGCACCAACACTATACTCTCATTAACAGTCTTGGAGAATAAGCTATAATCACTCTTTGATTGAACATATCCCAAATCAATTAGAGTCACTGAAATCTTCTTATTCCACTGTCTTGGGGCATGTTTAAGCCCATAAAGACTTTTCTTGAGCTTATATACTAATTCAACCTTAGAACTTGAATGCATGGAATGCATACCTTGTACAATTCTACTGCCTAATCCTGAATAACCCTGTGGAAGCTTCATATAAACTGTTTCTTCCAGAACATAGAGAAAAGAATTTGTTACATCCATTTGAATAGCAAACCAGTTGAAAATTGCTGCAACTGCTAACAAAGCTCTAACAGTAGACAACTTAGCAACTGGGCAAACATTTTTTCATAATCTACTCCATATGTCTGTTTGCAACCAAGAATAACAAGTCTAGACTTGTGTCTTTCAATAGTACCATCTAGATTGTATTTGGTTTTATATAACCATTTACAACTATAGATTTATGGCCAGTAGGAAGAAAACCACATCCCAAGTCTGATTTCTTTCAAGAGCCTCCAGTTCTAGATTCATAGCTTTGACCCAATGATCATGAAGAACTGCATCTTTAAAGAAAACATGATCCTTTGTAGACTGTAAAGAAGCTTGAAAAGCACCAAAACTGTGATGAAACAGATATATCTGCAACAACATTTAAACATGTAGCTTGAGCAAAAGATGTTGTATAAGAACTCATCCAGCCTGGAGGTTTGAATTGTCTAGATGACCTCCTTAAATCAGAGATATCATATGTGAATATAGATTGTGTATCAGAAACAGAAGTATCTGTTGGAGGAACAGAAGTCTCAACTAATGCCTCAAGTACAGGCAAATCTTCATCTGAATATGTAGTTGGATTGACATGAGGAAGAGATGCAGACACATGAGACATATACATTTCAGTAGAGTGTTTATTGAAAGGGAAAATATGCTCCTGAAATGTTACATCTCTAGAAATGTACACTGTCTTAGACACCAAGTTGAGCAACCTATAGCCTTTTTGTGTAGGAGGATAGCCCAAAAATATAGATGGAATAGCTATATTACTAAACTTATCTGATTTAGAAGCATCATTAGCTGCAAAGGCTAAGCATCCAAATACTTTGAATTTTGTGTAGTCAATAGATTCCTCAAACAGTACCTCATAAGGAATCTTAAACTCCAAGGCCTGAGTTGGCAACCTGTTTATAATGTACACAGATGTCATCACACAATCACCCGGTACTTCAAATCCAAACCAGATTGAAAACGCAAGGCTCTTGCCATTTCTAGGATATTCCTATGTTTTCTCTCCACCCTAACATTCTGCTGTGGCCTATGAACACAGGATGTTTGATGTTCAATCCCACATTGTGCATACCATTCTTTGCATCTAGTATCAAGAAATTTAGGTGCATTATCAGACCGCACTACCTGAATTTTCTTGGCAAACTTAGTAAAGATATACTGATAAAACATCTGAAAAGTATCCAAAAAAAATCAGATTTGGCCTGCATGAGATATATCCAAGACATTCTGGAATAGTCATCAACAACTATCAGAAAATACCTATATTTCTCCCTTGTACACACTTTGTAAGGACCCCAAGTGTCTAAATGAATCAACTAAAAAGCTGCTTTAGCATGACTAGAACTCAAGGAGTATGGTAATTTCTGGAATTTAGATAGAGGACAGGTAACACACACCTGTTCAGTAGCTAGTTTCATATACTGACTTAACAATGGAATGTGAGTCATTACTCCTTTAGAAATATGTCCAAGTCTGTTGTGCCATAGATTATAATCACTGAGACTTTGCTTTGAAGAGACATGAAGACTAAAAGCAGACCTTACATCTGTAACTGCATTATCCAGGTAGTAAAGACCATTCTCCAATCTTCCAATAGCTTGGACCTTTTTTGACTTAGCATCCATAATCTCACAGGATTTGGAGAAAAACATGACCTCACAATCATTATCCTGAGCCAGTTTATGAATAGACAACAGTTTATGATGAAATTGAGGCACATACAAAACCTTTGACAGTTTCAATCCATTGGAAGGAACCATATCTCCTATGTGAGAGATATGTGCAATAGCTCCAGTTGGAAGATTGATTGTAAAGATTGCTTCAGCTGGCACAACATTAACTAGATTAGTAAGAGTGAATGTCATGTGATCTGAGGCACCAAAATCCATGATCCACCTTGAATTGAGACTTGCTTCAGAGAAACAGCTTACCATACCAGAAAAAGCCTCCAACTCATCATTTGTATCATACCTTTTTGTATTAGTCGGCAACAGTTTTAGTAATTGCTCCAACTGTGCAGTAATCTGAACTGCAGATGTATCTGAATCCTTAGAGTTTTGACTATGGAATGCATTATTACTCATCCTGGAAGGTACTGGTTTAGTTCCAGTCCACCTTGATTGAGTACTAGATTTTGACATGAATTTAGCTCATGGTTTTTTGGTATTTTTGTTATACCACTCAGGAAATCCAATCTTATGCCAACATTTATCACTTGTATGTCATTTTTTATGACAAACAGTGCAAATCACTTATTTCTCAGATACAGTACCTTGACTATACATAGCTGAGATATCATCATCAACTGAAAATTTCAGTAATTCTCTTTGATTTTCCTCTTGTTGAATTTGCTGAACAAGCAACATCAACAGATGGCAAAGGAGTATTCATTAACAATTAAGACCTAATCGAGCTATAAACATCATCCAATCCATTCAGAAAATGAAATAGCTTTGATTCTTCTTTTTGCATATGAATTGCTCTCAACAACTTAACAGTATCAGGAGTACTTGTAATTATTTCAGGTAAAACATTCATTGCATTTAACTCTTCCCACACACTACTCAAAGACGTATAGTAATCAACAATTGATAGTTTATTTTGCTTCATAACGAACAAATCACGAGTGAGTTTATACTTTCGAGATCCATTCGTTACAGCAAACCTAGTCTCCAATTGTAACCAAATTTCTCGAGCAGAGTTCACAAACAAAATACATTTACGAATTGAATCAGAAACACAGTTATGAAGCCATGATATTACCAGGTTGTTACACGTATCCCATTGCACACCGTCAGTTGTATCTGAAACATATCGTAGAACCGTACCATTGACAAATCCGAGCTTTCATTTAGACGATAATTGTATCTTAAATTATCGCTTCCATGTGCGATAATCACTCGATCCAGTGAGTTTTGTAACACTAACAGATAACGGACCATCAGATGAATGAATATACAACGGATTTTGCAAGTCTGAGAAGCTTAGTCGAGGTGTGGGAGTCGTAGAAATTGATGTCGCCATGATTGTACGGATAATCAGCTTGAAAACAATATATCAAACAGGTAATATGCACTAGAATTCAACACGATACGATCATCATCATCGATCAAACTTATCTGATAGCTCTAATACCATAATGACAAAGATAAAATGATGTGTTCTAGCAGATAGTAGAAAGCTTGATGATCTTAATTTACAAAAACTGGAAATGTTTGTTACAATCTTTACACTTAGACTCCAATGGTCTTATAACAGAATAACAGAATTGTAAAATGTACAATTACACTTTTAACCCTCCAACTTAACTGAAAAGACTTAAATGCCCCTTTGCAATGTTCCTCACATTAACTACCTATACAATTTATGCACTTCGTAACCACCCACATCGAAAAGAGACTGAAAAAGAAGTATAATTGCTCTTATATACAAGGCGTCGTGTTTTACTTACAACTAGAGCTGAATGTACCCATTTACATGTTGCTGGTGTGATGGGTAGTACAAACTTTACACAATTTAGCTTTACAAACTATTTGTAAAATGAAAATGATTTTTTTTGTTAGATTTGTTGAATTGCTCGAAAGCTTAAACTTCATTTTAGGATGCCTATTCTCACATCGCAAAAACTTGTGAAGGATCTCCATTTCCCCTGTAATCTGAAATGTTTTAAACTAAATGTATATCTTCTCAATCCACTCTTCCCACAAAGAATTAACGGGAATGAACCTACCTTGCCTATATGATTGAGCAAGCTTGACTTTTGTTGTAGCTAGTACTTGTGCTTTGGCTGAAGTAACAAGCTCAAGCTCGTGAATATAATAACTAGTTCAAACATTTATATAAGATAGTAAGCTTAGGTGGCATGTCATTCAGTTATGTTAGTAACACTAGTGGCGTACCAGTGATATTCGCCTGTGGCTTTAGCGTGTTAAGTTGAATACGCATGTTCCGTTGGCGTATGAAGGCTTTAGCGTGTTAAGTTGAATACGCCTGTTCCGTTGGCGTATGAAGTTGATAGGTCTATAATATAAGGGTAAGTAATGTTGATATGTCAATGATGTAGGCGTAGCAAACAGATGCGCCCCCTGCAAATGCGTAGCATGTGGGTATTTAGGACAGTACATCCCGCCCACTGGTATTTTGGAAACTTTCAGCTTAATAATGGTTATTTAGGGCTTGTCCTCTGTGTACCTAGATTTATAGATACTACTCGTAAGCTGTGACCGTGAGCAATTATAATAAAAGCCTGCTTATAGCTTATAAATAAAAGCCAACTTATACCTTATAATTTCATAATAATATATGAGGGGTGTTTGACTGCTTAATTTATAAACTCAAATTATAACTTAAATGCTGATAAGTTAAATGTTTGGAACGACGTACTTTTTTTCTAATTTATTGATTTATTGTTTGATTTCTTTATTTTTTTAATACTTTATATTTTTAATTTTGTAGTTTTAAATGCACTACACCATAAATGGCCTACGGCAAGCCCTGAAAACTGTTGGCGTATATCCAAAATATGTTGCTGTAGGCCCAAAAATTGCAAAGCCAACACTTTTTTTGTGTTGGTTTTTTTGATGTTAGCTTTGGGGTCTATGCCAACATTATCCTCCTCTATGGCAACATCAGTTTTGGTGTTGTAATAGACTGCTATGGCAACAATATTTTTACCCTATACAAACAAAATATATATGTTGCCTTTGTGTTATATTTTCAGTAAAATGAAGTGGAACCCACCGCTGGCCTACAAAGTGGGACCCACCTGGCCCAGAAAGTGGGACCCACCTGTGGGGTCCAATGTGGGTACAATTTAGGGTCCAGTGTGGGTCCCACGTTTATGCCAACACAATTTTTAGCTCTAGCAACATTTTGTTATACATTATTTGTTCTATTTGCCAACACTTTATAGCATCAATAGCAACAATTTTCTATTTACAATTAAAAACACACAATCTGTATATATAAATACCAGTATATATAAATACCAGACCATCCAAATCAACAACACAACCTGTTTTTTCATCCCCACCAAACAACATCATACTACATAATAATCCAAACTTACAATCTAGATTCAACCACAAATTCAACTAACTAGAAAAGTATCTCCAAACACAAAATTCAACCAACTAGATTAGTATCTCCAAACACAATATTTTACAAACTAGTCGCAATGTCTAAGTAGATAACGACTATACTAAACAGCAAAGGTAATAGTCTAAAATATAAAGACATCCCAGAATTCCTTATGTACAGGACCTGACTTCCATTCTGGGATGATTCACAAAGTCCACTGCATCAGAATACAAAGAAGGCCACGGGGATTCATCAAAGCTGGGATCATCTTTAAGCACAACTCTAAAGATCCCAGACCCTGTCCGAGCCCAAAAAGATTTATGCAGAACTTCTGGAGCAACATAGTACGCACTCCCCACAATGATCTATGCAGAACTTCTGGAGCAACATAGTACGCACTCCCCACAATGTCATTCAGCCTTTCATCTGTCAAAGATTTATCAGACTAGATATATAGTTGTGCTAAAAGTAGATAACTCAAGTCTTTAGTAATTAGATTTACCTGACTTTACATAGTCTGAGAGTCCAAAGTCGATGGCCTTCAACTGACAATTCTCATCTTATCATGATTAAGAGAACAAAGGTTTTCCATATATATCTGTGAATAGACTATAGATGAAGGCATGTAATAACATTAAATAAACTCTGAACATACAATAAATCTACTAATAATTATTATTTTCCTAGTTCATCTATATTCATAGGGAAAAAAATGTAAATGTGTGCTCAAGGGAATATGAGAATACCATAACTGCCAAATCTATCTATATATTGCATTACAAGCTGATCCCCACACCTTAGAAACAAGGATTAATTAATGGTTTTCCAACCATGCCAAAGGAAACTGTTATTGGGTTTCATGTGTCTAGCTACAGACTAGTATAGAAAAACTAGACTAGACAAAAGTCACAAAACAGTAGGCCGCTGCACCTCTGCAAAAGCTTTCGGTCTAACTATGCCTTAGAACTTGGATCCTGAATAGAACAATTAGGCTCTACTAAAGCCAACTAAACTATCAATGAAAAAAAAAAAATCAAAACCATCTACATTGTATATATCTTTACAAATCTATACTTTACTTACTTGCAGATGGGAATTAACATTGTGTTGTAATTATATGAAGTATTTAGCATGTTGGTTTACCAGTAGAGATTTGCAGGAAGAGTTTAAGCTTCTTGCACTTTTTGGCAAAAGTCATAACACGACTAGGTCCGCCAGTATTTATGTCAAGAGAAACGTCATATCTGCAATTTCAGTACAGCATTGCAGTTCATTTACCATAAAATAGACTTCACAATATCATATTCAGAAGTACATGATAATAACCTTTCATCAAATGTGGTATTAGCTGCAGAGTTTACAATTATGTTAACATCATGCATAATCGCGGTTTCAATATCATCGTCTAAACCTAAATTAGAATCACAAGCGTTCCCAACAACAGGAACCAGCTTGCTCAACATGAAAGCTTGATAGGATTTTCCATGTTTTTGTTGGAGGCACTTGAAAAGTTCAGTATTAATAATCTGCAATACAATTCGAGTTAGAACTACACTTGAAAATGTGAAACTACCCTTAAATAAATTGACTTAAGAAAGGGGCTCACTTCATTTTTCATTCTTTCATTTGCTGCTTCCTTATTCTTTGCCTTGATCAAGAGATAAATTTTACCCACATCAGGCACGGTTCGTAGTATCTTTTCTATAAGAACTGTAAAATCCATAACAAGACACAATATGAATATATAAAATTCAGCAAAAAAACCCAAAACAAACGTAACCTGCGTATAGAGCTAGTAGAGTAGGGTCTGGTAGGATAAGAAGTACGCAGACGGGCCACAAGGAATGCTAACAAATGTGCGCCTAGTTTTATAAAAATATAATACCTCATAAGTTAAAAACATGATGTTACATAGTTCTTGCACGAATACCGAACTAAAGTGTTATAATATATGTTGCCCGGTGATAACTTACCACTTTGCAAAGCGGGCACCTTGATTGTAGTATTCAGCTGATCTAGAAGCCAATCCATCCAACCCTTGGCACCATGATTCATTGTTGGAACCTGGTAGAGGAACCAAACTCTGAATACAAGTGGAAGAAAAAACATAATTAACTGTCTGAATAAATAAATTTGAACAAATATATTCTGTACTAATATCGATCGATTAGTGTTAGCTCCAGAGTGAAAGAAGTGTAATAAAGATAAATGATAAACATACCTCATCAACTTTGATGCCAGGTACAATACTCTGTTCAATCAAGTAGTCCACCATCTTCTTTCCATCTGTTGTTGATTGGTAGAGTGTTTCTTCAAACATAATGGCCCCAGAAATATACTCACCCAGACCACGAGTTGTCAGCAAAAGTTGTCTATAAGCTTGTTTGTTGACCTCTGTATTGTCCAGTCCAATAGAGGCCAATCTCTTCCCACATGTTGCATTTGACTTGTCAATAGCGAGGATACCACGACCAGGGGATGCAATCGTTTTCTATCACAAAAACAGAACGGGATAAATTAGATCAAACTGATAACATCAATGTTGATGAATAATCTTGTCATCATTACATGGTTTATTAACGCTGCATGATTTTTGTGAAAGCAAAAGGTGAAACCTCTGAAGAAAATTACCACCTCTGCTTCAAATATAATTTGAAAACTTGATCTTTATTCCCAATAAATTTAAAGTAAATTTAAACCTCAAGATATACCGTACAAAACAAAATTCCCAATGCTATAATTCATACCAGTACATGTCTCAGTATTCAGAAGTTTTCTTTTTAGCATTAAAAAAGAACAAGTGCATGGTCTTTACTATAAAAAACATTAATTTTTTGTTCAATGAATACGCTCCCTTGTCAATTCAGTGATAAAATAAATGTTATCGAGTTTTCAAAGTGACATAATAACATTAATTTTTGTTCAATGTTCTTGTCAGAGCGAAGTGAAAAACATCTAACTTAATGTTGTAGGAAAGTATCCATAATATTGACCCAAACCTAGAGTCGCCAAATAAGTATAAAGGATACGATAAAGAACTATCTCTTATAAATAACAATGACATGGTTTGCAAAGAATCAACACTGAAACTCTTAGAATGGCAGCAAATAACATTCAGATTAGAAACTACTAAAGTAGCAACAATTAAGATAATACTTTACATTTAATTAATTATAACACCTTGAAAGTTGAAACAAATCTAAATAGAAAAATCAACAGAATAGCAAACAAGAACAATAAAAAAGGCTAAACATCAGACCTTCGATTTTGGAATGACTTTAACAGCCACATCTTGCCCTTTTAAATTCCCTTTCTTCGCCTTAGAAGAACAAGTATAACCAACCTCAGGCTCATTTCCTTTAGGAATCGAGGCCTCGTTAGGCTTAACCGAACCGTGCCTTCGTGCAAACCCTTTGAAAAGCCCTCATGTGAAATAGTGTAATTGATACTTGAAAAGCCCTAATTCAAATTGAACCCTCAGGAAAGCCCTCATTTGTAATTTAGAAGAGATTATATGTGAGTAGTAGTGTGAGCAGCCGTGTGTAATTTAGAAGAGAGAGGAGACCTTCAGCCGTGTGTAATTTAGAAGAGGAGATTATTATTCAGTGAGTGTGAGCGAAAGAGAGATGGATAATATTTGGGTTTAGTGAAAGAGAGAGGCGGGTTGTCCTATTTTTGGTTGGGCGGTCTTTTTACCACTCAACAAATTTTCACCAATCATTCATGTTTTCTAAATAATATATGTTATTTTTTATATATTAAATTTATAAATAGATTTTTTAAATTTTATAAAAAATGTTTAAACTTTTTAATGCATTATTCAACTTCTTTTTACATATTCATACTAACGTATTTAGATACTTTTTATCACTTACAAAAATTTTATTAGAATATTAAAATATATTTAGAGAAAAAAATATTTACTTAAATTTGTTGAATAATAATTTAATAATTATAAAATAAAAAAATTCATCTCAAAAAAAATTATTTTAATATTTTTCATTTCGTTATTCACTTATTTTGTCATATTCTTAGTTTTTATGGAAATTATAAAATATCCGATTAAATTAATTAATTCTAACGTCAAATAAAAATAAATTTTTTAACTTTTAGTTATAAGAAAGAAAAATATGTTTAATACAAAATTATGGCAACACAATTTCATACCTACGCCAACATGCCAACACTTTACATCTATAGCAACATTGTTTCGATGCCTGAGCCAACACCAAATTGATAATGTTGTAGTAGCCAGAAATATGCATGGCAAAGCCAACAAAATCAAAGCCAACATCACCTCTAAATGTTGTAGTAGGTCATTTATGGTGTAGTGATGTCTTTTTAATTTAAAATGCATGTATTGAGATTATTGTGTTAAATCATTATTTTTTTTAATTTAATTTAACAAATATTTTACTAGTTTATAAGTAAATTTATCCATATAATTTATAGGTATTCGTTCACTTTTTACTTATTTGACAATTATTCATTTTAAGTAAAAGTTAACTTTAAGATACCCTAAACACCCATTATAGGCTAGTCCCTTAATTTCTCCGATATATGTATAAGGAAATATACACGTAGAAACATCCCTAAAAAATTTTCAAATTTTCAAATTTGACTAACGGACGTTAGTCAATGCTGATGTGGCAATTACATGAAAAATAAAAATTCTCGGAATGTAGTGAAATTTTGGCATGTTAATCTACGTATGATTACAAGAACATCGGTGGTGAAAGTTTTTGATTTCGAGTTCACTAACATATGGAAATCTTTAGATTTTAGTAAAAAAAATTGGTGTTCTTGAAATTAAAGTGCAGATTTCTATACGTTAGTGAACTCGAAATTGAAATTTTTCACCACCCGAGTTCTTGTAAGAAGTAGTAAATTAACATATCAAAATTTCACTTCATTCCAAAAATTTTCGATTTTCACGTAATTGCCACGTCAGCGTTGACTAACGTCCGTTAGTCAAATTTGGACGGAAGGACGAGAATCAGAAAATTTAAAAGTTTAGATACCATAATATTTTTTTGTATAGTTCAAGGACCTAAACCAAAAATAACATATAATTTAAGGAGGAAATAATTTATTTTCCGAAAATTATATTCTCTTCAAAGTAAATGAAGGCAGAAACTTGGAGGAGACAATTTTTTAATTATATTGCATTTTATCGTCGCTTTAATAACGTAGAAAATGCCCCTATAGTCCAATCTCTCCCGAGGGCAGTGGATACGGCCATTGTCCAGCAACATTGCCTTTAGGATCATAGATACAAGTAACAAGCCATGACACGTTATTACTACACAAAACTCTAGCGCACCCGAATTGGACTGAGTTGGCCCAGACCACCTGAGTGTAGTGGCTACAAATCTCGCCGGCGGTACATGTGTTCGATGAATAATTATAATTAGACCTCTCAGCCACCCATGACCCAACTGCATCAGTCCCACTGAACGAACCTGTACCTTTAGCTAGGTTTTCACCATACGGGCCACCCGAGGGTATGACATTGCAATCTTCGGTTCTCGAGTTGGTGTAGTTCTTTGCGAAGGCAGCCAAGGTGGCATTCCATGCAATCTGTTTATCAATACCTACTCGATTTCGAGCTAGCTTGTGTGTAAGGTAGAAGTTTAGGGGTGAGCTTTGGGAGTTAGATTGGTGGAAAATGGTTGATAAAGTGAGGAAAGTTATAAGATGAATGCCCAGTGGAATTCTCTGCAAGTACATGTTTTTGATATCTATATGATATGTGAGGGTGAGGTTATTGGTGAAGAATCATGTTCACCTAGCTAGTGGGTATTTATAATCCCAAATTAAATGAGAATTAATTAATTAATATACCTACCATTTTATAGCAAATTGTATCACCTCCTCCTTTCATCCAATAAGAATGCATCGAAGTGGAAAATGTTATGAAATTTGTAATCTTCAATATGCACAGAGTCATCGATTTCCCGATTTTTCATATTTGTTGTTACTCTAATATATTCTATTTGATTACACTGTAAGGACTCATAAGTTCAATTCTGAAACTGTAACTAAAACAAAATTGCGTTTGGGGATGGCCATACCGGTGGGAACACCCGAAGCCGATGTCGCGTATGTTTGACTAATTTTAAGTTGACATATATATCAGTTGATCCAAAAATTAAAATATCAAGAAAAAGATTCTTAGTGAACGGAGATATTATCATCATCACTTGACTTTCGAACTAAAGTTGAAACCACACGTGCTTCTACTTGAAGCATCGATAACGTAAACAGGTTGGCTGTGAACGAATTGTGCTCGTTGAACTATAAAAATTTGAGCTCTCGTCACAAGAAAAATAAACTAAACTTGCCGCTCAATCATTAGAATTTGAAGAACGAATAATAATTTTGGAGTCAAAATCTACGAATGGAGTTGGTGAAAATTGCCCAAATTAGAAATAACTCCGGTAAAAATTGGTAGTTTATTTCTAAACCGTCCCGTACATAAAATGGCTATTCATATTTATTGGATCCTAAGGGACAACCCTTAACGCATCGCAATAACACTTTAAGAGAAAACTTAATACCTAAAACTCACATCAAGTTCAACCATCACAAGTTATAAGTTATAACACAAGCAATAATCAAAGTAAAACGAAAAACACAAAGAAAAAGGATTTTTGTTGATCAAGTGAAAGAGCTTTTTTTCTTGTATACATTGATACGTATGTTTTGTATGTATACAATATCACAATCATTAAAATCTAGCTAATTCACTACCGTTTACATATCATAATAACCATGGGCCTAGTTTAAGAATTAACCCAAAAACAATTTTGGATCAAAAAATACCCGCTCCAAGTCGCCTCACCACAGGGAGCCTAATCTTCATCGTGGTGCAACAATCCTTGCCCCTACCTCATTAAACAAACCTTATGAACCTCTAAATCCGATCTCCACAGTTCAGAATTTATATATATGAGTAAGGAAGACGCTGTCCAAAATTCAGGGCGATCCGACTGTTGAAACTCCGGAAAACACAAAAACAAAACTGCTAACTCAACTTAAAAAAATTTCTACCTATTTTTCCACATTAGCACCAAAAAACTAGCCCCACTTTTTAACCTCACAATATTTCTAGATGTGATGTAAATAGCCGTATGAACTACTTGGCAGGAACCCTAAACATGTTATTTGTCATGTTAAATGTCATATCAAATTAATGTGATATCCCGAAGAACAAAAAAAATCAATTATCAAAACCAGCCTAAATGTGAGTCTCTTGTGCTCTCTTTTCTCTCTTTTCTCTCTCTTACTTTCCCCTTTCTTCTCCTTCTTTTTTCTTTAACCCTAATCCTTTCCATCCTACAATCTCACATCCTTCTTCCCCAATCACCACCTTCTTTCTCTCTCATCTTAGCACATTTTCCCTTGCTTTCTTAGAACTTGGGGTTTCTCCTCAATTAATTTCTCAGAATGGAATTCGTGAGGTACTTGTTCAAGATGCTTTTGTGTCATTTTTGGATTATTCAAGTTAATACATATGGGTTCGTATGTCCTTGGATTTTTCGAGTTCGTTTCGGGCTAGTATTAATTCGTTGGATGTGGGTTTTTCCATGGATCTTGATTCAAGGGTGAATGTTGTAATTGATATTGGGTTATCAATAGGACTTTGTCTGTTGAGCGGTTACCATTTCATTTACCTGGCCAAAGGAACTGCACCTTCCGTGCAAATGATTCTCTGCAGAAGGTGGCCGAACGAGAAAAAGAACGTTTTAGCAAACTTGAAGCATATTTGGTGTTAAATAGTATTGATATTCATGCTCGAACGTTTACATACGATGAAATCCCACAACAGTATGTGTGGAATGATAGTGCAAGACAATGGAACATAAGGAAACGTGGATTGCAGATTGGCCGTTTGTCATATACTCATCAAAGTGCCGGGGAAATTTGGTACTTACGCATGTTATTAACAAAAGTTCGTGGTGCTACTTCCTTCGAAGATTTAAGGACCATAAATGGAGTATGTTTTAATACTTTTAGAGATGCATGTAAGGAGTATGGACTGCTGGACAATGATAAGGAATGGAATGAAGTGCTTGATCAGTGTTCAAAGGGCGGCTTACCACCTCAAATCAGACAGTTGTTTGTGCACATTGTAGTCAACTGTAAAGTAACAGACTTGGCTAATTTGTGGAATTGTCATTGGAAACAAATGGTGGAGGACATTTTGCTTAAGAGATGCCACTTAAGTCAAGATATAAACCTAACTTTTAATGACAAACAATTACAGTATTATGCACTTGCGGGTAAAATTATTTACTGACTTTGGTTATAAATATTTTCTTTACAATTTTTTAATTACTACTTCTGTTAACTAAAACTGAGGTATATACATTTGCAGAGATTGATGATTTATTGCGTTCAATTGGGAAGTCTTTACAAAAATTTCCTCAAATGCCCAAGCCTCCATCAATTTATTTGAATAATGGTGTGAATAACCTTATTATAGAGGAAACAAGGTACAATTTGGTGGAAATGGAATGTGAATACAAGAAGTTGCTTGACAAGTTAAATGAAGAACAACTTGCTATTTATGAAAAGATATTGGAGTCTGTTAAAAGGTCTGAGGGTGGTCTTTTCTTCGTTTATGGTAGTGGCGGATGTGGAAAGACATATTTGTGGAGAACTTTAATTTGTAATTTACGTTCTTAGGAAGATATAGTACTACCAGTTGCCACATCCAGTATTGCAGCAACTCTTTTACCAGGTGGACGCACAGCACATTCAAGATTTAAAATCCCAATTGTTCTTGATGAATTCTCACTCTACGGTATTGGCATAATTCAGATATTGCTGCACTAATAAGAAAAACCAAGCTCATCATATGGGATGAAGCTCCTATGTAGCATAGGTATGCTTTTGAATGTTTAGATCGTTCTCTTAGGGACATTATGAAATCAGTTGATATTGCACGTGGTAATATGTCATTTGGAGGTTACAGTTGTGCTTGGTGGAGATTTTCGACAAATACTCCATGTCATTACTCTTGGAGAACGAGGCGATATTGTTTCCGCATGTATAACCTGTTCTAGGTTGTGGTCTATTTACAAAGTATTCATTTTGTGCACAAACATGCGACTTAATAAAGGTACTACCGATGCTGAAATGGAAGATTTGAAACAGTTTGCCAAGTGGGTACTTGACATTGGTGATGGAAATGTTTATCCATTGCCTGAAGATATGGGTCGTTGCCTTGAAGATGATATAGTTATTCCACCTCAGTTTTGTGATCTTAATAATGAGAACTCTGTGGATAATATGATCAAGGCCACTTATCCTGATTTCTTGAAAAAATGTCAAGACCCAAAGTTTTTAAGTGAGAGAGCTATACTAACACCTACCAACCAGACTGTGGGGCACCTTAATTCTCTAATTGTTGAAAAGCTTTCTGGTGAGTGTGTCTCATATTTCAGTGTCGATAGTGCTCAAGATTTTGGTGGCTCCGATGCTGATTTGAACTCTACTTTTCCTTTAGAATATCTTAACTCAATTAACATGCCAGGGATGCTAGCACATGAATTGAATCTGAAAGTTGGTGCAGTTGTTATGATTATGAGAAATTTAAACCAAACGCTTGGACTGTGCAACAGTACTAGGATGATTGTTACAAAATGTTTGAAATTTTGCGTTGAATGCGAGGTTATATGCAGATCATTAGTTGGCACCCGACATTTTATTCCACGTATGGAACTATGTCCCAGTGAATCAAGAATGCCATTCAAATTGGTGCAGAAACAAATGCCACTTCAAATATGCTACGCGATGACAATTAATAAATCTCAAGGCCAATCACTCGAAACCGTAGGTCTTTATCTACCCAAATCTATGTTTACACATGGTCAATTGTATGTGGAAATCAGTCGAGTTACTTCTCCTCATGGTTTGAAGACTTTTGTTGATGATGAAGCTGGGCTATCCACAGATGTCACACATAATCTTGTTTATAGAGAAGTTTTCTATGCGTTGCCACGATTGTAGATTGTCATACATCCTTTTTGTGACCAGAGAAGCATTTTGTTACAATCTCTAATTTTTTTGCTAATATGGAATGCATGGTTCTATACCTTAAATTTATGCTAATCGCAGATATCCTTAGCCTTTTGTTGCTAGCCTTTTATTGCTGTATGTACAAATCAGCAAGACTTAGTACACTAATTTACACTATTTGGTTGTAATTCGTTTCTCGATTAGTTTACAATTTCAAAACCAAACTGCTTTGATTAGATTTGAAACACTGTTCTATCACTTTAATTCGTCCATTTATAAAATTCCATATTATTCACAGGGGTATTGCAAAAACCAAAGAGGTAACCAAATCAACAAGTCTAATGTCACACACTATGAAACAAGGAAACACACATAACATATGGTTCTAAATATACAGAATTCAAACATACGACATAATGAAAATGAAAGTACGACACAATCTTAGGAATCCATTTGAAATCACCAGAAACAAGCCAACAAGAAAAAGATATGGTTCCGAGACCCACATATAACCGCTATCCAAGTTACTACAAAAACTTCAAATGTGTAGTTGTCACGATAAACAAATTCAAGCATTTGACCTTCAACCACTTCCAACTTAGAGGTAAAAAAGTCCCACCCATATCCGAAACGACAGTTATTTTTCTTTCGATGAACCTCAACTTTGAATGTGTGCTCACCCCAAACCAGTGTGATAAGTGCACCATTTCTCCAAGGCTTATAGATTTGCAGAAGAGTACGAGGGAAGGGCTGCAGAAATATACATATTAAAACATCAACGATACATTGCATGAAAATAGTTAAATTCAAGGTCTTCAAATAATTGCTTACCACTCAATGCTCTTTTTTGTCTACACGAGATGGTTTAAGTACAACGCTAAATGTAGGTAAGTTGTCTTCATCATCCTCATCGGGTGAATCATCGCTTTCCACTTTTAAGAAAAATAAAGGAAACATTTTTTTTATAACATAACAGTGAAATGATAATAATTTTACAATTAAGAAGTGTAAAATGGGACTAGCAACAACCCGTGTTTAATTCAGTGCTTAATGTTTCATCCATTACTACATGACTTCTCACCATAATTGAATTTCTGTTTTCAATTCCTGCAAGTTGAATAGAAAAATATTGATAATTCATAGTACATTGGGTAAAAGATAAAAACAAAAATATCTGCACTCCTGCATCACTGTTGGAGCTATCATCAGATAAAACAACCACTGGGCAAACCATCAAGGATATCAAAATAGTTTTTGTTGTAGATAGAAACAAAGAAATGGCTCCTTCCAACATAGTCGAAGAATAAAACATAATTTTCGGCCACATTATATTTGAAAACAGTTTCTTCGTTCCATACAACAGATTATTGAATGCACAATAGCACACACAGTACTCAGTGCCATCAGCAACTACCAAGTGTACGGTCTCAGATGGTGTCTCCAAAATTATCAATAAACAATCTGGGCATTTCCTGTAAAATGTACAAGACCAAAAGTTGTAACACCATATGGCAGAAGTGTAAATTTAAAACAAACATACCAGTTACCATACCAGTTCTCCACTAATTGTTGTCTCTGAACTCACGACTTTCAACCATTTCATTAGAGATTTGCCATGCTGCGGACCTGACATGGTAACATTTCATTTGATGATTAACAACTGAAATGAGCTAAATGTTTCATATAACTAATGTCTATAGTGATGCTGAAATCAAACATATGACATAAACAATACAAATCCAAAGTGTTAAACTTCAAGAAATTTTTCCTCGCAAAGATTGCAACTTCAAAATTTTGAGGATGTTCTGTACGCTGGAACACACAAATATCACCATGGTGTAACTTCCCAGCTCTTGAAAATTCGTACCAACCTTTGTAAAAGCTAACTTTCCCATTTTTCCACCTCAACTTTATTTTCCACTTCAGGAAGTTAAATCCAATTTCGAGCCAAGTCATTGTCTCATTCAAACGCAGTTGGTGACATGCATTGCTTGACAGAACCTTTAACAGAGCATTACATGCAAATTGTTAAAATTGAATTAGAAAAAGGAACATAAAATGTGAAGTCTTTCAATATGAACTATTACAGAATACATTACCTCATGATACAAGCCTCTCTTCAAATGATCTTTTGAAATAACCAAATCATAAACACTATTCCCATTTTTTATCGCATTGTAACAAAACCGTGTTTCAAGTTTCTCAACTTCAAAATCACAGTCCAAGTAGTACACATCTTTAACCCAACCTCCAGCTTTACGAGTGAATATTGGTTTCTCACACGGTTTATCCCTTAAAGTATACTCTTTTTCAATCCCATAAGTGTTAAATATTTCAATTTCAATTATGGACCCCCCACTACAATGGAACGAAACCACCTGGTATGGTTTGAGACGATAGTATTTGAACATACTTTCTAACCCCTCAATATAGTTATTACTTCTCCTAAAAGTACCACGCCATATTGACCCACAAGGTAATTTTAAGTAGATCCTCTCAGGCAAATCATCTCCATGTTTTGCAGAAAAATAGAGTGGCAAATTCTGTATAAATAACAAAAAAAAACCTTTTTAATAACTAAGGATTCAGAACCAACTATACATGCTACCTTACTTGAAAGAGCAAACATATAGGACTGATATAAAGAAGATAAATAACAACAAACCCTTTTAATAACTAAGTGTTCAGAATCAGCTATACATGCTGCCTTACTTAAAAGAGCAAACAGTTTGGACTGATATAAAGAAAATGCATGTTAAATTAAGTAAGGATAGAAAACTTACCAGAGATCCACAGACATAAACAGAAGCACAATTTAGGGTTATGAAATTGAGTTCTTTCTTTACTAACACTGCCGACATTTTTACCTACATACCACACAAAACTTTATATATGAGACATTGACATGCATAAAATTTAAGATCTACAGAATATATAGATTGATGTTCTATTGAAGAAGATGTAAAGATATGAAAGTACAAGTTGTAAGAATACCTTTTGTTAGTAGTTTTTGCTTTTTAGGACTTTACCAAAGGAAGAAGTAGGCAGACGTCTGCTATAAATGAAATGGTTAGTGTGTCTACTAAATACATAATAAATGTATAACACTGTCATGTCAACTTAATTCTTGCAACAATAAGGTGCTCAACCAATAAAGTCATAACAGTTACTCTTTTATGCAAAATGTTGCTCTGTAACCAATTTTTGCTAAG
The DNA here is from genome assembly GCA_030848705.1 of Heracleum sosnowskyi. NCBI lineage: Eukaryota > Viridiplantae > Streptophyta > Magnoliopsida > Apiales > Apiaceae > Heracleum > Heracleum sosnowskyi. Next base: position 108,449,568 of record CM061242.1, on the reverse strand, counting down.
GAAGTAATCAAAAATTAACCCACACAACACACTCCTATTTGTTCTAATTTAAAATGATACATTTCGTATGACTTGGTCTAATATTTTTTGATTCAGTGCTCATGTACTACAATTTTCCAAAGTTATATTTATTTTCCAAAGTCATTTCACTGTATAAGTATAAAATTTATAATGTATTTGTAATACAAAGAATTTGAAAAAATAAGAACCATAAGTCCGGAAGGATTGAAATTATAACAAAGGAAGATGATGTTTGGTTGGGGTAGTAGTAATTATACTAACGTGTACAGATTAGCAAGTATTCTCAAGCACAATGCTCTAGGTGCATACCCAAGAGAAGTCCACAATAAATTTGAATGTGTAATATACATTAATTGTTTTTTGACATGACGGTGTCACGTACAAGTTATAACCATCCTGAATATCAAATTTTGTACATCTCCGGAAAATAACTGTCTCGCTTTGTATTTCGATAGTGTTAAGTATACATTGGTACTAAGATAATGTATAAATTGAATTCCGTAAAATGACTTACAAAAACAAATCTTCAATTTACTTATTGTGTTAAATGATTAATCTCACCAGTACAGTGAAATTTTTATTGTGTAATTTAATAACTTATAAAATTAAAAAACAAATTATATGCAACTTAAAACACATGTCACTGTATACTCCTTACAGTGACTTATGAATAATTAGTTGCCCTTACTTTTTTCGCTAATTATATCATTTAGCAACATACATTGCTAATAATATAGATCGATTGTTTCTTAAAACCCATTCAATTTTAGATTTTAAAATATGTTGCTCGAAGAAATATAAAATCATCATATGTGTGAAAGATATAATATTTTTGGAATTTAGTCGAAGTCCATTTTTCATGACATTTCTGTCTTTCGAGTACAAATGCTCACCAAAACACTGAAATCTTAACGTGTTCAATGATTATACTCATTACTTTAGTGAAATCTTATTTTGTAGTCCAACAATTTATAAAATATCTTAATTTCATATCCAGCTTAAAAAACATGTCACTGTACACTCCTTGCAATGACTTATAAATATGTACTTGCCCATTACGTTTCGCTAAAGCAACCATTTAACACCATATATTTTTTATAATATACTTAATGTTTATTAAAAACCATTCAAATACTTGCTCGAAGAAATATAAAATAACCCTATGCCTTAAAAAAACATGTCATTAAAATGCATTGCTTAAATTCATAAACCACGAGAGCTTATTTAATTACGCTAACCATTACAGTTCAATCTTAACTTGGATATGAAATTGAAAAATATAACTCATTATAATTTTTTTTGAAATATATATATATACACTAGCTTATAACCCGTGCGAAGCACGTGATTCTTTTAATATAATATAATATTTTTTTATAGTAAACATATTTTTTTATAGTAAACATATTTTTTAATATTTTTATATTATTTTATTTATTAAATAGTTTAAATGACCAAAAACCAAAAATCAAAACTTTAAATATTTTGGATTTAATAAGGACAAAGAGAAAAACTAACATGTTTTAATTAAAAAAAGTAACTAATCGTGATATTTTTGGAAGCGTTATAATTATATTAACTGTATTTGTTTAAAAAATATGTTGGCATGTTAAAGAATGTTAGCTTTTTTAAATAATTAAAAATTAAAAAAGCTAACATGTTTTAATTAGAAAAATTAAATGTTCATGATATTTTTGAAAGTGTTTTAATTATATTAATGGTATTTGTAAAAAAACATATGTGGGCATGTTAAAATACGTTAGGTTTCTAAAATAATTAAAAGTATTAAAATATGTTTTAAAATACATAAGTAACCGTTGCACCTGATATTTTTGGAAAAGAGAGATTTTAGTGAGAACAAATATAAAAGGTAATATGGTTAAATTTAAAGGTAATTCCCCGTGATATTTTTGGAAAAAGAGTAGATTTTGTTAGAAAAATGTGTTTTAATTATAAAAGGCAATCAGTTAGTTACTATTTTTATATTATTTTATTTATTAAATAGTATAAATGACCGAAAACCGAAAATCAAAACTTTCAATATTTCGACTTTAATAATATAGTATATATATATACCAACTGTGACAACCAGGGTCAAATCCCGAGCCTTTTTCAAAAATCGGGTCAAGTCCCGATTCCGAGACCGAATAAGCTGAAGCCTACTGGCCCAAATGCAGCCAACTTGGGTAACAATAAGGCCACCACAGGCCCCCAAAATATCATGATTTTGTTGGTGCTAATTAGTAGTAGTACTTTTCCTTATAAACTGAACAGAAGTCTCATATCTCCTCGATGTGGGACTGGGGTGTTACAAACTCCCCCACTTCAACTCTTGACGTCCTCGTCAAGTCTGAACGGATAGCCCATAGGTTCGGATCGTTCCTCCCCAGCCATTGTGGGATAATACCGGTTGGCTTCGTGCCCACCTCCGAACCTCTGTCCATTGTGGGATAATACCACCAGCCTTTGTGTCCCCACCTCCGGCAACCGAAAATCAAAATTTTCAATGTTTCGGCTTTAATAATATAGTATATATATATATATATATATATATATTTAAAATTTTAATTTTTGACTTTTTTTTTTTCTGAAATTGATATTTTTAAGATAGCTTATTACGTAAAATATATAAAGATATATGGTTTTTTATTGGTAAGGAAGGGGCTGTCTTATAGTTAATGCTGATCAATGTTGAAAAGTACCCCTAGGTTTCGTAGACACAGCTGCCCAAGACTTTTGTTCACAATACATACATTCATTCAGATCTAAACTACCACTGTGCAAGATAGATCTTAAAGGAACCAACACATTTATGCTAATATTAACAGGTATAATATCTTCTTTGCTGCACTTATGAGTTACTCTTCAATATCATCCTCAAATCAATAAATGCAATACTTTTTTGTAGGTGAACTTCAAGATGCCTCTTAATAACTACGACATGATCTCAGTTGTAAACACGACGACCTTTAAATGGAACTGCCGAGTCAGAGGTCAAGCTATCTGGAAAGGAATGAGCAGAGAGACACAACAATGTTTTGGCATAAATATCATTTTCCTCGACGACTCCGTACGTATTTATAACTACCTAATGTGCAGAATAAAAATGTATACCTATTTTCTAATTATTGCGTACTTGTTGTATGTAGAACAATCGAATTCATGCTTTTATAAATCACAAATTTCTTGACAAACTTGAAGAAGAAACCGTGGAAGGAGAGATTTATGTTTTATCAAACTTTAAAGTTAAAAAATACTTGGGTGAAAAAAAGTTTCTCACACTACACAATGTCCTCTAGAAAATATGATGATTTTTTAAGTATAAAGCAAGCTAGATCCGACTGGAAAATTAAAGTTAGAGTAATAAGGAAGTGGAGAGGAGCAACCAAAACAGGAGAGCTGTTCAAAAGTTTCAATGTTATGCTCATGGACTACAAGGTAAAAAAACAATACCTCATATTTCAAACCCAATGCAACTACCTTTATTAACAAATCAATTCAAAATAAACACTTTTTCAGGAGAATAAGATACATGCCTGTGGATGATCTAGAAAGTAAACTAAAGGTTGGAAGTGTATGTAGCATCACTAACTTTGATGTGCAACCATACAAGAGCGAAGAAAAATTCAGGTGCGCACAAAATGAAAACCATCTTATTCTCAACATACACACAAAGGTCAGAGAGGTGGAGGAGAAAGGAACCACTATACCTAATGAGTCATTTGATTTCTACGATCACGCAGAGCTTGATGGCATTAAAAATGTAAATGTCTGCTTAACTGGTTAGTCCAACTCCTCAAATCTTTACAAATTGTCCCTTTTAGTATTAAATTCACTTACATGAGTTGGTTTGTGAATATGTTAGATGTGATTGGCATAATCCAAAACAGGGAAAATATCACTTTAAAAGATTTAGTAAACAGGCTTGGTAACACGAATTTGCAAACCAAATTCACAATAACAGATGGGAGGTAATACATTGAAATCATTATAAAAAAGAATATTCATGCGAAATATCCAGATATGCATTACATAACTAACTCAAATTCTTCCTAATGTAAAAGCTCATGTGTGAATGTCATTTTTTGGGATGCACTTGCAAAGATTTTTATCCAACAACTACAACTACAACCTGCTCAAGAGCCTGTAATCATTATCATAACATGTTGCAAAGTAGGAACTTGGAATGGTATTCTTTTGCTTTGCTTTCGTTAATTTTTCTTATTTTCCTTAATATTTTACTCACCGTGCACCTTTAACATAAATTAACATGTTACGCATATATCACATATGAAGTTGATCTTTTAAATGCTGCTGCTACTACGTTTTACCTGAACCACCAACACCACAGCGTGGCAGAGATGAGGAAATTGTAGTGAACATAAATACTCTCTATTCGATGTAATCTTTGAACAAATATTAATTTTAGTCCTTCTACAGGTTAGAAAATCCAAACTTTTATAAACATAATCAGAGTGCAAAAAGAAAGAAGAAAGTACAGCTGCTGACAATAGGGGAGATCAAAAAGTTACAGAATGACTCGACTGAGGTAAAGTTTATTTTCAAGCTATTGTAGTTATAGGGAACAAAAAATTTGCATACATACTAATTCAACAAATTATGTAACAGAGTAAAGTCATTACACACGCCAACATTCGCTACGTTGATGACAAAGAAAAATGGTATTATCAGGTTTATACGGGTTGTAAAGAACAAATCTAGTCCATAAGAGGAGACTTCATCTGCTCAAAATGCAATAGAAGAATTCCACAACCAGAGAAAAATTAATTTTTAGAATTTTTCAAAATCAGATATATTGTACTCATTTGGTTCTTTGATTATGTTGCACTGATTTGTTTGTTAATAAATTTTGTTTCTTCAAAGGTTCATAATATCAATACTAGGTTCAGACGAAAGCGGTTGCATAGAAATTCTATTGGAAGATCGTGAAGTACGCATACTTTTAGGAAATAGAGTTGAAGCATTGTACAAGGAGGTATTCAAATTATTTCCAAAAATGAACTTTTTCAGATAACGTATGACTCATGATCACATTCAGTAAATAATCAGCATTTTGATACACTGGATCAGCAAAAGGGGGACCAAACCTTCCAAAAAATACTGAAGAATTTAGAGAAAACAAACATGACTGTTAAGCTATTTGTCAAAGAAGTTAACATTGTGAATAAAGACAGTGTGTACTATGCCAACAATATCTGCAAGGGATTCTACATCCCAGAGGTTGAAGAAGCCGAGGCATCAACAAGCAACCAACACACAACTACTCAAGTAATATTTTTTCTAAACAAGATGCTTCTAATCATCTTTTAACAACAATAAGCACCCCTGTTTTTCATATACATATTAACTTTTGCACAGCAATCCACGTCCTCATACCACATTGACGGAATGTCGGAGCTCAATTTCCAATTCCCCAAAACGCTGCACCAAAACTAAGGAACAACATCTACCAAGAAGACATCAGGGTATCTAAGGACAATGAAGGACAAATTTTCTAACTTTGGTTAATTTTGTTTTTGTCATTGTTAACAATGGATGTCATATGTAATGCTTACATGCGAAGTTTTTATGTAAATCTCAAACTAGAAGGTCCCTATATATGTGTTTTATGCCCTGTTTTTCAACTGTTTGCTTAACTACAAATCTACAATGCCCAGCGCAGCGGGCATCAATACTAGTGATATGGTCAGAAAAGTAATTATAGAAATATAATTGACTGGTCAAACGAAAGGCTGATATTTAAAGCCCAATACCCTAATTATTCATTAATTTCGTAATTAATGAATAGGGAAAATATACAGCTCATAAAAAGAGTCCAAATTATGGCAAATTGGTCAAGGAAGGATCCAGAATCCCAATTAAAGGCAATTAATGAGTCATAACCTTTATCAACAAGGAAACGAATTCTTCAGCAAGAAATACAATACTTATCCAATATCAAAAAGAAGACTTATCCGCTAAGTCTCCCAAACATACCATAAATACTATGCTCCAGACGCCTATATAAGGTCCCTGATCCTACAATCAGAACTACGTCATTGGCTTGATTCTCAATAACAATTTGAGATACGTAGGCATCTTGTGAGGACCAATTTAGTCCGGATACACGAGTGCAGCCACTAAAGCTCGAAAGCTCATTAATCCAAGCAATTAATATACAAGTACGTTTTTTAATCTATAACATTTGGCGCCGTCTGTGGGAAGACAACATCAACCATGGCAAACACACGAAGAACATCTCGAGGTCCTCAAACTTCTGATGGACTTCCTCTTACTTCTGCAACAGAAACTCAGGGGAGCCAACCACCGCCAATCACTGGCACTGAAGGGGCAGATGCCCCCATCACCACCACTCAAGGACCGGAAGTCCCGATTACTGTTGAAGGGACGAATCCCCTATAAATGGTTGTTCATGGACAAGATCCACCAGAGACCACTCTCCAGCAACCAATCATGACCACTCTATTGCTTGCAAACGCAGCACGTGGTCTCCAACTTCACACCACGGATCTCCCCCAATATACTACCCAAACTCTCGGTATGCCAACTTATGGTATGCCACCTCAACCCCCGATGGGCAGTAGTGGTGCCAACCCCATCTATCACGAGGCCTATGTGCCCCCATATATTCAAGGTCTGGGACCCCAAAATCAGCGAACCCCTTTTCAAGACTACTCAGGTCCCTACATCGAGGATGAGAATTACTCAACAGGAGATGAGAGGGATGTTGCCCCAAGAAGGAGACGTTCCTCCCAAACCAATCGAGAAACTACTAAGGAAAAACTTGTGTCCCTTGAAGCCGAGGCTGCAAGGCTCAAAAATTTATTGGCAGAAGAGGATGCCACAAGGACACAAAATCAAGGAAGAGTCCTGATGATCAACCTCGACCCAACACCAAGGAGAAGCAGTAGGGCTGAGGCCCCAAGGGGTGATCCTACTGATTTGTTGCCCCTAGGAGATCCTGATGATCCAACACCACCCTTCACTCAAGACATCATGAAAGCCAACATCTCTAGAAAATTCAAGATGCCGACGATCAAGGCTTATGATGGAACGGGAGATCCCGCTAACCATGTGAGAACCTTCTCCAACGCACTGCTGTTGCAGCCGACCAACGATGCAGTCAAGTGTAGGGCGTTTCCCCAAACCTTGGCAGGCATGGTACAACGTTGGTATAGCCGCTTGCCTCCCAATTCTATTGGGTCCTTCAAGGAATTGAGCAAGGCGTTTATCAACCAATTCGTAAGTGGGAGAGTGCACGAGAAAAGCTCTGCATCCCTCATGGCAATCCAGCAAGGAAAGAATGAAGCCTTAAGGGACTACATCAATCGATTCACTCGAGAAGCTTTGAAAGTCCCAGACTTAGAGGACATAGTGGATATGATAGCCCTGCAATAAGGAACTACTGATGACCACTTCAAAAGGTCGTTAGCTAAACATCCACCCGAGAGCATGCTGAAGCTCCAAGATAGATCCGGAAAGTATATCAAGGCTGAAGAAAGCATGAGAAAGTATGAACCCACTGCTGGCGGTAGTGGAAACTCAAAGAAAAGAAAAGAAACTCAAGAATACGACGTCAAGGAAAAGTTCCCCAGAACGTCAAAGAACTCCGATTCTCCCCCCAAGAGAAACAATTTTGGGCCAAAATTCACAGAATATGCAAGATTGAATACTCCCAGAAGTCAAATTCTGATGGCGATAGCCAAGGAAGAAGATATCAAATGACCAAAGCCAATGAGGGCTGATTTGTCCAAACGGAACCAAAATCAGTTTTGTCGGTTCCACAGAGAAGTCAGTCATGACACCGATGATTGTAGGCAATTGAAAGATGAGATTGAGTTCCTGATACGAAGAGGAAAACTCAGCAAATTCACCAAGGATGGAAATCAAGGGAGTCAAAGAGGAAACTATGAAAGGAAGGATTACGACAGAAGGGACAACGACCAAGATCGTAACCCTAAGCCCCGAGGGCCAGTTATCAACATGATATTCGGAGGACCAACCGCTGCTGGGTCCTCCCGAAACTCAAGAAAGGCTTATGCCCGAGAGGTAATGACTGTGGTTGGAGAAGCACCGAAGCGTGCCAGAACAGAAGTGTCGATAGGTTTTGATGATTCAGACTTGGAAGGGGTGAAGTTCCCCCACGATGATCCTCTTGTCATAGTACCTGTGATAGGCAACTCCGAAACAAAGAGAGTCCTAGTCGACAATGGAGCCTCAGTAGATATCTTGTTCCACGATGCCTTTATCAAGATGGGTTACACTGATTCTCAGTTGACACCCTCTAATATGCCCATATATGGGTTCAATGGAGTGGAATCAAAGGTGGAAGGCACTATCCAACTCCCAATGACCATGGGACAAGGAACGAATACATCCACTCAGATGCTGAACTTCATAGTTATAAAGGCAACCTCAACCTACAATGCGATCCTTGGTAGGACGGGTCTTCATGCGTTTAAGGCTGTTGCCTCATCTTACCACCTGAAACTCAAATTCCCCACTCGGAATGGGATTGGTGAAGAACGGGGAGACCAAAAGATGGCTAGAAGCTGTTATGTAGCCGCGTTGAGGCCTGATGGAGTTGGGGGGCAGGTTCTCCCCATTGAAGATATGGACACTAGTGACAATGAGGACCGAAGAGGGAAACCAGCTGAGGATTTAATCCCAATTCCCTTAGTCCCGGATGAACCAGAGAAGGTGACTTATGTTGGGGCACTACTGCCCGAACCATTGAAAGGCAAACTCGCATCTTTTCTTCAAGAGAACAATGACGTTTTTGCTTGGACAGCGGCTGACATGCCAGGGATTGATCCCCAACTAATATCTCACAAATTGAATGTGGATCCAGAAAGGAAGGCAGTGAAACAAAAGAAAAGAAGTTTTGCTCCAGAGAGGCTTGAAGCCATTAAGCAAGAAGTAAATAAGCTTTTAGAAGCTGGTTTTATTGAAGAAATCCAATTCCCAGAATGGTTAGCTAACCCTGTGATGGTCAAAAAAGCTAACGGGAAGTGGAGAATGTGCGTCGACTTCACCGATTTGAATGATGCATGTCCTAAGGATTGTTTTCCCTTACCTAGGATTGATGCCTTGATAGATGCCACTGCTGGGCATGAGATGCTAAGTTTCATGGATGGCTTCAGCGGATATAATCAAATCAAGATGCACAAAGATGACATCGCCAAAGTGTCGTTCATCACTGACTTTGGTGTCTTCTGTTTCTTAGTCATGGCTTTTGGGCTTAAAAATGCTGGAGCAACCTATCAAAGGTTGGTGAACAAAATCTTTGAGCACCTGATTGGAAAAACCATGGAGGTCTACGTAGATGACATGTTAGTCAAGAGCCTTGATAAGGCCATTCACATTGAGCACCTCCGAGAGGCTTTTGAAGTGCTAAGACACCACAAGATGATGTTGAATCCAGCTAAGTGTGCCTTTGGTGTAGGCTCGGGAAAGTTTTTAGGTCTGATGGTTTCCAAGAGAGGAATCGAGGCTAATCCCGACAAAATCAAAGCGATTCTAGACATGGAACCACCAAAGACTGTCAAGGATGTCCAGAAACTGACGGGAAGAGTGGCTGCTTTGGGAAGATTCATCTCCAAGTCTGGAGAGAAGTGTTTACCCTTCTTCAAAGCACTCAAAAAAGTGAAGAATTTTGAATGGACAACTGAAAGTCAAGAGGCCTTTGAGGCCCTGAAGAAATATATGGCTGAAGCACCACTGTTGGCAAAACCCAAGCCAGGAGAAATTCTCTATTTATACTTGGCGGTTTCCAACACAGCCCTTGGAGCTGTTTTGGTAAAGGAAGAAGTAAAGGTTCAGAAACCCATCTACTATGTGAGCAAGATTCTACATGGGGCAGAAATAAACTACTCAATGGTTGAGAAGTTTGCCTTAGCCTTGATAATGGCCTCAAGAAAGCTACGCCCCTACTTCCAGGCTCACAAGATAGAGGTCTTGACTGATCAACCTCTAAGAAACATCTTGCATAGCCCTCAAGTTAGTGGAAGATTGATCAAATGGGCCATTGAATTGGGCGAATTCGACATCAAGTATAAGCCTTGAACGGCCATAAAAGCTCAGGCACTTGCTGACTTCATGGTTGAATGCACCATTGACAACCAAGAAGTCGGGGGGCAGGAAGTAACTATGGAAGATAAGAAAGATGAGGAAATGACCTTCAAAGAATGTTGGGTGCTCTATTTTGATGGAGCATCAAAAACAAAATCAAGTGGAGCTGGTTTAGTGCTACAGAGTCCTGATGGATTCCTAATAGAGTATGCATTAAAACTTGACTTCCCGACGACAAACAATGAGGCTGAGTATGAAGCTCTGATAGCTGGCTTAGGGCTGGCTGGAGCCTTGAGAGTCAAAACTCTGAAAGTATGTGGAGACTCGAGGCTAGTGGTTTCCCAAGTGAATGGGGAATTTGAGGCCAGAGATGAAGTCATGGCCAAGTACTTGAAACTTGTCAAGGCCATCATGACTCAGTTCGACGAATGCTATGTAGAGCATATCCCAAGGGAAGAAAACTTGAAGGCTGATGCCTTGTCTAAGTTTGCTTCTTCTAAAATTGAAAACTATGCAGGGAGTGTATACTTCCAAGTCCTGAGGACCCCAAGCATCAACGGAAAGTTGGTAGCACCCATTGATGTTGCTAGTTGTTGGATAGATCCCATCAAAGCTCATCTGGAAACTGGGTGGCTGCCCAACGACACTTCAGAAGCACGAAAGCTATACGTCAGAGCACTAAGGTATGCCCTAATTGAGGGAATCCTATACAAGAAATCTTTTGTTATTCCGTACTTAAAGTGCTTGAGACCTCAAGAGGCAGAATTGGCCCTAAAGGAAGTGCATGAAGGGATTTGTGGGCAACACTTGGGGGGCAGAGCCCTGGCTCATAAAGTCACTCGTCTAGGTTTCTATTGGCCAAGCATACTTGCTGATGCTAAAAGCTACGTCAAGAAATGTGAACGGTGCCAGAAACATGCACCAGTGGTTAGGCAACCACCAGAGATGATGACATCCATTAACTCACCTATCCCATTTGCTATGTGGGGAATGGATATACTCGGGCCATTTCCTATGGCAAGTGCTCAAAGAAAGTTCTTGATAGTAGCAATTGATTATTTCACCAAGTGGATTGAGGCTAAGCCATTAGCCAAGATAACCACCAAGCAAGTGATGCAATTCTTCTGGGAAAATGTGAAATGCAGATATGGAATTCCACGAGTCCTGGTCACGGACAATGGAACCCAGTTTAACAACGATGAGTTCAAGAAGTATTGTGATGAAAACGATATCAAGTTGCGCTTCACTTCTGTCGCCCATCCTCAAGCAAATGGGCAAGCTGAGGTTGCAAATCGAATCATCCTTGATGGACTAAAGAAAAGAGTTGAACGCTCCAGAAACACTTGGGTAGACGAATTACTCCCTATACTTTGGGCATATCGTACTACTTGCAAAGTCACCACCGGGGCAACTCCATTCCTATTGGCTTATGGAGCAGAGGCAGTGGTCCCAGTGGAAATTACTCACACCTCCCCAAGAGTTGAGGCTTATGAACCAGAAACAAATGAAGAAGGCTTGAGGCTATCCTTAGATCTAATTGACGAAGTTAGAGATGAGGCAAATGCCAAGATAGTTGAACATCAAAAGAAGGCATCTTTCTACTACAACCTAAGGGTTAAAGAAAGGTTCTTTCGACAAGGAGACTTGGTTCTCAGAAAAATTGAGGCATCCGGAGTTGGACAAAAAGGGAAGTTGGCCCCAAATTGGGAAGGACCATATCGCGTCAGGAACGTATTTGGTCGAGGCTCTTACAAGCTAGAAACCCTCGAAGGGCATGAGGTGCCAAGGACTTGGCATGCCTCAAATTTGAAAGTCTATTATGTTTAAAGTGTGTCCTGATTGGACTCACTACTAGGACAAATAGAAATAAGGTTCGATGAAATCATGAGCTTCCTAGAAAGCAAATGAAGGGTTGAAACCCCAGAAGCCTAAGACATTCAGTCCAAACCCCATCATTTGATATGCTCAATGAAAGGCTTGAAGCCAAAACAAGACGGTATAAGACATAAAAGGCTTATGCAAATGTCAAGTTAGCCTCGAATAAGGCAAAATCGTCGTAAATGTGTAGGTCGCTCCACACTTTACACCAAGACGATACTCGTGAAACACTAGTGTATATTAAAATCCTCAAAAAAGGGTAGTAAGTCCCAGGTAAGGGATAAAAAGACCCCAAGTCTCGAAAAAGACCGGTATAACTCCTATGAAATCCTAGTGCATTATCATAGACGTTGGGAAGCGCGATCAGCCATTTCAAACCCAGAATCTTCAAAGAAAATCTTCAAATCTTCAAAGAAAATTGCCCAGAATCTTCAAAGAAACCCAGAATCTTCAAAGAAAATCTTCAAATCTTCAAGTGAAAACCCAGAAAACGGTGAGAAAATCTAGCCGGGAATCGCCTTGCGACAGAACCCTAGCAGAGCAATCTAAATAAAATTTCGGAGAAAATTTAGCAGAGTAACTTTGAGAAAGTGAAATGTGAAGAATGAATGGAAACAAATGAGAACTCACCCTTATATAGGGATCACAGCCGGTCAATGGGCCGGTTGAAGGAAGGGCAACCGGCATTAGCCGGTACGGCCCATAAAAGGCTAAAAGCCCAATTGATAAAGTTGAACAGTGAAGATCCTTGGGCCCAACTAAGCCCATTACAAAAAACAAACTACATTTTCGATCAAAGTTCTGATCAAATAAGTTCGAATAAAGCCTAAAATGGCTCTTGTATTCGACCAAAAATCTCGTCGAAAGGATAAAAGCCCAATTATTAAAAAAGGCTAAAGGCCCAATAAAAAGATGAAGGCCCAGTTGCTAAAATCCTCTGGCCCAAATGAAGCCCAATATATGTGGGCCCTAAAAGTCTGTAACGAACCAAGTATTCGACCAGAATCCTAGTCGAATGAGTTCGAATAGGCACCAAAATTGAAGTCATGTTCGACCACATCCCTGGTCGAAATCATTCGACCAGGTATCAAAATTGAAGTCATGTTCGACCACAATCCTGGTCGAAACCATTCGACCAGGAGGCAAAATGGAAGTAAGCTTCGACCAGAATCCTGGTCGAAACCATTCGACCAGGAGGCAAAATGCAAGCAAATTTCGACCAGAATCCTGGTCGAAGGAGTTCGACCAGGAGCTAAAATCAAGGTCAAATTCGACCAGGATCCTGGTCGAAAATGACATGAAAAATTCAAAAATCAATTTATGTTCCAAGGAATTGATGAAAAATCCCGATTCCTGTTTTGGAGAATTATAAAATTGATTTAGAACTATACGTTCGTCAAACCAAGCCACGATATGGAAGAAAATTTCGTAACTCCTGAATGAAATAACTTCTACGATAATCCAAGAGAGATTTTCCTAGAAGTTGGGGGGCAAATGATATGGTCAGAAAAGTAATTATAGAAATATAATTGACTGGTCAAACGAAAGGCCGATATTTAAAGCCCAATACCCTAATTATTCATTAATTTCGTAATTAATGAATAGGGAAAATATACAGCTCATAAAAAGAGTCCAAATTATGGCAAATTGGTCAAGGAAGGATCCAGAATCCCAATTAAAGGCAATTAATGAGTCATAACCTTTATCAACAAGGAAATGAATTCTTCAGCAAGAAATACAATACTTATCCAATATCAAAAAGAAGACTTATCCGCTAAGTCTCCCAAACATACCATAAATACTAGGCTCCAGACGCCTATATAAGGTCCCTGATCCTACAATCAGAACTACGTCATTGGCTTGATTCTCAATAACAATTTGAGATACGTAGGCATCTTGTGAGGACCAATTTAGTCCGGATACACGAGTGCAGCCATTAAAGCTCGAAAGCTCATTAATCCAAGCAATTAATATACAAGTACGTTTTTTAATCTATAACAACTAGTATCCATATCGATGTTCAACAAATTGCATTATAAAATCAATATCTAAATCATAAACGTACAATTATAACCGATATAAATCAAACATTCATCATAAATAATAATTTGAATTTGTTACTATTATAATATTAAAAAGTTAAAATTACATCTTCAAAATAATTATTTAAATTTACAACAATAACAATATATCATAAAAACAAATTAAGAAATATTTTCAAAGTTAACACTATTCATCTTCAAAATTGCAATAATTTCTAGATCATTCGCCTTCTTTCTAATTTAGTTATATATCTTCTTCGTCGTTTTTCCCATTTCGTTGACCCCGACACACTATATTTGCTTTCAAGTGACAAAAATCTACATAAGAAGTGTAAATGAATCGTTAGTATAAATTATACATCCACACACATGAACAAATTAATACATTATATCCTATATATAATTGGCATAAGAGAGTTTAGGTGGTTTGGTCGTCAGGGCTAAATCCGTAAATTACTAATTATTATTAAGAAAAAAGAAAAAAGCCACATACAATATACAGAAGTCAGGAGATAAAAGAGGAATAACGTGTTGTAAATTTATAGAAAAGAATATTAAGATATTTGTTAGTATCTGAATATTATAGTAGTGTTAAAAAATATAAAATTGAATATTATAGACTAAAAACTATATAACTTCTTAATTTTAATAATTTAAAATTTACAAAGACATAAAATTTCATCACTAATATACAATATAAATTAAGTAACTATGTTATTAAATAATAAGTTCAAGGTTCGATTCCTGACGAGTACAAACATTTTTAAAAATTAAAAATTAGTATACAACTTATATTTACTTTAATATATGACTAAATATAAACAAAAATTTGGAAAAATAAATAAAATTTTAAAAATATATTTATATAAATAATTTATAAATCATCCCGTGCATTGCACGGGTATAAAGCTAGTATGGTTCATAACTGGTTCATGAATGTAAAATATCAAATTCAAATAAACAACAAAGAACTTATTACATACATCAATATTAAAAACACATTTAATATATGAACTAATAAAAAAAAAAGTGTACAACTGTTATAGTTCAAATTTCATTCAGTTCCGTCCATTTTCAATCATTCTAACAAAACACACCGTAAGGGTAAGGAATACTGTATATTTCAATTTATCGTTTTGGTCTCAATTTATTTAGGTCATGTTTGGCAATTAGTTGTTAGTGGTTAGTATATTGAGTTAGTTGTTTTGACTAGCAAATTGAGTTAGTTGTTTTGACTAACGTATTCAATTAGCTGTTTTATATAAAACTATTTGGTAATTTGCTGTTTGAGTTAGTTTTTTATATATTAACTAGACACATCACAATCTTCAAATTGAAAAAACTCCTCCAAATAACTTTTTCAAAATTAATTTTTTGAGTCCAAAAAACTAACTCAATCCGCTAACTATCAAACACTAATATTAGAGATTTTATCTGATCAAATTTTTAATTTGACTCAAATCTCTGGGGGCGTTTGGATACATCATGGGTATCGAAATGGGGAATGTGAATGGAAGGCATGTGAATGGTGGTTAATGGAAATGTGAATGAAATTGAAACCCAAGGGGTATGATGGGTTTCATTTACCCATATATAACCCACCTAGAGGGACTGGGGTTCTCATTCCACATAACAAAAATGTTGATCATAACACTATTATTTGGATTTAAGTTTCCGATTCTCATTAACTGGACTCATTAACCATATAACCCACCTATCTAGGGACTGGGGTTCTCATTCCACACAACAAAAATGTTGATCCTAACACTATTATTTGGATTTAAGTTTCCGATTCTCATTAACTTGACTCATTAACCATTAAACAAACACCCTCTCTAATTTTATTTTTTTTATGAAATCTCCCACTTCCAAACTCCGAAAGAAGTACAATACGTCAAAGTAACAAGTGATTTGGTGCTCTTTTTGGTTGATAATAGAAAGTCCCACTTTATTTAATATAAACTAATTTACTAAGTCGCGTTTCGCAGTGACACTTTTAATATTTTTCTAAATATTTAAAGAATATAAATTTCGTTCCAAAAATATATTTAAATAAAATAAATAATAATATTTCTCACATAACTTTAAGATTTTTTTTTTAATTTTTTGTTTCGTCTTGATCCCTCACTGAAATTCTGAATAAAAATACAAAAGAATTATTGTTTAATATTTTTATATTATCTCAAATACAATTATATATGTCATCAATACTAATTTTCTCAAAATAAAAAATACAAAATATAATATCAATATTAAATTCTAACAGATAATACTCTTATCCTATTGAATGAACATGTTTCTCCCTTAGTTGCTCTCTCGTTTTCACAAATTAAAAAGATAACACGCTCATCTAAGTTAATATTTATTATCTATCTCAAATATGTTATAAAAAATAAATTTATATTTTTTTGTAATAAATTCGAATTTTTCTTCTCTGTAAATTTAAGTGTATGTTCTATTTCAATTATGTAATTTGATTTGAAGAAAAGTATTATAAAAAAATTAAGATAATTATTTTATTTATGGAGAAACTTTAGGAGAACTTAAAGATTTTTTTAGGAGAATCAAACTTGGAGATTTTCTAAGTTTAAAAAATTTAGGAGAATATTAAAATTATATATTTAACTTTCTCAATTAGTAAAAAATTTAAAGGCAATAGTATTAAATTTGTATATTTAATTTCATCTATTAGTAAAAATTTTAAAGACAATTAAAATATTTTCTAATCTATAATATTATTAATTCAAAAATTCGAGAAAATTAGAAAAATAGATCGAGGCATAGTAATAATTAACATACATACTTTGTTGCTCTTTAGAAAGAAACTTTCCATTTTTTCCTTACTATTGTTTTTAAAAAATTCAAAAGATAAAAAAGATATTAAAATAATATGGTCCATTGAGGAGAAAGTTTAGGAAAATATAAGTTCAGTAATTTTTTTTAAAGTATTAAGATATTAATTTGACTTGAGGAGAAAGTTTAGGAAAATATATGATAATTTTGGATAAATTATTTCGTGTTACATTTACCTTGTGCAAAAGACATATATTTTATGTGTAATTATTCAAATTTATATTATTCAAAATTTTAATTCTTTGTGAATTTTTGAAATATGTAATATTAATATGTTATTGAGGTGATTCGAAACTTAAATTTTTGTTAGTATGTTATGAATATGAGAATAAAAATCCTGACTCCTGAGGTAGTAATTGATCATTTGAGTACTGTATTATATCATTTATCTAATTACTCACTTTTCTAATTTATAAATAAATGAAAATATATGTTAGGTAAATATTTAAAAATAGATGATTAGATTTATTTGTTTACATGTATTGTGATTTTAGGAAAAGTATGGTGAGATTAACCTCATGATCTTTTTCTGCATAAGTATTTTATTTAAAATTATCGTTAATAAATATGAAACTCACAATTTTTAATAATATTTAATATTATCCTTTTATATTTGTTACATGTAAAATAAGATAATATAATTTGGATAATAAAATTTTATGTCCCTTAAAAAAGTGTTATGTTAATATTAATTAACTAAGTCGTTTTACTTGGAATTTCTACAGTAAAATTTGCAACATAAATTCTTGTAAATGATTTCTCTTACATCTCTCTTATAACATATGGTGCATGTGTATTATTTTTAGCAATGGTACATGAACATTATATTGAGAATTTTTTAATAACGTAATTGATATGATTTTTAGCTATGGTATACATGAGCATTATATTGAGAATTTTTTAATAATGTAATTGATATGAATCGATATCTCAAAATTTGGTTTAACAATTATTATCAAACTTGAACTACTCATAAATTAAAGAGAAAAGAGAGTTACTAATGTTTACATAGAGAATCCTAGTGTTTTCAAAATTACGTGTTGTGTGTGTATATTTGTTTATATAAACATGGGCTAAGTGATTATATTTTGCAGTGATATGTATTATTTGATATGTGTTATGTGTAAGCAATAGCCTTGGGACTCTGATTTGTGCCATGGTTTGTGAAAATATCGAATAAGGATAAGGACCGAATCACCGGGTTGTAGTGACAGTTTTCTGAAAATTTAGGACCGTTATCACCGGGTTGTAGTGGTCGTGGCATGAATTATGGGTTTCAGATTATATTGTATTATCTTATGTGTATACATGTTATTTGCCCAACTAGTTGGATCAATTGGTTTCTTGCTGGGCTGTATAACTCATTACTTACAATTTTCAGGTTTGGTGTAACTCAAGTGGGATATCGTTGGGATTCGAGGATCTTAGGTTCAGATTAATTTGGCTTTGGAATCATCGTTAGGTGCGCTTTTGTATTAGATATTTTTGTAGTAGAACTTTTGTCACGCTTCCGTCTATAATTGTCATTATATAGTTTATTTTTGATATTTATTGTAAGATTAATAGTCCGAAAAAGTTGGGTTGTTACAGTTGCTATCAGAGCAGGTTGTCCTTCGGAGTGTGTTAGGTATGAGACTATTACACTTCCTAGGATGCGTTTCTGTGGACTTTAGTTTAAGTTTGACCATATGAGTTGGTAGACGTGTCATGAACTTTTGGAGTATAGGATCGTTACGAATTTGGGGACCAAATTCTTTTTAAGGGGGGTAGTATGTAATATCCCGTATTTTTTAGAATAATAATAATAAAAGAATTAGAATAAAAAGGATTAAAATTTGATAAAGATTAGGATTTGAAATTAAATTAAACTAATGTGCCTAAAATATGGATCAGATTCGGATACGGTTAAAAAATAGGTTCGGACTTAGGGTTTGGTTACGTTGTATAAACATCATATTCTCGTTCCTCGTCTTTTTTATCAAAATTCGTAGGGTTTTTTCTCACAAAAATCCGTTGTCTTGTAAAATTCTTAGAAAATTTATCGTAAGTCGGAATTTGTTGATGAAATTTTTAGGAAGCACTTTCAATTTTATACAACTTTCGTTTCAGAGTGTTTTTCCAGATTATGTTTTAACTGTTCTTAAAATCATAAAACATGTTCAGATATCATTTTTCAGTTTTTATTTAAATTCAGCGGACGTTTTATTCAATTCCCGATTCATTATTAGTCCGCTTCTGATGAGCCATATATTGTCATAAAGATATTTTCATTCTCTACAACTTTCGTGGTTTAAGTTTTTAAAAAAAATATCATTTAGAGGGTCAAAAAGATTAAAAATAGTTCTGGTCAGATTGGAATCAATGAGACGTTCAAGGGTTTAGATGTTGAGGTAAGTTTTCGATTGATCTTCCTAGTGTTTTCGAAATTACGTGTTGTGTGTGTATATTTGTTTATATAAACATGGGCTAAGTGATTATATTTTGCAATGATATGTGTTATGTGTAAACAATAGCATTGGGACTCTGATTTGTGTCATGTTTTGTGAAAATATCGAATAAGAATAAGGACCGAGTCACCGGGTTGTAGTGACAGTTTTCTGAAAATTTAGGACCGTTATCATTGGGTTGTAGTGGTCGTGGCATGAATTATGGATTGTCATATCGTATCTATCGAATAAGAATATGTGTATCGATGTTATGTACTGTATAAAGTTATTGTATCGTATCGAATATTGTATTATCTTATTTGTATACATGTTATTTGCCCGACTAGTTGGATCGATTGGTTTCTTGCTGGGCTGTATAGCTCATTACTTACAACTATCTTCAATACCCGTGCAAGGCACGGGGTTATTCTAGTCTACAGAATGTGATTTTCTTTTCGTTGCAGAATTTTAAGGTTCACATTATCTTAGATCCTATGATCATAATACAAAAACATTTCGAAAGATATTGAAAGATTTCCCTGTAATATTTTGATTGTAATTATGATTAACTCAAACTTATTTTGATCGATATGAGAATACAAATGTTGATGCATTTGCACTCGCTTAAATAAAAATAGAAGGGCTACAAGAGATTTGGTCATGTCATGAAAAGATTTAATCATCCCACGATTTAATCACCATTCAAAAATATACATTTTAACCTCGACAAACAAATATTCAATAAATAAATAAACTTGTTAAATGAATAATTTTTTATGCTAATAAAACAGAGACAATGTATCTTTAACTTAAATAAAATGATAATCTCGATAAATAAGTTAATTTTTCTGATTTTGAGGATATAAATTATTTAGATTTAATACTATATTAATAATTTTGTATTAAGTTACAATTAAACCATGTATCTTAATATTTTTTTATTTGCATGAAACTGTATTTGTTTTAGATAAACCAACTATCTAACTGCTCCTGATCGACCCCTTTCATGTCTACTTGTTGAAAGTTTCATCACTTGCTTCCATGTCCCCCATGTTGATGTCCACAATCAACATGTTCTCTCCTTCTCATCAGCTTTCATGCTATAACTGCTCCTGATTGACCTCTTCCATGTCTAGACGTTCTAACTACACATATTCTTCCTCATAATTTATTCAAACAACTCACTCCTCTGTCCAAACCTATGTCTAGCCTCCATTATGCCCTAACCTGACCAAATGATTACTACCAACCTTGTTCTGCTTCTTGCTCCATCCTCTGCCTGAAACCTGGCGAGCCTATCTTGACTCCCTTCCACCGCCCTCACCCTCAACGTTAGCTTGGTTCTTTCTTTCTCTGCTCAAGTTGTTGAATCACCCTTTCATGATTTGGGCCAATGAATCAACGCCAGTACTCCCGCTCCCTAACGGCTGCTACATTGTCCGATTTAAGCTGAATATTATTTTTCGTCTCATAAAACACACTCGTCAACCCAACAAGTAAAGCCCATAATTGTAAAGCATAATGTAACATAAGATGTAACAGAGGTAACTACAACTCAACAAAGGACAAGACATACAATAATATTAACAGAAGCACATGAATCCAGAATCAAAGAAGAAAAGGTAAACTCAAAAAATCAAAATATGGTATGTATTCTTGAAGTCCGTAAACAGGTCACGGAAAGAAGTTCATGAAAATGTTCAAGCCTCAGTGACAGTTAAAGAAACAAGACTTTCAAGACTACAGAAGTATGTGAATGATTTAGGGTTAGTACCACAGGGTTCCAGTGATTTATTTGAAACAACCAGATCGACAAAGGACTTATCAGCAACATTGAATTGAAGACATAGAAGAATTGATCAAGTGTTATTCATCTGTGAACCAGACCAGTTGCACCAGTTGACAACAATTAAAAGATCAAGGTGTTTTATCGTCTCAGAAGAAATTGATTTAGTCTAAATCTAAACACCCTGAAACTCAAAAGGTTTTCTAAAATGATGAAGGACAAAAGCAAATGGTTCGATGGTTTTTCTTAAAAGAAAACCATCGAATGAGATTAAGGAAATCTATATGAAAACTATTATTAAGTAATTTGTCATTCGATGGTTTTTCAATTTGAGGAGCAGGTGAAAAGGTGTTTGTTTGTCAGGTTGTTACAAAATGGACAACCAAGATTATTTGATTAATTTGGTTCGATAGTTTTCTAAATTCAGTCTACAATTAACAGAGGAAAGAAGTTGTGTCTTCTTCAGTTATCAGGTTCATCACAGAAGCAATTACGAACAGAGAGTTTGAGCCAGAGAGAAAATCAGAGAAATTAATATTGCTCAGAATTCTATCATTGTATTGATTGTGTATAACCTAGAACTCATTGAAGCTAATCTACGGATTAGAATTGTAGCACCCCTCGCGGATTATATTTATAAAACGATATATTCCCTGACTCTTGTTTTGATTTGGTGTATTTGATTTCGTAGTTGAACTGAATGATTTATCCGCGAACGAAATTGAAGAATTTGTGAGTATCGTATTCAACCCCCCCCCCCCCCTTCTATGATACTTTGGACCTAACAACAATTCATTTTCCCTAAGAGTCAAGTTCCTTTTCGTCACCAAAACCATTGTCACTATGACCCCCCTGATTTGCCTCCTATTACAATCCATATACCAGAGTCTTTTCCATCAGACAAAGGTTCGTTAAGGGTAAATGCATGTACATTAACCTTAACAAAATCCACATCTAGAAACTCCCCACTCCTCTACATATTTCTGCTTTAGATGAAAGAGTTTTGAGAAAAGAAAATTGTGAGATAACTCTTTGCATTCATTGGTTAATATAGACTGTACATCTCAAACAAACTCATTGCAATAATTATTATTGTTTTAAACTTCCCGAGTTCACCGAGACTTACTCTATCCCCTTCTCATTTAATTTTTAAGACTCCTCGTATTTTCACTAAGAAAATGACATCTAGAATATTCCTATGGCCACTTTATTTTTATTTTTCGTTATTCTCCTACTTTTCAGGCTTTTGACTAACCCCCACATCTTAAGGCCATAGGGTCTATTGATTGGTTGAACTTATTTGATTAGTAAGCACTGAACAAATCTAAAGAATTAGTAAATCTATAATTTGAATTTGATTTTATCGGTGTTGCTATGATGATATGAACTTATTTTAAAATTAAATTTTAATTTTTACTTGCGTGCAGCTTAATTTAGATACATTTGTAAGTTCAGAAACGTAGAAATTTGATTTTAAATAGCAGGAACATTTTTATATTGAAAGAAATGCGATATATAGATGTATTATATATAAAATAAATTAATAGATAGATAAAAGATTAGAATAATTAAAAAAAAATTGTCCAATAAACGACTCTATAAAGATTTTGATTTTTAACTTTTTTATGAAAATTAATAATACATGTACCGTTAATTTAATTAAGTAGATACATGAATGCTTGTGTGTACATGAAGATATACAAAGTTTCCCAAGAAATCAATAGATGAATGATATGTAAGAGACAAAAAAGAAAAAGAAAATCATTGATCATGCATTTATTTAAAGAGTTCTAATATTTACTCAATTGTGTGCTTAGTTCAATGGTAGTAGAGGTGACTTATATGTTTATGGTTATGATTGAGAGGTCATAGGTTCAATTCCCAACAAGGTTTCATTTTTTAAAACTTTTTTAGTTCTGAAGGGGCATAACTGTAATATTACATGAATAAAATAGAACATGTTGTGCTATTATATATATAATTTACTCAATTGTGTGCTTAGTTCAATGGTAGTAGAGGTGACTTATATGTTTATGGTTATGATTGAGAGGTCATAGGTTCAATTCCCAACAAGGTTTCATTTTTTAAAACTTTTTTAGTTCTGAAGGGGCATAACTGTAATATTACATGAATAAAATAGAACATGTTGTGCTATTATATATATAACTAGCGTAACAGCCCGTGCAAGGCACGGGCCTCATAGAAACGTCAATAATTTTTTTACGAGGAGGTCGATTTATTAACGTGAGGTTTGTGTAATCGTAAGTTTGATCGTGTAAGACGAGAAGTGTGAGTTGTGAAGAGTAGTAAGAAATTTTGTTGGCGAATAATGTAACAACTTTGAATGATGAACACACCCTTGTCAGGTTTTGAGACTTGTTTTATATATTAATTAAATAATTTCTCACTGAATTTGTTCATATATCGAAATAATTTTATAATTAAAAATACATTAGATGATAATATTTGCAATTTATCATAAATTTGTAATATTGCGTACCATTTTCATGAATCAAATACTTGTAAATTTGATTAGATTTCGTAATATTCAACTAATATCTATATGATAAAAGGCACATGATTATTTTTATCGATGTAAGAATGATTAGACAACATTAATGACTTGTGCATATATATAATTTCCAAACAACTATTTTTTGGTTCCATCTTTTTTCCCCTTCATATAGAGTGGGTTCATGTTATAATGACGTAAGTAAATGTTTCAACTCAATCATCATAAATAATTGAAATCCTAAATTTTAAAAATTCATATATAACTCAAATTGAATTATCTTATATATCTTTCTCAAAATTCATGTATTTTGCTCAGTTATATAATTTTATAAATATATGGT
Source organism: Heracleum sosnowskyi (assembly GCA_030848705.1). NCBI lineage: Eukaryota > Viridiplantae > Streptophyta > Magnoliopsida > Apiales > Apiaceae > Heracleum > Heracleum sosnowskyi. Next base: position 108,425,615 of record CM061242.1, on the reverse strand, counting down.
ACAAATTAATGAATTCTGAATCAACTATAATCTATATTAAACTATAATAAACAAAATGGGGTATAATTTATCATTTGGTTCACAACTCATATTGGTTATCCTTTTCAATCACAATCGATACTGATGGGTCTTTGAAGTCAAATTGATTGTAACATCTAGATGTATTACTAAAAGTTATGCTACATAGAAGTTTAAGGTTCGAATCTCATCAACAACATATTAAAATAAATATTTATTACAAATATGTTAAAATTAACATTTACTCTGAACGGCTGATCCGGCAGAACAACTCAAAAATTAAAAACATAAATAAAGTTAAAATACGTGAACTACTCGTTACTATATTTAATTTAATTATAATAATTTAAATAAAAAATTAAAATAATACAAAAAATAACGCGTGCTTTGCACGTGTTATAAATAAATATATACTGATAAATATATCATTTTTAAGACTATTTTTTTTAAAAAAAAATGTGATAACTTTATAAATGTCCAGGGATTATTCATCTATTTAAAAGTGAAAAATAACCTTGATTTTGACCTGAAGACTTATACGAGGTTATACTATTTTTTCAATACAAATATTGAATGACATTTTTGTAATAATAAACTCAACCTTTTCATATACAAAAAAATAAATTTTACTTGTATTTTATTGTGTATTAGCTTCAGTGTTATAACTCGACGATGTTCTCAAAACCCACAAACCCTATTTAGAATTTCATTTATCAAAATGATTTTATGATATTACGCATCCAATTAATATATTATATAAAATTCTATTATTATTAAAGACATATACATTTTTTTAACATCATTCAATAATTTTTTACATACAATTTGAATTTTTATTGTTAAAACTTATAGTCTAACTGGTCGTCATTAATAGTTAGACAATTTTATAATTCTTATGATCGAGAAAAATCATATCTTATTTTCATCTATTGCATATTAATCATGTTGATTTTTTATTTAAAACATAGATCATGTTTTTGAGTTATCGTGTTTTTGGAATCAATTCAATTGTATCTTCTACATTTTCAAATGTTTATCTTTTTAGTCGAATTATAAATTTAAAACCCTCAAAGTCTAAATGTTTGATCAATAAAACATTTCTAATTTAACTCAAATATTTGATATTTTATATACTTAAATATTATGATATATAGTTCATATTTGACGTAGTTATATATTATGTATGATTTTATAGATAGAATTTATATATTTTTATTTAAATAGTATAATACATTTATATATATCCAAAGAGAAAAATGAAAATGAAAACATTTTTTTATCCAGAATAATTTACATTCATGTGTAACATGTTAAATTATATCATATAAATTTTATTTTCCATACTCATCATTAATCATGACAAAGAGAGTGTAAAGATTTTATTTTTTTAATTTATCATTTATAATGAAAGAAAACCTTTTTTGTAATTATATACTCCGTAATATTCTACATTTTAAATCATCACCCCGATTTTTGACTCGGACATCAGCCGAGGATTAAAATGGTGAAAAAATTGAAAAAATTGACAAAAAAAATTAGTAAATTAGAAATATGCCGAAGTTAATAAAGAATGACATGTAATATTAGAAAATATCAACAAATGAAGTGTTCATTTTGAAAAGAAATTTGTTAAGAAATGAATGTGACGAACATAGTGTATACAACTATAATAAAAATATACAACTATTATAAAAATTTAAAACGATGATTGATCATTTACACATATATATATATATATATAATAACGTAAATAAAAAATATAGATTTATATAAATAATATGGACCAATATTTCCTTTACTCAAAGGTTCAAAGCAAAAAAAGAATATAGAATTAGAGGAAATAATGTGACTTATCTAATAAAATTTTTAAAGTAACCTCAAAAAGCAACGTAGCATAGTGGTTATGCTCTAGACTTCTTAGAAGGAGGTTGGAGGTTCAATTCTCTACATTAGCAAATATTAACATATTTTTGCATAATAATACAACAGTGGTATTTTTGTTATTTTTCAAAAAATAGGGGTAAAATCGTAACTTCACAAGCATTAAAATGGCAAACTTTACCCTTGTGTTGGCATATAATATATAGTAATAGATAGATAGATAATAGATTTTCAGGTTTGGTGTAACTCAAGTGGGATAGCGTTGGGATTCGAGGATCTTAGGTTCAGATTAAATTGGCTTTTGAGTCATCGTTAGCTGCGCTTTTGTATTAGATATTTTTGTAATAGAACTTTTGTCACGCTTACGTCTGTAATTTTCATTATATAGTTTATTTTTGATATTTATTGTAAGATTAATAGTCCAAAAAAGTCGGGCTGTTATAGTTGCTATCAGAGCAGGCTGTTCTTCGGAGTGTGTTAGGTATGTGACTAATACACTTCCTAGGATGCGTTTCTTCGGAGTGTGTTAGGTATGTGAATAGTACACTTCCTAGGATGTGTTTCTGTGGACTTTAGTTTAAGTTTGACCGTAGGAGTTGATAGACATGTCATAAACTTTTGGAGTATAGGATCGTTGAGAATTTGAGGACCAAATTCTTTTCAAGGGGGGTAGTATGTAATGTCTCGTATTTTTTAGAATAATAATAATAAAAGAATTAGAAAAAAAGGATTAAAATTTGATAAATATTAGGATTTGAAATTAAATTAGACTAATGTGCCTAAAATATGGATCAGATTCGGATACGGTTAACAAGGAGGTTCGCACTTGGGGTTTGGTTACGTTATATAAACATCATATTCTCATTTCTCGTCTTTTTTATCAAAATTCGTAGGGCTTTTTCTCACAAAAAATCAGTTGTCTTGTAAAATTATTAGAAAATTCATCGCAAGTCGGAATTTGTTGATTTTAGACTTTTCGAAAAGAACTTTTAATTTTCTACAACTTTCGTTTCAGATTGTTTTTCCAGATTATGCTTTAACGGTTCTTAAAATCATAAAACATGTTCAGATATCGTTTTTCAGTTTTTATTTAAATTCAGCGGACGTTTTATTCAATTCCCGATTCGTTATTAGTCTGTTTCTGATGGACCATATCTTGTCAGAAAGATCTTTTCGTACTCTACAACTTTCGTGGTTTAAGTTTTTAAAAAAAACATCATTTAGACGGTCAAAAAGATTAAAAATAGTTCTGGTCAGATTGGAATCAATGAGACGTTCAAGGTTTTAGATGTTGAGGTAAGTTTTCGATTGATCTTCCTAGTGTTAGAAAATGGAAAGTTTGAGACATATTTTATATATGTTTCTGATGGAATTTCTGGAAACTAACAAGTGGAGGTTGTTCCTTGTAATGAGGACTTAAACTTTCATGTTTGGATCTAAGACATTTTCTTAGTGTAATCCATAACTAAATTGAGTTGAAATAGGTTGCTTGAAATAGGTTATGTGGGTTGGTTATATTGAAATAACTTGTATCCCACATAGAATTGGTAATGAGAGGTTGGTGGGTTTATATAGAAACATGTGCAAGAGTAGTGTACAACTACTAAGGCATGTGGGTGTGCATGGTGTTAGTATGTGCCTCACGCGCACACACACACACACGCGCGCCGCCGCCGCTCGCCTCGCCTCGCCCCGCCACGTCACGACTCGACTCGACTCGGGTCGAAGGGCGATTTGGGCGAATGTCTCGGCGTCTCGCGTACGCGAGGCGACCTGGGCGAGGAATTTTATTACCTGTTTATTTAATATTATTTATTGATTTAATTTAAAAGTATCAGTATTTATTTGTAACAGCTATATGAACTGGGTCAGGATTTATATTAAATCCTGATGGACCAGTTCTTGGATCAAATCCTGATGGCCTGGTCAGTACTTGGAGTGAAATCCTGATGACTACTGATCCTGATGGCCTGCGTCAGTATTTGGATCCTGACGGAATGAAATCCTGATGGTCGGTCAAGTACTGATGCCACTCCTGACGGACATCAAATCCACATGGCTTTGCTTCAGTACTGATGATGATCAAATCCTGATGGACCAGGAAATCCTGACTGAGCTGTAACTGTTATTAAATCCTGATGACTACTGTTATGGTAATTAAATCAGAATATTTAGTATTAAATGTCATATCTTCAGTTACAATGTTTTTCTTTTTACGTTTTATTTTTGTATTTTATATAGATACAAAAGATAACGTTTGAAGGTACAGACGAATATACGTAACTCTGAAAACCCTAGCAACTATTCTTCTTCTCTGGTTTTCTCTCAACACATACAGATTACATAGTTCTTGGGCGAAGTGAGGTGCTGGTCGCTGTTGATCATTCCGACTACTGTGAGTGGATTGATTTGTGCTGTTTTATCCTGGGAGTGATATTGCTGCAACCCAACACAGCGTAAGTGGGGCAATAATCTCTTCAAGAACAGTCAAGACTTCTCGAAGGCTTGGCGACTCAGCTGTTTTATTTATCTATCAGTATTTGCTAAAGCTTCTGAGAGATAAGTGTTCTTTCTTGTCTTGTTATTTTCAGTCTCTGATTATACTTTTGTTTCGACCTTTGTGTTTGTTTCGTTATTTGGTATTTTTGCCTGTTCTTGTTAATTCGAAATATATATAACTGCCCTATTGTTGCTGTGTAGTTAGTAATTATACCCAACACCTAGTGTTTTCAAAATTACGTGTTGTGTGTGTATATTTGTTTATATAAACATGGGATAAATGATTATATTTTAAAGTGATATGTATTATTTGATATGTGTTATGTGTAAGCAATAGCCTTGGGACTCTGATTTGTGCCATGGTTTGTGAAAATATCGAATAAGAATAAGTACAGAGTCACTGGGTTGTAGTGACAGTTTTCTGAAAATTTATTACCGTTATCACCGGGTTGTAGTGGTCGTGGAATGAATTATTGGTTTCAGATTATTGTTGTTTTGTGGTATCGTATCGTATCTATCGAATAAGAATATGTGTATCGAAGTTATGTATTGCATAAAGTTATTGTATCGTATCGAATATTGTATTATCTTATGTGTATACATGTTATTTGTCTGACTAGTTGGATCAATTGGTTTCTTGCTGGGATGTATAACTCATTACTTACAATTTTCAGGTTTGGTGCAACTCAAGTGGGATAACGTTGAGATATGAGGATCTTAGGTTCAGATTAAGTTGGCTTTTGAATCATCGTTAGCTGCGCTTTTGTATTAGATATTTTTGTAGTAGAACTTTTGTCACGCTTCCGTCTGTAATTGTCATTATATAGTTTATTTTTAATATTTATTGTAAGATTAATAGTCCGAAAAAGTCGGGATGTTACAAAATATTATCGTACTATTTATCAAGTAAAATTTTTAATATTAGATCTAACTATTTTTAACGATCCATATTATATTGGTTGTACAATGATCGTACAGTGATCAGACTACCAAAGTTTTGAATAAGATTCTCTTACGATAATTGTATAGAAGATATAATTTATTCGATCGAGATTATCTATAAAGACTAAAATGATATAGTGATTTATTTGTAGTTCATATCATTTAGAATTTATTTTTTGTGGTGTATATTGTACCATAATCTTTTTTTACAATACTAAAAATTACAAGAACTAGCAAAGCATTTCCGACCATCAGTAATAGCTACTTTGTCTCAGCCAATAGAAACGTGACACCTATTAAAAATTAGGTGATAAAATTTAATACAAAATCAATGGTCGGTTTTCACTGAGTAGGTTGGAAATGACACTGACGTGGATGTGGTCCCCTAATGCAATTGACGTCTGCTCGGTTTTGATATCGTTGGTCGGTTATGCATTGGTCGTAAATGAGAGTGACGTGGATACTGGGACCTTCATATTTTCATAACTGACCATTGTTGGCTGGTTATGATATTATTTATAACCGAATTTGGTGGTCGGCTGTTTTGGTCGGTTATAAGCTATCATTTTCGACCATTTACCTTTCGTCAGAAATGAGTTGGTCGGAAATGAAGCTAACGTGGATGTGGTCCCCCAATGCAATTGCAGTATGGTCGGTTTTGATGTCGTTGGTCGGTTCTGCGTTGGTCGGAAATGAGTGTGACGTGGATATTAGGCCCCAATTGTTTCATATCTAACCAATGTTGGTTGGTTATGATTTTTATTTACGAATGAGTTAGGTGGTTGGTTGTTTTGGTCAGTTATAATATATCATTTCCGACCGTATGGATGTCAAGTTCTATATATTTTAGTGATATTTCAACTGAAAGGCATATGAAATAGCCTATTTGTAATTCGAGGATTCTACTCAACTTAAACAAGAATGTAATAAGTAAATATTAGATCAGATGTCACAGGAATCTCAGAAGATTATATCTGTCAAAGAATGAAGATTAAAGTCATCTACAGACTTGAAGTTATTCTACATTGAAAGAAGCTCAATTTATTGATCAAGCCTCAATGAAGTATTCAAGCTCAGTGGATTTATTAAAGTGACGGAGATTTCAAGTGGTGACAGAAAAAGATACTGATTACGGAGTTCTTGAATGAGAAGGAAGTGAATCACTGCTTAAAGTCAAATAGATAAAGAACAAACATTGTCGTTAGTCACTCATGAACCAGACAGTGCATCGAGTGTCAACGTACTATTGTGTTTGTTATTTATCTATGTTTTTAGTGATTCTGGAATTAATTGGGAAGTCAATTAATTCTATTTATTCTCTTATAAATAATTAATACTATTGAGTAAATTATTTATTAAATTAATTCTGTAAAGAATTAATTTAATACATAATTTATTTAGTTAATTATTTAAATTAGAATAAAAAGTAATTAATTGAGAAGTCACCTAATTCTATTTATTCTCTTATAAATAATTAATACTATCAAGTATATTATTTATTAAATTAATTCTGTATAGAATTAATTTAATACATAATTTATTTAGTTAATTATTTAAATTAGAATAAAAATGAACTAGGAAGACTTAGGTTTGAACTAGGAAGACTTAGAAAAATGAACTAGGAAGACTCACAAGTGAGTCTTCCCGATTGTCTTCCTAGGCCAAGCCTTGTCTTCCCGAATGTCTTCCTAGGCCAAAGGGCTGTCTTCCCGGTTGTCTTCCCTTTACAAGCATTGTCTTCCCGAGAGTCTTCCAAGGCAAATTGATTGTTTTTCTGCTAGTCTTCCAAGAGCAAAATCCAGTCAGTTGATTTGGCTTGCACGTGGGTTTACTAAAAGAAAAGTAATGATCAATATAAAGACAGAAGACAATTGGCCAGGAAAATCATTACAAGACATTACAACGAAAAAGAAAAGAAAAGACACAGCAACCAAAAATATTACATTCTCTCAACTGTCTTCTTTACTTCTTCAAACGGAAAGCATTCAATTTCTACCAGAGATTTATTTCTTGATTGTTCTTAAACATTTAATTCATAAGAAGTGATTCTCTTGTACTGCTTTGACTTTCTAGCGGATCATAATCCCTAGATTTTATATCGAACTACTTTTTAGTATTCGATCCTTTTTATTACAAAAATAGATAAATTCATGTCGAATTTATTCTAGATTTGTTTTATCAAGTTCTTTGTAATCAGTGATCAGAATTGTAACACCCTTCAAGTTTAATAGAGTTTTATTTAACTTGAATATTGTTTCAGTTTTATTCCGCACTAATTTGTTCTAAACAGTTAAATCATTTAAAGGACAAATTCGATAAAACGGTATAGTTTGTATTCAACCCCCCTTCTACAAACTTATCAGGACCTAACATCAACCATTTTCAAAATAAATAAATTTACTTGGTTTGAGATTTTAACATTCAACTAGTGATTTGACCAATACTTCTAACTAGTGTTTTCTCTTGGATTGGTATTTTGATTTTTTTTAAAAACATTTGTCGATTATCCAACGGTATGGATGTCAATTTCTATATATTTTAGTGATATTTCAAACATTTTAGAAAAAAATTAATTTACTTGGTTTGAGATTTTAACAGTCAACTAGCACTTTGACTTAATACTTTTAACTAGTGTTTCTCCCGGATTGGCATTTCGATTTTTTTAAAAAGTATTTGTCGATGATCCAACCACATGAATGCCAAGTTCTATATATTTTGTGATATTCCAAACATTTTCAAAATAAATAAATTTACTTGGTTTGAGATTTTAACACTCAACTAGTAATTTGACTAATACTTCTAACTATTGTTTTCTCTCAGATTGGTATTTCGAATTTTTTAAAAATATTTGTCGATGATCCAACCGTATGGTTGTCAAGTTCTATATATTTTAGTGATATTTCAAACATTTTCAAAATAAATAAATTTACTTGGTTTGAGATTTTAACACCCAACTTGTAATTTGACTAACACTTCTAACTAGTGTTTTCTCCCGGATTGGTTTTTCAATTTTTTTAAAAATCTTTCTCTATGAAACCGTGTGCATATCAAAATCTATATATTTTAGTGATATTTCAAAATTTTCAGAAAAAAAAATTAATTTCTTTGATTTTTGATTTTAAAAGTCAACTAGTGATTTGACTAGTACTCCTAACTAAATTTTCATCCAAGATTGGTATTTCAATTTTTTTTATAAAAATATTTGTCGACGATTCAACCGTATGAATTTCAAGATCTATATATTCTAGTGATATTCCAAAAATTTCAGATTTTTTTTCTTGTAGAAACATAATTGTTATCTTATAAAAGATAATTACATAAATGTTTTACATTTTTAATCAGAGTAGCACATAAATTTTCCATGAACTAGTTTAAATCCTTTTTTAATCAGAGTTGACTCGAATAACTACTTTGTCTCAACCAATAGAAACGTGACACCTATTAAAAATTAGGTGATAAAATTTAATACAACATGAATTGTCGGTTTTGACTGAGTTGGTTGAAAATGACACTGACGTGGATGTGTTCCCCTAATACAATTGACGTCTTGCCGGTTTTGATATCGTTGGTCGGTTATGCGTTGGTCGCAAATGAGAGTGACGTGGATACTGGGCCCTCTATTGTTTCATAACTGACCATTGTTGGTTGGTTATGATATTATTTACGACCGAGTTTGGTGGTCGACTGTTTTGGTCGGTTATAAGCTATCATTTTCGACCATTTACCTTTGGTCAAAAATGAGTTGGTCGGAAATGAAACTGACGTGGGTGTGTCCCCTAATGTAATTGACGTATGGTCAGTTTTGATGTCGTTGGTCGGTTATGTGTTGATTGACGTACGGTCAGTTTTGATGTCATTGGTCGGTTATGTGTTGATCGGAAATGAGTGTGACATGGATATTGGGCCCAATCGTTTCATAACTGACCAATGTTGGTCGGTTATGATTTTTATTTATGACTGAGTTAGGTGGTCGGTTGTTTTGGTCGGTTATAATATATTATTTCCGACAATTTATAATTGGTCAGGAATGAGTTGGTCAGAAATGTCCGTTTTTCTTGTAGTGGAGTGCTTTCAACTCCAACATCTGCTACACCATTTATATCAATTTATTCGTTTGCCACCCAGATACAGACCAAACTCTAGCCGATAATTGTGCTAAGCTCAGGTCGAAATTAAAATATTATTATTGATAAATATTAATAAGTATTATTAAAATATGTATTTGTAAAGAATTGAATTATAAAAATATATAATAAATAAAAACTATTTAGTTATATAGTTATAGGAAATTGAGTCCTGGATAAAACTAAAGAAATTAAAGTAAATAAATAAATTTTGTATAATCACCTATTTGCAAGGAATCGAACCCGGGATAAAGTTTAAAATTTTAAAGTAAATAAATAAAATTTGTATAATCACGTAGTTGTAAGAATCGAATCTGGATTTAGTAATAACCAAATTTAATATTTTGGTACTATTGCACGTTATTTAAACAATGTTTTATTTATTAATATGGAGTATACATTTTCAATATTAAAAAAATAAATGGAATTTCAACTTGGTAAAGACAGAAAATATAATACTTCGATCCAGGTCAACTATACACTACAAGAAAAAAGTTTAAAACCGACCACTTAAAATCGACCGAATAAAAACGGGGTGATTAAAACCGACCGTAAGTCGAGTTGGTCGGTTTTAACTGTGGATAAGACAAAAACGACATCGTTTCGGCTAACGTGGCACGCGATGGGAAAAGGTAAAACCGACCATGAATCTAGCGGTCGGTTTCGCCTGTAGCACACACAGAAACGACACCGTTTTTAGTGACGTGGCAGAGATAAAACCGATGACACTGGATCGGTCGGTTATATTGTTGACGTGGCAGGCACAAAACCGACCGATTCATTCGGTCAGTTTTAAGTGGGCGCCGAAACTGAATAAAAAATAATTTAAATTAAATTGTTTGTACCTGCTGAGGCTGAAACGGCGCCGTTTTGGGAAGAAAGACATAACCGACCGATAAGCGGTCGGTTATAACCTGCTACTTTATTGTTTTTGGTTTAAAGTTCTTATTTCTTCAAATGGAGTATGTAAACATAGAAAAGAAAGTTTGGAGATAAAGAGAAAGCAAACTCAAGAAAGCAAAGAGGATAAGTGATACAAAACATATAATGTATGTTTTCTTTTATCTATTTTGTAAATAGTTTTCTTTTATGTATGTGTATCACATTTATAATTTGAAAGTGCACATGTTAAATTGTTTGTTTACATATATATATTTATATATTTGTGTAGATGGCAAACATTGATCGAAGTTGGATAAGTAATCAAATACAAAGTGATAAAATTTCTTTAACCCCCGAATATAGAGATGGTGTAGAATTTTTCATAAATTTTGCAAGTAATAAAGAGGGAGTAGTAGAGGAGGATGGTAAGATGAAGTGTCCTTGTAAGCGTTGTAAGAATTTGAATTGGTTAGATATTGATGAAATTAGATTTCATTTGCTTTCTAAAGGGATGGTTGAGAGTTATATCTTGTGGACATCGCACGGTGAAGAAGTTGTGCAAAGAAATGAGAGTCGACGTTGTCGTAGTCATCGAGAACCTCCGAGGGTAGAAGAACCGGTAGATTTGAATGCTATGTTACATGATTTGGCCGGTGCAAATTATGAATATTATGACACCACGGATACGGGAGCTAGTAATGTAGAACAAGCTCCAAATGATAGTGCTAAAAAATTCTATGAGTTGATTGTTGAAAATGGAGTCCCTATTTATCCGGGCAATACAAAGTATACAAGATTAAGCTTGACCGCAAAATTATTAGAATTCAAAAACTATTCTAATTGTAGTAATAAATCTTTTGATAGTTTGCTTGAACTTCTTGCGGACGTGTTACCAAAGAAACACACATTGCCCGAAAATAATTATGAAACGAAAAAGATTATGAAGGTTTTGAGGGTTGAATATGAAAAAATTGATATGTGCGAGAATGATTGCATGTTATTTTATGGAGATGACAAAGATAAAATTGTATGTGATATATGTGGTAAAGATCGTTATCGGGATGTTTCGAAGAAAAATGGTAAAAAAATACCAAAAAAAATATTAAGACATTTTCCTTTGATTCCTCGACTACAACGCTTGTACATGTTGGCACATACATCCGATCATATGAGATTTTACAAGAATCGAGATGTGAACGAGGGAGAGATTAGTCATCCCGCGGACGGAGATGAATGGAAAAATTTTGACCGTCGTTTTCCATCATTTGCTAATGAGATTCGTAATATAAGGCTTGGTCTTGCTACCGATGGTTTTAACCCATTTGGCCCTACCGGAAAGAAAACATATAGTGTATGGCCCGTGGTGGTTGTTGTCTATAATCTTCCGCCATCAATGTGTATGAAAAAGCCATATATGTTTATGACCGATATAGTTCCGGGTCCGAATAGCATTGGCAAAGATATTAACGTTTGTCTAAGGCCTCTCATTGATGAATTGAAGATATTGTGGAATATCGGAGTGGAAACATATGACCAATCTTTAAAGCAAAATTTTACAATGCGAGCGGCACTTATGTGGACTATTAGTGACTTTCCCGCAATGAGTATGATAAGTGGGTGGTCGGGTAAAGGAAAAATGGGATGTCAAGTGTGTGGGGGAAGTGTGCAAGGGTTCCAATTAAAACATTCCGGAAAGTGTAGTTTTTATGGCACGAACCGAATATTTCTTGAACCAAATGATCCATTGCGCGGAAAAAGTAATTTGTTTGCAAATGAGGAAAGAAGATTGTTTCGTGGTCGTTTATCCGGGGAGGATGTAAAAGAGTCGCTTGACGGTTTAATTTTTCCACCACCCGGAAAGACTAATGCCAAGTTAAGGAGTGCCGGTTATGGGGAAGAGCATCATTGGACTCATGTCCCAATTTTTTATGAACTTCCTTATTGGTCATCACATAATTTACGACATTCAATTGATATCATGCATACCGAAAAAAATGTGTTTGAAAATATATTTTTCACTATTGTAAATGCGGCAAAGTCAAAGGATCACAAGAAAGCGAGGTCGGATTGCAAACACTTTGATGTATTGCATCATTTGTGGATCAATGAAAATGGAAAAATGCCAAAAGCACCGTATTCCCTAAATAAAAAACAACTTAAACTTTTGTGCAATTGGATTTGCTCATTGAAACTTCCGGACGGTTATTCTTCCAATATATCTCGTTGTTGCAATGTTGATGAATGTAAATTTTTTGGATTCAAATCGCATGATTGTCATATCTTTCTTCAAAAATTGTTGCCTCTTGCAATTCGTGAACTTCTACCAACGCCTATTGTGGATGCCTTGACGGCAATTTCAAATTTTTTTCAAGATTTGTGCTC